>JAYESD010000001.1:75853750-77053750 GCA_036927565.1 Tuctoria greenei
CCTGCCCCAGTCTCTTCCTCTTCCTTGCTCCACAGATCAAGCTTCTTGGTGTGGTCAGCCAAATTTTGCTCTCCCAGAGTCAGCTTTTGGGTGAGCTCCTCCCCTCTTTTCAAAATATCCTCCTACTATTCCAGGAGTTTCCCTTCCCTCGCATCAAGATCCGCTCGGCGCTTTAGGAAAATATCATCTAATGTATTGAGGCTGTCATGACGTTCGTCAGTAGCATCATTTCTTTTTTTGGCCTGCTCGAGAATCTCCTGAGAATTAGCGTCGAGGGCCCTGATGGAGGCCTCCTTTTCCTCCAGCAACTTGCCCCAATATTCCATCTGAGCCTTCTCCTTCTCGACTCACTCCTTCTGATCAGCAATCCTCGTCTGTGAAAGCTTGGTCTCGATGTGGAGCCTGTTGCGCCAACGCTTGAAGGTGTGGCGCTCTTCTTCGAGGACCTTGCTGTCGTGGTCGAAGGCGAGTTGGACCTGTCGGAGGCTCGAGCAGGTATTGTCAATAGACAATGCCAAGGGAAGGCTGCGGACCTGCCGGGGTCATCTCCGCCGGCTCTAGGGGTCTTCAAGAACAAAAATTGGATCCCACACCACAAGTGTGGTCCCCTGTGGTCTTGCAACACTATGTCTACCTTCAGGAGGTACCTCATCCTCCACTCTCGTCGAAAAAGGCTCCGCTAGATGAACATCCGCTTCCAGAACTTCTAGAACTGATGATGAAGGCTCCCCTACCGGTATTTCTACCGTTGGATCAGCGGGTGGAGGGCCTGCCACAAAGGGTGCTCCGGCTCGGACATGGGCACCTCCGGAGCTATCACCTCCGGGGCGGATGCTGGAGTTTCGTCTGGAGCCCCCATCACCTTCGGCTCAGGCGTCGGTACATCAACCAACTCTGGCATGGAGGCTGGAGCTTCAACTATCTCCGGCACAAAGTCTGGGACTGTGGGCACCTCCGACTCGATTGTCGGATCTTCAATGACTTCCGGCACAAGCGTTGGAGCTTCGGTTGCCTCCGACTCAATTACCGGGGTTTTTGCCATCTCCATGTCTTGCACCAGAGCTTCAGCCACTGGCGCTACTGTTGCCAGCACGTCTTCACAAATGTCTTCCCCTTGGTCTGGTGCTACCACGGGAACCTCTGGTGTCTCTTCGGGATCCAGATGCACGACAGCCGGTGACGAAGTTGTCGTGACCTCATCCACCACTGGGGGAGGCGTAGGGGTCTGCGTTGGAACCTCCGCCTGCACAACCTCAGTTGTTGGGGCAGATGTCGAAGCTTCCAAGCCCTTCCTCGTTGCTCTGCAAACAAAGAATTGAAATATTCAATACATGACGAAAAATAAAACAACAACTCAAGGTAAGGACGCAATGTCTACCTTGGAAGGTTACTGCTCCAACTGGCGCGGAACTTCTTCACTCGGATATCAGAGGCAGAGCCCACTACAGTGGGCATGGCCAGAACTCCAGATTGCTGCCTGGAACTTGTCGTCGTCTTCGGCGTCGACTCAGTCGGGACCTCCCTCAGCTGGGAAGCACCTCTGGATCCGGAGCCCACAGTTGGCACCGGAGCTGGAGTTGATTTGCCGGAGCTGGTGCCCCCTGAGGATGCCTGCACCGGTGGAGGCGTGGCCACCGAAGATCTACCTCGCCGGGGGGAAGAAGCAGTTGTAGTCGGAGCTGACCAGACGTGTCTCCCGTTAGCATGCCTCAACGTTCTCTTCCGGCTAGAGGATTCGGCTGGCTCCTTGCCTTTACCCTTGCTGACGTCATCAACTTTTTGGCTCGTGGTAGAGGCAATCACCGTCTCAGAAACTCTGGGGATCGTAATCACAGAGATAGGACGCCTCTCAACCACGCCCAATTCATCTAATGCTAGCATTCTCCTCCGGATCTCCCTGCTGACCTTCAGAACCAAGTTCAGAGGTAGGAAGGTAGCCAGTGGAGTCAGGGCGTCGTGGGAGATACCCCCATTTTGAAATTTTTTGAGATAGATCTTCAAAGCTTCATCGTCCAAGCTGGTGTTGAAACCGACTTCAATTCGGTCATGATCCATCTCACTATTGAACGCTCATGTAGGCTGTTCCCTAGTCTTCAGCGGGGCCCACCTGTTCACCAAGAAATTGTCAAAGACCATTTGGGGGGTTACTCTTCCCTCTATGCATTCTTCGATTCTTTCTACGACGGGCTTGTACGCATTCGACAGCTCCGGAACCATATTCCAGGCATCGGTGTCGACATTGGGAAGGCCCTTGGGTAGCTCCAGCTCCTCATGCTCCTTCACAGTGATGATCACCCAATACTTCTTCCAATCATCCCACTTGCCAGAGGGGAAGGACATCAAGTACTTGAAGGGGCAATTCTTCCGCTTCATGAAACAGTAGAAGCCGATGAGCTCCGTCCCCTTGACGGTGGTGTGGACCATGAAGAAGGTCCGGAACAACTCGACACAGGGAGACATGCCCACCCATATCTCGCAGAAGTGGACGAAAGTCACCACGAACAAGAGGGAGTGGTGGGCGATATGATAAAGCTGGAGGCCGTAGAAATCCAGCAACATCAAGAGGAAGCTTGAGAAAGGTGGGATTAGACCCACCATTGGCGTACGCCAAGAAGTACACAATATCTCCGGTGCACTCCTTCTTGAAGGGAAGCTTGCCAAAGCGGATGTCCTTGTTGCAGGAGTCGCTGGACCAACCCATGTAGGTCTGGACACTTGTCATCTCCTCGCCGGTATTGACCTTGCTGCGGAGAAGACCCAACTCCATCGCCGAGCGAGAGTTGGAAGGCTATGCGGGGGTTGGGAGGCTCTGAGCGTGATTTCGATTGAAACAATGAAGAGTCCTCATACTGTGCGGGCTTTCCTTCTTAAGTAAGCCTCCGCAACGCTTGGATGGAAACCATAATGGGACCGAGATCACGCTTTCGAAAATCTACCCTGCCAATGATGAATGGGCCCGAGTCAACTTTGGCGGAATGCCAAATGTATTTTCCCAGGTGAACCGTTGTCATGATGGGAAGTTGGAAGACCGAGGGCGGCGGTGTGACAAGGCGCATGGAATCGATGCGGTTTTTGCATTATGAATCGGTGACCTTCAATTGCATGAGATCCGCACGAAAATATCTCACCTGCCATATTTAAAAGAAGCCATGTGGCGATGGTTTAACCATGGAGCATTGTCCCAATGACACATCAGAAGACCTTTGAAGCCGCAGTGCGGGAATCGAAGATGGCCCCACCTCCAGGAGAATAAGTTAACCTAAAGGGTTTCTCCCGGAGGTGGGCCCGGAGGCCACTGTCGGTACTCTGCGTACCGAGTACCCCATGATACCGCAAGAAAACCTAAGGAGTTCCCCCCATTCAAGTTGAAGACCACTGAAGGCCACACGTGTTACATAGTGCTGGATCCGGCTCCCTCATTTGGGTAGCTCCGACACTGACACGTGTATCACAAAGCTAGACCTAACACCCGTCATAGGGAAGCTCTGATCTTGCCACGTGTCAGTGACCCCGGACCTAACCCCTAGTAGAGGGAAGCTCCGGTGCTAACACGTGTATAGTGGCTCCGGACCTGCCTCCCCACGATGGGAAAGCTCCGGAGCCGCCACGTGTCGAACCTCCGAAGCTAGGACTTCAACGGAAGATAGAGAGATCTCCAACGGCTCGGACTTTCAAGGGACAGTTAAAGCGTCATCTACAAGACCTGATTACGTGTCATTAATGTCATATTAATGACACGTGATCAGTAGACTATTAATAGGGGTAAGCCGCATTATCACCCTATTAACCACACTTAATATTCAATGATCGTGTATTAAACAGTTAACTACGTCAGGGCCACATGTCGGGTCAGGCAAGTAATGTAACGGTCAGTCCTTAGACTATAAAAGGGATGTGTCGCACGATATATAGCAGGCAAGCTCATACGTACACAACGCCACAGACACATTTTTCATACATACAACACACAATCGGTGGAGTAGGGTGTTACGCGCAGACGGCCCGAACCACATAAATCCCCAGTGTCACTATCTTGTCCAAATCTTACGCACCCCAACCAATCAATAATCTCCGCTGGTTAGGATCTAAGTAGTACCGGAGAAAGTGTCGATCGCACACTTTGACAATCCCCTTTAACATGACCAAAGTATGTGATGGTAAAAGAACTTGTTGTGGCCACCTAATAGCTAATGAATTAAGCCCACACGCCGTGGCATGTGCGCCCACTATGGTGGCACTACTTATAGTCCCTACAAGGGTGCAAGCTTAGGCTGTCAGCCACGTTCACTCACTTTTTGTGACCTTCCTTGGAGCGGTTGAATTGCTAGCATCCGTGACTTAAGTCCAGCTCAGTGGCAAATTTTTAAAATAGGATGGGGGCTCACTCTCGACTTCAATGATCGACTAAGGGACAGGCTTCGGTCATTACTGCACAATAAGCCCGACCTCATCGGAAGATCGTGCCAGGAGGGCACCACCTCCTTCAGGCATGACATTGATGACACCCATCAGTGTCAGTGCTGCCTCCGACCTCAGTCGAACAAAGCAAAACCACAAGAGCCACACCAAGGGGGTGCTCCTCGTAGTTAAAGGGGTGCCTTTTGCACCCCTATCGCGTCTGCCCCGCCCTACATCAGGGCGTAGCCAGAGAAATCGGTGTTAGGAATCATGCCAAGCAGGCGGCACTCACGCTTGGGTAGAGACATTGCATGCAATCCCAATATTGCAAATAAAGCATAGACACAACTAACCAAGCATCTAGAAATCAACTCATGCGGGAGAGAATAGTTCTTCCAATTCAAGTGATCTTTCATTTCAACACATGTAGATACATTAAAATATTTGGAGGTCTCTGTTGGAATATTTGGGCCTAGGCCCAACTATTCTCTATTGAATTCCAAAGGTGTAAAGGTGGCATTAATCCCACATTGACTATTTGAGAAGAGTAGCACTTATTTATAAGGGAAGCTATTTTCTATGTGTGGAATATGTGAGAGAAGGATGGCTATAGTCACAAACAAATCACACGTACGCGCGCGTGCGTATTCGCGTATTTTCGCGTGAGTTAACGCGTGACTTATGACTTGCGACGTGGCGACTGGCGCAGTAAATCTGTTCTCTCTCTTTTTGATAAAACTGACACTAATATGACTTTAATTTGCTGCAATTCATGGCACTTTATGAGTCAGTTTCTGGAAAAATAATGGTATGTAGTAACTGATGCAATTATGCTGCAAATACTGAAGTTTATTGTCTTCAGTTACTAGAGTCTAATTGTGCTGTTTTACTGTATACTTAATTCTTTCAGTTACTAAAGTCTGTCACTATATATACAGAATGAGTGTCTTCATTCAAAAATACAGAGGTGAACAGACTCACTAGTCCACTGTGTTGAGCGTCAGCTACAGGCTAGTCCATCCCTCCCGTCGGCGTGTCACCGACGTGTGGGAGAGCAGTGTCTCCGAAACCACGTCCCACTTGAAGAATCTGCACGGATTGAGGCGAATCAGGTTTTTGGGTAGCGTTCGCGCGACTGCTCGATAGAAGATCTGCTTCATCTACAGTCTTCTTCACACTCCTCTCGTCATTTTTCAAGCTGGAAGCGTCAGCACTGTAAGTAAAGATGAGTTTTCTACGCATGAGTATGATAGATATAATCTGCTTTATTTGCATGTTGATGTTCATATTTTGTGGACTATCTGTCATGCGTACTGTTGTAATTTTAGGAATTAATTTTGTCTCTAAAGTGCATTGTTTTCTAACAATCTCTTACAACGTGTGGGGATTTCATACAACGATAGAGCATGCCTCCCTATGAGGATCAAGAACATATGTTAAACTATCAAAGTATCTCAGCTTTGAAGTTTATCAACATCGAAGTAGGGGGCTAGGAGACCCTTGCAGATAACATGTTAGAAGAAGCAAAGCCGGAGCGGGAGTTGTATAGAGGCAGACAAACCCTCCTCTGGAGTAGCCTGCAAACCCTTCGGGGATGTTCAATGAGAGGACAGTTTGTCATCTGGGGACTAAACAAGAAGACTGACGACCCTCAGAGGCCAGAGTCTGACCACCGTCGTAATGCCATTGTGGCTTCCTTTCTAGGCATGTCAGCATGAAGGATGCCAGAGTGATGTTCCTATCATCTGTCAAAGAGGATCAAGATAGAGGCCAGAAGATGGGTGCCAGAAAACGAAGGTTGAAATATGAAGACAAAGGCCATAAGAAGCGGGTGAGAGAATATGTAGTTTGAAGACGAAGGCCCCTTGGTGCCACCTTTATAGGAGGAAACCGTGTGAAGTGTGATGGTTGAAGGTCAAGGTGAGAATGTGCACGAGAATCAAGGCGATGTTGATTCAAGGCATGCGCGGTTCCAAGCGAACCATTGGGAACAGTTCTCCAAATACACCCTTCATTGTTGGTCCTACCGTGTCGTCCCCTCAAGTTCTCCTTGTTTGACCGCAACTCCTTTTTGACTTGTACAAAAGGGAGGGAGTCACTCACGATGGTCCCAATAAATCCCACTGTCCCCGTCGGCGGCAACTGGGACCAGGGACTACTATCACTTCCCTTACCCACTGTTGGCAAGATGATTGCAGTTGGGCTTGACGTTACTGGTGTAATACGCTAATTTTCATGCATCATGTCCTGTATCCATCATTAAATATGTTTATAAAAAAGAACAAGTTTAAAATGAATTAAAAACAAAACTACACTTAAGAATTCTGGGAAGTGCGAACTAGTCCAATTTTGATGTGGACTAATCTAATTTCTCTCTGACTTCGGAAGGACTTATCTGTTTTGCTGCGGACTTGTCTGTTTTTCCCTCTGGACATTTTCGTACTTGCCCGCTCCATTGCGGACTAGTCCGGTATCCCAAATTGCTCGAAATTTTGTTAAGTCTCGTGACTTGTCCAGACTTGTCCGTTTTTTTCCTTTGACTAAAGTCGGACTTGTCCATTTTTTGCCAAACTTATCTGTTTTTTCCTCTGGATAAGATCGGACTTGTCCGATGTCCAATGCAGACTTGTACGATACCTCTCTGACCAACTTCGGACTAGTCTGACTCTTTTCGGACTTGTCTCATAAATCGCGACTCTAAGTTGATCTTTTGTTTCACGATTTGTTTCCGAGTTTTACCTTAAGTGGGCCTAGCTCTTTTAGAGCCCATGTGGGACTCTAAAACCAACCCCTACTCACCCCAAACTCGAAATCTATCTAATCCTAGCCTCTACCTCTATATAAACAACATCACCCCTTAGCTTGACATGTATTTGTCACTTTTCCACCACACCCAAACTCTAGCTCGTGAATAGCCGCCGCCAAAGAGGGAGAAGGAGATCTAGAGCAAGAAGAAGAAGAGGAGGAAACGAAAGAGGATCAAGATCTCCATCAACTTCGCATTCTTCATCAACAATTCACCATCAAGTTCTTCATCAACCCTAGATCGTCAAGATCCAAGTGTTACCTCCAAGACTCTTGATTCAGTGGAGTCTTAAACACCTGGTATACCTTCTACTTGCTTTTCCTTATGTTAATTCAACCCCGTATCTCCAAATTCACATCGATCTAGAAAACCCTGGTTTGCCAGTTCTGCGAAGTGCGTACTTGTCTGGTCCCTAGCGGACTAGTCCGATTTTCCTAGTTAATTTCTGTTAAATTAATTCTAAATTGACTCGAATCAACTCCAAACTTGTATAAACTTGTTAAAAGTTATAGAAATAGTTAGTAAGCGTTAAAAGAACCTTATTAACTAGTTTTGCCTTGCATTTGCATTAATTGTGCATGTCATGTCATATTAAGTAAAGTTTGTGCACTCTTTGTATGTGTTTCTTGTCTTGTATGTTTATTGTGCGGATTAGACAGATTTGCGCTAGAGAGTGCCGCGGAGGATCTCAAGCACCAAGAGTTTGAAGGCTTTGACCCGAACCAATACCAAGAGCAAGACGAGTGTCCTTGAAGCATATTGATCCCATTTTGAAATAAATGTTTTGTTTACAAAATTGCATGATTGTGTCAATTCGATGGGAAACCCTATGATAGGAAGTTTAATAGATTTGTTGACCACCCTTTTCACCTGGAATACATGGTAGATAGTCGGGTTGGGATCTTTACCTTTTTGCTTCGCTTAATTAATTGGGATGGGAAGACAACTATACCACTTAACTTACTTATGTACTTATGAGATTACGATTATCATGAACTGGTTAATATGATATAGTAATGGGTGATCTAAGCAAGCATGGTAGGTGGATGGGTTGAATGTTATGGTGGTTCGCTTGCTTTAGATCTAAAGACTGGTTCGTGGAGCGACCATTCAGGATTTATAGTGCCACCACGAGGCCAAGTATGGATCCGACGTAGTTGATTAATTAGGGCTTTGCTAGTGCTATTTGGACCATTAAGAATGCTCAGGGAAGGGGTAGTCGAATTGAGTTTGTTGATAATTGGTGGGACTACCCTAGGCTCCGAATGGCTCAATATGGTGCCCTTAGTTGAAGATGTGTGTAGTTGGAGACATCGCCACCGATGAAACCTCAGTGGGGTCTAAATATGCTAGTAATCCCTTTGTAAAGGCTATTTTGTGATCTCTTAGCCATACACCTATGGTAGTGTTTTGGCATAATGGAGGTTTTTCTTTAGTCGTCGGCGGGTGATGAAATCACAAACACGTGGGTAAAGTGGTATAAACTCTGCAGAGTAATAAAAACTATCATGATAGTCGTGCTCCCGATTATGGGCAACCTGGACTCTCACATGATTAGGGGAACACTTGGTATTGGGATGGTTTGGTAATGGTTATGGTTAATAATACAATTATGGGTTGTTATGAATTAACTTCTGATATTGACTATGGTTATTAGTAATGAGAAATCTGGAATATGGATGATGGTAATGAATATGGAATGGTATTATGATGATTACATGGTTTATGATGGGTCTACTTCACATACTTATAAAATATTGCTTTTTAAATGTTTTAATGTACTTTTTAGCACTTAGCCTCTATCATTGTCGTCAATTGAATTAGCTACATGTCATACTTTCCACACTTGCTGAGTACGACACATACTCACCCTTGCAATTCCCCCACCAACAGTTGGAGGTCAGGATTGGGAGTATCACAATGATAATGCGGAGTTCTAGGTCGTGTCTACCATCAGCTTTGCATGTGGAGTGTTGGAGTTGCGCTATCCCTTTTTCCTAGTTGCTTAATTAGTTGATTTCCGCTGTGAAAGCATCTAGGGCCACATAAGGTATGGTTTCGGTGATTAATGACAACCGTTGGATATCACTAATAAGTTTGTGGATGCAAGGTCTCTCATATAATTCATCACATTTAATGGACTCTATATATATATCATCTACTGCTCATTGGATACAATTGGAGACCCCTCATCAAACTATTTTACGAGGTCAATCGATTTTCATGAAGACTAAAAGAAAAAGCATATATGTCAAAATGATTTCATCAAAATTGACAGCACACGAGACTTAGTCGTCATCAGAAGAACATTTCAAACCAATGTCTAAGAGGTCACTCGTACAAATTCCAAAAGAATCACTTAGAACAACTCAAAGCAGACAAAATCTACTCACCGGATCATCCGATGTATCCAGAAAAGACTACATCGGTTAAGTTGGCTCAACAGCAGAAAAAGACCTCAGACTTGGGTATACACCGGATCATCTGATGATGAAGCAAGTGTTACATCGGTCGATCATTCCAGTAAGCAATTTCCCTGGACCAAGTGTAACACCGGACCATCCGATGTACAATTATAACACATCGTTCAATCATTCCAGTAAGCATTATTTCTGGAGCATTCTGGATCAAGTGTCACCGGATCATCCGATGTACAGGTGAATACAAGATTTGTCGATCAACGGTCATATCTGACACAGTGACATCAACTAATTTGTATTCGACCGATGACAACTGAAGGGAGAACATCGGATCATCCGGTGTTTGCAGAACAGTGATGTCAGCCTACTTTTCCAACGGCTATCTCGTGGAAGCTGGCTATTTATACCCTTTCAACCAGTCATTTCGACAAGTCTTGATGCCCAGAGCTACCCTACACATTACCAAGCATTCAAGACATTGAGCAACCACTTCCACATCATTTACACCACTTGTACACAAAGAGATAGGCTAGAACTTGCTAGAGATGATGCTTGTGTGCTTCCATTCTTGGTGATTGGAGTCTCTAATATAGTGAGAGCTGTAAGGGAGTGTCTCTTGGTGATTGCATTCACTGTGTAACAGTCGGTGATTGGAGAGATCCTTTCGGAGCTTGCCAAGTCGGTTGTGGAAGCCCGGAAGATCAAAATTGTACAAGGCTTGAGCTCCACCTTGCCGGAGATGGCGAACGGAGACTTTTAGTGAAGATCCCTGGTCTCGGTGACTTGGGAGTGGCTATACCCTTTGGTGGGTGCCACAACGTGGATGTAGGAAGGTCTTGATGATCTCGCCGAACCACGGGATAAATCACCGTGCCCTCGTGTCTCCTCGGGAGTTTGCACACTCTTCCTTTCCCGTTACACTTATGCATTTCATATACCGCAAACTTATTATTCTCTTGAATGCATAGGTTGTTTGCATAGGGAATTGGGCATTCAGTAGTTATGTTTTTATTGCTTTAATTTTTGAAAAGAAGCCCAAATCACCCCCCCTCTTGGGCATTCGATCCTTACAATTGGTATCAGAGCAAGGTTGCTCATTGGACCATTCTAACTTCACCGCTAGAGAGCTAAAATGGCCAAGATTGGGGGTTCGGTTCCCATCTTCGAGGGCAAGAACTTTGCCTATTGGAAAGCACACATGCGTGCTTATCTAGAGGATATTGCTCCCGAGGTATGGGAAGCGACCCATGCGGGGTTTTGTGAGCATAACTATATAGGTGATCAAGTCAAGTGGGATGCAAAGGCTAGAAATGCTATTTACGAATACATTAGTCAAGATTTGTTTGCTAGGATTGCTAGCAAACAAAAGGCTTCTGAAATTTGGGCTTGCTTGATTGAAATTCATGAGGGATCTTCTCGTGTTAAAGAACTAAAGTATCATATGCTTAAGGCCAAATATGATGAGTTCAAAATGCTACCTCATGAAAATGTCAATGAAATGTTTTCTCGCTTGAATGTTCTCATTGAGGAAATTAATGGTCTTGATATTGCTTCTCTTGGCAAGGGACTCATCAACCGCAAGATTATTATGCTTCTTCCTAAGCCAAAGTACAACATCATCAACTCCATGCTTCAAAAGGAATCTCATGATCACATTGAAGTTTCAGAACTTATTGGAGAGATTCGCGCTCATGAGATGAGTGTGCTTGGGATGATGGAGGAATCATCGTCAAAGACAATTGCTCTAAAGGCTTCCACCAAGAGAACAAATCTCAAGAAAAAGAAAGTGATCGATCCTAGCTCAAGTGAAGAAGAGCAAGCATCAAGTGAAGATGACGATGATGAGCTTGCATTGATGATGAGAAAATTCTCTCGCTTGAACTTCAAGATTGCCAAGAAGGGATACACCTTTGATCCCAAAAAAAAAACATTTCTACCAAGAAAAGATGACAACAAGACTTGCAATAATTGTGGTGATCAAGGCCACATCTCCTATGATTGTCCAAAACCAGACAAAAGAAGAGAGAACCACAGGGGCAAGCATCACAAGCTTGAGCATAGTGAGGATGATGAAGAAGAGGTCAAGACCAAGCCAAGATTCTTCTGGAAGAAGAAGTATGACAAAGGCAAAAAGGCAAAACTCTTTCCAGAGAAGAGAAAAGGTCAACAAAAGGTGTTCATGTGTGAGGCAAATGAATGGATCACCGACGAAGAATCTAGTGATGAAGAGAGTGAAGTTGAAGAAGAGAGTTTGGTCGGCCTTGCCATTGCCAACAATTATGATTCATCTCTTCGTCCACCTCCCATGTGCCTCATGGTAAAAGGTAACACCAAGGTATGTGATGACTCTAGCGATGATGAGCTTTCCCCCAATGACTTAGCTTCATTGATAAATGAATACCACACTATCATTAAAAGGGAAAAGAGTAAGGTCAAGGCTCTTGAAGAAGCTCGTGCTAAGCTCGAGAGTGCTAACCTCGATTTGCTTGACAAGTATGAAAGCATACTTAAGGAGCATGACACGCTCAAATCTCATGTCAAGCAAGCTGAGGAGGATAAGGCTCAAATCAAGCTAGATCATCATGAGCTTGACGTAGCACACCAAGCACTCTTGGGAAAGCACAATGAGTTAATCCAAGAGCATCAAGTACTTAACCTTGCTTATGAAGTTCTTGATCAAGAATTGAAAACTATAAAGAAATAAACCCTTAATGATAAGGCATCTATTGTTTCTCATGCCACTAATGTCTTGCATAAGTCTTTGCCTTTGAAAGAGAATGCTAGGGAGAAGGATTTGTTGGATGAAATTGAAAGTCTCCGCACTAGTGTGGCAAGACTATCTAATGGAGAAGTCAAGCACAAAGAAATCCTCTTCCAACAAGCAAAGGCCTTCAAGAAGAGAGGACTTGGATCCTTCCCGGTGCCTAACAATGGAAAGGTGCCCTCACCGGAGCTTAAAACGAGCTTCGTCAAGGAAGTTGGTTCTTATTGCCAACATTACGAGGTCACTGGTCACCATACAAGGGAGTGTCCTCTTTATAACCGGCCTTCTCCAAAATTGCATACTAACTACAAGTCTACCTTTGATGATCACTATTATCTCTTGAGTAAAGTAGATGGCAAGGTGAAGGCAAGGTTCATTGGCAAGGACATGGAGGGCATGAAGGGGAAGCTTCCCAAGCAACTTTGGGTCCCAAAAACACTTGTATCACACATACAAGAACCTAAGTTAGCTTGGGTGCCTAAAATCAAAAATTGAATTCATGTGTGTAGGTGAACTACAAAGCCGGAAGAAAGCATTGGGTACTCGATAGCGGGTGCACTCAACACATGACCGGCAATGATGGTATGTTCACCTCCATAGAGAACCCCGACAATCACGAACAAGTCACCTTTGGTGATAACTCTAAGGGGAAGGTAATTGGGTTGGGTAAGATTGCAATTTCACATGATTTCTCTATTTCCGATGTGTTGTATGTTAAGTCACTTAGTTTCAATTTGCTTTCTATTGCACAATTATGTGATCTTGGACTAATGTGCACCTTTGGCAAGAATGATGTTGTCGTGACTAGTGAAACAAGCAAAGAACTAATCTTCAAAGGGTTTCGGCATGGACATCTCTACCTAGTAGACTTCTCCGACAAGGATGCTAGCTTGAACACTTGCCTTTCCACCAAGACAAGTTTGGGTTGTCTATGGCATCGACGCATCACTCACATTGGAATGAGCAAGCTCAAGAAGTCATTCAAGCTCGGGATGGTGATCGGCGTGAAGGATGTCACATTTGAGAAGAACAAGCTTTGTAGCGCTTGTCAAGCCGGGAAACAAGTTGTTTCACACCACCCGATGAAGACAATGGTGTCAACCTCCAAACCACTTGAGTTGCTCCACATGGACCTCTTCGGACCGTCCACATATCAAAGTCTTGGTGGTAATCTCTATTGTCTTGTTATAGTTGATGACTACTCTCAGTATGCTTGGACTTTGTTTCTAGGTGACAAGAGTGAAACTCCGGAAGTGTTCAAGACCTTCGCTAAACATGCTCAAAGGGAATTTCAACTTCCCATCATCAAGGTCCAAAGTGACAACGGCACCGAATTCAAGAACTACAACATTGGGGAGTGGTGTGATCGTGAAGGCGTGAAGCATGAATTTTCAGCCACATACACTCCTCAACAAAATGGTGTCGTTGAAAGGAAGAACAAAACTCTCATCACTCTTGCACGAGCAATACTTGATGACTATGGCACGTCCGAGAAGTTTTGGGCCGAAGCAATCAACACAGCGTGCCATGCCGCAAATCGGATCTATCTACACCGACTACTTCAAAAGACCCCGTATGAACTCCTCATTGGGAAAAAGCCCAACATCTCCTATTTCTGAGTCTTCGGGTGCAAGTGCTACATCTACCGCAAGAAAAGGCTCGGTAAGTTTGAAAGAAGATGTGATGTTGGTATCTTTCTTGGTTATGCATCAAACTCAAAATCATGTCGAGTATTTAACCAAACCTCCGGTTTAGTTGAGGAAAGTTGTGATGTTGAGTTTGATGAAACTAATGGCTCCCAAGAGGAGAGTTTTGGCCGTGATGAAATAGATGATGAGCCTCTATGAGAAGCTATGAAGAACATGACCATTGGAGACATCAAGCCTAAAGTTGAGGAGAGCCATGATCAAGGGGGAGCTTCAAGTTCTAACATCAACACATCTATGGCACCTCAAGTTGACGAAGAAGAAAAAGATGATCCATTGCCGACACGAGATTCACAAGCCACACAACATCAAGAAGAAGAAGTCCATGATCCAGTCCAACCACAAGAAGAGCAACACGCATCACCACCGCCAAGTGCTTCACAACCACTTATGAGGCATGGACGCATCTCCAAGGCGCATCCGATTGATCAAATCATCGGAAGTCCGTCAAGGGGAGTAAGTACATGTTCTCGCCATTTCGCTACGCTTTGTGAGCACTACTTGTTTGTATAAACTTCATCCGCAATGATGTTTGGGTGTTGGAGGAGCGACCCAAGGACAAGAATGTCATTGGGACAAAGTGGGTGTACCGCAACAAACAAAACGAGAACGGTGTTGTGATCCGCAACAAGGCAAGACTTGTGGCCAAGGGTTTCTCGCAAGTTGAAGGACTAGACTTTGGAGAAACATTTGCTTCGGTCGCTCGACTAGAAGCCATCTGTATACTTCTTGATTTTGCATCACATCATAATATAAATCTTTATCAAATGGATGTGAAAAGTGCCTTTCTTAATGGTTACATTAACGAGCTTGTTTATGTTGAACAACCTCCCAAGTTCGAAGATCTGAGGAATCCTAATCATGTGTATAGGTTGTACAAGGCGCTCTACAGGCTCAAGCAAGCGTCTAGAGCATGGTATGAACAACTACGGGATTTCCTGATCGTGCAAGGATTCAAGATCTGGAGGGTGGACACTACACTCTTCACCAAAGACGTCAAAAGAGAACTATTTGTTTGTCAAATCTATGTCGATGATATTATTTTTGGTTCAATTAACGAAGCTCTTAGCCATGAGTTTGGCAAAATGATGTCTAGGGAATTCGAGATGTCGATGATTGGAGAGCTCAACTTCTTACTTGGATTTCAAATCAAGCAACTTTGAGAGGGGACCTTCATCTATCAAGAAAAATATACCAAGGACCTCTTGAAGAAATTTGAGATGGGAGATTGTAGCTCAAGAAGTACTCCAAAGGCAACAAATTGTCATCTCGACGCGGATAAGGACGGTAAACCTATTTACCAATCTAATTACCGTTCCATGATTGATTCATTGCTTTATCTTACCGCATCTAGGCCCGATATCATGTTTAGTGTATGCTTGTGTGCTCGCTTTCAAGCGGCACCTAAACAATCGCATCAGAAGGCGGTATTTAGGATACTTCGGTATCTCAAGCATACCCCAAGTGTAGGCCTGTGGTACCCCAAAGGTGCTAAATTCCATCTCTTGGGTTACTCGGATTCGGACTTTGCCGGATGCCGTGTGGATCGCAGGAGGACCTCCGGAGGGAGCCACTTGCTTGGGCGTTCCCTAGTATCTTGGTCTAGCAAGAAGCGAAACTTCGTTGCTTTATCCACTGCGGAAGCGGAATACATAGCAGCTGGTGCATGTTGTGCCCAAATCCTTTATATGAAGAAAACCCTTTTGGATTTTGGTGTTAAACTTGGTTGTGTGCCTCTCCTTTGTGACAATGAAAGTGCGGTTAAGGTTGCTAAAAACCCCATTCAACACTCTCGCACTAAGCACATTGATATTCGACATCATTTCTTACGGGACCATGAAGCTAAGTGAGACATCTCCTTGCGAGGTGTTAGGTCCGAAGAACAATTGGCGGATATCTTCACTAAACCACTTGATGAGAAAACTTTTTCTAGACTAAGGAGTGAATTAAATGTGCTAGATGCATCGAACGTCATGTAAGTTGCCATGGTGTAAGACCTATGTGTGCTGAATACATTGGCTTATAGTGAATACACTTGCTTTGACGATAAAAGTTTTGAATATCACCAAAACACCTTTTTTAAGGTCCTTCTAGTTTTGTAAGCTCTGGCGGGAGCTTGGTTATACTAGTTTTGGTAAGTTCCACTGCTAGGTTCTACTAGCTTTGGTTAGCTCCGGCTCAAGGTCCAGGTTGCTCTGGCAAGGTCCGGAACTTGACTGCAATGCTTCTGTTTTTCATTTCCAATGTTTCGTACTTGCTTTACATCTCTGGAAAGATTGCTTAGTATTCATTTGCTAAGTCTTTGGTGCGTTTTTGGTTGATATGGATGATATCGTGTTATTGTGTTTTTGCAACATGCTTATGTGAGGTTCTCATGTAAGGTGTTGTGTTCGGAACTAACTTGAGTCAAGTCGAGGACTTGGGCTTGTATGGATTAGTTGTTTATTCATATGCAGGTGTTGCTTGAGTTCAAGACATGGCTGGTGACAGGATCCATTGGACTAGTCTCAGGGAGGAGATGAGGTTCCAACAACCAAATTCAGGAGGAATTGTGGTTGAGCTGATCAGGAGGTTGCGCAGCATGATTGAATCAAGAACAATGCATGTGAAGGTATTGTGGACGTCATTGGAAGATGTTTGCATGTTTGCAAGGAGTGCATGGACGTGGCTACATGGTTCCGAGACGTGATGAAGAGATGTGGACATAAAGAGTTGGTCGGAAAGGTCCAACCGACTAGGTTATGGACTCAGGCTGCGGCTGAGTCGGGTTTGATTCAAATATGGAAAGATTTGAGTTGGTTATGATATGATTTCATGTGGGTCACGAATTTGAGTTGTTTAGGAATGTGGTATACGTTCCTAAGGTGTTTGGAAGTCTTAAGATTGCTTCTATCAGTGTATAGAAGAATCCTAAGCAGTTATGGAAAGTTACGATTCGTGAACAGAGTAGGATTAGGTTCCTGATTTGAGTTGAGTTGGCTTTCGAGCTGGTTATATAAGCAAGGGAGCCCAGAGCTAGTGGTACACGACTTTGGGGCTGTTCCTCTTGTGTTCTATTGAATAAAATTAGTAGTTTGAACGAACTTTTGTGCCTTGTTCGTCCGACTTGTTCCAGACAAGTTTTACTCGTCGAGTTTCTGGACAGCACTACCTTTCGTTGGTGGTTTTATCATAACTCGAGTTTTACAGATCCAATTGACGTGATTCTTTTTGGGTTGTCTTCAAAACTTGATTATATATCATCTATCAAAATTTCACGGTCATTTGATTTGTGGTCTATGATCTACACGAGTTTCTTTGCAGCATTCTGGAACTGTTTTTTTTTCTCGGGTAGGGCAGATTGACCTTTGTTTGATCTTTCGATCATAACTTGAGTTTTTCTCGACGGATTTGAGTGATTCTTGTTGTGTTGTCTTCGTGACTTGATTCTCTCTTATATCTATCACTTTTGTTACAGTGAAACACGTTTATATTAGTCTCATACACGATTTGTTTAACAGATCGTTTTTCTGCCGAAGTGGTTGGGGTTTAATTGTTTCCGCTGCGTAAGATTTTTAAAATCTACCATTCACCCCACCTCTGGTAGCTTTTCATGTGCTCTTCGATCCTACAATTGGTATCAGAGCAAAAGTGCTCTAATCTTTGTGATTTGCACATGTTTTTGACTAATCATCATGGAGAAGTACTCTGCCAAACCTTGTGTGTTCGCTGGTATTGATTTTCAGGTTTGGGAGGCACGCATGGAGGCTTTCATCCAGGCACAAGGCTTTGCAATATGAGAGAAGGTATACAAGTCTTACGAAGTGCCATCAAACGATCAAGTTACAGCTACAAATCTGAGAGATGTCGACAACAACAACAAGGCTCGAAACTTGATCATACAAGGATTAACACAAAGCGACTTCGACCGTGTTGCACACCTCCGATCTGCATACGATGTGTGGAAAGCACTTTGTGACTACCACGAAGGATCCAACATGATCAAAGAGGTAAGGCAAGACATGTTCATGAAATAATACATGCGCTTCGAGATGCAACCCGGTGAGTCCATTGATGACCTCTTTGCTCGCTTTAATAAAATTCTCAGCAACTTGCGTAGCGTGAATGTTAATTTTTCAGATGCTGAAAATGCTAGGCAATTGTTAAGTGCATTAGACATGTCAATTTGGGAGATGAAAGTTACATCCATTCGTGAATCTACTGTCATGAGTTCACTTACTTTAGATGTGCTATATTCCAAGTTAAAAACTCATGAAATTGACATAATCTCACGTAAGAACCCCAACAAGTCTATTGCTTTTGTTTCTCAACGTGACATGCCTAGTTACGGTCAAACATCATCTTGTGGCACACTTGCTTTGCTGTCCTCTCTAACCCTTGAACAGATTGAGGAGTTTCCATAGGAGGAGCTAGCGCTCATCTCTACCCGGTTCTCAAAAGCATTGCAAAATGTGAGAACTAGAAGGAGAGGAAGCTCCGGACCTCAACGATGGTTTGAGTGTGGTAAGACAGGACATTTTCGTTTAGATTGCCCTAACCTTTTAGGTCCTACATCCTGGGATGAAAATAAAACAAGAACGAAGCACTCCTCTGCAAAAGATATGAAGAAAAAGAAGGGTTTTACAGGACGTCAATTGGTGAGCAGTTTTATCTCAGCACTCCAGGAACTTGGCTCAAGCGACGTGGACATTGGAAGTGATGAAGATGAAGATGATTTGGCAAACTTGTGCTTCATGGCGGGCAAGTCAAGATCAAGTATGGAGGAGGCAGAACACAACAACGACAATGAATAGGTTACACGTTTGAGGAAGGATAACATTTGGATTGTGGATTCAGGTTGCTCATGCCACATGACCGGTAACAAAGATTGGTTCTCCTCCCTCTCTTTTGTGTCATGTGTAGAGAATGTTACTTTTGCCGATAATTCTTCAACGCCTATAATTGCTAAGGGTTCAGTTAGAGTAAATGATCACTACACTTTGAAGGATGTGGCACTTGTCAAAAATTTGAAATACAACTTTCTTTCTGTTGCACAATTGCTAGATGAAAATCTAGAAATTATTTTCAATAAAAACTACTGCAAAGTTGTAGGTTCAAATAGTGAGCTTATTTTTAACATGTCTCGGTTTGGAAGTGTTTTTAAAGCTGATTTTGATATATCTACCTCTAAGCATAGGTGTCTAGTTGCTAATGATTCAAAGGACTTATATTTTTGGCATCGTAGACTTGGTCACGTAGGCTTTGATCACCTAATGCGTGTTAGTGCTCTTGATCGCATACGTGGGCTGCCTAAGCTTAAAAGGGACAAAGAAATTGTGTGCTCTTCTTGTAGACATGCTAAGATGGTTGCAGGTTCACATACTCCTCTCACAATAATCATGACAACTGAACTGTGTCAACTTTTGGACCTTGACACCGAGGACCTTCACGTGTTCAATCCTTCGGAGGTAAATGGTATGTTCTTGTGATTGTTGATGATTATTCTAGATACTCTTGGGTTTATGTTATGGCGTATAAGAATGAAGCTTTTAGTCACTTTAGAACTTTATTTCATAGATTATCAATTGATCACCCAGGATCTTTAAAATCAATTAGAAGTGATAATGGAACTGAATTTAAAAATCAACATTTTGATCACTTTTGTGCTGAAAAAGAATAGATCATCAATTTTCTTCACCATATGTACCTCAACAAAACGGTGTTGTAGAAAGAAAGAACAGAACCTTGGTTGAGATGGCTAGGACTATGCTTGATGAATATCAAACTCCTATGAAATTTTGGGCTGATGCGTTAGCAACCGCTTGTTATATCTCAAATCGTGTTTTCTTGCGTGCTAAGCTAGGTAAAACACCATATGAGCTCCGGTTTGGACATAGGCCTAGTGTTACACACTTTCGGGTCTTTGGTTGCAAATGCTTTGTTAAGAAAGATGGTAATCTTGATAAATTTGAACCTAGATCCATTGATGGCATGTTTCTTGGTTATCCATCTCATACTAGAGGCTACCGTGTGCTTTTACTTGACACTAACAAAATTGTGGAGACTTGTGAAGTGTCTTTTGATGAAGCTAGCCCAGGTACTAGCTCAAACATTGCAGGTCCAGATCCATATCCGCAGGGGGGCATTTTCGTTGAAGATGAGGAAGAATTGGAGCCGCTGCCCGAAAATTCAGCAGCTAAAGACTTTGGTTCAGCTCCGGATGATAATTCTCAACCAGCACCGACAACCATCAATGCTGATTCAAATCATCCTCAAGTCACAATCTCATCGATTTGTGATGAACATGAAGAAGAAGAAGAAGCCTATGAGACATCTGTTCCCCTACGGTTTTACAAAGATCATCCCCCACAACAGATGATTGGAAGCGTGCACGAACGAATCACACGGTCTAGGTTTTGTGATCCAAACTCTTATGCTCATTCTGCTTTTGTTGCTTCTTTTGAACCCAAAGATATATCACACGCACTCACTAATGGGTCTTGGATTATTGCCATGCAAGAAGAGTTAGAAAATTTTGAAAGAAATAATGTTTGGAAACTTGTACCTCCACCTCAAGGTCACACTTTAATTGGAACTAAATGGGTATTTAAAAATAAACAAAGTGAGGATGGGGTTGTGGTTAGGAATAAGGCTAGATTGGTTGCTCAAGGTTTCACTCAAGTTGAAGGTCTAGATTTTGATGAAACTTTTGCTCCTGTTGCTAGATTAGAAGCCATAAGAATTTTGTTAGCTTTTGCTGCATCTAAAGGTTTTAAGCTATATCAAATGGATGTTAAAAGTGCTTTTCTTAATGGCTACATAGATGAGGAGGTTTATGTGAAACAACCACCGGGTTTTTAAAAATTTCAGATTTTCCTAATCATGTTTACAAATTGTCCAAAGCTTTGTACGATCTCAAACAAGCCCCTAGAGCATGGTATGATAGGTTAAAAACATTCTTACTTAAAAAAGGGTTTACCATGGGCAAGGTTGATAAAACTCTTTTTGTGCTTAAACATGGCAATGACTCATTATTCGTTCAAGTGTATGTGGATGATATTATCTTTGGTTGTGCTTCTTATGATCTTGTGTCCAAGTTTTCAGCAATGATGAGTTCCGAATTTGAAATGAGTATGATGGGTGAACTCACTTACTTTTTGGGGCTGCAAATCAAGCAAACAAAGGAGGGTACCTTTGTGCATCAAACGAAGTATACAAAAGATCTCCTAAGGCGCTTCAACATGGACAAAAGCAAGCCTCTTCGGACACCAATGGGAACGGCAACAACACTTGGACTTGATGAAGATGGTGAACCCGTGGATCATAAAGAATATAGAAGCATGATCGGATCACTTTTGTACCTCACGGCATCAAGACCAGACATACAATCCAGCGTATGTCTTTGTGCACGGTTTCAAACCTCCCCACGTGCTTCACATCGTCAAGCCGTCAAAAGGATTCTCAGGTACTTACATGGAACTCAAGAATTTGGAATTTTTCTTGCTTCTTCCTCAACCGTTACTTTGAAAGCTTTTTCGGATGCTGATTTTGGGGGTTGTAGGATTGATAGGAAAAGTACTTCCGGTGCTTGTCATTTTCTTGGTAATTCTCTTGTTGCTTGGTCCACTAGAAAACAAAATTCAGTTGCACAATCCACAGCCAAATCTGAATATGTAGCTGCTGCTAGTGCTAGCTCACAAATTCTTTGGATTGTTCAAACACTTAAGGACTATGGGGTTGATCTAGATAGTGTTCCACTGTTCTGTGATAACACTAGTGCCATTTGCATTGCTAAAAACCCCGTGCAACATTATAGAACTAAGCACATTGACATTAGGTATCACTTTCTCTGAGATAATGTTGAAAAAGGAAACATTGTGCTTCACCATGTAGATACCGAACAACAATTGGCTGACATTTTTACAAAACCTTTGGATTTCACTCGTTTTTGTTACATTCGTAGTGAAATAGGGGTTATGCATCCTCATGGCTTAAATTGAGGGGGAGTTTTGAAGCTTGGGAAGTCTATGTGTGAATCTGAAATTAAAATAATATGAGCATAGTATTTCATACATATATGACTTTGTGATTCCTTTTACATGCTGAAAGTTCTTACTACATTACTCGTATTATACATTTTGTAGTTTTCGCCATGTCTAGTAATTGGAATAATTACTTACACTAAAACTGGTCATGGTCGAACTTTCTTGCTGTTTTGAACTTGTTACATGTTCACATGTGCTTTTAATCATTAAGAATTAATCAAGTAATCAACTCACATGTTGAGTTTTTATGAACAAATATAAATTGAGAAAAGATCAAGAGAATATGCATGCATCACACTTCTTCTTTTGAGATGGCCTATCATTGCACTTAGATATGAACTTGGAAGAAGTTGTGTATGACTAAAACCATGTCCTTAAGCTTCTGATTGTCAAATGACATATGCTTGGCTTGGTTGGTTAGAATAAGGCAGATACGCATATAATCTCTTGCAAATATCATATGATCTAAATTTATGCTTTGAAAAATAATAAAATGCAGCAACTAGTGTCATGCTTTCAGGTTTTGTAATAGTTAAGTTTGTGAGATCATGACTTGCTAAAATTGAAAATTACATTTGATCTCTAGCATGGCTTACACTACTTTATGTATCTCATTGATGTGATAATGTAAGGTACCTGATAGTATGACTTGGATGAGCTTTGTTTATATGTATATGTTATAATATGCTCATAACAACTAAAGTTGGAGAGATAATTTGTTTATATGCTCATGACATGCTGAATACATTGTCAAAGGGGGAGAGATAAGCATGACGAGAAAGAGAATATGTGCATAAGAAGAGATAATAAAAGCGGAGATATAATATGGGATAATTTTTGGATTTTCTTCTCATTTTACTTTTGATTTACAAAGGGGGAGAAATTGCCTTCAAAACTTTTATGTGAATAAGCAATTGTTTGGATTTTAAATGGTGTTGCCAATGCATTCATCAAGGGGGAGATTGTAAGACCTATGTGTGTTGAATACATTGGCTTGTAGTGAATACACTTGCTTTGACGATAAAAGTTTTGAATATCACTAAAACACCTTTTTTTAAGGTCCTGCTAGATTTGTAAGCTCTGGCAGGAGCTTGGTTATACTAGTTTTGGTAAGTTCCGGCGCTAGGTTCTACTAGCTTTTGTTAGCTCCGGCTCAAGGTCCGGGTTGCTCTGGCAAGGTCCAGAATTTGACCGCAATGCTTCTGTTTTTGATTTGCAATGTTTCGTACTTGCTTTACATCTCTGGAAAGATTGCTTAGTGTTCATTTGCTAAGTCTTTGGTGCGTTTTTGGTTGATATGGATGATATCATGTTACTGTGGTTTTGCAATATGCTTATGTGAGGTACTCACGTAAGGTGTTGTGTTCGGAACTAACTTGAGTCAAGTCGAGGACTTGAGCTCGTATGGATTGGTTGTTTATTCATGTGCAGGTGTTTCTTGAGTTCAAGACATGGCTGGTGACGGAATCCATTGGACTAGTCTCAGGGAGGAGATGAGGTTCCAACAACCAAATTCATGAGAAATTGTGGTTGAGCTGATTAGGAGGTTGCGCAGCATGATTGAATCAAGAACAATGCATGTGAAGGTATCGTGGACGTCATTGGAAGATGTTTTCACGTGTGCAAGGAGTGCACGGACGTGGCTACATGGTTCCGAGACGTGATGAAGAGATGTAAACGTAAAGAGTTGGTCAGAAAGGCCCAACCGACTAGGTTATGGACTCAGACTGCAACTGAGTTGGGTTTGACTCAAATATGGAAAGATTTGAGTTGTTTATGATATGATTTCATGTGGGTCACGAATTTGAGTTGTTTAGGAATGTGGTATACGTTCCTAAGGTGTTTGGAAGTCTTAAGATTGCTTCTATCTGCGTATAGAAGAATCCTAAGCAGTTATAGAAAGTTACGATTCGTGAACAGAGTAGGATTAGGTTCCTGATTTGAGTTGAGTTGGCTTTCGAGCTGGTTATATAAGCAAGGAAGCCCAGAGATCGTGGTGCACGACTTTGAGACTGTTCCTCTTGTGTTCTATTGAATAAAATTCGTAGTTTGAAGGAACTTTTGTGCCTTGTTCGTCCGACTTGTTCCAGACAAGTTTTACTCGTCAAGTTTCTGGACAACACTACCTTTCATCGGTGGTTTTATCATAACTCGAGTTTTACAGATCCAATTGATGTGATTCTTTTTTGTTTGTCTTCACAACTTGATTATATATCATCTTTCAAAATTTCACGGTCATTGGATTTGTGGTCTACGATCTACACGAGTTTCTTTGCAGCGTTCCGGAACTGTTTCTTTTTCTCAGGTAGGGCAACCTTTGTTTGATCTTTCGATCATAACTTGAGTTTTTCTTGACGGATTTGAGTGATTCTTATTGTGTTGTCTTCGTGACTTGATTCTCTCTGATATCTATCACTTTTTTCACAGTGAAACACGTTCAGATTAGTTTCACAAACGATTTCTTTAACAGATCATTTTTCTGCCGAAGGGGTTGGGGTTTAATTGTTTCCGCTACGTAAGATTTTTAAAATCTACCATTCACCCCGCGATCTGGTAGCTTTTCACGTGCCCTTCGATCCTACACATGGTCATGTAAGAATGCATCACATATAGGTCTTGTCTAACTTTCCAAGGATAGGGGCGAGCAAGGGTTAGCTTGGGATGGCGGTTCTTTTGGGTATCCCCAAGAATTGGAGAATGGCTCTCCCTGAAGAAGCCTTTGAAAGGTTCAAATTTGGCAAGATAGATTTAATTTATGTCTTGCATGATGCCTGCCATATAGAATTGCACTCACGTTTAATATCCTGCATTAAAAATTGTTTGGCATTGCATATGGTATATTGTCACAAAGGGGAACCCACTTCATGAGAAAGAGACTTGTTTGAAATGCAATATCTCAACTCATATGATGTGGAAAGAACAAAGTGTTATGTGTGTTAATACCTAAAGGAACATGCTTTAAAGAGATAGAAGTCTTCATCCTCTAGCTCACAAAGCATGGGCCTTACATTTATTTGGATTTTTTCCTTGTTGGTTTTTCTGGTGTTCTATTTTCTTTAGGGCTTAGCCAAGTTATTGGCAACTAGCGTTAAAGTCTTTTTGAGGGGTTAGGGGTTGCCCAAAAAGTCCTAAGACTTGTGTTTCCCTTTGCTTGTTTAAGTCAAAGGACATATATGGGCTATTGTTGATCTTTTGTAGTCATCGGATTATCCGATGCTTAGGGCAGAAGCATCATCGGATCAGTTTGTGCTTAAGTGCAAGGGTCAGCTCAGACAGAAAGTCAAATCAACCGATGAGTTCATTCTGAGAAAAATCAAAGCATCCGATGTTCACATTTCTAGAGTTGTGCCAAATTCAACCGATCATAATCGTTTCCACGTCGGATCATCCGATGCTGAAGGTGCCTCTGGAAAACCCTTACTGTACCACTCGACCGATGCACCTCTCAACTAACGTCGGACCATCCGATGTTAAAAATCAAACTAGGGTTTGGGCCCCACCTATTTAACGCCTCTCTGATTCTCTTCTCTCTCCCCGACGCCACACTCCTCGCCCTGCCGCCACCCGCCGTTGCCGCCCCACTCACCGTCGTCGCCCCACTCAGCGTCATCGTCCTCGTCCGGCCGCCGCCCACTCTGGCCACCGCCACACTCAGAGCCGCTGCCACCCTCAGAGCCGCCACCGCTCAGCGCCGCCGCCCTAAGCACTGCCGCGCCCTCACCACCGCCGCACCATTGCCGCCGCCCTAAGCGTCGCCGCCCTCATCGCCGCTACCCTGCGCCACCGCTCATCGCCTGCCACTCCATGCGGCCAGCCGCCGCACTCCTCTTCGCCGCTAGGGTTAGCCCGGCCGCGTCATACTTTGCTTCGCCGTCTCGTGCGCCCGGCATTGTTGTCCCGCGATCTCATCATCGCCGTCGTCACTCGTCTCATCGAGATGGGCCATGACAAGAAAGGAAAGGGAAAGGCTATTGAGGAGCCGGCAGCTAAGAAGCAGAAGTTGTCAAAAGAGACGAAGAAAGCTTTGATGGACGCTTGCACCATTGAGGAGCAAGAGCGTGGCCGAGGAGGATCCCTGAGGATCCGGGAGGCCCGACAGAGGCAACCACAGCAGCCAGAGGAGACAGAGGAGCCTGAGGTGCTGCTTGTTCGCCAGCGCTCAGTCAGGACCCGTGGAGGTCATCCAGCTGCAGCCTCGAGACAGAGACCTTCTGCAGCTGAGCTTCGGGAGGACAGAGCGGCCGAGAGAGCCATCTATGAGATGGACACCAATGACCGGGTTGGTGAGGGTGTCCGCCTGATTGACTACAGGAAGTTGAAGGCAAAGCAGCTCAGGAAGCTTAGATGGAGCATTCTGCTTGAGGAGTGGTTCCCGCATCCCAGAGAGCCACTTGTGGACAGCCGCTTCTGGACCCTGACACAGGCGTCGCTGTATGAGACTTATAGACGTCGGGGCCATAAGCTTTTCCAGCACAACTTCCTTGATTGGGATCAGCTCGCACTTGCAGCCAGCACTGAGATTCGCCCCTTCTTTGAGAGATACAGAGGGCTAGTGGAGCTGATGTCTTTCCAGCGAAGTGTCTACGTGGAGGGCTGGGTCCGAGTTTTCTATGCCACACTCTACGTTTCGGAGGGTCGCAGATCCATTGACTTCATGTTCATGGACCAGCATCACCATGTGACTCGACAGACATTGGGACAGCTACTACGCGTGGATCTCCATGACACCTGCCTACACGAGATAGTATATGGACAGGCTGACCCACCGAGGAGGCCGCTCACTGGAGGTGTGGCACCACCTTTTGAGGAGATTCGGTCACTGTTTGCTCAGCCCTTCTCACCTGACCAGCCGAGGGACTTGGATGTGTGCTTATGCAAGAAGGTCAAGTGGTTGCCTAGGCATCGAGGAAATTGAAGAAACATGAGCAGAATTATCCAATGCATGATTTAGAACTTGCAGCCGTGGTGCACGCAATGAAGATTTGGAGATATTATATTCTTGGACATATGTGTGAAATTAACACGGATCACAAGAGCCTTAAGTATATTTTCACACAAACAGACCTGGATTTGAGGCAACGAAGGTGGTTGGAGCTCATCAAAGATTATGATGGGGGAATCAACTAACACCCGGGAAAGGCCAATGTAGTGGCTGATGCTTTGAGTTGGAAAGGAGTAAGTCATCAACTCGCAGTTCGAGAGATGCCATCCGAGTTATATAAGGAGTTTGAACGGTTGAACCTTGGATTTGTGAATGAGATGGGAATGATGGAGTTAAATCCAACCTTGGAGCAAGAGATTAGAGAAGGCCAAGTGAAGGATGAGGAGATCCAAGAAATCAAGGAAAGGACCCAAGAGGGAAGGGAATTCAGATTTGATGAGGACGAACATGGTACCCTATGGCTTGGAAAAAGGATTGTCGTGCCTAATGTGAAGCATATTCGAGAGACAATATTAAAGGAGGCACATGACTCACCATACTCAATTCACCCGGGTTGTACCAAGATGTACAAAGACATGAAGACTTGTTATTGGTGGGCTAGCATGAAGAAGGACATAGCCGAATATGTAGCTTTGTGTGATGTGTGCCAACGAGTCAATGCGGAACATCAAAGACCCGTTGGATTATTGCAGCCGTTAAAGATTCCAGAATGGAAGTGGGAAGAAATTGGTATGGACTTCATAGATGGTTTGCCACGAACACAGTCCGATTATGACTCAATTTGGGTAATCGTGGATCAATTGACCAAGTCAACTCACTTTATTCCCGTCAAGACCACCTTTAATGGAGAGAAATTGGCGGAACTGTATATGGGAAGAGTAGTATGCTTGCATGGAGTTCCAAAGAGGATAGTTTCGGATAGAGGTTCTCAATTTACCTCTAGGTTTTGGCACAAATTGCATGAAGCATTGGGAACAAGGTTAAATTTTAGTTCAGCATATCACCCTCAAACGGATGGACAAACTGAGAAGACCAATTAGATTTTGGAGGACATGTTAAGAGCTTTTGCTTTGAAGCATGGGAAAAGCCGGGACAAGAGATTGCCATATGCAGAATTTTCATACAACAATAGATACCAAGCAAGTTTGAAAAATGTCACCCAATGAAGCACTATATGGAAGGAAGTGTAGGACACCTTTGTTCTGGAATGAGACACGGGAGAATCAAGTATCTGGTCCTGATGTGTTGCTAGAAACTGGAAAACAAGTTCAAGTAATTTGTGAAAACTTGAGGGCTGCTCAATCAAGCCAAAAAGGCTATGCGGACAATAGGATAAGAAAACTAGCCTTTGAAGTGGGAGACTTTGTTTATCTCAAGGTGTCACCGATGAGAGATCATAAGAGGTTTAACATAAGAGGCAAGTTAGCACCTCGCAATATTGGGCCATCCAAGATTTTGGACAAAAGAGGGGAAATTGGAGATGCCAACTCACTTATCGGATGTTCATGATGTGTTTCATGTTTTCCAGCTCAAGAAGTGCTTGAGGGTACCGGAAGAACAAGTGTCAATGGAAGAATTGGAATTAGAGGCAGACTTGACATATATCGAGCAACCGTTCAAAATCTTGGAAACCAAGGAGAGAGTCACAAGAAACAAGGTGATTCGATGGTGCAAAGTACAATGGAAGCATCATGCAGGATCAGATGAAACTTGGGAGTTGGAGGATGATCTCAAGAAGGAATTTCTCTATCTCTTCTCTTCCGCGTCGAATCTCGAGGGCGAGATTCATTTTAAGGGGGGTAGGTTTGTAACACCCTCATTTTCATGCATCATGCCTTGCATCCATCATTAAATATGTTTAACATTGAGCAACATAAAAAGGAACAAGTTTAAAATGAATTAGAAACAAAACCGCACTTAACAATTCTGGGAAGTGCGGACTAGTCAAATTTTGGTGCGGACTAGTCCGATTTCTCTCTGACTTTGAACGAACTTGTCCGTTTTGCTGCAGACTAGTCTGTTTTTCCCTCTGGACATTTTGGACTTGTCCGGTCCATTGCGGACTAGTCTGGTATCCCAAATTGCTCGAAATTTTGCTAAGTCCCTGGACTTGTCCGTTTTTACCTCTGACTAAAGTCGGACTTGTTCAATTTTTAGCCAGACTTGTCTGTTTTTCCCGTCTGGATAAGATTGAACTTGTCCGATGTCTAATGCTGACTTGTCCAATATCTTTCTGACCAACTTCGGACTAGTCCGGCCCTTCTCGGACTTGTTCGATAAATCGCGACTCCGAGTTCATCTTTTGTTTCACGACTTGTTTCCGAGTTTTACCTTAGGTGGGCCTAGAGACATCGTTCCTAACTCTTTTAGAGCCCACATGGTACTCTAAAACCGGCCCCTACTCACCCCCAAACTCGAAATCCATCTAACCCTAGCCTCCACCTCTATATAAACAACCCCACCCCTTGGCTTGACATCTATTTGCCACTTTTTCACCACACCCAAACCCTAGCTCGTGAATAGCCACCACCAAGGAGGGAGAATGAGATATAGAGCAAGAAGAAGAAGAGGAGTAAATGAAAGAGGATCATGATCTCCATCAACTTCGCGTTCTTCGTCAACAATTCACCATCAAGTTCTTCATCAACCCTAGATCGGCAAGATCCAAGTGTTACCTCCAAGACTCTTGATTCCTTGGAGTCTTAGACACCTAGTATACCTTCTACTTCCTTTTCCTTATGTGAATTCAACCTTGTATCTCCAAATTTACGTCGATCTAGAAAACCCTAGTTTGCCAGTTCTGTGAAGTGCGGACTTGTCCGGTCCCTAGCGGACTAGTTCGATTTTCCTGGTTAATTTCTGTTGAATTAATTCTAAATTGACTCGAATCAACTCCAAACCTGTATAAACTTGTTAAAAGTTATTAGAACTAGTTAGTAAGCATTAAAAGCAACTTATTAACTAGTTTTGCCTTGCATTTGCATTAATCATGCATGTCATGTCATATTGAGTAATGTTTGTGCACTCTTTGATTGTGTTTCTTGTCTTGTATGTTTATTGTGCGTATTAGACGGATTTGTGCTAGAGAGTGCCGCGGAGGATCTCCAACACCAAGAGTTTGAAGGCTTTGACCCGAACCAATCCCAAGAGCAAGGCAAGTGTCCTTGAAGCATATTGATCCCGTTTTGAAATAAATGTTTTGTTTACAAAACTGCACGCTTGTGTCAATTTGATGGAAACTCTATGATAGGAAGTTTACTAGATTTGTTGACCACCTTGTCACCTGGAATACATGGTAGAGAGTCGGGTTGGGATCTTTACCTTTTTGCTTCGCTTAATTTATTGGATGGGAAGACAACTATACCACTTAAATTACTTATGCACTTATGAGATTATGATTATCATGAACTGGTTAATATGATATAGTAATGGGTGATCTAAGCAACCATGGTAGATGGATGGATTGGATGTTATGGTGGTTCGCTTGCTTTAGATCTAAGGATCGATTCATGGAGCGACCATCCAGGATTTACAGTGCCACCACGAGGCCAGGTATGGATGCGGCATAGATGATTAATTAGGGCTTTGCCAGTGCTGTTTGGACCATTAAGGATGCCCGGGGAAGGGGTAGTCGGATTGGGTTTGTTAATGATTGGTGGGACTACCCTGGGCTCCAAATGGCTCAAGTGGGGGCTCTTAGTTGAAGATGTGCTTAGTTGGAGACATCGCCACCGGTGAAACCTCAGTGGGGGTCTAAATAGGCTAGTAATCCCTTTGTGAATGCTATTTTGTGATCTCTTGGCCATACACCTATGGTAGTGTTTTGGCATAATGGAGATTTTTCTTTAGTCGCCGATGTGTGATGAAATCACAAACACTTGGATAAAGTTGTACAAACTCCGTAGAGTAATAGAAACTCTCATGACAGCCGTGCTCCCGATTATGAACAACCTGGACTCTCACATGATTAGGGGAAAACTTGGTATCGGGATGGTTTGGTAATGGTTATGGTTAATAATACGGTTATGGTTGGTTATGAATTAACTTCTGATATTGACTATGGTTATTGGTAATGAGAAATCTGGAATATTGATGATGGTAATGAATATGGACTAGTATTATGATGATTACATGGTTTATGATGGGTTTACTTCACATACATATAATATATTGCTTTTCAAATGTTTTAATGTACTTTTCAGCACTTAATCTCTATCATTATCGTCAATTGAATTAGCTACGTGTCATACTTTCCACACTTGCTGAGTACGACATGTACTCACCCTTGCAATTCCCCCACCAATAGTTGCAGGTCAGGATTGGGAGTTTAACGTTGATAATGCGGAGTTCTAGGCCATGTCTACCATCAGCTTTGCCTATGGGGTGTTGGAGCTGCGCTATCCCTTTTGCCTAGTTGCTTAATTAGTTGATTTCTGCTGCATTAGTTCAAACTTATCATTAATATTTATTAGAGCTTGTATATGAGATATTATGAATTGTGTAATAAAAGTGGTTAATTAATCTTTTTCTGTGATAATTTTCTGTATATCCTTTTGTGAATGCACTTGTATATGTGTGTTGAACGTCCTGGACACACATATGTGTTCACTTGGTTCATTTTTGGGATCGGGTGTCACAACTGGCTAGCCAAGGAAAAGATTGCAGACAAGGATCCTTGTATGCTCCATCAAGTTAGGGGCATCCCCCTCCCGTATCCGGCCACATCACCTCTTGCAGATCGGAGTTCGGCTCGGGAAGGATGCTCAACCCTCCATCAACGCGCGTAGGTTGGAAATTGAGTGACCCGAGCTGGACCAGGCCCCAGCCCATTAAGGTCAGAGCAAGCTTCCCTGTGGATGGCTCCTCAACTAGAAACTTGGGTAGAGGAGTCACAAGACGGGGAGCAAAGGGTGTGCACTTGAGCACGTGGCTGAGGCAACCAACAATGGAACGAGACATATATGTGGTGCCTATGGAGCGTGCAGGTAGCATAATGAACAACACATGTGTCAGGCAGCACGCGTAACAGAGGGTCCTTTCAAAGGACCACCTTAGCTGCACTCGACACTCATAGTTTGGCAATAAAGGAGGGACGGCTACCTGTCTCACAAAGGACCTCAAACCACCGACCTTGTGAGAGCTCCCTTGGGCCCATAAAAGGGAAGCCTCAGGGTCAGAGAAAGAGAAGGAAAATGGGAGAAAAAAGGGGAAAAAGAAGGTGGAAGAAGATGGAAGAGGAGAGAGCACAGAGAGATGTAGAGGGATATCCCGAGATCGCTTTTGATCAACACCATTACACTTGAGACAATCCATGCAGACAAGTAGGTCGTAGGATTATAAGACTCCAGGTGGCCCGAAGCTGGATAAATTATTCGCATCCATCACTAGTTTTGTATGTGATCCCATGCGATTCAATAACCCCCCATATTTTGATTCCACACATAGACAATATCATTGACTCATATGATCCTTCATGTCATTCACACTTGGGATAATATAATCAAGAGAGCAACAAAATAGATGCCAAATAGTTATTTGCCCCCTTATTCCCATATACATGATATCCCGGTTGATTATTTTGGTTTACACAATTCTCATTATAAAAAAACAAATTAAGAACACAAAAACCATCGTTGCATTTTTTATTTCAATCCACTACTACGTTACTATACATTACTTTGTGACAAGATGAGTTGATTCTAGAATACTATTATACCCGCAATGATTTAAAATGGCAGCGGCAAAACACCCGCGGTAGTTGGTGCACGGTTCTTTACCCATGAGCTAAATTTTAGCCCTGTACACATTCCACAACAGGCAGGAAACTCTGCCCACACTCCTTGCTTGGTGATAATTCTTACAATGTTGACATGCATGTGTGCTAGCCGCAAGATTTTGATAGGATATATTTATCATCAAAATTTAGCTTGCAAGGACAAACAGGTTCTTGTTGGATTTTGTTGTCCAACGGAATCTGTCCAATGACCAATTCCTACACTCACCAAACACGCTGATTGGGATCACTGACCCGTTATGGTTGTGTGTGTCCTATGATCCTAAGTGACATAAAAGAGGGGCACGTTGGGGCATGTGAACCAACATTCATCGTGACCCACAAGTGCCTCAACGGATCCAACAACCTGATCTGATATGTTAGGCATGGAAGTGAGGGAGAAGCTCCCATCATCGTTGCTCTGTGCCACTGACTAAGCACCATCGCTGAGATCTGCTCCGGACGTGGCCTCCGACCATCATCGACTCTCCCTAAAACTCTCAATGACTTCTTTCTCCAAGTCAGAAGGTAAAACCCAAACTCTCAAAAAACCCATAGATCTTTCTTTAATATGAACTTTGAAGTGCGCATAAAACCCGAACCTGAAATACAAATCCCAAAAACACGATCCCGAACCCAAAAAACCCGAAGTCCATCGGTCGTATAACTGGGCTGTGCGGCTAGCCCATCGGCCAAAAGTCTCCATAAAGGCGTAACCCTAGGTGGCCCGAGCGTGTGCACTTGCCGTTCGCCGACGACGGCAGCAGCGGCCCGAGCATGCACTTGCCATATCGATCCAACCTCGACACCACCAGCGCCGCCCCCACTGGTCCCCCTCCTGACGACAGGCCGTAGTCAGGCTCGACCCCTAAGGTGCCATCACACGCGCCCAGTAGCCAACAATTTTGCATGTGATACGTTATCCTTCTGCACTGAGACTGATGAAGCGTGCAGCTTCTGTTTGTTGCAGCCTTGCTGGGACAGGACAAGGGGGGAGACCCCTCGATTGATGAGTGTGTGGCAGGTGGCCAGCCACAAAAGCTTCCCCTCAGTGCCCAACTGTTAATGCAAAAAAAAAAAAATGCCAGCCGCTCCATTTGCAACAGCTGCCGCTTCTGCTGCGATAATTCGTCTCCAGTCCAGCACAGAGTTAGAGAGAAAAAGACGAGGTTACGAGAGCGCGCTCATCCGTGACCAAGAGCAGCTCACAGTTACGCCCTGCACTTAGTAAATCATGTTTTCTAAATGTTGCTGTTAGTTAAATGCCGCCTTGCATTTTTTGTTTTAACCCACAAACAGGTTGTATTGTAGAAGTACAAATAGAACTCTTGTATCAATTCAAAATATTGGATAATTTGGATAACCCAAACACGAAACCGAACTTTTGGGTACCTAGAAATTTGGATTCTATTTTTTTTTAAAAGATCTGGAGGAGGAGCTCCCGCATAATATCATATAAGAAGAAATAATAACCCAGTTTATATGGGAAATCGGACCCGAAAACCGTACAACAGAAAGATGGCACACATCTTCCTCACCCACAACCACCGCGACACACAACTCACGCAAGTCGACCTTTAGGGCCCACCTACTCTGCTCATCTTCCCGTCATTGCGCCATTGAGGCCGAGGCAGTGCCTCCAACCTGACCAAGATCGTCACCAGTTGCAGAAGCCGAACCTCACAAGCCTCACCGCCCAGATCTGCTGTCGCATGCTTCTCGCGACCCTATCGCCCAGATCCGCCGTCGCAGGCGCCACACAAGCCCTACCGCCCAAATCCGCTGTCGCAGGCAACTGCGAGCCCCACCGCCCAGATCTGCCGTCGCAAGCACTCGCAAGCTTCACAACCGCCGCTTCTGGAGACAACCTAGGAGAGGAAGGGAAACTGCCATCACAGACTCCTATGAAGCAATCCACCAGAGTTGATCGCCTTCACCCTTGTAAATCGCCACCACCACCACTTCCGCCCACGCTAGCCCAATGCATGAGAGGAGGAGCTCCTCACTGCATCTCATCTATGAGCTCAATGTCGTCGTCGTCTTGCCAATGATCTCGTGGCACCTATGCCACTCCACGCCATATATGCAGCCCTCGAGTCGCCTGTGCCATCACAATCACCATCACCTGCCCACCGCTGACTGCTCCGCATCGTCACCTGTCTGTGGGCTGGCTCTCCATTGACACCACATCTCACATTGGCGCCCGACCACACCCGGATGCAACCATGCCGCCTCATCCTTGATCACCGCCACACCATCATCACCATGCGCATGGCCACCAACACATCACACCATGCGCACGGTCACCACCGCCACAACACCATTGCTAATGAGGCAACAACTTGTTGCACTGGCTTGTTGCACCTGGAGAGGACAACACTTGGATAGGCATCACGCGTTAGTGCCTTCAATCAGCACAGCATCAGCGCCCGTCGGCAACGACCTGACTGCCGTCAGATCCAGCGCCATCCACCGCCACGCTCACGGTGCACGCGCGGGCCTGAGACGCGCCGCGCATGCTCAGGCCGCCCCCTGCCGCCACCACGAGCCGTCACGGTCGCAACAACTGTCGGTGTTGGCCCAAGACTGAAATCGCCCGGATCGACATCCCCAGCGAGCCCTCTGCAGCACCAATAGCACTTCTTTCTCGCCACGAACTGCCAAGGCAACGGAGGGTTACCCCGCTACCACTAGCATCCGTCGTGGCGCTCCTAGCCATCGCGACCGCCACGAAGACCGCCACCAGAAAGATCCAGTCGTCGTGGCTCGCCAAGGAGCAGCACGCCATGCTGTTGATTCCCGTCGCCGGATCCGGCCAGTGGATCTGTCCGTCACCCAACTCAGACGTTGTTTCCAGCGCGCAAGCCACCAGATGTCGAGAGACCCAGCCCCCACCATCACAGGTTGTCATGTAGTACTCGATGGCTTCCTCTGGCGGCGGCGAGGTAGGGGAAGGAACGGCGGGTGGCGACGACTAGGGTTTGAGGTGCCGTCCGAGTCGCCTAGGTGGGGACGACCCAGGCTTGGATTCTATCTTGGGGTAGAGATTCTCAAATCTCGAGTCTTAAAAAACCCGAATTAACCGACTCAAAATTTGGAGTGATCCGGAACGCTCACTGCTATCTGAATTGTTTCCCCCAAATCAATTAGATCCAGGTAAATCTAGTCATTATGAACATTTAAGCTTCATATCAGTTCTAACAGTAACAAAGGATCGTAGATCACACAAAATTCATCAAGCTGAAAGAAGGGGGTGATGTAGTGACACCTTTCGATGGAGGATAGGGCCGGCCGATGTCTCACACGGAGGAGAAGATGATGTGTCGCCATCTTGTGCACCGAGGAGGGAACTCGCCAAAGTCCCACGAGGAGAAGGGGGGCGACATGTTGGTGATATCACGCGAAGTTGTGGTTGGAACTCAAGATGACGAGATCCAAGGGATGGTTAGTCGGGTTTGTCGGTTAGATCTAGATGGGATGAGATAATTGAGGGGACAGGAAGTTGTGGGAAGAGGATAACCCTACTCTCAGGATGTATAGATCATAGGTCTGGCTAGCATGGGACATGCCCCGCTCCCCCTGGTCCAACTAAAGACGTTTGAAATCACAGTATAAATGACAACATTCTTAACTTTAGTCCAGTTGATGCACCATGTAACAAAGCAATTAACTAGCATTCGAACGGTCCATACCCTCACCCCTCCCCCTTAATAAGCCCAGGCTCCTGTAATGGACTAACTGTATATATAAATATCACATTGGGCCCATTTATCAAGTTAGCAAGATTTTTTTGGCCGGTCCCGCTTTGTCTGTTTGGTATGCTATAGCACATATGCTATGCCCATAGGCACAAGTGACACTCGTACCACCTCTACAGGGTTTAACTTATTTGCGTGCAAAAAAATGCACGCATCATTCACACCGAAGGCAATAGTTTCAATGTTGATGGAACAAAATAATACATCTTGCTAAAGTTAACCTTGAAAATAAACAATATTATTCTGATGAATGTTTCCAATTCAATATATATTGTACTCTTCGGATCACATATAGGAATATAGTATAACACATTAAAGATTCGATTTGTTTTATCGAACAGTCGATGCATGTAACATATATAATGGAATTTTACATTACTAAACCAATTAATATGGGCCAATCTTATCAAGAAATATTACTAAACTCACTTGCTGTTAGGAGTCCTGAACTCTTGCCATGCGTCAGCTGATGACGTCCAAACCCACACTACTACAAAAAGCATTTTTACAGGCGCCTCAATTTTTCAAACACAGGCGGTCCTTAAAAATATGCGACTGTGATGACGAATGATATAATAACTGTCTGTGATGAAAGAACAACACAGGCGGATTTTAAAGAACAACCGTCTGGGTAAATACATGATCTTCAGAATCGGTTCTTAATTAAGAACCGCCTGTAATGCAACGAACTTCACAGACGGATTTTAAGAAACAACCGTCTGGGTAAATACATGATCTTCACAGACGGTTATTAATTATTAACCGCATGCAATGCCATGAACTTCACAGACGGATTTTAAGAAACAACCGTCTGGGTAAATACATGATCTTCGTTGGCGGTTCTTGATTAATAACCGTCTGTAATGCAATGAACTTCACAGATGGATTTTAAGGAACAACCGTCTGAGTAAATACATGATCTTCGTTGGCGGTTCTTAATTAATAACCGTCTGTAATGCAATGAACTTCATAGCCGGTTCTTGATTAACAACGGCCTAAGAAGATCATGTATTTTCAGTGGCGGTCATTGTTTAATTATCATAAGCGGTTTTCATTGAAATTACAGGGATGTAGTTGCAATTATATATCACAGCCGCATGTAGTCGTGCAGGCAAAATTGTATCAGGAAAAAAACACAGATGAGCTAGCGGATACTAGTACAGTAATGCATTATAGGAAATGCTCGATCACCAGTGAGGCTGGCTTAATTGTGATAATACACCATTAGAGGTTTTACAATTGTTCAAAGATAATTTCTTTACACACTGAACAAAAATCATGCTACATTCATTGTAGATCGACGATGAAGCTCCCATCGATCAATCTAAATTGTACCGTCCTGCTTGCTCCCGAACACGTCTCTTATATTCCGCTGGATCCTGAAAATATTGACATTATTTAAATTAACAAATGTCGAAGGAGGAATGAATAACCTACATTGGTCACTAAGTCAAAGTGTCATCTAACCTTGATAAGTAGATTATAGCAATCATTTTCAACATCAGGCACATTTGGCTGATGCAGCAAACGCTGAACTTCAAGTAGTATAGTTTTGATTGTAAAAGCACTGCACCACCCCTACGAAATATAATTTAAGCAATATAAGAAACCAGTTCAAATAAGTTTGACAAAAATTATAAGTAATAATTACATGAACAAAATAGGTCTATCTTACAGTCTCTTGATCAAGAATCCCGATGCAGAGTGCTCCCGAACGATGGACATTTGGGTGGAAGAACCCAATTGGAAAGGAGCATCTTGGAGGCACCAAGGGATAGTCCTCAGAGAAGGAGATTGTCAGGAGGTAGTAACCATCTTCCTATTCAGTCTGCAAAAGAAATTTATTAATAGGAGGACGATAGTTAAACTCATATTGTGCTTGTTCTTCATGACTTACCCCTTCTTTACCGGGGACGATGCACTGCCACTTCAATAAATCTCCCGATTCAGGCTTCGCAGAGAAACCCTACGCGGAGAAATTGAAAATACCAAAAACAAACAACACGGAAAAACAAACTACAGTTAAGTTCATCAGTCCATTACAGATACATATGTATATACAACCATGTGACCGGTGTGCCATATGTACATACATGGGGATGGTTCTTGCGCCACGCCAAGCGCTCCTCCTTCAATCGGCTACACGCCCGAGACATCATTATCTGAAGAAAGACCAAACTTCCAAACTTCCAAATCATTGAGTCCAAACGCATATGTACACAAATGCAAAAGGACACAATCCATATACCAACATTGTTCTAAGTTGATTTCAGAAGATACAAATATATACAATATATATCATCTCGCATTGCTATATACATTTTTTCCAGCATTGACATCTTCTCGCATATAGGGTTTCAAATTCTTTTTAATGCTTCTCTCTACGCGCTTGATGTTTTCTGGTTCGGTGAAAAGGTACATCTCTTCATACTGATTATATTCCTCTTCATTATCTCCCACATTGTCAACCCCAACAATATTTTGCTTTCCAGAAACAACTACGTGCAACTTCTCAGTTTCTGGATCTTGAACATAAAAAACTTGTGCAACATTATCGGCGAGAACCCACAGGTCATCTTTGTAACCCACTTTATTCAAGTCTACCAGTGTCAGTCCGTAATTGTCCACTTTCAAACCATCAGGATGTTTGACCCATTGGCACTTAAATACGGGCATTACCATTCTTTCGCCATAATCGAGTTCCCATATTTCCTCTATGAACCCGAAGTATGTGGTCTTCTGCCCTTGTGAATCATAAGCCTCAATACGAACACCACTATTTTGTGCAACACTCTTACCGTCTTTTTCTTTAGTGTAAAATGTGTAACCATTGATGTCATATGCTTGCCATGATGTTACCAAAGCAGATGAGCCACAAGCTAACTTTTTCATTATTGCCTCTTCTATAGTGTTTCCGTATGATATATTTTTGTCCATTAACCATTCAGTGAAACATCTTCTGTGCTCTTTCATGATCCAGTCCTCTTTGTGGTCTTGGTTTTTATCACGAAGCTCAATTTGGTGTTCCTCGATGTACGGCTCAGCTATTGCGAGCTGTTGTAGTACACCAAAATGTGCACGGTGTACATTCTTGTAATCTTGAACAATAAAAGTTTTCTTACCCACTTTGCCTCTCCCACGTAGTCTACCCTCATGTACCGGTATAGGCACACCTATCGATTTTCCATCTTTGATGTAATCAGCGCAACCCTCAATCACTTCTTCAGTGGTGTATCCTTCCATAATTGAACCCTCTGGGTGAGCACGGTTCCGCACATAACCTTTTAATACTCCTAAATATCTCTCCAACGAAAACATATGATGTAAATATAGTGGCCCCAATGCTTTTATCTGATCAACAAGATGTATGATTAGGTGTACTTGCATATCAAAAAAGGATGGTGGGAAACACATCTCAAGCTTGCACATTGTCTCGACGATGTATGTTTTCAGATAGTCTAAATCTTCACGTGCTATCACCTTTTGCGATACTGTATTGAAGAAGTAACACAAACGTGTGATGACAACTTTTATATGCTCAGGTTTGATTACTCTTATTGCAATGGCAAGGAAAACTGTCATCATCATGTGACAGTCGTGAGAATTATAACCGAATAAAGACAAGTCTTTCATCGAGACTAGTTTGCGGATATTGGATGAGAAACTTGTGGGCACTTTGATCCCACGCAAGCATTCGCAAATTGCTTTTTTCTCTTCTAGCGTCAAGTTGTAGCTGGCTGGGGGAAGGTAATGCTTCCCGTTCGCCTTTTCTACTGGATGAAGCTCTGGTCTCAAATCAAGATTTACTAGGTCCATACGTGAATTTAATCCATCCTTTGTCTTCCTCGGCATGTCCAGCAAGGTCCCAATGATGCTGTCAAATACATTCTTTGTAACGTGCATCAAATCAATACTATGGCAAAATTCCAGATTCTTCCAATACGGAAGATACTTGAAAAAAATTGATTGTTTCTTGAAAGCCATGTCAGTTGTATCATCCGAAGATGTACTTTTCTTTCTCTTAATTCCTTTACTCTTTTTTCCCTTACCGAAAGCAATATGAATGTTCTTGACCATTTCAAACACAAGTTTTCCACTGTAAGGTTTCGGTGCAGTATCTTTTTCGATTTTGTTATCAAATTGTTCTTTCATCTTCCTATACTTGTGTGTATCTGTCAAGAACCGTCGATGTCTCATGTACACCGTCTTTCTGGATGAAGTGAGGTATAGATATCCAGTTCTATCCACGCACCTAACGCAACCTTTCTTCCCTTTCATTTGTCCCGATAATGTAAACAGTCCGGGATAATCATGCACGGTAACGAATATCATTGCTCTTAGTGTGAAATACTCCCGCTTGTACTCATCCCATGTACGTACCCCTTCATTCCACAATTTCGCCATATCTTCCATTAAAGGTTCCAAGAATACATCAATTTCGATGCCGGGTTGTTTCGGACCTTGGATAAGAACAGATAATAAGATATATTTCCTTTTGTGACACAACCACGTCGGTAGGTTGTACATAGTTAAGACCACGGGCCATGTGCTGTGTATGCTCCTTTTTTCACCAAACGGATTCATTCCATCTGTACCCAAGGCAAACCTCACATTTCTGATTTCCTTCGCAAATTCTGGATACTGAATATCAAAATTTTTCCACTGCGTTGCATCACCAGGGTGTCGTATATGTTTTTCATTCTTCTTGCGTTCCTCGGAATGCCAACGCATAAGTTCAGCCTCCCTAGGGTTTGAGAACAAACGCTTCAAGCGATCAATTACCGGAAGGTACCACATCACCAATGCAGGAATTTTTCTCTTATTCTTCCCGTCTGCATCGCCAGAAGTATCGTCATCGTCACCTTCAGGACCAATAATAAACTTCTTATTCTTCTGAGTCTTTTTCATGTTGGTAACATACTGGTGATTGTAGTCCTTCTTATATCTACTGACACCACAAATGGGGCATCTAGTTGCGAGCTCATGCTCTTTGCGATACAGAATACAATGGTTCACACAAGCGTGTATTTTTGTCACACCTAGTGCCATCGGGCAAAGAAGTTTCTTCGCTTTATAAGTGCTTCTAGGCAGTTTATTTGGATTTGGAAGAATTTCTGCCAGAAGATTCAAAAGATCAGAGAAACTACAATCGGACCATCCGTGCGTAGCTTTCAACTTTAGTAGTTCTAAGACTGCACGCAATGTAGTAAACTCTTTATCACAACCGTTTGATTCATCATATAAAAGCTCTGTGGCCGCATTCTGCAATGTCTCCATTTTACTTAAACCTTTGCTTGCTCCCATAGAAGTCAGTACATATGGTTCAATGTGACGCAACATCTCCTCACAATCGAACTCATCATCATCATCACCAGCTTGATTGTCACTACCATCATCGATATGAACATTATCATCATCTGAGCCTCTCTCATCATCTTTATCCACATCATGTGTATCTAACTCACCATGCTTTGTCCATATTGTGTAGTTATTTTTGAAACCTCTTTTCACCAAATGAGATTGGATTACTATAGTATCCGTCCAAGCAATCTTATTTTTGCAGTCGATACATGGACATAATATGTCATCTATCTTTTGCAACTTCGCATGTCTCTTGGATGCTTCAATAAAATTTGCAACATTACGAATGTACATAGGATCGGGTCTTGGCATGTTATACATCCACGCTCGACGGTCCATGCTTCAATAATAGAATTTTTTGTCAGATTTACAAAATTTGGCCACAAATATTCTCTAAAGGTCTTCTATAAAATGAATTTACAGAGACATAACAAGTATGATTAGGGCGACTAATGTAGGAGACGGGCGACGTCTTGAGGCGGACGGAGTCAAAGGGGGAAACAGGCCCAGCAGCATGGGCTAGGTCTGGGTGGGATCCAGTCCGTTATATCGGGAAACAAGGCCCAGGTGCATCTTATATATATTACAATAGCATCTGTTAATTAAACATCATATTCATGTCACATAATAGGTACAAAAAGGAAACAATCCATATAGTCCATACATCAATATACCAGAACACAATCCATACAGTCCTTACACATGCAAAAGGACAGAATCCATATACCAGAACACACAAAACTAACAGCTTATCAGCTAATGAAAATATACAAAGAAAAAGTAAGGAAACTACATTTACCTTGCAGAGGCGTCAGCACGGTGGGCCGGCTGGGTGGTGAAGTGGCGGTGCGGGGTTGAGCGGCGGCGCGGCAGTATGGGCTGGGCGGCGGAGCGGCGGCGCGGCGCAGGGGAAATTTCAACAGCCTGGCGGCGTCGATATAAATTCTCCAGGGTTGCGTTTTGACTGCGGTGAGGGGTCCTTATATAGACGTAGGTTTTTCACAGGCGGTTTTTAACTTTATCGCAGGCGGGTTTTACTTACCAACCGCCTGAGATGATGTTTATTAATTAAGAAGTAAATATCTTCACAGGCTGTTGGTACTTAATAACCGCCAGGGAAGATTTTTATCTCAGGCGGGTATTACTTAACAACCGCCTGAGATAATGCCAACTGAACAAAATATTTTTAAAACTTGTATAGCTGACGTTGAAATGTTTTGGTAAATATCAAATTAATTTCTACTCACATATTATTCACATTTGTGTATCTCATAAAAAAAGATCTTTCACTCAAAATTGTTGGTACGAACATATTTGCATAATTTATACATGTATGAATTTTTTTAATTTTTTTAAAAGCACTCCAACATGTCAAACTTCAAATTATCCACCAGTATTCATTGACACTTGATTGAAATATGTACAAAACACAAGAAAAATGTACAAGAACACTTGATTGAAATCCTAAAACTACACTACGGCCCCGCCTCCTCCATCCTCTCCGCCAGCTTCTCAAACCAAGCCAAGCGGTCCTCCTCCGACTCGTCGTCGTCGTCGTCGTAGTCGTCACCATGGTGGTGGTCGCCGTCGTCGTCGTCGCCGTCGTCAGTGGACGACTCGTCGTCGCCGTCGTCGGTGGACGACTCGTCGTCGCCGTCGTCGGAGGACGACTCGTCGTCGCCGTCGTCGGAGGACGACTCGTCGTCATCATCGTCATCATCGTCGTCGTCGTCGAAGTCGTCCTCCTCCTCCTTCCTTATCCCTTGCTTCTTTTTTATTTAGATTCCAATATAAATACTCAAACATGTTTAGATTCTGCAAATTGTGTCCCAATTCGATGATTCTTTCTTCTACATTTGTATAAAATTAACATCTACCACCTGAACAAAATATTTTTAAAACTTGTATAGCTGACATTGTAATGTTTTGGTAAATATCAAATTAATTTCTTCTCAGACGTGAAATTTTAATTAACGATGAACACACTACATTCATTAACAATATTCAATCATTCACACAGTTGAAGAACACACAAGATACTCATTCATTAACAATATGCACATCTCACAAAAGAACACACAAGATGCACAATATTTACACAAGAACACACAAGAACACAAAAGATACACAAGTAATATTCAATCACATAGATGAAAAAAGATAGATTTCATTCATTAACATAATTTACAAAACAGAAGCAACTAAAAACAACAAAAAGAAAAACTAATTAAATCCTACTCCTACTCCTCTTCCATCTCCTCCTCCTCGTCCTCCGGCGGCAACTCCGGCACCGGTGCAACAGGAGACAGGGCCGGCTGCACCGGCTGCACCGGCGGTGCAACCCCGAGGTTGCTAGCCGTCGCCTCCACCAGCGTTCTACGGCCCTCGGGGCCAAGAACCTGGGCCATCGTCGCGAACAGAATGTCGAGACGATCAGCCACCCCCACGAGGGCGTAGAGGTAGTGGCCCAAGGTACCCATTCCAGTATACTCTGGAAGGGTACCCAGCCCCAAGGCACTCATGGCGCGAGACGTATTGTTGTACGCCTCTCGCGCCATGAGGAGGCGCTGCTCGGCGTTGATCTTCTCGGGGGAGCTGCAACATTGTTTCTTGCAAGGTGGCTCCCTCGGAGGGCTTGGCGGCGGAAGGTCGGCCATAGTGGTGTTGGGTCGTCGGAGCGGAGGAAGACGAAGAAAACAAGAGGATTCAAAGTGAGCGGTGCGCTTGTGACGAAGAAAACAAGGGTCTTTAAGGCCGCGCGGAGTGGAAAAGAAAGGTCGCACCTCGGGGAAAAGAAAGGTCGCGCACGCGTGACATGGTCACTGACGTGTGGGACCGGGTCCACATGTCAGTGACCGCTGATTAAGTCAGGGGATCCTCATCCCGGTTGGTGAGGGGTCTTTATGTAGGTGTTCATCAAATTAAGAAGAAGTAAATATCTTCACAGGCCCATGTTTAACTCAGGCGGGTGTTACTAACCAACCGCCTGAGATAATTGTATCTTCTCACACGGGTGTTACTAACCAACCGCCTGAGATAATTGTATCTTCTCAGGCGGTTGGTAAGTAAAATCCGACTGAGATAACAGTCTTCCCTGACGGTCGGTACTTAAAATCCGCCTGAGAAAATGTGAGTCTATATATACCCCTCGGCAACATTGGAAAAACCTAACCCGGGCGAAACACTTAGACGCCGTTAGGCTGCCAAAATTTCGTTTGCCGCCAAGTGTTCCCCCTCGTCACTTCCAGGTACGCCGCCGAGCTTCACCGTCGCCGAGCTTCGCCGTCGCCGCCGAGCTTTGCCCTCCTCACTTCCAGGTACGCCGAGCGAAGCCATTTCCGTCGCCGCCGAGCTTCAAGGTAAACCCTAAACCCTTCGACCTTCCATCCTCCTTCGCCGTGCCGCCTCCCTCCCCGCCCTCGCTGCCGCCTTGCATATCCTTGGTTAGGGTTCGGGAATTAGATAATGGTAGGCATCCTTGGTTAGGGTTCGGTGGAATTCGAAAAACTGTCAAGTTCAGTGGCATCTTTGGTTAGGGTTCGGTGGGGCAAGATTTATGTGGATGGTTATATCACGATAAATTGGTAGTTGGTTCTGTGTGCCTGGAACTGTTCTGACACATTAGTGGTAAACATGATTCTAGACTCTAGTAACAGCAGTATATTCCCTATTTCTGTCATCGGCCTTGCATATGCCACATAATTCTCTATTAGGGGCAAGATTTAGCTATATTTGGTTAAGTTGACCAAATTTGGCTAATTTTGGCTAAGTTACATTAGATATAGTTATACTTGACTAATTTCGACTAAGTTATGCTATATTTAGCTATATTTGGCTACTTTTGCTTAGAGTTAGCTATGCTAGACTAAGTTTGGCTAAGTTTGCTTTCATTTCTCTAAGTTTCATTTGAGCAATTGTAGCTAATCTGTGCTACCAAAGATGTCTGCACTTGTGGCTCCATCAGCTTCATTTGAGCAATTGTACCTAATCTGAGCTACCAAAGTTATGCTATATTTAGCTCTGAAGCCAAACAAAAGTTGCTGGCCAACTCATTTGTGATGCCAGGAGCATCCTCACGCCCATATCTAGGTAACACTAGGTGTGGCGATGGAGTCTGAGCATATGATGCCGATCTCTATGATACAAGAATTTAGTTAGACCTATATAACTTCAAAAATGTGTTTTGGCTAAATTTACTTAATTGAGCCAAAATTGAGAAAATTTGTTTTAAATATGACCAAATTTAGTTATGCCATTTATTAGATTTTTTGTCTTATTAGATCTAGCATGGAAAGCCCTAAGAAGACTGGTCCTGATTGTAACAACAAAGAAGACAATATGGAGTTTACTGACTCCAGCAGTTCAGGCTCCTATCATAGTCCTTCGGATCCTTTTCCGAATATAAAAATTAAAAAGACTTCAGTGGATCTAGACCCGGAATATGATCCTGCCGACGAGGTATGGATCACGAATCTTAACTTCAGCAGTTCAAGTTAATGTTGGTTGTCAAGTATACGAAGTCTTATAATTTTTTTCTACCTAGATTAATCTCGAAGACAATGAGGTGACATCGGCTCCTAAAACCGCAGAAGGTTCACCAATGGATGAATCCTCAGCTTCACTCAAGCGGAAACGAGGGCAACGAGGTCCCAATAAGGGTCTATTGGACCGCATCATGTACATAACAAGGGTCAGTCCAAGTGGGCTTCCCCAAGAACCACTGGATTCAGTTACCAAGTACCGTAATGCATGCGGTTTTCTTGTTAGGGAGGTTGTGCCGATCACAACCGAGAATTGGAGGAAATTACCCGAGCAGACCAAGAATGAGTTGTGGGAAAATATAAAGAAACAATTCAAGTTCCCGAAAGGCACAGAAGAAGCTGTAAAGAAAGCAACATTGGTCTCTTGCGGCAAGAAGTTTCGATGCTGGAAGAGTGAAATGAATGCTTATGTTAAGGCCAATAAGGTCCCTAGCCCGAGGAAGATGGGAAAAATCACACAAGCTCAGTGGCAAGAGTTTGTTCGTCAAAAGAGCACACCTGATGCTAAAGCTCTAAGTGCAACTAGGTCAGAGCTTGCAAAAAAGAACAAATACCATCATCGCTTGGGGTCTGCCGGATATGGACCCAAAGTCCAGAAATGGAATAAGATATTAGACGAAATTCTTAGTAAGGGCAATCCTCACCCATTAGAAGGGTGCGATGAGCGAACTCAACGCTGGGTCTTTGCTCGGTCAGGTTTGACCAGCGAGGGCAAACTTGAAAAGCCCGACTCTCTGAATGAAGTAGAGGATAAAATGAAAGAAGTAATTGAAAAGCAACAGAAGGGTCTCTTCAAGCCGAAGAGGGAGAATGACCAACTTACCGCTATCTTGGGAAACCCTGAACACAGCGGACGGGTTCGAGCGGTCTCTTCTCAAATGTCTTGGCTAGATGGTTTCCCTAAAGATAAAGACACATATAGAAGATGTGAGAAGTTTAAGAAAACACTTGATGAAACAATTGCTCAAAAGGTCAAAGAAAATATGCAAGAAATAATGGAACAACTTAGACAATCAGGACAATTAGTGGCACCGAGTACAATGATGGTTCCGGTGCAAAAGGAGCAATTAGTATCTCCAACTGCCTACCCTAGCAGCGTTGGTTCCGTGCCAGGCTCAGGGTCAGCCCATAAGTTCCCTGTCAATGATATTGCTAACGACAAATCTTGTCGTCTTCTTGTCCCGATAGGCAGAGCAGGGAACAAAACCAAACAGGTTGCCACTGCTATGGCAAAGCCTGATCGTGACTTCAACGGGAGTCCACTTCCGTTGTATTATTCTGTGGTGCAAGTTCTTCAGATCATTGATAATGATTATGAAGATTATGAAATAGACCACGTCACACCTGAGGGGATCGCGACTCTGGGGCAGGCTGTCAACCAATTAATCCTTTGGCACCGACGCGATATCGTGTTGGACGATGAGCCAATTTCTAGCCCCGTCGCATCTCCAAATACTGCAACCCCATCTTCTAAGGTGAAAGTGCATGAAGATCCACTCCCAGTCCGGGAAGATCCACTCCCCCTATGTCTGAGCAAGGATGATGATATCCAAGAGCAACAAGTTGGACAACAACTTCAAGCAGTACCAGAGCAAGCTGTTGCTAGTAAAGAGCAACTAGTTGAGCAACAGCTTGAAGTAGTACTAGAGCCAGCTGCTGGGAGTAAAGAGCAATCAGTTGAACAACAGGTTCAACAACAAGCCAGTGTCCAACTTCCGACGACTACTCCTCGATCATCAGTGCCTGTCAAAGTTAGCTCATACGAAAATAAGAAACCTTCATCAGAAGTGACAAAGTATTTGGAAGCTATGAAGGAAAATATTAGAAAATCGAGTGCATCTCGTTCTTCTCATGAGCCAGCATTAGAAGATATCGAGGAGTGGGAAGAAGACGGTGTCATGTATAATCGGCAGACGGCTTTAGTTAAACCAGGAGTTCCAATATACAAGCTTGAGGATGTTCCTCCTAAATTTGAGAATGGGAAGCCGTTCATGACATCCGTACAACTTAGCAAACAACCCGTCGCGCTCAGAAGAATGCATGAGTGGTACATCACTGCCAGCACAAAATATGGTCTTAATTGCGTCACATTTCGTATTCCAAAAGAAGCATTCTGGAGCACTGGAGTAGATAAACGAGTCATTTTATTTGACGAGCTGCTTTCCCTTTTCCATCGGGGCATGCTCGAAATCAACCTGCTGCTCGTCTGGTGCTTGTAAGTGCTCTAATATTTTGTATTTGCTTTTCTTACTACACGCATACGCATTTCATGAGATTATAACAATTCTGGACTTCTTCAATAGGATGCAATACATGGATAATGAAAAGTTGGCGCACAAGACAGGTATCCTTGACCCTACTAGGATTGCAAAGTCGCTATTTGACGTCCAGGCGAATCGAGAATCAAGCCAGTACAAACACATGAAAAAAAAAGATTTTGAAAGAGCAATTGCAAAACTTAAGAAGGATAGAAAGGCAGAAGTTGCAGCTTACATAGGACATGCGATGTTTAACTTTTTCAGAGACGGCCAGGACCTCGTAAAGGCTCCGTACCACTTCGAGTAAGTTCGACACATGGCATTGAAATAGCAATTATTGGTAATTGTTAACACGTGTGTTTGTATGTTTGCAGTAATCACTACATAATGATCTTCATCAAGCCAACGCAGGGAATGGCAACAGTCTTGGACTCGGCCGATTACCCACCAGATCGTTACAAAGATTTCCTTTCCATTTTGAAAAAGTACGTTTATTCAATAATTTTAATTTACGCACATTTAGAATGTGTTGACAAGTTTTATATGACATTTCTTGTATTACAGCGCTTGGCGGTTTTACGCGGAACAGCTTGGCGGTCAGAGACCTCCTAATACGAATGCATTGGACATTAAAACGTATTATGCTTGTCCGAAGCAGCCTGCTGGGAGTGTCTTATGCGGGTATTATGTATGCGAGCATCTTCGGACCGCCGCCGTATATAGAGTCAATCGTGAGGATGTAAGTTATCCTTAATGTCGATACCTTATTTTCTTACTTTTGTGTTTCATTTTCATTGTAACTAGCATAGTTTAATGCTTATATTCTCTGCTGTTCAATATTACCAGAAACATTATTTTCATATTTTGATTCCAACTTCAAAATTCAATTGCTCATAGTACAACTGCTCCAAAAATACCTACTAAATTCTTGTATACTCTCACTTTGATCTATACTTTGAGATTGTTCAAACCAACACATTCTAAACCTTGTTATGTGTTATATTGCAGCACAAGAAGAATCTGAACGAAGAATGGCCGGTTTGTAGAAGTATTCCTGATGGAGGAGCCGACAGGATTGCTTCTGAACTCTGTCAGTTCATTCGTCGCGAAATTTTGCACAAAACGGGGAAGTTCTTTGATAAGAGAGGTTCAGCAGCTAATGTGCCAGAACTTTGCGACTATACCAATCTAAACAGTTTTTAGTGAAAACTTGTAAACTTTGAGATGAAATTGTATCTGTAACTTGTACATATGTATATTGTTTTAGTGAAATTGACTTCTGTGATGATAATATTGTTGTCTTTTGTTCTGTGATGATTGTTGTTTTTTGTTCTGTGATTATATTGAATTGACCTGGAAATTAGAAATAACAGCAGTAGTACTGCATGACTGTGAAAAACAATTATCACAGGCGGCTAGATACAAGTAAAGAAACATCTGTGATAACCTAATTTTCACAGGCGGTGTCTGTTATGGTAGAAACCGGCTGCGTTAAAGGGTCTTCACAGACGGCTGATATAGGTAAACTCCGTCTGTGATAACTTCATTATCATAGACGGGTTAGTTATGCTTCAATAACCGTCTGTAAAGACACATTATCATTGACGGTTAGTTATGCTTCAAAACCCGCCTGTGAAGACATATTATCATAGGCGGTTAGTTATGCTTCAAAATCCGCCTGTGAATACATATTATCATAGGCGGTTAGTTATGCTTCAATACCCGACTATGAAGACTCATTATCATAGGCGGTTAGTTATGCTTCAAAATCCGCCTGTGAAGACAAATTATCATTGGCGGTTAGTTATGCTTCAATACCCGGCTGTGAAGACTTCTTATCATAGGCGGTTAGTTATTCTTCAATAACCGTCTGTGATAAGACGTTTATCACAGACGGTTATATATGCTGCACGACCCGTCTGTGATAAAGTATTTTCACAGACGGCTAGCCTAAGTAAAGAACCGCCTATGATAATCGGTCTTCACAGGCGGCTAACCTTAGTGAAGAACCGCCTATGATAATTAGTCTTCACAGGCGGTTTCACTTCTCCGCCTGTGAAATTGCGGATTATCACAGACTCTTCATTTCAGACGGTTTTAAAAGCCGTCTGTGATAATAGGTTTGGAGCCGCCTGTGATGAGGCTTATTGTAGTAGTGCCAAAGAAAAGGAAGAAGCACTCCTCCCCACGTGGATGAAGAACCAACATTACTTTAAAGTGTGTCCCGACGGAACATTGCAAGCAGCGTGTGTCTGTCATGTTTGGTGTTCGTCATCAAGAAAAATTTATGTGTGCTCTCACTTTCATGTGCGTATGTGAGCAATCAGTTTCAATAATGTAAATCAAGAGTAGGAGAAAAACTGTTATTAGAGATCTTGATTAGTGTGTAAATATGCATTTGTTCGCCCATTGACTGTGTGTGCGGTCAAGGATGTAGGGTCACTGGGTCAGGGCCTAGCTGGCAGTAGAGAGCAGTGTGTCTAGGTTTACTTGTGTGTTTGGTCAATGGTCGGTGCGTGTGTTAATGGGTCAAGATGCTGCTTGCAAGTGGCAGCTGCATGCACATAAGAGCGATGGCGATGACTATAGTTTGCCAAATGGGTAAGACCCATCGGGCGGCCCGAGGCCCGACACAAAAAAGCACGGCCCGAGCACGGGTCCGATCCGAACAGAATTGTGGTGGGCCGGCCCGAGCACGGGCCCGATCCGAATAGAATCATGGCGGGCCAGCCCGAGCACGATAGTCGGGTCGTGCCTGGACCAACTTACCAACACGTTAGGCCAGCACGAGCCCGATACGATTTTTAAGCCGGCTCGATGCTGGCCCAAATACTCATATAAAAACTCAATGTCTCATTCCAAACCCTAGCATCTCTCCCTCTCTCTCACGTAGTATTGGCGGCCGCACTGCACGACCCTCCCGCGCGCCGCCCTCGACCGCGCCTGGCGCCTCCCTCGCGGAGCGCTCTCCCCTCCTCTCTCTCCCCCGGCCGGCGGCGGTCGCGCCGCCCTCGCCTCTCCGTTGCGGTCGCGCCGCCCTCGCCCTCCCCTGCGTCGCGGCCGTGCCGCCCTCGCCCTCCCCTCCACTGAGGCTGGCGGATACAGACGGCCGTGTCGCCCAAGCCCTCCCCTCCGCTGAGGCCGGCGGAGCATGGCGGCCGCGCCGCCCTCGCCCTCCCCTTTGCTGCGGTTGCGCTGCCCTCGCCCTCCCCTCCGTTGAGGTCAGTGGAGCCCGGCGGCTGCGCCGCCCTCGCCCTCCTCCCCGCAGCGGTCGCGCCGCCCTCTCCCTCCCCTCCGCTGATGTCGGCGGAGCTCGAGTGGGGCGGGCGCGCGGTGCGAGAAAGCAGGAGCGCAGCGGTTCCCCACCGAGAATGGCGCTGGGCCTCTTGTGCCACCGGGCTTCTGGTGCCGGCCGTGTTGCCGTGCCGACCCGACACGAAAAAACGGTCGTCGTGTCATGCTTGGGCTGCTGTTTCGGCCCGGTGGCATGGCCCGGCACAGCACGGATGAAGCACCGGGCCCGTTTCGGGCCAGGCCACTTCATGTCGGGCAACATCCGGGCTGTGCCGGGCTTGGGCCGAGCGGCCCATTTGGCAAACTATAGCGATGACTGACATAATTCGGCCAGTAGGAGTAGGAAGTGGGCTCTAATTACGTCCATTACTGCATGGCTACATTAGTGGGCGCTTGAAGGTTGAGTTATGCGGCCAGTACAAGCTGTTCTTGCTGCGCGCGTGTGTGAAGAAACTCCAACATCGGCAGTGTCTTCCGCTACTCCAGTCAGCAGCAACTGGCAGCCGTCGTTCCAGCGCATCGGGCGGACGGGCGCGCGTCGGGGGAGTCGCTGCAGCGGGTTATGCAGGAGCTCGAGGATGCGCTGTGGAGCCTGCAGCATACGTTCATGGTCTCTGACGTGATGCAGCCGTACTGTCCCATCATCTACGCCACGGAGGGGTGTTCTACACCATGACCGGGTACTCCGTCAAGAAGGTCATTGGCCACAACTGCAGGTTCCCTGCAGGGGCCGGAGACGGACCAGGAGGAGGTGGCCAAGATCCGGGAGGCCGTCAAGACCGCCGGAGCTTCTGAGGCCGGCTGCTCAACTATCGCAAGGATGGTACGCCATTCTGGAACATGCTCCCCGTCACCCCATTCGCGACGACAACGGAAATGTCACCAAGTTCATCGGTTACGTACGAGTTTTGTTGCTGTTCGTTGACAACCAAAATTGGCCGGTGTGCTCTGTTTTTGGTTTGAGTGATGATGGCCATGGCTGCGCAGGATACAAGTAGATGTGAGCAAGTACACGGAGGGCCTGAGCGACAAGCGCGGGCGTGCGGCCCAATAGCTGCCGGTGTCGCTCATCCGCTATGACGGTGAGTTCATCCTCGATTCCCTTCCGCCCCAGCCGGAAGGCCACCGCTGTCTCGGCGCTGATCCCCTTTCCTCTGAAAATCTTTCGCAGAGCAGCAGGAGATGGCGATGTCATCGACCATGGAGGTGGTGCAAACAATTGAAGCGCCGGCCCTCGCAGGAGGACCAGGGGCACGTAGAGATGCCGCCGCCGCTCACACCGTCCAGAGCCATCCAAGGCGTTAGAGATATAGAGATTATATGTATTTTTTCTTTTCTACCTCTATTTATTGTGGTCTGTAGCTCTCAAAATAATACAAGTCCTATTCATAACATGATATTAGCACTATAGGAAACACTATCATTTGCGACAGTCAAAACTATTTGCGACGGTCAACCGTCGCAAATTGCGTTATTTGCGACGACCGGTCCAAAAGCCGTCGCAAACGCACCAGACGTCGCAAACACACCGGCCGTCGCAAGGGTTGTTTGCGACGGTCAGAAAAAGAAGCCGTCGCAGATTACTTTAATTGAGATGGCCAACCCTAGGGTCGTTGCAATTTACGAGGCCGTCGCAAATTAAAGCGATATACCTCGACCTACCCTAAGCCTGACTCACTTCATTCCGCCGCCGCCGCCACTTCAGAGCGCACGCCGCTGTCGCGCCCGCCGCCGTTGCTGCCTCTCATGTAAGCTCCTCCTCCTGTCCCCCCCTCCTGCATGGCCGAGCGTCCCTCAACTCCCCCCTCCTCCATGGTCGAGCGCCCCTCCACCTCCCATGGCCGAGCGCCCCCTTCCCCTCCCTCCGTGGTCAAGCCCCCCCTCCCCTTGCTCTATGGTCGAGATCCCCCTCTCCACTCTCCATGGCCGACCCCCTCCCCTCCCTCCATGGTCAAGCTCTCCACCTCCATGGTCGAGCTTCTCCCTCCCCCTCCCTCCATAGCCGAGCCCCCCCCCCCCCCACCCTCCCATGGTCGAGCGCCCCCCCCCCCCCCCCCCCCCACCTTGCCTCTCTCCATGGACGATGGATTGTGATTGAATGTAATTTTATTGAAATGCATTTGAATAATGCAATTGAATTGTAATTAAAATGCAACTGAATTTTGAATGCAATAGAATTGTTGATTATGCAATTCAATTTATAAATCCAATTTAATTGTTGATATGCAATACAAATTTGAAATATGTTAATTACATGTTTATTAAATTATTGATTATGGAATTAGATCTCAACTTTTAATTATTAATATAATTACATGTTAATACTTACATGTAATTGCCTTCTTCAATGTTTCTTATATTTAATTGCTTATGTTTAGGTCAATGCTTATGTCTATGTTTAGAATAAAATTGTTTATGTTTAGGTTTATGTTTATTAATTTATAAACTACAATTTAATAATTGTTAAGTTTACATTTAGTTGAATTGCTTAGTTTTTTAGATTATGGTTATGATTTTTTGATTTGATTGTTTGAGTGTTACTATATGTACAAAATTGGATTCGAGTAGGCTTGACCCGACACAACCCATTTACGGCCCGACAAGGCCCATTTAATTGGAAGTTAAAATATGCGTCTAAGTGGACACAAAGACGAACGACGACAGTGCAGACGGAAAACACCCGCGCGTGTGGATGGTGGACCTCGACGGACCCTGTCGGAGTGTGATTTCGATAATTCTCCCGGTACTACCGTTGGCAGCCCGCGAGTTTGTAGTTCGGTTGTGGGCGCGCAGAGATTCAGAACACGATGGTAAGTTGACACGAGGATTTACGTGATTTGGGCCGCCTAAGCGTAATACCCTACTCCACGGGGTGTGTAGTTGTTGTATTGAGCGTCTGAGCGCTTGTGGGCGTGTGTCAGAGCAGAGTCTGGCAAAATCTCTCTGTGTATCACTCGACCAGTCCTTTTATAGTACAAGGGCTGGTCGTTACATCGTTAGGCAGGCCCGACATGTGGCCCTGGCGGTTAGTGATGTTTAATACACAATTAATAAGCTTAATTACCCTTAATAGTGTGGTAACGCGCCTTGATAGTGGCGTTACTGGTATTAAGTGCCCTCCGATTGTGTGTCATTAAGATAGCATTAATGACACTTAATCGGGTCTTGAAGTATTTAATTGTCTCTTGAAGGTCCGAGCGATTGGAAGTCCACCACTCTACCTGTTGAGGTTGAATGTACGGCGGTTGGACGCGTGGAAGCTCCGGAGCTTACTGTCTTGGATGAGTAGGTCCAGTGCTGTTGTACACGTGTCGGTACCGGAGCTTCCCTCTGTCAGGAGTTCGATCCGGGGGTGCTACAAGGTTATCTAGTCCGGAGCTTCCCCATGCGTGGGATGTAGCTCTGGTTTAACGATACACGTGGCGGCACCAGGACTAACCATAGAAGGGAGGCAGGTCTGGTTCCGTATGACACGTGGGGCCTTTGGAGGTCTTCAACTCAGGTATGTGGTGTTCCTTAGCATTCTTTGCAGTCTCAAAGGGTATTCGGTACACAGGGTACCGACAGTGGCCCCCTCGGACCACCTCTAGGAGAGACCTTTTGGATGAAGTCATTCTGCCGGAGGTGGGTATCGATTTTTGAGCCGTGTCTTCAAGGGCCTTTGGATGTGCCGTTGGCGGTAGTTCGCAGTTAAACCATCGCCGCGTGGTATATCCAGAATGCGACAGGTGATCTGAGCGTGCAGATCTCAAGCAATTGAAGGTCGCTGGTTCCCGATACGAAAACCGTTTCGGTTCCGCGCGCCCTGTCAGGCCGCCGCCCTTGGGCTTCCCGCCTCTCATGATGACAACTGTTTGCCTGTGGTAAGGACCTCGACTTGATTGTCAGGGTGCCCCCTTGTCATTGGCAGGGTGAAGTTTTTGAACTGTATCATCGTCTTCTCTGCGGTTTCCATCCAAGCGTTGTGGGGGCTTACTTAAGAAGGAAAGCGCACACCGTTTGGGGATTCTTTACGCCTTCATTTGAATTTGCGCTTGAATCCTCCAAACTTTCGCTTGCTTTTCACCTCTCGCCCCACTGTGCTGCGATGAAGTTAGGACTCCCCAAGAGCCGCATTGGGAGCAAGAAGGAGTTTTCTAGGGTCCGGATCACATGGGGTGGTCCAGTGACTCCTTCGAGAACGACATTCGCTGCGGCAAGCTTCCCTTCGAGAAGGAGCGAGCCGGAGATATGGTGTACTTCCTTGGGTACGCCATGTCGGGTTTGATCCCGCCTTTCTCCACTTCCTTTCTGATGCTGCTAGATTTCTATGGTTTGCGGCTCCACCATCTTGGCCCCCACTCAATCTTGCTGGTGGTGACTTTCGTCCGCTTTTGCGAGATGTGGGTGGCAGTGCTCCCTTGCGTGGAGTTGTTCCAGACTTTCTTCACTGTCCACCCCATCGGGAAGAGTGATGAGTTCATTGGCTTCTACTACTTTGTGAAGCGAAAAAACTCCCCCCTCAAGTACTTGAGGTCCTTTCCTTCCGGCAAGTGGGACGACTGGAAGAAAGATTGGGTGGTCATCATCGTCGAGGGACACGAGAGGCTGGAACTGCCTGAAGGCCTCCCCCGCATCAACACCGACATTTGGAGTGACATGCCGGAGCTGTCGAGGGAGTACAGGCCCATTCTGGATAGAATCTAGGAGTGTGTCGAAGGTGGGGTGACCCCCCAGATGGTCTTCGGCAACTTCTTGACGAACAGGTGGGCCCCTCTAAGGGCTAGGGGGCGACCTGCTTGGGCATTCAACAGTGAGATGGACACCAACCGCATTGAGGTTTGTTTGGGCACCAACTTGAACGGTGAAGCCTTGAAGACCCATCTCATGAAGTTCCAGCCTGGGAACATCGACCCTGGCGACGTGTCTCCACCGGCGGCCTTCCTTTCTCTGAATATGATACCAGAGGAGTGCAAAGAGCTTCGGAGGAAGATGCCGTTGTTGGACGACTCGGGCCTGATGGAGAGGCGATCAACCTCCGGGGTGGCGATCCCCGAAGCTTCCGAAGGTGGCTTCGCTCCCGCCCCGAAGCCAAGAGCTGAAGTCATAGGCAAGGGCATGGAGTTGGTCGAGCCCTCGAGCCACAAGAGGAAGTTGAAGCATTCTAATGGGCGGTCCGTCAGACCTGCTCCTTCCTCGACAGCTCCTTCTCCCCAGCGGAGGAGGTCTTCGATGGCGGTAACCACTCCAGCATCAGCATCTCCCCGGGACGCTAGCTCCGACCATGTGGCTCTGGTACTAGGGCGAGCTGAGGGCTCTAGGTCCGAGGGTACTTCTCAGTCGGGGGGGGGGGGGGGGGGGGGGGCTCAACCAAGACGACACCGATGGCGGAAGCAAGCTCCGGGGAGCCTTCCGGAGCTACTACGCTAGTGGCTACAGGGTCCGGTCCTGAGCGTCCGGTGAAGGCGTTCCACGCTAGCTAGAGCCTTCCAAGGTAAATTTGATTTTTTACCTCAGTTGATTGTTTTTTGTCTTAACCATATTTTGAGTTTCTTCGTCCTTCATCCACAGGGTACCCAAGAAAGGGGCTGAAGCTCCGGTTCTTGCAGTAGCAACTGATGCTGCGCAGACGGAGGCTCCGACTCCAGTTCCAGTGCCACCCCAAGAGGTGGCTGAGGCCTGGTGCTAGCTGTCGTGGTCCTTGACCTCTAGTCATCCCCTGAAGATCCCGTGGTAGCGTCGGACCATGGGAATGAAGATGTACCAGCAGCACCAACTCCAGAGGTTGAAGCTCCGGTTTTGGATGCTGAGATGATGGACGCTCCGGCCTTAGAGACGGAGGTAGCTGCAGTTCCAGCCCTAGAGCTGGATGTTGTTGAAGCCCCGGCGGCGGAGCCTGGTGTTGATGAATTTCCAGAACCCGAGCCGGTTGTCGCAGAGGTGCTGGCACGCTGAGCCAGTGGAGGTCGAAGCACCAGCGCCTGAACCAGCGTTGGAGGAGGCGCCAGCGTCGGAGCCGGAAGTAGCCTCAGCTCCGGCCAAACCTTCAACACCTGTCCCAGAGGTGGTGGTTCTGGAGGTACCCGTGCCAGAGCCAGAGTACCAAGATGAAGCCATCAGTCCCCCACCTGAGGGACTAGCTGCTGATGACCTGGCAGCAGGACCTTCGGAGCTGACTCCGGAGGTAGAAACTTCCGTTGTAGGACCTTCCTCGGCGGCGACCAAAGCTATCCTGGAGGGCGGCCCTACTGCCGCAAAAGCTCAGGGGACCACTCCTGTAGAGTGGGACCCAATTTTTGTTACAAAGAACCCGCAGGAGCCAGCGGAGAAGACCCTGGCAGGTTGAGAGCCAATCCCTTTGTCGCTGTCTACCGACAACGCCTTCTCAAGCCTTCGTCAGGTCCAACTGGTGTTTTACCACGACAGCAAGGCCCTCGAGGAGGAGCGCCAAACCCTTAGGAGGTGGCGCAACTGGCTCCTATTCGAGACCAAGTTGGCGCAGATGAGGCTGGCCGACGACAAGGAGTGGGTGAAAAGGGAGAAGGTCCGGTTTGAGTACTGGGGTCAGCTGCTGGATGAGAGGGAAAGCATGACGCGAACCCTTGATAACCAGTCCCAGGCCATCCATGAACAGGCCATGGCTGCTAATAAAGCAGCGAATGACCGCGAAGAGAAGCTCCGCTCCATCCATGACAGCCTCATCAAGCGTCGGGAGGCTCTTGAGGAGCGGGAGAAAAAGCTCGAAGATGAAGAGCAAAAACTCCTGGAGCTGCGTGATGACCTCGTGAAGAGGGAGGAGGAACTTACTCAGAGGCTGACTCTGGGTGACAAGAGTCTCGCGGAGTGCACCAAAAAGCTAGAGGAGCGCTGCGAGAAAGAGGAGAAGAAGGCCTGGCAGCAAGGACATGACCTCACCAAGAGGGAAAATGAAATTGCTGCCAGGGAGAAGAAAGTATGGGGCCGGGAGAAAAACCTGGTTGACCGCCGGAACAAGATCCACCTCCGGGAAGAGGAGCTTGGTAAACTCGAAAGGCAAGTTGCTGAAAAGATTCAGCAGAATGCCAAGGAAGTCGAGCGCCTTGCTCGGGAGGATTCGGAGCTTGCGGCGACCAAGAGGTCCTTGGAAGAAGTGCGAGGCTCAAGGGCTGCAGAGTCGCAACAAGTATGGGACTTCTTGGGAAAAGCCAATGATGCTCTAACGCCGCTGGGCTTCAGTCCGGTGTGCCTTGATGATCCGGAGCCGGAGCTGGATCAGGCATTGCAGGCGTTGAGCTCGGCGAGCAACAAGCTCAACAAGATGGGCGATGTCATCATGGACTAGTTGGAGATCGAAGGTCAATCCCTGGCGAAGAATGTCGCAGAGTACATGCTGACGTGCTACAATAGCCGGGACCCTCACTTCCCACTGGACCCGGTGCTTGAAGGCCCCATCGATGGAGAGGGAGATGCCGCCAAGGCCAACATGTTGGAAGTTGCCTAGAAGGTTGCCTCATTCTTCCTTAGGATCTAGGACTTTCTCCTTGTAGATCCTGCTTGTATCTTCTCTTCTTTTCTCCAATTTTGTAATCTCTTGTCTCAAGATTAATGAAATCCAAGAACTTTATGAATTTCATTTTTTGTCTTCAACACCCTTGTCCCAGTTGGCCCCCTGGTAGATGTACACAATTTGATTGTGAATATGTACCAAGAGGATGTAGCATTTTGTTGAAGACTTGCGTGCTTTGAACTTGTAGTTCGTAGGTCCGAAGTCATCGATAGTAGGGGCCCCCTGAGGTTGTCGGAGCTTAGTAGCTCCAGCAGTGACCCTTGTCAACACGTAGAGCGTCAACAGTTAGTCCTCTAGGGTTGTCGGAGCTTGGTAGCTCCGGCAGCAACCACTGTCAACATGCGGTGCGTCGACAGCAGACCCCACTGGGGAGTCTTCCCACCATCTTTTCTTCACGTTGATGGCTGGCCCCCTGGATTTGCTGGAACTTGGTAGCTCCGGCGACGCCTACTACCAATGTTTGAAACATCAATGGCGGATCACCTTAGGGGGTGTTAGAGCTTTGATAGTTCCGGCTTCATTTACCATCATCATGAGATCTCTATTTTTCCTGCACACTGAAGTCAAGAAAAACAGTAAAATCCATTTCCTATCTATAACTCATTTGCGGCTTACTATTCCCGCAAGAAATTTTTAGGTCGAACACTGTAGGTACCCTCCATACTGGATACCCCTTGGGATTGCAAAGATCACTAGGAAACTCCATCTACCAGATTTGAAGACCTCCGAAGGCCCCACATGTCAGGTGTAACCGGACCTGCATCCCCGACATGGTTAGTCCTAGGGCCGCCACGTGTATCATAAGACCAGAGCTATCGCCCACACATGGGAAAGCTCCGGACTAGATACCGGTATGGCATCCCCGGACCTAACCCCAGACAGAGGGAAGCTCCGGTACTGACACGTGTCCAACAGCACCGGACCTACCCATCCACGACGGTAAGCTCCAGAGCTGCCATGTGGCAACCGCCGGACCTTCAACTTCAACAACCAGATTGGTGGACCCCCCAACAGCTCCGGACCTTCAAGGAGCAATAAAAGACTTCAAGACCCGATTAAGTGTCGTTAATGCCATATTAATGAGACATGATCAGATGGCCCTTAATACTGGTAACGACATTGTTAAGGCCTGTTACCAGGCTATTAAGGGTAATTAACCTCATTAATTGTGTATAAAGCATATGTAACCGCCGGGGCCACATGTCGGGCCAGGCTAACGGTGTAACAACCAGTCCTTGTACTATAAAAGGACTGGTCGACGATACACAAGGGATGGTTCCGGACCACTACTGAACTCTTGAGCTAGACAAGCTTCTTCTTCTGGAGCTTCTTCTAGACTCACATGCTCAATACAACACCAACACACCCCGTGAAGTAGGGTATTACGCTCAGGCGGCCCGAACCATGTAAAACTCCGTGTCCATTTATCTTTCACCTTCTTGAATCTCTGCGCGCCCATTACCGAACTACAACTCCTCGCTCTACCAAAGGTAGTGTTGGGAGATCTACTGGATCCAAACACCGACAGCTGGCGCGCCAGGTAGGGGCGCCCGAGATTTCAAGTATGATAAACTCAGCTGCTGGATCATCCAACAGCAACCTTGCTGTTCAACCCGCTGGGGGCAATCCCTCCAACATGTAGCAACCAGCAGGTGCCGTGGCTCCAGCAGGAGTCATGCCTCCACCGCCACCGCCTGCACCAGCACGTCAAGCTGAGCAACGTGACAGTGCATCGGCATCGATCACCGCATCAGCAAATAACAACAACCCTGAGCACGCGCTTCATGCAGTGCGTGCTCTCCTTCAACATCCACCACCTCCAGGTGCATCCCAGGGTGCAATGGAGCAGTGGAGGGCTGATGTGGAACATCTGGTTGCAGCAGCAGCCGACCGCATCAGCAACCAAGTTCCTCCCCCTTCGGGGCGGGGCCCCATCGTACTGCCAGACTGTGTCAGGCAGACTTGGTCCGCACGCTTCCCAAAATAGGAGGCCTGCTGCATCACAGCAAGTTACGTAGCTATCTTCCGGGGCGCGACATACTCATACGGTAACCAGGCTTTCAACTCATGACCTCCGGGCGGAGCTTGATTGCCGTTACCGTCAACAGGACGGCCGTATCCATATCGAGCGTGCTCACGAAAGGCGAGAGGCTCGAGATAGTCCTGCTCCCGAGGGAGTAGGAGGAGGCTGTTCTGCCCTGGCCATGCACCTACGCATGTTCATATGGCCACAAAAATTCTAGCCTTATCGGTCGGAGAAATTTGAAAGGACTGTTAATCCCGCTGAGTTTCTCCAGATTTACACCACCACAATCCTTGCGGCCGAAGGTAACGAGGCCGTAATGGCCAACTACTTCCCAGTGGGCCTGACTGGGACCGCCAGGTCCTGGTTCATGAGACTTCCTCACAACTCCATCAATAGTTGGGAGGAATTGTGCCAACAGTTCGCTGCCAATTTCGGGAGTTCATACACCCGACCAGGCACCGAACTGGACCTTTTTGCAGTCGTGCAGAAGGGGGGAGAATCCCTGCGCTCATTCATCCAGAGGTTCTCCCAGGTACGAAACACTATTCCTTCTATCTCATGCGCCTCAGTTATCGTGGCATTTAGACAGGGCATACGAGATAAGAAGATGCTGGAGAAGCTGGCGATCAAGGAGATCACCAGCGTCACGGAGCTCTTTAGCTTGGCAGACAAGTGTGCCAAAGCTGCAGAGGGCCGTGAAATGCACTCCAAAACACCTCCGAACGATGGTAAAAAATCCTCCAAAGGCAAAGCCACTACCTCCGAGAGTGGCAAAAAGAAGAAAAAGTCCAACGGCAAGAAGAAGCCGTCGGCCGGCACATCTACCGCTGCAGCTGCTGCAGCTCCGGGTGGTCGGGGGCCACGCCCCGAGAAATGACATCGGCCGTCCTCTGAAGACGGTGGCAACTCGAAAGTGTGGTGTCCCATCCACAAGTAGAAAAGCAACAACTTGGAGGACTGCCGGGAGGTCCAAAACCTTGCCGAGCGCTACAACAAGCGCCGGGAAGAAGTTCCATTCCGTCAGAGGGAAGGAAAACAGAAGGTCGATGAAGCTCCGGCTGAAGAGGAGTTAGGCTTCCAGGACCCTAAAAAGGTCCTGAAGGCTGTTTACACCTCCGTCGATGAAGACTCCGACGTCTCCGATAATGAGCGTCGGAAGACCATGAACACCATCTTTAATGGTTCGTGGGACATCACCTCCTGCCGTGTCCTCAATACCATGCGGCAGGACATGGCCTCAGTAGCTCCTACAGCTAGGGCGAAGCCTCATCGAAAGTGGATGAGCACCACCATCACTTTTGATGCTTCGGACTGCCCTCGGAACATGATCGGAGCTGGTCAACTACCTTTGATGGTATCTCTGACCATCAATTAAATTAAACTCCACCATGTAATGGTGGACGGAGGTTCAGGGCTGAACCTCATAAGCTTCGAAGCTTTCGTCAAGCTTCAGCTCTGACCTTTGGACCTTCGCCCCTCCCAACCTTTCTCCGGAGTAGGTCCGGGGGCCATAACCCCACTCGGTGCCATCACTCTCCCCGTTACCTTCAGGACTCAGGAGAATTATTGCACTGAGAAGTTGATCTTTGACGTCGCTCAGATCAACTTACCTTTCAACGCCATTCCGGGCAGGCCTACCTTGTACAAGTTCATGGTTGCTGCTCATTATGGCTACCTGGTGTTGAAGATGCTAACACCAGCTGGTGTTCTCCGGATCCGCGGAGACCGCACTATCGGAGTGACTGCTCTGGAAGAACTTCATGCGCTTGCTACAACGCAGGAGGAAGAATCCAGGCAGGAACAAGCTCCGAAACCCCCGAGCATTCGTCAACGAGGCTCAACCTCTGCACCTCGCGTGCAACCAAGCGGCGACACCGACATCCCTGTCAAAGTCATCCAAATCGGTTCCGATGCCGCTCAGACCACCCGTATATTGGGAGGTCTGAATGACAAATAGGAAATCGCGCTCATCACTTTCCTCCGGGCTAATGTTGACGTGTTTGCATGGCAACCGTCACAAATGCCTGGGATCCCTAGGGAAGTGATTGAGCATAATCTGAAGATCTATCCTGACGCTCGGCCTGTGCATCAGAAGCCTCGGAAGCAATCAGTAGAGCGACAAAACTTCATACGACAAGAAGTGAAGAAGTTGCTCGAAGCTGGATTCATTCGAGAAGTCTTCCATCCAAAATGGCTGGCAAACCCAGTCGTTGTACCCAAGGCCGGTGGGAAGCTTCGGATGTGTATTGACTACACAACACTGAATAAGGCATGCCCAAAAGATCCATTCCCACTACCTAGAATAGATCAGATAGTGGATTCCACCTCCGGGTGTGAATTACTGTGTTTCTTAGACGCATATTCTTGCTACCATCAAATCAGAATGTCTAGGGAAGATGAAGAACATACTTCTTTTATCACAGTAGATGGATTATACTGCTATACTGCCATGCCATTTGGTCTCAAGAATGCAGCTTCAACATTTGTACGAGCTATGTACAAAACCTTTGGAGAGCTCATCAGAGACGTAGCGGAAGTGTATGTTGATGACATCGTCATCAAGATCAAAGACAAGGATTCACTCCTTGACACCTTGCAAGCTGTCTTCGACAAGCTGCGGGTCACCCGCACGAAGCTGAACCCAGACAAGTTCGTCTTCGGGGTTAGCTCCGGAAAGCTTCTTGTTTTTCTGGTAAACCATCGGGGCATAGAGGCAAATCCGGCGATGATTAAAGCCATTGAGGATATGCGGCCACCAGCCCACATCAAGGACGTCCAAAAACTGACTGGATGTCTAGCCGCTCTGAGCCGGTTCATCTCAAGACTGGCGGAGCAGGCGCTACCCTTCTTCAAGCTATTGAGGAAGTGCGGACCATTCCAATGGTCTGAAGAAGCAGAAAAGGCGTTCCAGGAGCTAAAGCAGCTCCTCACTACTCTACCAACCTTGGTAGCTCCAAACCCTGGTGAGCCCTTACTGCTTTACATTTCAGCAACTGACGAGGTTGTCAGCATGGTCCTGGTTGCAGAGAGACCAGAACCACCCCAAGCTCAGGAATCCAGACCCTTCCGGGAGGGTCCGGAGGTTCCTGAAGGTGAGTCTGGGCCCCAGCCCCCCAGACTTGGATCTACAAGGAGTTATTCCAGAAGACCTGGACCCTTCCAAGAGGGTTCGGGTCACTCCAGTAGAAGCTCCGGGTTCCTACAGCAAGGACCCATAGGTCCCCGAAGCAGGTCCGGACCCCTCCGGGAGGGTCCGAGTCGATGTGGAGGAAGCTTCGGGCCCCTCCGAGAGGGTCTGTACAGTCCAGTGCCCAGTGTACTTCATCAGCGAAGTACTACATGATGCCAAGACTCGATACCTAGAGGTGCACAAGCTGCTTTACACAGTTCTCATCGCCTCCAGGAAGCTTTGCCATTACTTCTAAGCTCAAAAGATCTCAGTGGTGACTTCTTATCCACTGCGTGCGATCTTGCATAATCCCAACTCAACTGGGAATATTGCAAAGTGGGCAGTGGAATTGGCTGAATTCGATCTTGAATTCGTCCCAAGACAAGCTATCAAGAGTCAAGCACTGGCGGACTTTGTGGCAGAATGGACCCCCTCTCCATCAAACCCAGGGGGCCCTAGTGGGCAGAAGCCGGAACTCAAGGCTCCGGTCTTCACCGAGCCTCACTGGACCCTCTACTTCGACAGCTCCATGCAAAAGCAGGGGGCTGGAGCTGGAGTCCTTCTCCTCGCTCCAACCGGGGAGAAGGTAAAATACATGGTCCACCTTGGCTTCAAGGCAACCAACAACATGGCATAGTATGAAGCACTCATTTATGGACTAAAGGTGGCACTATAAAATGGTGTCAAGCAGATGTTGGTCAAGGGAGATTTGCAGCTCATCATTAAACAGGTAAAGGGTGAATGCTCCTGTAATATCCTCAACTAGCTGCTTATCTCCTTGAAGTCCAGAGGCTTCAGAAGGACTTCGAAGTCCTGGATCTCCACCATGTCCAGCTTATCCATAACTCTGAAGCTGACGAACTTTCGACGAAAGCGTCAACCGGAGCTCTGGCTCTTGACGGAAACATCGTTCAGAGGTTGTCAAAACCCACAGCTCACCCTGCCGAACTGAGCGAATGGGGCGAGACCAGCATCCCGAAGCTGGTGGTCCCGATGACCCTGTTATCATGGCAGCCATCAAGGGTCGTAGGTGCTGTCGAAAGCTCCGAGCAACCCAACACGCAAGACTCAAATGCTCAAGCAAGCTCCAATGCATGGATCTCAGAGATCCGAAGCTACTTGAAAGACAATATCCTTCCTGACGATGATGTATCCGCTGATCGGATAGTGAAATTGGCTAAAAGATACACGCTAGTAGAAGTGAATCTCTACCGGTGCAGTTCCAACGGCGTCCTAATGCGGTGCATCACAAGGGAAGAAGGTTGCAAGCTCCTCGCAGAAATCCATGGAGGCGACTGTGGGAACCAAGCGTCTTCCCGCACGCTGGTCAGTAAAGCCTTCCGGCATGGCTTCTAATGGCCTACGGCGCTCCAGGATGCAACTGAGCTGGTGAAGAAATGCGAAGCATGCCAGTTCCATGCAAAGCAAATTCATACACCGGCTCAACCTCTACAAATGATACCTCCTACATGGCCTTTCGCTGTGTGGGGGATGGACATCTTGGGACCTTTACCAAGAGCCATCGGAGGTTACAAGTTCTTTTATGTTGCCGTTGACAAGTTCACCAAATGGCCGGAAGCAACTCCAGTTGTGACAATAAACAAGGAATCAGCTATCAACTTCTTGCAGTCCATCGTATGCAGATTTGGAGTCCCGAACAAAATCATAACAGATAATGGGACCCAATTCACAAGCTCTGCTTTCCAAGGATACTGCGAAGACCTCGGCATCCAAGTCAGCTACGCCTCCGTAGCTCACCCGGCAAGCAATGGCCAAGCCGAGAGAGCAAATGCAGAAATCCTAAAAGGACTCAAGACGCGCACATATGAGCGCTTGAAAAAACATGGATCCAACTGGATCGAAGAGCTTCCGCCCACTCTATGGGCCAACAGGACAACTCCAAACCGGTCAACTAGAGAGACACCCTTCTTCCTGGTGTACAGAGCTGAAGCAGTCCTTCCTCCGGAAATCACCTTGGGGTCGCTCCGGGTTCGGACCTCCGATGAAGCCACGCAGGACTAGCTCCGGTGTGAAGACCTTGACCTCCTTGAAGAGGGAAGGTGCCGAGCAGCTGTTCAGAATGCCTGATACTGCCAAGCTCTTCGGCGCTATCACCAAAGGCATGTTCACAGCCGACAGCTCGAGGAAGGCAATCTGGTGCTACGGAGAATACAATCCAGAGAATGGTTAAACAAACTCTTCCCCAGCTGGAAGGAACCCTTCCGAGTGATCAAAGTATCCCGTCCCGGATGCGTTCGCTTGGCAACCGAGGATGGGACACCTCTCCCAAATCCTTGGAACATTGAGCACTTTCGTAAGTTCTACGCTTAATACCACGGAGGTGAGTCTGTAATTACATGTGATGTTTGTTTTAGATTCATTATACAGAGTCGAGTAGCTCCTCCGGGAGGGCAGCCGGACCTACCCCGTTAGGTCCGCAACATCTATGCAACACTTGTCACAGTCTCAGAACTAAAAGTATAGCTAGCTACCTTGGGTCAAACGAGAAACAAAACACACTTAGCCTGGTTCCGTACCCTAAGAGTGTACTTGTTTCCCCTGTACCCCGGACCTATAATGAAAGACATCATTGTGTGAAATTAGACTCCACGTGCATTTACTTTGTACAGGCTCAATATTTTTTATTTTTCTCTTTCTTGTCTATAACAAAGTTGTGCAGTTCTTAAGAAACTTTAGCTCGACCAGTTCACGTACAATTCAAGTTGCATTGTCTATCCTCCTGGGTTCAAACATTGTTGATGGTCTACTCGTCTGAATGCCGCCAAGCCAATCTAGGGCCGGAGTGTGCTATCAACTTAGCCTGGTCATGCACCCTAAGTACGCCACTCTACCTACACCTCGGCAGGCCAAAGTAAGGCGAGTCCAGAAACGATTGGACCTGAAGGAAACAAGACGACGCTCTTGATTGTATTTAGAATTGTGTTTGGCCTAAAACTTTCTCGGGAATAGTAAGCCACAATGAAGTTATAGATAGGAAACGGATTTTACTGTTTTTCTTGACTTCAGTGTGCACGAAAAATAAATATTTCATGATGATGGTGTATCAAACCGGAGCTGCCAAAGCTCCGACATCCCCTAGGAGGCTTGTGGTCGATGTCCAAACATTGACATTGAGCGTCGCTGGAGCTACTCAGCTCCGGTAAAGCTAGGGGGCATGTCGTCAACGTGAAGATGGTGGAAAGACTCTAAAGTGGAGTCTGCCGTTGGCACACCATGTGTTGGCAGAGGTCACTACCGGAGCTACCAAGCTCGGACACCCTGGAGGACTAACCATTGATGCTTTACGCATTGATGGAGACTACTGCAGGAGCTACAAAGCTCCGGCGATGGTCAATGCTGGAGCCACTAAGCTCCGACAGCCTCAGGGGGCCTACACTATCGAAGACTTCGGACCTACATTTTACAAGTTTGAAGCACGCAAGTCTTCAACAACTGTTACATTCTTTTGGTACATGTTCACAATTAAATTGTGTACATCTACTAGGGGGTCAAGTGAGACAAAGGTGTTGAAGACAAAAAATGAAATTCATAAAAAATTTTGGATTTCATTCATCTGGAGACAAGATATTACAAAATTGGAGAAGAAGAAGAGAGAATACAAGCCGGAGCTACAGAGAGATGGTCCTAGACCCTATGGAAGAACTGGGCGACCTTCCGGGCCACCTCTGACAAGATGGCTCGGGCGGCTTCACCCTCTCCTTCGATGGGGCCTTCAAGCACCGGGTCCAGAGGGAATCGAGGGTCCCGGCTGGTGTAGCACGTCAGCACAAACTCTGCAACGTTCTTTGCCAGGGACTGTCCCTTAGTTTCCAGATGGTCCATGATGACATCGCCCATCTTGGTGAGCTTGTTGCCTGCTGAACTCAGCGCCTCCAACGCCTGGTCCAGCTCCGCCTCCGGATCATCCGGACGCATGGGACTGAAGCCCATTGGCGTCAGCGCGTCCTTGGCCTTGCCCAGGAAGTCCCAAACTTGTTGGGACTCCGCAACCCTTGCGCTACGCATCTCCGCCAAGGATCTTTTGGCCGTTGCAAGCTCCGAGCTCTCCCGAGCAAGACGCTCCACCTCATTGGCATTCTGCTGAATCTTTTCAGCAACTTGCCTTTCGAGTTTGTTGAGTTCTTCCTCCCAGACGTGGATCTCATTCCGGCGGTTGACCAAATCTTTCTCTCGGCCCCGCACTTTCTTCTCCCCAGCGGTGATGGCATTCTCCTGCTTGTAGAGATCTTGCCCTCGCTCCCAGGCCTTCTTCTCCTCCTCCTCGCAACGCTCCTCCAATTTCTTGGTGCATTCTTCGAGGCTCTTGTCAGCCAGAGCTGTCTTTTGGAAAAGATCTTCCTCCCTCTTCACGAGTTCGTCCCGCAGCTCTAGGAATTTCTGCTCTTCATCTTCGAGCTGTCTCTCCCGCGCTTCAAGAGCCTCCCGGCGCTTGGCGAGACTATCATGGATGGCGGCGAGCCTTTCCTGGCGATCATCCGCTGCGCTATTTGCAGCCTTGACCTGCTCATAGATGGACCGAGACTAATTGTTGAGGGTTCGCTTCATGCTTTCCGTCTCATCCAACAGCTTACCCCAGTACTCCAGGCGGACTTTCTCCCTTTGTACCCACTCCTTGTCATCAGCCAGCCTCGACTGCGCCAGCTTGGTCTCGAAATGGAGTCGGTTGCGCCACCTCCTAAGGGTTTGGTGCTCCTCCTCGAGCGTAGTGGTAGAAAGCCAGCTGGACCTGGCGAAGACTGGAGCAGGCGTTGTCAATAGACAATGATAGGGGGATCGGATCCGGACCTGCCGGGGTCCTCTGCGCTGGCTCCAGCGGATCTTCAGCAACAAAAATTGGGTCCCACTCTACAAGAGAGGTTCCCTGAGCTTCCACGGCACTAGGGCCGTCCTCCGGGATAGCCTCGGTCAGCATGGTCCCGCCGCCAGGTCATCAACAACTGGCCCCTCAGGCGGGGGGGGGGGGGGGGGGGGCAGCAGCTTCATCTTGGCACCCTGGTTCAGCAGCAGGCACCTCCGGCATCACCACTTCTGGAACAAGTATTGAAGGTTTAGTCGGAGTAGGAGCTACTTCCGGCTCCGGTGCAGGCGCCTCCCCCGCCGCTGGCTCAGGTGCAAGCGCTTCAACCACCATGGGCTCTGGCGCTGGCGCTTCGACCGCCGTAGGCTCAGGCACCGACACCTCCGCAGTAACTGGCTCGGACGCCAAAACCTCTCCAACGACCAGCTCCACAGCCGGAACTTCTGCAGCATCCGGCTCTACCGCCAGAGCTTCCTCGACAACTGGCTCAAGTGCCGGATCTTCATCAACACCCGACTCGACCGACGGGACCTCATCAACCACCAGCTCGACTGCTGGGGCTTCAACAACATCTGGCTGTAAGGCCGGAATTGTAGCTACCTCCGGCTCTGCGGCCGGAGCGTCCAACATCTCAACATCCAAGCCCGAAGCTTCAACCTCCGGGGCTGGTGCTACTGGTACATCTTCATTCCCGTGGCCCGGCGCTACCACGGGAGCTTCTGGGGATGAGTCGAGGTCCAAGACCACGACAGCCAGCACCGGAGTTGCCGTAGCCTCAGCCACCTCCTGGGGCGGCGCTGGAATCAGAGCCGGAGCTTTAGCCTACACAGCCTTAGCCGCTGCAGCAGGGACCGGAGCTTCAACCCTTTTCATAGGCACGCTGTGGATGAAGGACGAAGAAACTCAAAATAGAGTTAACAATAAAACAACTGACTGAGGTAAAAAATCAAAAATTACCTCGGAAGGCTTCCACACCAGTTAGCACGGAACCTCTTCTCCGGACGCTCCGGACTGGCCCCAGCCGCCACTGGCATGGTAGTCCCAGAGGGCCCCCCGGAGCTTGCTGCTGCTATTGGTGTTGCCCTCGTCGAGGCCCCCCTCGACCGGGAAGGACCTCCAGACCCAGAGCCCTCAGCTGGCCCTAGTACTGGAGTCACATGGGTGGAGCTAGCACCCCAAGAAGATGCCGCTACTGGAGTAGATGCCGCCGTTGTAGACCTCCCCCTCCGAGGAGAAGGAGCCGCCACGAAAGAAGTAGACCTGACGGACCTTCTATCGGCATGCTTCCTCTTACGGCTCGAGGGCTCGGCCAATTCCTTGCCCTTGCCAACGACTTCGGTTCTTGGCTTTGGGGTGGGAACGGAGCTGCCTTCAGGAGCTTCGGAGATCGCCAACCCGGTGGTCGAACGCCTCTCAACGACACCAAGATCGTCAAGCACTGGCATCATCCGCCGGAGCTCCCTGCTGAACTCTGCCTCCATGTTCAGAGGGAGGAAAGCTGCCGGCGGAGATAAGTCGTCACCCTCGACGTCGATGCCGTGCTGGAACTTCTTGAGGTGGAACTCCAAAGTTGCACCCTCCATGTTGGACTTCAAACCGGTCTCGATCCGGTCGTCGTCCAGCATACTGTTGAGGGCCCAAGCAAGCTTCTCCCTCTTCTTCAGCGGAGCCCACCTGTTGGTCAGGAAGTTGCAAAACACCGCCTGAGGAGTCACCCCTCCATCCACGCACAGGCGGATCCTGGTCAGAGTAGGGTTGAAGGCGTCCGACAACACCGGAGCTTCACTCCAAACTGTAGTGTCGATGTTGGGGAGGCCTTTCGGCAGCTCCATCTTCTCGTGCTCCTCCACCCTGATGACAATCCAATCCTTCTTCTAGTCGTCCCACTTCCCAGAAGGGAACAACCGCAAGTACTTGTACGGGCACTTCTTGCGTTTCACAAAATAGTGGAAGCCAAGGTACTCGTCACTCCTGCCCGTAGTTTGGACGGTGAAGAAGGTGTGGAAGAGCTCAATGCAGGGGGGAATGCCCACCCACATCTCGCAGAAGTGGACAAAGATTGACACCAGCAGAATGGAGTGGGGGCCAAGGTGGTACAGTTGCAGACCATAGAAGTCTAGCAGCATCAAGAAGAAAGAGGAGAAAGGTGGGATCAACCCCACCATGGCGTATGTAGAGAAGTACACCATGTCGCTGGTATGTTCCTTCTCGAACGGAAGATTGCTAGTGCGGACCAAGTGGTTGAAGAAGTCAGGAGACCATCCCATGAGGGCCTGGACCTTGTTCAAATCATGATCGGTCTTCAGTCGGCTCTGGCGGAGACCCAACCCTATCGTGGTACAGCGAGGCAAGAGAGGAAAAGCAAGCGAAAGTTTGGAAGGTTTGAGCGCAAGTTTGAATGAAAGGCGTAAAGAACCCCAAACGGTGCGTGCTTTACTTCTTAAGTAAGCCCCCGCAATGCTTGGATGGAAACCGCAGAGGAGCCGACGATACTAGTCAAAAACTTCGCCCCGCCAATGACAAGGGGGGCCGAGGCCACCCCGACGATCAAGTCGAGGTTCTTACCCTAGGCGAACGGTTGTCATCATGAAAGGCAGGAAACCCGAAGGCGGCTGCCTGACAGGGCGCACGGAACCAATACAATTTTCGTTTCGAGAACCGGCGACCTTCAATTGCGTGAGATCCGCATGCTGAGATCTCACCTGCCGCCTCCTGGATATGCCGTGCGGCGAAGGTTTAACTACGAACTATCTCCAATGGCACGTCTGAAGACCCTTGAAGACATGGCTCAAAAACCGAAGAGTGGACCCACCTCCGGCGGAATGATTTCATCCAAAAAGTCTCTCCCGGAGGTGGGCCCAGGGGGCCACTGTCGATACCCTCCATACCGGATACCCCTTGGGATGCAAAGATCACAAGGAAACTCCATCTACCAGATTTGAAGACCTCCGAAGGCCCCACATGTCAGGTGTAACCGGACCTGCATCCCCGACATGGTTAGTCCCAGGGCCGCCACGTGTATCATAAGATCGGAGCTATCGCCCACACATGGGAAAGCTCCGGACTAGATACTGGTATGGCATCCCCGAACCTAACCCCAGATAGAGGGAAGCTCCAGTACTGACACGTGTCCAACAACACCGGACCTACCCATCCACGACGGTAAGCTCCAGAGCTGCCACATCGCGACCGCCGGATCTTCAACTTCAACAACCAAACTGGTGGACCCCCCAACGGCCCCGGACCTTCAAGGACCAGTCAAAGACTTCAAAACCCGATTATGTGTCATTAATGCCATGTTAATGACACACGATCGGATGACCCTTAATACGGGTAACGACATTGTTAAGGCCCGTTACCAGGCTATTAAGGGTAATTAACCTCATTAATTGTGTATCAAGCATATGTAACTACCGGGGACACATGTTGGGCCAGGCTAATGGTGTAACGACCAGTCCTTGTACTATAAAAGGACTAGTCGACGATACACGAGGGACGGTTCCAGACCACTACTGAACTCCATGAGTTAGACGAGGTTCTTCTTCTGGAGCTTCTTCTAGACTCACACGCTCAATACAACACCAACACACCCCGTGGAGTAGGGTATTATGCTCAGGCGGCCCGAACCATGTAAAACTCCGTGTCCATTTGTCTTTCACCTTCTTGAATCTCTGCGCGCCCATTATCGAACCACAACTCCTCGATCTACCAAAGGTAGTGTCAGGAGATCTGTCAGATCCAAACACCAACAAACACAATTCTATATACAATCAAGTGCATTTGCTTATGTTCTTTAGGTCCAATCTTATCCTGGACTCACCTTACTTCGACCTACCGGGGTTTAGGTAGAGTGGCATACTTAGGGTGCAGGACTAGGCTAAGTCGATAGCACACTCCAGACCTAGATTGACTTGGCGGCATTCCGGCGAGTAGGCCATTCAACAATGTTTAGACCTGGAAGAATTAACAATGCAACTTGAATTATACATGAATTGCTCAAGCTAAAGTTTCTTGAGAATTGCACAACTTTGTTATAGACAAGAAAGAGAAAAATAAAAAATATTGAGCCTGTACAAATTAAATGCACGTGGAGTCTGTTTTCACACAATGATGTCTTTCATTATAGGTCTGGGGTACAGGGGAAACAAGTACACTCTTAGGTACGGAACCAGGCTAAGTGTGTTTCATTTATCGTTTGACCCAAGGTAGCTAGCTACACTTTTAGTTATGAGACTGTGACAAGTGTTGCCTGAACTTTGCGGACCTCCCGAGAAAGGTCCGGCTGTTCTCCCGGAGCAGCCACCCGACTCTGTACAATGACTCTATAACATACATCACATGTAATTACAGACTCACCTCCGTGATATTAAGCGTAGAACTTACATAGGTGCTCAATGTTCCAAGGATTAGGGAGCGGTGTCCCATCCTCGGTTGCCAAGCGAACGCATCCGGGATGGGATACTTTGATCACTCGAAAGGGTCCTTCCCAGCTGGGGGAAAGTTTGTTTAACCCTTCTCGAGTTTGTATTCTCCGTGGCACCAGATTGCCTTCCTCGAGCTGTCAGTTGTGAACATGCCTTTGGTGATAGCGCCGAAGAGCTTGGCGGTATCGGGCATTCTGAACAGCTGCTCGGCACCTTCCCTCTTCAATGAGGTCATGGTCTTCACGCTGGAGCTGGTCCTGCGTGGCATCATCAAAGGTCCGGACCCGGAGTGACCCCAAGGTGATTTCTGGAGGAAGGACCGCTTCAGCTCTGTACACCAGGAAGAACGGTGTCTCTCTAGTTGACCGGTTTGGAGTTGTCCTGTTGGCCCACAGTGTGGGCGGAAGCTCTTCGATCCAGTTGGATCCATGTTTTTTCAGGCGCTCATATGTGCGCATCTTGAGTCCTCTTAGGATTTCTGCATTTGCTCTCTCAGCTTGGCCATTGCTTGCCGGGCGAGCTACAGAAGCATAGCTGACCTGAATGCCGAGGTCTTCACAATATCCTTGGAATGCAGAGCTTGTGAATTGGGTCCCGTTGTCTGTTATGATCTTGTTTGGGACTCCAAATCTACATACGATGGACTGCAAGAAATTGATAGCTGATTGCTTGTTTATTGTCACAACTGGAGTTGCTTCCGGCCACTTGGTGAACTTGTCGATGGCAACGTACAGGAACTTGTAACCTCCGATGGCTCTTGGGAAAGGTCCCAAGATATCCACCCCCCACACAGCGAATGGCCATGTAGGAGGTATCATTTGTAGAGGTTGAGATGGTGTGTGAATTTGCTTTGCATGGAACTGGCATGCTTCACATTTCTTCACTAGCTCGGTTGCATCCTAGAGTGCTGTAGGCCAGTAAAAACCATGCCGGAAGGCTTTACTGACCAACGTGCGGGAAGACACGTGGTTCCAAAAATCGCCTCCATGGATTTCCGTGAGAAGCTTGCGGCGTTCTTCCCTTGTAATGCACCACATTAGGACGTCGTTGGCACCACGTCAGTAGAAATCCCCTTCTACCAGTGTGTATCTTTTAGCCAATCTGACTATCCGGTCAGCGGATACATTATCTTCAACAAGGCAATTGTCTTTCAGGTAGCTCCGGATCTCCGAGATCCATGCATTGGAGCTAACTTGAGCATTTGAGTCTTGTGTACTGGGTTGCTCGGAGCTTCCGGCAGCACCTACGACCTTTGATGGATGCCATGGTAACAGGGCCATCGGGACCGCCAGCTTCGAGGTGCTGGTCTTGCCCCCTTCGCTCAGTTCGGCATGCTGAGATGTTGGTCTTGACAATCTCCGGATGAAGGTTCCGTCGGGATCCAGAGCTCCGGTTGAAGCTTTCGTTGAGAGTTCATCAGCTTCAGCGTTGTTGAGACGCTGGACATGGCAAAGATCCAGGACGTCGAAGTCCTTCTGAAGCTTCTGGACTTCAAGTAGGTATGCAGCTAGTTGAGGGTTGTTGCAGCAGCATTCACCTTTGACTTGCTTTATGATGAGCTGCGAATCACCCTTTACCAACAACTACTTGGCACCATATGATAGTACCACCTTGATCCCATAGATTAATGCTTCATACTCCGCCATGTTGTTGGTCGCCTTGAAGTCAAGGTGAACCATGTATTTGACCTTCTCCCCAGTCGGAGCGAGGAGAAGAACTCCAACTCCGGCCCCCTTCTTCTGCACGGAGCCGTCGAAGTAGAGAGTTCAGTGAGGCTTAGTGAAGACCGGTGTAAGGATTGAATGCCCAAGAGGGGGGGGGGTGAATTGGGCTTCTTTTCAAAAATTAAAGCAATAAAAAATTAACTACTAAAAGCTCAATTCCCTATGCAAACAACCTATGCATGCAAGTGAATAGTAATTTTGCGGTAAATGAAATGCATAAGTGTAACGGGAGAGAAAGAGTGTGCAAACTCCCGAGGAGACACAAAGACACGGAGATTTATCCCATGGTTCGGCAAGATCGTCAAGATCTTCCTACATCCATGTTGTGGCACCCACCAAAGGGTATAGCCACTCCCAAGTCACTGAGACTAGGGATCTTCACTAAACTTCTCCGTTCGCCAACCTCGGCAAGGTGGAGCTCAAGCCTTGTACAAGTTGGATCCTCTGAGCTTCCACAACCGTCTTGGCAAGCTCCGGAAGGCTCTCTTCAATCACCGACTCTTACACGGTGATTACAATCACCAAGAGACACTCCCTTACAGCTCTCACTATACTAGAGACTCCAATCACCAAGAATAGAAGCACACAAGCACTATCTCTAGCAAGTTCTAGCCTATCTCTTGGTGTACAAGCGGTGTAAATGATGTAGAAGTGGTAGCTCAATGTATTGAATGCTTGAGAATGTGTAGAGTAGCTCTGGGTGTCAAGGCTTACCGAAATAACTGGTTGAAAGGGTATAAATAGCCAGCCTCCACGAAATAGCCGTTGGAAAAGTAGGCTGACATCACTGTTCTGAGAACACCGGATGATCAGATGTTCTCCCTTCAGTTGTCATCGGTCGAATCGAAATTAGCTAATGTCACTGTGTCAGATATGACCGTTGTTCGACCGATGTAACACTTGCCTCATCGTCGGATGATCTGGTGACACTTCATCAAGAATTGGTTCAGAATTAATGCTTACTAGAGTCATTGACCGATGTGTTATAGTTGTACATCGGATGGTCCGATGTTACACTTGGTCCAGGGTAATTGCTTACTGGAATGATCGCCAGACGTAACACTTTCTTCAGCATCAGATGACCCGGTGAGTACTCAGTTCTGAGGTCTTTTTCTTCTGTTAAACCAACTCGACCGATGTATTGTTTTCTGGAAACATTGGTTGATCCGGTGAGTTGATTTTGTCTGCTTCGATTTGTTTCTAAGTGATTCTTTTGGAATTTGCTCGAGTGACCTCTTATACATTGGTTTGAAACATTCTTCTGATGATTACCAAGTCTTGGGTGTTGTCAATTTTGATGGAATAACTTTGACATATGAGCTTTTTCTTTTAGTCTTCATAATAATCGATTGACCTCGTGAAATAGTTTGTTTAGGGGTCTCCAATTATATCCAATGAGCAATAGATGATATACATATAGAGTTCATTAAGTGTGATGAGTGATATGAGAGACCTTGCATCCACAAATTCATTAGTAATATCCAACGGTTGTCATTAATCACCGAAACCATACCTCATGGGGGCCTAGATGCTTTCAATCTCCCCCTTTTTGGTGATTGATGACAACACAACAAGAAAAGCATAATAGTAATGAATTTAAGAATATGATACTCAAGAGTATATGCAATACGTACAAAATCCATCATACAAAACTCGAAGGCTCAAAAAGCGATCAATAACACATGAGAGAATTAAGAGGCACACGAATACTCAATGAATAGCAAAAGAGTAGCAAATCTCCCAAATACAAAAGACTCCCATTAAGATATACTCCGCCTACAACTAGGACTCCCCCTAGGACTGAGCTATCCCTCCCCCTGACTCTTCTCCCCCTTTGGCATCAAGACACCAAAAAGGGAAGCTGAGTGCCTAAGGATCCTGAGCGCTCGGGGCGATGATGAACTGGTCGCCGTCGGGGGTGCTGTCGTCAGAATTGCTGCCTGCTGCTGCTGAGGCTGGAGTAGAGGTGACGGGAGCTGCTATCGGTGCCTGCTGAGTCTGGACTGCAGGTAGAGGGGCACTAACAACAGAAGCCGGAGTCTGCTGAAAGTGTGTCGAAGCCGGCAAGGGAGAGTGGATAGGTACACCTGGAGCAAGCAGTGGGGACATGCTACTGATCGTCGGAATCGGCGTGGTCAGCACTGGTGCTGAGACTGGAGCCAGGACATGCGCACCTGGAGCTAGACCTGGTAGCTGTGAAGGCAGGGCAATCCCAGTTTGAGTGTAGAGGTTGGTGATCAACCCCAGGATGCCCATCATAGCCTGCTGCGTCTGCTGCTGGTGGTCAAGAGAACGCTGGTGCATCTGATCAATCAGCCAAGTGAGCCTGTCAGTGTCCTCTCGCCTCTCGCGGGCAATCTGTCGCTGCATCTCCTGCTGCTGCTGGAGCTCCAAGAGACGCGTAGCCTGCTCAGCTCTGTCCTGCTAAGCTGCAAGCCGATCCAGACACTGCTGCTCAACCATCTGTTGGAGAAGAGAGGTAAGCTCGGACGGCTGAGAGACCAGTGCCACTTACACCGGAGGTGGAGTAGGAGGTGGCACAGTCGAGCCTCCAGCCTCCACGTCGTGCTGCCTGGGTGAGGGAGGAGGTGGGAAGTACTCCTCTACACTGTCACTGGTGTCACTCTAGGACCAGATGTGCTGTAGATCCCCACCCTGAGCCTCAGCCTGTGCTAGGATCTCATCTTCCTTCTCCAGATCTGACCAATCTTCCTCAGATAGATGAGCACGGACCTGACGCTCAACTGGACGGCCAAGGCGGCAGTCTCCAGGAGCTGGAGCACGGTAGTGCCCGAACCGTGTGACGCTCTCGTCAGTGAGACTGTCACGCACGGCAGACCCCTATGGAGCTATCAAGTAGAGCAAGTGACTGATCCAGTGACCAAACACAAGCCGCCTTATCATACCAACTCCATTAGTGATGACGTCCTCCATCTCACAAATCAGGATATCCACAATGTCGAACTCCATCCTGTTCATGACATAGAACAGGAGTATCTGCTGCAGACTAGTAAACCCCTCAAGGTATCCAGACCTCGGTAGAAGTGTGCAGCGCAAGGCAAGGTGCACAGTGCGCGCAGCTGGAGTGAGTACAACTAGTACCCTCGGCTGGTCAGGAGAGAAGGACTGAGCAAACATTGATCATATCTCCTCATAAGGTGGTGCCACACCTCCAGTGAGCGGCCTCCTCGGTGGGTCAGCCTGTCCATATACTCTCTCATGCAGGCAAGTGTCATGGAGATCCACTCCTAGCAGTTGTCCCAAGGTCTATCTGGTCAGGTGGTGATGCTGGCCCATGAACATGAAGTCAATTGATCTGTGACCCTCAGAAATGTAGAGTGTGGCATAGAACACTCGGACCCAGTCCTCCACGTAGGCACCCGCTGGTAAGACATCAGCTCCACTAGCCCTCTGAACCTCTCAAAGTAAGGGCGAATCTCCATCCCGGCTACAGTTGCGAGTTGATCCCAGTCAAGAAAGTTATGCTGGAAGAGCATATGGCCCCAACATCTGTAAGTCTCGTACATCGACGCCTGTGTCAGGGTCCAGAAGTGGCTTTCCTCAAGTGACCCTCTGGGCTACGAGAACCACTCCTCAAGTAAAATGCTCCACCTGAGCTTTCTGAGCTGCTTGGCCTTCAACTTCTTGTAATCTGTCAGGCGGACACCCTCACCAACACGGACGTTGGTGTCCATCTCATAGACGGCTCTTTGGGCCGCCCTGTCCTTCCGAAGGTCAGCTGCTGAAGGTCTCGGTCTCGGAGCTACAGCTGGATGACCCCCACGGGTCCTGACTGAGCGCTGACGAACAAGTGACACTTTAGGCTCCTCTTCCTCCCCTGGCCCCTCATGCACCGGAGGCTGCCTCTGTCGGACCTCCTGGATCCTCAGCGATCCTCCTAGGCCATGCTCTCGCTACTCAGCAGCGCGAGCGGCCATCAGGGCTTTCTTCTCCTCCTTTGACAGCTTCTGCTTCTTAGATGCTAGCTCCGCAATGGCCTTGCCTTTTCCTTTCTTGTCATGACCCATGACAACGGTGAAGATGAGCACGCGGGACAACAAGCTCAGGCACACGAGACGACGACGCAAGGAATGACGCGGCCAGGCGAACCCTAGCGGCGACGATGAACGCGACGGCTGGGCGCATGGAGTGGTGGGCGATCAGCGGTGGTGCAGGGTGGCGGCGGCGCTTAGGGTGGCAGCGATGGTGCGGCGGCGGTGAAGGGCGGCGGCAGTGGTGCAGCGGCGGATGTGCTTGGGGCGCAGTGGCGGCGGTGCTTAGGGCGCAGTGGCAGCGGTGCTTAGGGTGGCGACGGCCGGACAACGGCAGCGGCCAGAGGGCGGCGGCGCCAGAGGGCGGCGGCGCCGGAGGGCGGCGACAGCGGAGGGCAGCGGCGACCAGAGGGCGGCCGCTGGCGGCCGGAGGGCGGCGGCAGAGCGAGAGCACGGAGCATCGGCGGCGGAGAGGAGGTGTGGGTCGGGGAGAGAGAAAGTGAACTGAAGCGACGTGCTAAATGGGTGGGGCCCGAACCCTAGCTCAAATTTAACATCGGATGAACCGATGTTAGTTGGGAGGAGCATCGGTCGAATGGTACTGTAAGGGTGTTCCCGAGGCACCATTGGCATCGGATGATCCGACGTGGAAAGCATTAGCATCGGTTGAATTTGGCACAACTCCAGAAAAGTTAACATTGGATGCTCCGATGTTTCTCAGAATGAACTCATCGGTTGATTTGACTTTCTGACTGAGCTGACCCTTGGCACTTGAGCACAAACTGATCCGATGATGCTTTTGGCCTAAGCATCGGATAATCCGATGACTACAAAACAGCAACATCCCATATATGTCCTTTGACTTAAACACACAATGAGAAACACAAGTCTTAGGACTTTTTGGGCAACCCCTTACCCCTCAAAAAGATTAGTTGCCAATAACTTGGCTATGCCCTAAAGCAAATAGAACACTGAAAAATCATGGAAGAAAACATCCCAATAAAATGTAAGGCCCATGCTTTGTGAGCTAGAGGATGAAGACTTCTATCTCTTTAAAGCATGCACCTTTAGGCATTAACGCACCTAACATTTTGTTCTTTCCACATCATATGAGTTGAGATATTGCATTTCAAACAAGTCTCTTTCTCATGAAGTGGGTTCCCCTTTGTGACAATCTACAGTATGCAATGCAAACAATTTATAATGCAAGAAATTAAACGTGAGTGCAAGTCTATATGACAGGCATCATGCAAGACATAAATTAAATCTATCTTGCCAAATTTGAACCTTTCAAAGGCTTCTTCAGGGAGAGCCACTCTCCAAGCCTTGGGGAAACCCAAAAGAACCTCTATCCCAAGCTAACCCTTGCTCGCCCCTATCTTTTGAAAGTTAGACAAGACCTATATGTGATGCATTCTTACATGACCATGGTAACTTACATGACGGTCGATGCATCTAGCACATTTAATTCACTTCTTAGTCTAGAAAAAATTTTCTTATCAAGTGGTTTAGTGAAGATATCCGCCAATTGTTCTTCGGACCTAACACCTCGCAAGGAGATGTCTCCCTTAGCTTCATGGTCCCGCAAGAAATGATGGCGAATATCAATGTGCTTAGTGCGGGAGTGTTGAACGGGGTTTTTAGCAATCTTAACCGCACTTTCATTGTTACAAAGGAGAGGTACACAACCAAGTTTAATACCAAAGTCCAAAAGGGTTTGCTTCATATAAAGAATTTGGGCACAACATGCACCGGCCGCTATATATTCCGCTTCCGCAGTGGACAAAGCAACGGAATTTTGCTTCTTGCTAGACCAAGATACTAGGGAACGCCCAAGCAAGTGGCACCCACTGGAGGTACTCTTGTGATCCACACGGCATCCGGCAAAGTCTGAATCCGAGTAACCCAAGAGATGGAATTTTGCACCATTAGGGTACCACAAGCCAACAATAGGGGTATGTTTGAGATACCGAAGTATCCTAAAACCGCCTTTCGATGCGATTCTTTAGGTGCCGCTTGAAAGCCAGCACACAAGCATACACTAAACATGATATCGGGCCTAGATGCGGTAAGATAAAGCACTGAACCAATCATAGAACGGTAATTATATTGGTCAATAGGTTTACCGTCCTTATCCGTGTCGAGATGACAATTTGTTTCCATTGGAGTACTTCTTGAGCTACAATCTCCCATCTCAAATTTCTTAAAGAGGTCCTTGGTATACTTTTCTTGATAGATGAAGGTTCCCTCTCGAAGTTGCTTGATTTGAAATCCAAGGAAGAAGTTGAGCTCTCCAATCATCGACATCTCGAATTCCCTAGACATCATTTTGCCAAACTCATGGCTAAGAGCTTTGTTAGTGAACCAAAAATAATATCATCGACATAAATTTGAAAAATAAATAATTCTCCATCGATGTCATTGGTGAAGAGTGTAGTGTCCACCCTCCCGATCTTGAATCCTTGCATGATCAAGAAATCTCGTAGTCGTTCAAACCACGCCCTAGGTGCTTGCTTGAGCCCGTAGAGCGCCTTGTGCAACCTAAACACATGATTATGATTCCTCGGATCTTCGAACCCAGAAGGTTGTTCAACATAAACAATCTCGTTAATATAACCATTAAGAAAGGCACTTTTCACGTCAATTTGATAAAGCTTTATGTTATGATGTGATGCAAAAGCAAGAAGTATACGGATGGCTTCTAGTCGAGCGACTGGAGCAAATGTTTCTCAAAATTCTAGTCCTTCAACTTGCGAGAAACCCTTGACCACAAGTCTTGCCTTGTTGCGGACCACAACACCATTCTCGTCTTGTTTGTTGCGGTACACCCACTTTGTTCCGATGATGTTCTTGTCCTTGGGTCGCTCCTCCAACACCCAAACTTCATTGCGGATGAAGTTGTTAAGTTCTTCTTGCATGGCCATCACCTAATTTGGATCTTGGAGTGCATCCTCAATGTGAGTGGGTTCTACACATGAAACAAACGAGTAGTGCTCACAAAATGTAGCGAAATGGCGAGAACATGTACTTACTCCCCTTGACGGACTTCCGATAATTTGGTCAATTGGATGCGCCTTGGAGATGCGTCCATGCCTCATAAGTGGTTGTGAAGCACTTGGCGGTGGTGATGTGTGTTGCTCTTCTTGTGTTTGGACTTGATCATGGACTCGTTCTTCTTCTTGATGTTGCAATGGGTCATCTTTGTCTTCTTTATCAACTTGAGGTGCCATAGATGTGTTGATGTTGGAACTTGAAGCTCCCCCTTGATCATGGCTCTCCTCAACTTTGGGCTTGATGTCTCTAATGGTCATGTTCTTCATAGCTTCTCGTAGAGGCTCATCATCTATTTCATCATGACCAAAACTCTCCTCTTGGGAGCCATTAGTCTCATCAAACTCAACATCAGAACTTTCCTCAACTAAACCGGAGGTTTGGTTGAATACTCGATATGCTTTTGAGTTTGATACATAACCAAGAAAGATACCGACATCACATCTTCTTTCAAACTGACCAAGCCTTTTCTTGGGGTAGATGTAGCACTTGCACCCAAAGACTCGGAAATAGGAGATGTTGGGCTTTCTCCCAATGAGAAGTTCGTACGGGGTCTTTTGAAGTAGTCGATGTAGGTAGACCCGATTTGCGGCATGGCATGCCGTGTTGATTGCTTCGGCCCAAAACTTCTCGGACGTGCCATAGTCATCAAGCATTGCTCGTGCAAGAGTGATGAGAGCCTTGTTCTTCCTTTCAACTACACCATTTTGTTGAGGAGTGTATGTGGCAGAAAATTCATGCTTCACGCCTTCACGATCACACCACTCCTTAATGTTGTAGTTCTTGAACTCGGTGCCATTGTCACTCCGGACCTTGATGATGGGAAGTTGAAATTCCTTTTGGGCACGGTTAGCGAAGGTCTTGAACACTTCCAGAGTTTCACTCTTGTCACCTTGAAACAAAGTGCAAGCATAGCGAGAGTAGTCATCAACTATAACAAGACAATAGAGGTTACCGCCAAGACTTTGATATGTGGACGGTCCAAAGAGGTCCATGTGGAGGAACTCTAGTGGCTTGGAGGTTGACACCATTGTCTTCATCGGGTGGTGAGAAGCAACTTGCTTCCCAGCTTGACAAGCGCTACAAAGCTTGTTCTTCTCAAATGTGACATCCTTCACGCCGGTCACCATCCCGAGCTTGAATGACTTCTTGAGCTTGCTCATTCCAATGTGATCTATGCGTTGATGCCATAGCCAACCCAAACTCGTCTTGGTGAAAAGACAAGTGGTCAAGCTAGCATCCTTGTTGGAGAAGTCTACTAAGTAGAGATGTCCATGCCAAAATCCTTTGAAGATTAGTTCTTGGATTGTTTCACTAGTCACAACAACATCATTCTTGCTAAGGTGCAAGTTAGTCCAAGATCACATAATTTGCAATAGAAAGCAAATTGAAACTAAGTGACTTAACATACAATACATTGGAAATAGATAAATCATTTGAAATTGCAATCTTACCTAACCCAATTACCTTCCCCTCAGAGTTATCACCAAAGGTGACTTGTTCATGATTGCCGGGGTTTTCTATGGCGGTGAACATACGATCGTTGCCGGTCATGTGTTGAGTGCACCTGCTATCAAGTACCCAATGCTTTCCTCCGGCTTTGTAGTTTACCTACACACATGAATTCAGTTTTTGACTTTAGGCACCCAAGCCAACTTAGGTCCTTGTATGTGTGATACAAGTGTTTTTTGGACCCAAAGTTGCTTGGGGAGCTTCCCCTTCACGCCCTTCATGTCCTTGCCGATGAACCTTGCCTTCACCTTGCCATCTACTTTACTCAAGAGATAATAATGATCATCGAAAGTAGACTTGTAGTTAGTAGGCAATTTTGGAGAAGGCCGGTTAGGAAGAGGGCACTCCCTTGTATGGTGACCGGTGACCTCACAATGTTGACAATACAAACCAACTTCCTTGATGAAGCTTGTTCTATGCTCCGGTGAGGGCACCTTTCCTTTATTAGGCACCGGGAAGGATCCAAGTCCTCTCTTTTTGAAGGCCTTTGCTTGTTGGAAGAGGATTTCTTTGTGCTTGACTTCTCCCTTAGATAGTCTTGCCACACTAGTGCGGAGACTTTCAATTTCTTCCAACAAGTCCTTCTCCCTAGCATTCTCTTTCAAAGGCAAAGACTTATGCAAGACATTAGTGGCATGAGAATTATAGATACCTTATCATTAAGGGTTTCTTTCTTTATAGTTTTTAATTCTTGATCAAGAGCTTTATAAGCAAGGTTAAGTACTTGATGCTCTTGAATTAACTCATTGTGCTTTCCCAAGAGTGCTTGGTGTGCTACATCAAGCTCATGATGATCTAGCTTGAATTGAGCCTTATCCTCCTCAACTTGCTTGACATGAGATTTGAGCGTGTCATGCTCCTTAAGTATGCTTTCTTACTTGTCAAGCAAATCGAGGTTAGCACTCTCAAGCTTAGCATGAGCTTCTTCAAGAGCCTTGACCTTACTCTTTTCCCTCTTAATGATAGTGTGGTATTCATTTATCAATGAAGCTAAGTCATCGGGGGAAATCTCATCATCGCTAGAGTCATCATATACCTTGGTGTTACCTTTGGCCATGAGGCACATGGGAGGTGGATGAAGAGATGAATCATCATTGTTGGCAATGGCAAGGACAGCCAAGTTTTCTTCTCCCGCTTCAATCTCTTCATCACTTGATTCTTCGTCGGTGATCAATTCATTTGCCTCACACATGAACACCTTTTGTGGACCTTTTCTCTTCTTTGGGAAGAGTTTTGCCCTTTTGCCTTTGTCATGCTTCTTCTTCCCAAAGAATCTTGGTTTGGGCTTGTCCTCTTCATCATCCTCACTATCTTCAAGCTTGCGATGCTTGCCCTTGTGGTTCTCTCTTCTTTTGTCCGGCTTTGGACAATCATAGGAGATGTGGTTTTGATCACCACAATTATAGCAAGTCTTGTTGTCATCTCTCCTTGGTAGAAATGCCTTCTTTTTGGGATCAAAGGTGTATCCCTTCTTGGCAATCTTGGAGTTCAAGCGAGAGAACTTTCTCATCATCGATGCAAGCTCATCATCGTCATCTTCACTTGATGCTTGCTCTTCTTCACTTGAGCTAGGCTCAACCACTTTCTTTTTGTTGAGATTTGTTCTCTTGGTGGAAGCCTTTAGAGCAATCGTCTTTGAAGATGATTCCTCCATCATCCCAAGTACACTCATCTCATGAGCGTGAATCTCTCCAATAAGTTCTGAAACTTCAATGTCATCAAGAGATTCTTTTTGAAGCATGGAGTTGATGATGTTGTACTTTGGCTTAGGAAGAAGCATAAGAATCTTGCGATTGATGAGTCCCTTGCCAAGAGAAGCAATATCAAGAGCATTAATTTCCTCAATAAGCACATTTAACCGAGAAAACATTTCATTGACATTTTCATGAGGTAGAATTTTGAACTCATCATATTTGGCCTTAAGCCTATGATACTTTAGTTTTTTAACACGAGAAGAACCCTCATGAATTTCAAGCAAGCCCAAATTTCACAAGCCTTTTCTTTGCTAGCAATTCTAGCAAACACATCTTGACTAATGCATTCATAAATAACATTTCTAGCTTTTGCATCCCACTTAACTTGATTACCAATATAGTTATGCTCACCAAATCCCGCATGGGTCGCTTGCCATACTTCAGGAGCAATAGCCTCTAGATAAGCACGCATGCGTGATTTCCAATAGGCAAAGTTCTTGCCCTCGAAGATAGGAACCGAACCCCTAATCTTGGCCATTTTAGTTCTCTAGCGGTGAAGCTAGAATGATCCAATGAGCAACCAAGCTTTGATACCAATTGTAAGGATCGAATGCCCAAGAGGGGGGGGGGGGGTGAATTGGGCTTCTTTTCAAAAATTAAAGCAATAAAAACTTAACTACTAAAAGCCCAATTCCCTATGCAAACAACCTATGCATTCAAGTGAATAGTAATCTTGCGATGAATGAAATGCATAAGTGTAACGGTAGAGAAAGAGTGTGCAAACTCCCGAAGAGACACGAAGACACGGAGATTTATCCCGTGGTTCGGCAAGATCGTCAAGATCTTCCTACATCCACGTTGTGGCACCCACCAAAGGGTATAGCCACTCCCAAGTCACCGATACCAGTAATCTTCACTAAACTTTTCCGTTCCCCAACCTCGGCAAGGTGGAGCTCAAGCCTTGTACAAGTTGGATCCTCCGGGCTTCCACAACCGTCTTGGCAAGCTCTAGAAGGCTCTCTTCAATCATCGACTCTTACACAGTGATTACAATCACCAAGAGACACTCCCTTACAGCTCTCACTATACTAGAGACTCCAATCACCATGAATGGAAGCACACAATCACTATCTATAGCAAGTTCTAGCCTATCTCTTGGTGTACAAGTGGTGTAAATGATGTAGAAGTGGTAGCTCAATGTATTGAATGCTTGATAATGTGTAGAGTAGCTCTGGGTGTCAAGACTTATCGAAATGACTGGTTGAAGGGGTATAAATAGCCAGCCTCCACGAAATAGCCGTTGGAAAAGTAGGCTGACATCACTGTTCTGCGAACATTGGATGATCCGATGTTCTCCCTTCAGTTGTCATCGGTCGAATCCAAATTAGCTGATGTCACAGTGTCAGATATGACCGTTGTTCGACCGATGTAACACTTGCCTCATCATCGGATGATCCAGTGATACTTCATCCAGAATTGGTTCAGAATTAATGCTTACTGCAGTGATGGACCGACGTGTTATAGTTGTACATCGGATGGTCCAGTGTTACACTTGGTCTAGGGTAATTGCTTACTAGAATGATCGACCGACGTAACACTTTCTTCAGCATCGGATGATCCGGTGAGTACTCAGTTCTAAGGTCTTTTTCTTCTGTTAAACCAACTCGACCGATGTATTGTTTTCTGGAAACATCGGTTGATCTGGTGAGTTGATTTTGTCTGCTTCGAGTTGTTTCTAAGTGATTCTTTTGGAATTTGCTCGAGTGACCTCTTATACATTGGTTTGAAATATTCTTCTGATGATTACCAAGTCTTGGGTGTTGTCAATTTTGATGGAATAACTTTGACATATGATCTTTTTCTTTTAGTGTTCATGATAATTGATTGACCTCGTGAAATAGTTTGTTTAGGGGTCTCCAATTATATCCAATGAGCAATAGATGATATACATATAGAGTTCATTAAGTGTGATGAGTGATATGAGAGACCTTGCATCCACAAATTCATTAGTAATATCCAACGGTTGTCATTAATCACCGAAACCATACCTCATGGGGGCCTAGATGCTTTCAACCGGAACCTTAGGTTCCGGCTACTGCTCACTGGGTCCATTCTGCCACGAAGTCCGCCAGTGCTTGACTCTTGATCGCTTGTCTTGGGACGAATTCAAGATCAAACTCGGCCAGTTCCGCTGCCCACTTTGCAATGTTCCCAGTAGAGTTGGGGTTATGCAAGATTGCTCGCAGTGGATAAGATGTCCCCACTGAAATCTTGTGAGCTTGGAAGTAGTGGCGAAGCTTCCTAGAGGCAATAAGAACTGTGTAGAGCAGTTTATGCACCTCCAGGTACCGAGTCTTGGCGTCATGAAGTACTTCACTGATGAAGTACACTGGGTGTTGGACTGTCCGGACCCTCCCGGAGGGGCCCAAAGCTTCCTCCTCATCAACCCGGACCCTCCCGGAGGTGTCCGAACCTTCTTCGGGGACCTCCAGGTTCTTACTTGAAGAACCCGAAGCTTCTTCTGAAGTGACCCGGACCTTCTCGGAGGGGTCCAAATCTTCTTTTTCAGCAACAGTGACTCCTCCACTTGAAGGAGGTGGCTTCTCGGGCATTTCGCCTTGAAGATCTGGGTCTGGGAGCTGGGACCTAGACTCGCCTTCAGGTAGCTCCGGACCGTCCCGGAGGGGTCTGAACTCCTGAAGTGGGTGTGGTTCTGGTCTTTCCACAACCAGGACCATGCTGAAAACTTTGTTAGTTGCCAAAATGTAAAGCAGAAGTGGCTCACCAGGATTTTGAGCTACCAGTGTTGGTAGAGTGGTGAGGAGCTGCTTTAGCTCTTGGAAAGCCTTTTCTGCTTCTTCAGACCATTTGAATGGTCCGAACTTCCTCAATAATTTGAAGAAAGGTAGCGCTCATTCCGCCAGTCTTGAGATGAACCGGCCGAGGGCAGCTAGATATCCAGTTAGCTTCTGGACGTCCTTGATGCGGGCTGGTGGCCGCATGTCTTCAATAGCTTTAATCTTCGCCAAATTCGCTTCTATTCCTCGGTGGTTCACCAAGAATCCATGAAGCTTTCCGGAGCTAACCCCAAACACGCAATTGTCTGGGTTCAGCTTCGTGCGTGTGATTGGAAACTTGTCGAAGACAGCTTACAAGGTGTCAAGGAATGACTCCTTTTCTTGATCTTGACAACGGTGTCATCAACATACACTTCCACTACATCTCTGATGAGCTCTCCAAAAGTTTTGTACATAGCTCGTACAAACGTTGAAGCAGCGTTTTTGAGACCGAATGGCATGGCAGTGTAACTATATAATCCATCTACTTTGATGAATGACGTATGTTCTTCATCTTCCCTGGACATTCTGATTTTATGATACCCAGAATATGCATCTAGAAAACACAATAATTCACACCCGGAGGTGTAATCCACTATCTGATCTATTCTAGGTAGTGGGAATGGATCCTTTGGACATGCCTTATTCATTGTAGTGTAGTCGATACACATCCAAAGCTTCCCGCCGGCCTTGGGTACAACGACTGGGTTTGCCAGCCATTTTGGGTGGTAGACTTCTCGGATGAATCAACCTTCAAGCAACTTCTTCACTTCTTGATATATGAAGTTTTGTTGCTCTACTGGTTGCTTCCGAGGCTTCTGATGTGCAGGCCGAGCGTCGGGATAAATCTTCAGATTGTGCTCAGTAACTTCCCTAGGGATCCCAGGCATTTGTGATGGTTGCCAAGCAAACACATTGACATTAGCCCGGAGGAAAGTGATGAGCGTGAGTTCCTATTTGTCATTTAGACCTCCCGATATACGGGTGGTCTGAGCGGCGTCAGAACCAATTTGGACTACTTTGACGGATATGTCAGTGTCGCCGCTTGGTTGCACACAAGGTGCGGAGGTTGAGCCTTGATGACGAATGCTCGGGGGTTTCGGAGCTTGTTCCTTTCTGGATTCTTCCTCCTGCGCTATTGCAAGCGCATGGAGTTCTTCCAGAGCAGTTACTCTGGTGGTGCGGTCTCTGCGGATCCGGAGAACACCTGAGGGTGTTGGCATCTTCAACACCAAGTAGCCATAATGAGCAGCAGCCATGAATTTGTACAAGGCTGGCCTGCCCAAGATGGTGTTGAATGGTAAGTTGATCTGCGCCACGTCGAAGATCAACTTCTCGGTGCAGTAATTCACCTGGGTCCCAAGGTCACCGGGAGAGTAATAGCACCGGTGGAGTTATGGCCCCCGGACCTACTCCAAAGAAAGGTCGTGAGGAGCGAAGATCTGAAGGTCAGAGCTGAAGCTTGACGAAAGCTTCGAAGCTTATGAGGTTCAGCCCCAAACCTCCATCCACCATTATGTGGTGGAGCTGGATGTTGTTGATGGTCAGAGATACCGTCAGTGGAAGTTGGATAGCTCCGATCATGTTCCGAGGGCAGTTCGAAGCGTCGAAAGTGATGGCAATGTCCATCCACTTCTGGTGAGGCTCCGCCCTGGCGGTGGGAGCTACTGAGGCCATGTCCCACCGCATCGTCTTAAGGACACGGCGGGAGGTGATGTCCCACGAACCACCAAAGATGGTGTTCATGGTTTTTCGACGCTCATTGTTAGAGATGTCGGAGTCGTCGTCAACAGAGGTGTAGACAGCCTTCAAGAACTTTTTGGGGCCCTGAAAGCTTAACTCCTCTTCAGCCGGAGCTTCGTCGACTTTTTGTTTTCCTTCCCTTTGATGAAAAGGAGTTTCGTCCCGGTGCTTGTTGTAGCGCTCGGCAAGGTTCTGAACCTCTCAGCAGCCTTCCAGGTTGTGGCAGTTCGTCTTGTGTATAGGACACCACATCTTGGAGTTGCCACCATCTTCAGACGATGGCCGATGTCGTTTCTCGGGGCGTGGCCCCCGGCCACCCGGAGCTGCGACAACAGCGGCCGTAGGTGTGCCGGCTGACGACTTCTTCTTGCCGTTGGACTTTTTCTTTTTCTTGCCACTCCCGGAGGTAGCGGCTTCACCCTTGGAGGACTTCTTCTTGTCCTCCAGAGGCGGTTGGGAGTGCATTTCACGGCCCTCCGCAGCATTGGAACACTTGTCTATTATCAAGCTGAAGAGTTCCGTGACGCTGGTGACTTCCTTGGTCGCCAGCTTCTCCAGCATCTTCTTGTCTCGAACGCCCTGTCTGAATGCCACAATAACAGAAACGCTTGAGATAGAAGGAATGGTGTTTCGTACTTGGGAGAACCTCTGGATGAAGGATCACAGGGACTCTCCCCCCTTCTGCTTGACAGCAAAAAGTTCTAGTTCTGTGCCTGTTCGGGTATATGAGCTCCCGAAGTTGGTAGTGAACTGTTGACACAGCTCCGCCCAACTGTTGATGGAGTTAGGCGGAAGGCTCATGAACCAAGAGCTGGCGGTCCCAGTTAAAGCCACGAGGAAATAATTGGCCGTTACAACCTCATTGCCTCAGCCGCTAGGATAGCGGTGGAGTAGATTTGAAGAAATTCAGCGGGATTGACAATCCCGTCAAATTTCTCCGGCAGGTGAGGCTAGAACTTCTGCAGCCATCTGGCCATGTTTAGGTGCATGGCCAGGGCAAAACAGCCTCCTCGTACTCCCTCGGGAGCAGGACTGTCCCGATCCTCTCGCCTCTCACGAGCACGCTCGATATGGACACGACCGTCCTGTTGACGGTAATGGCGATCAAGCTCTGCCCGGAGGTCGTGAGTCGAAAGCCTGGTTAACGTGTGGGTACATCGTGCATCGGAAGGCAGGGACGTCGCCTGTTGAGATGCAGCACGCCTCCTGTGCTGTGAAGCGTGCGGACCAAGTCTACCTGACATGGTCCGATGCTACGATGGGGCCCGCCCCGAGGGGGAGGACCTTGGTGGCTGATGCGATCGGCTGCTGCTGCAACCAAATGTTCCACATCAGCTCTCCACTGCTCCATTGCACCCTGGGATGCTCCTGGAGGTGGCGGACGTTGGAGAAGAGCACGCGCAGCATGGAGCCCGTGTTCGGGGTTGTTGTTTGCCAATGCAGTGATCGACGCGGGCGCCCCATCTCGACGTCCAGCTTGATTCGCCATAGCAGATGGTGGCGGTGGTGGCATGACTCCTGCTGGAGCCACAACACCTGCTGGCTGCTGTATGTTGGAGGGATTGCCTCCAGCAGGTTGCGCAGCAGGGTTGCCATTGGACGATCCAGCAGCAGAGTTCACCATCCTTGAATCTCGGGCACCCCCCTTCCTAGCGCGCTAACTGTTAGAGTGTGATTCCGACAATTCTCCCGGTACTACCGTTGGCAGCTCACGGAGTTTGCAGTTAGGTTGTGGGCGCGCAGAGATTCAGAACACGATGGCAAGTTGACATGAGGATTTACGTGGTCCGGGCCGCCTAAGCATAATACCCTACTCCACGGGGTGTGTAGTTGTTGTATTGAGCATCTGAGCGCTTGTGGGCGTGTGTCAGAGCAGAGTCTGGCAAAATCTCTCTGTGTATCGCTCGACCAGTCCTTTTATTGTACAAGGGTTGGTCGTTACATCGTTAGCCTAGCCCGACATGTGGCCCTGGCGGTTAGTGATGTTTAATACACAATTAATAAGCTTAATTACCCTTAATAGTGTGGTAACGCGCCTTGATAGTGGCGTTACTGGTATTAAGGGCCCTCCGATTGTGTGTCATTAAGAGAACATTAATGACACTTAATCGGGTCTTAAAGTCTTTAATTGTCCCTTGAAGGTCCGAGCCGTTGGAAGTCCACCACTCTGCCTGTTGAGGTTGAAGGTCCGACGGTTGGACGCGTGGCAGCTCCGGAGCTTACTGTCTTGGACGAGTAGGTCCGGTGCTGTTGTACACGTGTCGGTACTGGAGCTTCCCTCTGTCGGGGGTTAGGTCCGGGGGTGCCACACGGGTATCTAGTCCGGAGCTTCCCCAAGCGTGGGATGTAGCTCCGGTTTAACGATACACGTGGCAGCACCAGGACTAACCATAGAAGGGAGGCAGGTCCGGTTCCGTATGACACGTGGGGCCTTCGGAGGTCTTCAACTCAGGTATGTGGTGTTCCTTAGCATTCTTTGCCGTCCTAAAGGGTATTCGGTACACAGGGTACTGACAGACCCACTTCCTTGTCTCTCTCTCGTTCTTTCCTCCTCTCTCGTCTTGAAGAGCTGCAGCAGCGGCGGACCCGGCGAGCGGCGAACCTGCTGCAGCCCCCGGACGGCACGGAAGCGAACCGCAATGGTAACTATCGCAAATAAAGTCTCGGAGCCATAATTGGCAAAGGTAACCATCACTCGTCGATAGAATGCCGTTACTTACGACAAGCTCCCGCGTGAGGACGATGCGCCCCGACGGGTGGGTCTTTCCTATTCATTTCTCCTCTCTCATTCTTTCCTCGCCTCCTCTGTTATTGTTGGACAGTTGACCCCAAAGCTTGAAGAACAACACCATTTTTGGGGGGTGCAGTGTAAAACAAGTGAGGTTATGCTGTCGAAATTTTGCTCGGATTCAAGTTTTGTGTCTCGTCAGAAGCAGGATAAATCTTGCATACATTAACGATAATTTCTTCGGCTTTAAACTGCAGAGTCAAACATGGGTGAAGACCGCAATTGGATGTGTACTGGCTGGAACAGTAGAACTAATGGTCACTCGGATGAGTGGTACATCAAGTTAGATAATTTTTTGGATTGGGCATTTTCATTGAATGATAAGGTGCGGTGCCCATGTACAAAATGACAGAACACCAAGCTTTTGAGCGGCTTGGATCTTTTGTTTCACTTATGTCAAAATGGTTTCACACCACATTATGAGGTGTGGACCTTCCACGGCGAGACTAAATCTCGAGTCAGATTAGAAGTGGATGAGGATGATGATATAACGGGGGTTGATAGGATGGATGAGATGCTAGAAGCTCTGGAAGCGGAGGATCCTCTTACAAAGTTGGCAAACGAGTTCTTCGAGGAGCTAAAGAAATTACAACAGTTGTTGCATAAGCACACAGATGTGACCATCCTTGCTTTCTTGACCAGATTTATGGCAATTAAGTCTAAGTACTTTTTTCTATCAACTGCTATAATGATCTCATGAAATTGATCTGCGATATCCTTCCACAACCTCACAAAGCACCTAAAGATAAGTATCATTTAATGATCCGAAGAACTGGTCTAGATATGAACTATGAGGAAATCGATATGTGCTCAGACAACTGCATGCTATTATGAAAAGAGTATGCCCACAGGAACATGTGCTTGAAATGTGGTAAACCGAGGTATGTCGAAGTTGTCAATGACGATGGCAATAATGTGATGACAGATGTCGCACATAAGCAGCTTTGTTACTTGCTTGTGGCACCTCAAGAGAAGCGGTTGTTTCTTTCAAAAAGAGCCGCAAGACAGATGAGATGGCACAAAGAAGATAAACGTGAGAACAAAGAATTCTTGACGCATCCGTCCAACAGTGATGCATGGAAGGAACTAGACCATTTCAATCAAGATTTTTCTCGTGGTGCAAGAAATGTTCACATCGGGTTAGCAACAAACAAATTCTCACAATTCAGTACAAACGCTACGCCATACTCCTGTTGGCCCGTCATTGTCATTTCATACAACCTGCTATCGACTCTTTGTACAAAGAACAAGTTCATGTTTCTCAGCCTCATTGTACCTGGACCTGATCATTCTGGGTCACGTCCCAACTTATGTTGAAACCGCTAATCGAAGAATTGAAAATATTGTGGACAGGAGTCGAAGCGTACGACAGTTACAAGAAGCAGAAATTCAACCTTCGAGCTGCTTATTTGTGGTCCGTCCATGATTTGTCGGCATACGACATGTTTTCCGGATGGAGCACTCACGATCGTCTGACGTGTTCGATGTGTGCTTCAGACACGGGTTGCTTCCGACTAACTCATGGAGGCAAAATATCTTACTTCGATTGTCACAGACGTTGGATGCCTTCGAATCACATATTTAGGCAATAGAGGCATGTCTTTAGAAAGAACACCGTTGTCACTAAAGGACCACCAAAAAGTCTCAACGGGTCAGAAATTTCTGATATGTTGGACAAACTGGTGCCAGATGAAGGTCGTCCTAGAAATTTTGTAGGTTATGGAGAGGAACATAAATGGACTCACATATGTGGACTTTGGGAGCTACCGCATGTGAAGTCATTTATTCTAATGCTCAACATTGATGTCAAACATCAGAAGCGTAACATGGGCGAATGTATCATAAGCACATGCATGGATATGTCTGGCAAAATGAAAAGACTATAAAAGCTAGACTAGATTTAGCAGACATTTGTCACTGTCCAACTCTTGAAATATCTGAAAGTGGTGGTAATCCACGTGCTTCTTTTTGTCTTCGATATAAAGAAAAGAAAGAAGTCATGAAATGGTTGAAAATATTGAAATTCCCAGATGGTTACACGGCTAGCCTGATACAAGCCGTGAATGTGAACATAGGAAACCTCACTGGGTTGAAGAGTCATGATTATCACAATATCGTGGAAAGACTCTTACCTTTTATGTTTCGGGGCTATCTAGATGATGCAATGTGGAAGGTTTTAGTCTAGCTCAGCTATTTCTAAAGACAGCTTTGTGCTAAAGAAATCAAGATAGAGATGATGGATGTAAAAGCCCGCTTTTCGGAAAAACAAAAACGCGAAAATGCAAACAATTTTTTTTGAAAGTGGACTTTGGAATTTAAACTCACATGAGCTATGTGAGTTAACCAATGTTCATAAAAACGTGAACTTGTTAAAACATTAAACATTAATGAGAAGTTATCACTTGAATGATTAAATCTTCGTGTGATACTTCTAATCCCGGTTCAACCTCATTATAAGTAACATCATGGAGTTCCTCGCTACATTGCAGAAGTGTAGTGTCTCAGGGACCTTCAACCATATTCGTTCAGGTGGACTTGCGCGGATAATATATTGCATGGGGGCCCCTTTGTCGGTGGCCCACCAGTCATCCCTCACCAAACGAACTTTGGTTTTCTTCTCCGCTTGAGCTTATTGAGAGCTAGCGTCGCTCATGACGTGTCGCTCTTATCCTGAATACGACATGATCTTTTTTTCTGACCTCAGTATTAGATATTTTCTCCGCCAAGTCTCCACGTCATCATTCGCAACGTGCTGGCCATTTCCAGGCCGAGAATAAAAATAAAATGCTCAAAAATTTAATATCTGCCATATTCAATTTTAGTGAGACTTCAAGTGCCATTGTAAATTTATTAAATTTAGGTGAGCATTTCAAATTTAAATCTAGCATTTGAAATCAAAACAAAATTCTCCGCATTCAAATTTGAGTGCAATGTTTACTTCACCATATTTGGAAATTCAGATCTGTAAATTGTAACAAATTCTGGGGCTCATCTGCTATTTAAATTGGAAGTTTTTTTTGCAGCAAATAGGATAAGGGGTAGAAATTGGTGGGAGCCATCCACCCCCGTTCTTCCCCGCCGAGCACCGCGGTCGCGCCTCCTCCCGGCCACCCACGGCGCCGTCCCACGCCGGCTGCCAGCTCGTCTCCCTGCTCGCCGCCACCTGACCAGCGCTACTCGCCTGGCCCACACGCCGCCCCACGCCAGCCGCCGTCTCGGCTCCCAACGAGTGCTGCTCGCCTCCCTCCACGCCCCCTGCAAGCGCGTCGTCACCACCATGCTGCTCGCAGGTGCCTCGCCCCGGCGCCTCGCCTTCGTGCCATGCCGTGCGCTACACGCTGCAGCGTCGTCCACCGAAAACGGCGCGTCCGACAGCTGCACCCAAGGCCGCCCTGCTCCGAGCTTGCGCTCCTTTTTTGTCCCGATGCGTCTCGCCTCTGCTCGTTGTCCCGGCCGCGCGCCGCTACTGCCGACGCCAGCCACCTGCTGGAGGTTCACCGTGCGCACTGTGACCCGCGCCGCATAACCAGTGCCGCCGCGCTCCATCCTGCTCTAGTCCGCGCGTGTGCCACATCGCGCCGCGCCGTTCTCTGCCAGGGCCTCTGCTGCATCACCACCGTCCGCCTGGCCGTCCTCCTGGCCGCGCTGTAGAGCTCTGCTGCATCAACGTCGTGCCACCACCACACTGTGGACTCGCCACAACCACTGCGGCCTTGCCGCACCACGGTGGTCACCACCGCCCCATCATTGCTTGCTCCAGATCGATGCATGCGCCTACTCTGCAGCACAAGCATGGTCTTCTCCCCACGGTGTCTGCGTCCCACCCCCGTGCAGCCGCGCCCAGACAGTGCGCCATGACTCGGTGCTTCTCTGCTCCCTGTTCCTGGTCGCGCTCACCACCTGTTCGACCAAATGCCAGTGGGAACAACAACATCAGTCACTTCATTCTTAAGGAGTATGCGAAAGTCGGGGAGGTTATGCACAAATGGATTACCTTGCAAGGGCCTTGAGGAGTGGTGTTCATGAGCTCCAAGAACCTGAAAAAGTGTTGCAGGTCTTTGAGATGCTAAAGTAGCAACCTTCCTACCACCCCAAAAAGTCACCTACATGAAACTCATCTTGCTGTTCGGCAGCTCAGGTCAGCCATCTCGAGCACACCAGCTGTTCGGTAAAATGCCAGAACTGGATTGGGTGACAAAGCAGTTGAGAGTTTTGCTCGGATGGTACAGGACACTGGTGTCATCAACAAGGTGTTGGTGGTCACTATACAAGCTCGAAGGTTGGACATACATAACGATGTTGTGAAGCTCCAGTGCAGGACAACGGCATATGCTTGCAACGTGTGTTCAGGGCTTGTTTTGAAGTTAGCGCGAGACTTGAAAATATTGGTGAGTTCACCCTTTGTGCCTTCCTGAATAGGAGATTGGACTTTGCTCAAGCCAATAATGTGTCTTTATGGTTAACGTAGTGATCCATCTGGACATGTTGAACTTACACTATCACATGTTTCTTCTATTAAAAGTTTGTGTTATGGTTGGGTATAGTAGATCCTTTAGTACTTCTGAGTGACCCCACTTGAACTATCTTCAAATCCTTTTTTTTTTGGTTTAAGGAAACTAATAGTGACTTGTCCTTGTTTTCCCCTTAGTCTTGAACTGCCTTAAGCTTATGCAACCTCATTGGTGGAGTCCTAAGTTAGAATATCTTCATCGCCTATTTCAGTCCTACCTTAGCCTGTCTATGCTACACCTTGAGCTCTCATTGTCATCCTTACTCCACCAAGTCCAGCATTTCCGCACCAGTCAGTTGTCCTCCTTTTCGAGTACCTCATTTCAATTGTTAATTATTAAATTACATTTCACTTATATGCATATCATGTCAATAGGAACGTGATAATAGGTGATCGACGAGGAGCTTTGCTTGGAGGAGAAGGCCAGGGTGGCCGTCTGGAGGTTCCTGGGCGGAATCTTTGGAGGAAGAACACTGACCAGTAGAAAATGCCATTCTTATCTTTTTAGGAATCCGGTAGAAGTCAAGTAGTTGGAATCTACTCGCGAGATAGGATCTTATCACACGAGATGGATTTGAGCAACTAATGGTTTGTAAATATGAAATTGGAGACCGAGCTGTGGGATAGGATGCAGCAAGACGAGGTCTCACGTGCGTAGCCCTGCTTGTGTCGATTGAGGACCGATCTGTGTGCGTCCTTGCTGGACAAGTTTGAACAGTACCAGATGCGTACCAGGCATATGGAATCCAAGAAACCGATGTAACTTTATAACTTGGATGTCAAGGCATAGCCCATTGTCGATAGGGGTGGGATGAGGGTAGTAAGGTGTAAATTCGCCGGCGGGCACATACACGCTCCGTGCGGGAACCTTATGCCCGCGATGGTGGGACCGGTTCGATGTTTGAGTTGTCTTGTGAAAGATTGCTGCGTATGACATGGTGAGGAGCACGACACGCACCTTAGGCACGGGTGTACATGACGTGTTATTTGAGTGTTTCCTGATTGCAATCACCATCCCTCGCGGTTATTTGAGTACCGCTTGTTCACTGCACCGTGACATAGTAATAAAGAGTAATGAAATTATTATGAAATTGTTGCCGTGATAATTATTGTATTACAACTTGTATGGATTAGAGATAGCAAAATTAAAAATTTACAGTTTCCAAATACCTAACCTGTAAGAGCATTATTTACTTTGGGCATGACATATCATCGACAAAGTGTTTCTTGCTTGATTGTGGAGTCTATGATATGTCATTCCTGAGGAATGTCATTTGCTACTTAAAACATGACTATAAGGATCCACTTGTAGGCGAGTCTATATATGCTATTCCTTACCTATGGTTAGACTTTACCTTGCATATGTCTAGGGAGACGGGTCGGTCTTGCTGAGTCTTATGCTCACGTTTGCGCTTTAATTATTTTTGCAAGTATTAGTTTATTTCTGATGCTCAGGTTGTACATGAGACCTCGAGGTGTCGAGAAAAATCTCGTGTGGACCACGCCGCTGCTGGATGATCATCATGTTGCTAGTGAGAAGCGTCCTAGGGCATGGACGTCTTCTCTCATGGTTAGATAGGTGAGAATATGAGTATGTAGTTCCGCTGCGTGTGTACCTTTATTGTACACTATTTTGTAAACTCTAATTATATTTTTGAAATGAAAATTTTGTACGTTTTGGTAATTCTTTTCGTGTGTGCTATTAGGTGCTGCATCGCACGGCACCACTCAATGAGATCCTTGGACGTTAGCATTCTGGTCCCCACAGAAATGGTATTAGAGCTGACCCTCGCGGTTTCACGGGTGCATACGGGTCAATGACATGGGTACATATGCATGACGCGTGAGTCCTCTAGGAGGGACATGGTATGGTTTGTATTTCAGTACTAAACGTATGGACGTGGCCAAGAGGGGCGTTCCTGGCTTGGAAGTTGACCGACGAGGACGTCGGTCTTCTAAGGGGGGTGGATTGTGACATCCTAGCTCAAGGCTTAAAAAGATTGATAGAATAACTCATACCATAAAGGTATACCTTCTTTTCCGGAAGCCCACCCGCAAAGAACTCCAAGGTTAAGCGTGCTTAGCTTGGAGCAATTTACGGATGGTTGACTGACTGAGAAGTCTTCTCAGGTGCGCATGAGTGAGGAAAAAATGCGCAGAAAAGACTAGTGTTGGTCTGTGGGGCTAGTCTGTGATCCTAGAGAGCTGCCAGAAGTAACAACCGTCAGGCCCGTAGTGGCTGGGGTGTTACGGATTGTAAAAGCACGCTTTTCGGAAGAACAAAAACCCAAAAATGCGTACTTAAAAATTTTAAAAGTGGACTTTGGAACTTAAACTCACATGAGCAATGTGAGTTAACCAATGTTCATAAAAATGTGAACTTGTTAAAACTTTAAACATTAATGAGAAGTTATCACTTGAACGGTTAAATCTTCATGTGATACTTCTAATCCCGGTTGAACCTCATTATAAGTACCATCATGGAGTTCCTCGCCACATTGCAAAAGTGAAGTGTATCTAGGACCTTCGACCATATTCGTTCAGGTGGACTTGCACGGATAATATCTTGGGTGGGGGCCCATTTGTCGGGTGGCCCACCAGTCAGCCCTCACCAAACGAAGTTTGGTTTTCTTCTCCGCTTGAGCTTATCGAGAGCCAGCGTCGCCCATGACGTGTCGCTCTTATCCTGAATACAACATGACCTTTTTTTCTGACCTCAGTATTAGATATTTTCTCCGCCAAGTCTCCACGTCACCACTTGCAATGTGCTGGCCATTTCCAGGCCGAGAATAAAAATAAAATGCTCAAAAATTCAATATCTGCCATATTCAAATTTTAGTGTTTTAGATTTCAAGTGCCATTGTAAATTTAATAAATTTAGGTGAGCATTTCAAATTTAAATCTAGCATTTAAAATCAAAAACAAAATTCTACGCATTCAAATTTGAGTGCAATGTTTACTTCACCATATTTGGAAATTCAGATCTGTAAATTGTAACAAATTATGGGGCCCATCTGCTATTTAAATTGGAAGTTTATTTTGCAGCAAATAGGATAAGGGGATAATGGGGAGAAATTTGTGGGGCCCACATGTCATCCAAATCAGCACCAGAGCAAATGTGCTCTGTTTTTCCGGCTCACCCACGGCTGCCACCGAACGTATGCAAATCCACTGCGCCACACACGAGAGCCGTCCACCCCAGTTCTTCCCCGACGAGCCCCCTGGTCGCGCCTCCTCCCGGCAGCCCAAGGTGCCGCCCCATGCCGGCCGCAAGCTCGTCTCCCTGCTTGCCGCCGCCTGACCAGCGTCGCTCGCCTAGCCAACGGTGCCACCCCACGGCGGCCGCCGTCTCGTCTCCCAACGAGCGCCGCTCGCCTCCCCTGCGGCCCCTGCACGTGCGTCGTCACCATCTTGCTGCTCGCAGGTGCCTCGCCCCTGCGCCTCACCTTCATGCCATGCCACGCGCTACACGCTGCAGCGTCATCCACCGCAATCGGCGCATCCGACAGCGGTGCCCAAGGCCGCCCTACTCCGTGCTTGCGCTCCTTTTTGTCCCGACGCGTCTCGCCTCCGCTCGTTGTCTGGCCGCGCACCACTATTTCCAATGTTGGCCACCTGCCGGAGGTTTCGCCGTGCGCACCCTGACCCGCGCTGCATAACCAGCGCCGCCACGCTCCATCCTGCTCTAGTTTGCGCGTGTGCCACCTCGGGCCGCGCCGTCTCTGCCAGGGCCTCGGCTGCATCACCACCGCCCGCCTTACCGTCCTGCTGGCCGCGCTGCAGAGCTCTGCCGCGTCAACGTCGAGCTACCACCACACCGTGGACTCACTGCAACCACTGCGGCCTTGCCGCACCGCGGTGGTCACCGTCACCCCATCATTGCTTGCTCTAGCTCGATGCACGTGCCTACTCCGCAGCACCATGACCTTCTCCCCACCGTGTCTGCGTCCCACCCCCGTGCAGTCGCACCCAGACAGTGAGCCATGACTCGATGCTGCTCTGCTCCCTATTCCTGGTCGCACTCAGCACCTGTTCGACCAAATGCTAGTGAGAACAACAACATCAGTCACTTCATTCTTAAGGAGTATGCGAAAGCCGGGAAGGTTATGCACAAATGGATTACCTTGCAAGGGCCTTGAAGAGTGGTGTGCATGAGGTCCAAGAACCGTTAAAGTGTTGCAGGTCTTTGGGATGCTAAAGGAGCAACCTTCCTACCACCCCAAAAAGTCACCTACATGAAACTCATCCTGCTGTTCGGCAGCTCAGGTCAGCCATCTCGAGCACACCAGCTGTTTGGTAAAATGCCAGAACTGGATTGGGTGACAAAGCAGTTGAGAGTTTTGCTCGGATGCTACAGGACAGTGGCGTCATCAACAAGGTTTTGTTGGTCACTATACAGGCTCGAAGGTTGGACATACGGAATGATGTTGTGAAGCTCCAGTGCAGGGCAACGACATATGCTTGCAACGTGTGTTCAGGGCTTGTTCTGAAGTTAGCGCGAGACTTGCAAATATTGGTGAGTTCACCCTTTGTGCCTTCCTGAATAGGAGATTGGACTTTGCTCAAGCCAAGAATGTGTCTTTATTGTTAACATAGTGATCCATCTAGACATGTTGAACTTACACTATCACATGTTTCTTCTATTAAAAGTTTGTGTTAAGGTTGGGTATAGTATATCCTTTAGTACTTCTGAGTGACCCCACTTGAACTATCTTCAAATCCTTTCTTTTTGGTTTAAGGAAACTAATAGTGACTTGTCCTTGTTTTCTCATTAGTCTTGAACTGCCTTAAGCTTATGCAACCTCATTCGTGGAGTCCTAGGTTAGAACATCTTTGTCGCCTATTTCAGTCCTACCTTAGCCTGTCTATGCTACACCTTGAGCTCTCCTTGTCATCCACTCCACCAAGCCCAGCATTTCCGCACTAGTCAGTTGTCCTCCTTTTCGAGTACCTCATTTCAATTGTTAATTATTAAATTACATTTCACTTATATGCATATCATGTCGATAGGAACGTGATAATAGGTGATCGATGAGGAGCTTCGCTTGGAGGAGAAGGCCAGGGTGGCCGTCTTGAGGTTCCTGGGCAAAATCTCCGGAGGAAGACCACTGACCAGTGACATTTAATCAAGTCACAAACTAAGGCAAGCCCCGGTTTGCATTTAAGAGCTATTTAAAAGTTTATATTTGTATCACTTATGTCTAGGATTAGTTTTGTGCATTAGGGCTATGGTGCTTTTTACTCCACTTGCATGACCCACAAATCCCATGGAGTATTGGGTAGGTTTACAACCCGACGAGTAGAAAATGCCATGCTTATGATTTTAGGAATCCGATAGAAGTCGAGTAGTTGGAATCTACCCGCGAGATAGGATTTTATCACACGGGATGGATTTGAGCAACTAATGGTTTGTAAATACACAATTGGAGACCAAGAAGTGGGATGGATGCAGCGAGACGTGGTCTCACGTGCGTAGCCCTGCTTGTGTCGATTGAGGACCAATCCGTGTGCGGCCCTGTTGGACAAGTTTGAATAGTACCAGATGCATACTGGGCATATGGAACCCAGGAAACCGATATAACTTGATAACTTGGATGTCGAGGCATAGCCCATATTCGATAGGGTGGATTGAGGGTAGTAAGATGTAAATTCACTAGCGGGCACAGACACGCTCCGTGCAGGAACCTTATGCCCGTGATGGTGGGACCGGTATGGCGTTTGAGTTGTCTTGTGAAAGGTTGCTGTGTATGACTTGGTGAGGAGCACGACACGCTCCTTAGGCACGGGTGTACGTGACGTGTTATTCGGGTGTGTCCTGATTGCAATCACCGTCCCTCGCGGTTATTTGAGTACCGCTTGTTGACTGCATCGTGACGTAGTAATAAAGAGTAATGGAATTATTATGAAATTGTTGCCATGATTATTATTGCATTGCAACTTTTATGGATTAAAGATAGCACAGTTAAAAATTTATAGTTTCCAAATACTTAATCTGTAAGAGCATTATGTGCTTTGGGCATGACATAGCATCAACAAAGCGTTTCTTGTTTGATTGTGGAGTCTATGATGTGCCGTGCCTATGGAATGTCATTGGCTACTTAAAACATGACTATAAGGATCCACTTGTAGGCGAGTGTATTTATGCTATTCCTTACCTATGGTTAGACTTTACCTCACATATGTCTAGTGAGACGGGTCAGTCTTGCTGAGCCTTATGCTCACGTTTGCGCTTTAACAATTTTTGCAGGTATTATTTTATTTCTGCTGCTCAGGTTGTACATGAGACCTCGAGGTGTCGAGAAGATTCTCGTGCGGACTACACCACTACTGGATGATCATCATGTTGCTAGTGAGAAGCGTCCTAGGGCATGGACGTCTTCTCTCATGCTTAGATAGGTGAGAATATGAGTATGTAGTTCCGCGGCGTGTGTACCTCTATTGTACACTATGAGTATGTAGTTCCGCTGCGTGGATTGTAAATGATGCAGGAGACACAAGAATTTACGTGGTTCGGGCCGCCTGAGCGTAATACCCTACTCCACGGAGGTGTTGGTGTCATTAGCTGTATGAGATTGTACTGAGCGTCTATCGAGCGTCTATAGAGCGCTTGTGTAAACGTCGTCGGCCTGTCCTTTTATAGTATAAGGGCAGGCCGTTACAAATTAGCCTGGCCCGACATGTGGCCCCGAAGGTTACTAGTGTTGATACTTATTCAACCCATTTAATAGCTCTTAATGACCGTGTAATGGGCTTTGACAGCACCGTTACTGGTAATTAAGGTCGTCCGATCATGTGTCATTAATATGGTATTAATGACACTTAATCGGGTCTTGAAGTCCTTGATTCTCCTTTGAAGATCCGGAGCCGTTGTGGAGCCTTCCGGAGGTTAGAGGCTAAAGACCCGTCAGTTGGACATGTGGCAGTACCGGAGCACACTGTGGGGAACAGATGGTTCCAGTGTTAGCCAACACATGTCAGCACCGGAGCTTTCCTCGGTCTGGGGTTAGGTCTGGGGGTGCCACTTCGGTACATAGCCCGAAGCTTCCTTCCTTGCGGGCGGTAGCTCCGGTTTGATAGTACACGTGGCGACCCTGGGGCTAACCATGTTGGAGAAGCGGGTCCGGACATGTCTGACATGTGGGCCTCCGAAGGTCTTCAAATCAAGTGGATGACTTTCCCTTGAGATCTTTGCAATCCCAAGGGGTATATGGTACCCAGGGTACCGACAGTGGCCCCCTGGGCCCACCTCCGGGGATGACCCCTTGGATGAAGTCATTCCGCCGGAGGTGGGTCCATCTTTCAACTTTTGAACTGAGTCTTCAAAGGTCTTCGGATGTGCCGTTGGCGATGGTTTGGAGTTAAATCCTCGCCGCGTGGCGTATCCCTTGTGCGGCAGGTGAGATCTTTGGCGTGCGGATCTCACGCAATTGAAGGTCGCCGGTTCCCGATACAAAAATTGTATCGGTTCCGCGTGCCTTGTCAGGCCGCCGCCTTCGGGCTTCCCGCCTCATGATGACAACTATTCGCCTGGGTAAGAACCTCGACTTGATCGTCGGGGTAGTCCCGGGCCCTCTTGTCATCGGCTGGGTGGAATTTTTGAGTGGTATCTTCGACTCCCTTGCGGTTTCCATCCAAGCGTCGCAAGGGCTTACTTAAGAAGGAAAGCGCGCACCGTTTGGGGTTCTTTACGCCTCTCATCTGATCTTGTGCTCAAACTCCCGACTTGTGCTTCGCTTTTCTTCTCTTGCCTTGCCATGCCGCGATGGAGTTGGGTCTCCGCGAGAGTCGTTTGAAGACCGACGACGACCTGAAGAAGGTCCGGGCCCTCATGGGATGGTCCTCGGACTTCTTCAACCGCTCGGTCCGCGCCGGTGGAGAGCTCCAGTTTGAGAAGGAGTGCGCCGGCGAAATGGTGTACTTCTCCTCGTACGCCATGGTGGGGTTGATCCCACCTTTTTCCTCCTTTTTCTTGATGCTGCTAGACTTCTATGGTCTGCAGCTGTATCACCTTGGCCCCCACTCCATTCTTCTTGTGTCTATCTTCGTCCACTTCTGTGAGATGTGGGTGGGCATCCCCCTGCATTGAACTCTTCCGGACCTTCTTCACTGTCCATACCACCGGTAGGAGCAATGAGTACCTTGGCTTCTACTACTTCGTGAAGCGCAAGAAGTGCCCATTCAAGTACCTCCGGTCGTTTCCCTCTGGGAAGTGGGATGACTGGAAGAAGGACTGGATAGTCGTCTGGGTGGAGGAGCACGAGAAGCTGGAGCTGCCCGAGGGCCTCCCCAGCATCGACACGACAATCTGGAGTGAAGCTCCGGTGCTGGCGGAAGCCTTCAACCCTGCTTTGACCAGGATCCGCCAATGCGTGGAGGGAGGATTGACTCCTCAGGCGGTGTTTTGCAACTTCCTGGTCAACGGGTGGGCACTGCTGAAGAGGAGAGAGAAACTCGCATGGGCCCTCAACAGCGTGATGGACGACGACCGGGTCGAGACCGGGCTGAAGTCCAACATGGTGGGGAAAACCTTGGAGTTCCACCTCAAGAAGTTCCAGCACGGCATTGACGTTGAGGGTGACGACTTGGCTCCGCCATCAGCTTTTCTCCCTCTGAACGTGGAAGTGGAGTTCAGCAGGGAGCTCCGGCGGAACATGCCCGTGCTTGACGACCTTGGTGTCGTCGAGAGAAGATCAACCAACAGGGTGGCGATCCCCGGAATGACCGATGATGGCTCCGACCCTGCCCCGAAGCCGAGGGTCGAGGTCGTCGGCAAGGGCAAGGAGCTGGCGATGAACCCGTGAGCCGGAAGAGGAAGCTGCAGTACGCCGACGGAAGGTCCGTCAGGCTCGCTACCTCTGCGTCGGCTCCTTCTCCCCGGAGGTGGAGGTCTTCTACAACTGCGGCGATTGTTCCCGCAGTGGGGTCCTCCTGGGGTGCTAGCTCCGGTCATGCGACTCCAGCACCGGGGCCGGTGGAGGCCTCTAGGTCCGGAGGTCCTTCCCGATCGAGGGGGGCCTCGACTAGGGAAACACCCGTGACCGCAACGAGTTCAGGGGGGCCTTCCGGAGCTTCCACGCCGGCTATGACCAGCCCAGAACGCCAGGGAAAAAGGTTTCGCGCAAGCTGGTGTGGAAGTCTCCCAAGGTAATTTTTAATCTTTACCTTGGATAGTTGTTTAATTGTAGTAACTATTTTTTAAGTTTCTTCATTCATCATCTGCAGCGTCCCCAAGAAGGGGAGTGAGGCTACACTCTCGGCCACAGTAGCTGAAGCCGTGTGGGTGGAAGCTTATGCTCCTGTCCCGGTGCTGCCCCAAGTGGTGGCTGAAGCTGCGACAGCTCTGGCGCCGATTGTCGTGGTCATGGACCTCGACTCATCCCCAGAGGCTCCCGTGGTAGCGCCGGACCACAGGAGTGGAAATGCGCCAGCGGCACCTGTCCCGGAGGTTGAAGCTCCAGGTCCTGGTGCTGAGATGATGGAAGCTCCGGCCGTTGAGCCGGAGGAAGCTGTAATTCCGGCCCCAGAGCTAGAAATTGTCGAAGCTCCGGCGGTCGAGCAGGAGGTGACTGAAGTCCCGGCGTGCGCGCCGGATGTTGAGGAAGTCCCGGCGGTTGGGCCGGCTACCTCAGAAGCACTGGCCACAGAGCCGGTCGTTGTTGGAGCTCCGGCCGCAGGGCCGATTGAGGATGAAGATCTTCCGGCTCCCAAGCCAGTTGATGCAGAGGCGTCGGAGCTCGAGCCCCCATCGGAGGAGGTGCCAAGGCCGAAGCTCGAAGCGGCCCCTGCTCCGGAAGTGACAACGCCGGAGGTACCCGCGGCTGAGCCGGAGTGCCCTGGTGAAGTCGCTGGCCCCCTGTCTGAGGGGGTGGATGAAGACCTAGCGGCGGGGCCTTCCTCGATGGCGACTGAGGCTATCCCGGAGGACGACCCTAGTGCCATGGAGACCCAGGGGACCACTCTTGTGGAGTGGGACCAATTTTTGTTTCTGAAAACCCACTGGAATTAGCGGAGGAGACCCCAGCAGGTCCAGAGCCTATCCCGTTGTCACTGTCTATTGACAACGCATGTTCCAGTCTGCGTCAAGTTCAGCTGGCCTTCTTCCACGACAGCAAGGCTCTTGAAGAGGAGCGCCAAACCCTTAGGAGGTGGCGTAACCAGCTCTACTTCGAGACCAAACTGGCGCAGTCAAGGCTAGCGGATGACAAGGAGTGGATCAAGAGGGAGAAGGTCCGCCTGGAATATTGGGGTAAGTTATTGGATGACAGGGAGAGTATGACTCGTGCCCTCGACGCTCAATCCTGGGAGATCTACGAGTAGGCCAAAGCAGCTAACAGTGCGGCCGATGAACACCACGAAAGGCTTGAGGCCATTAACACTACACTCATCAAGCGCCGAGAGGCACTTGAAGTGAGGGAGAAATGGCTCGAAGATGAAGAGCAGAAACTCCTAGAGCTGCGGGATGATGTCCGAGAAGGTGGCTCTGGCTGACAAGGGCCTTGAGGAGCGCACCAAAAAATTGGAAGAGCGCTGCGTTGAGGAGGAGAAGAAGGCCTGGGTGCGAGGGCAGGAGCTCCATGAACGGGAGTGTGCCCTTGTTGCCAGGGAAAAGAAAGTGAGGGGTAGGGAGAAGGACCTGGTCGACCGCCGGAACAAGATCCACCTCCGGGAGGAGGAGCTCGGAAAACTCGAGAAGCGGGTTGCTGAGAAGATTCAGCAAAACGCCAAAGAAGTTGAGCGCCTCGCCCGTGAGAATTCCGAACTGGTGGTGGCCAGAAGATCTTTGGAAGAATTGAAGAGCTTGAGGACTACGAACTCCCTACAAATTTGGGAGTTCCTGGGCAAGGCCAACGACGCACTGACACCGATGGGCTTCAGTCCCATGCGCCCGGATGATCCGGAGCCAGAGCCGGACCTAGCATTGCAGGCGTTGAGCTCGGTAGGTAGCAAGCTCTCCAAGGTGGGCGATGTCATCGCGGACCAATTGGAGGTTGAGGGGCAATCCCTGGCGAAGAACATCGCAGAGTATGTGCTGACGTGCTACACCAGCCGGAACTCCCAATTTCCTCTAGTCCCGATGCTTGAAAGTCTCGTTGAAGGAGAAGGGGAAGCTGCCTGAGCCAACGTGTCGGAGGTTGCCCAGAAGGTTGCTCAATTCTTCCATAGAGTCTAGGACCATCTCCATAGTTCCCACTTGTATCCTTTCTTCTTCTTCCTCAATTTTGTAATCCCTTGTCTCCAGATGAATGAAATCCCCAAATTTTGTGAATTTCACTTTTTGTCTTCAACACTTTTGTCTTCACTCGGCCCCCTGGTAGATGTACACAATTGGATTGTGAACATGTACCAAGAGGATATTGTGTGTTGTTGAAGACTCATTTGCTTCGAACTTGTAGAGTGTAGGTCCGAAGTCTTCGATAGTGAAGGCCCCCTGAGGTCAAACTGACTACCGCCGGAACTTAGTAGCTCCGGCAATAGTCCCTGTCAATGCATAGAGCATCGATAGTTAGCCCTCCGGGTGTCAGAGCTTAGTAGATCTCGCACTGACCTTTGCCAACACGTAGCTTGTCGGCAGCAGACTCCACTTGTGGGGTCTTCTCACCATCTTTTGTTTTACGTCAACGGCTGTCCCCCCTAGCTTTACCGGAGCTTGGTTGCTCCGGTGATGCTCGTTTTCAATGCTTAACATCGATTAGAGGCCATCTAGAGGAGTCGGAGCTTTGTTAGCTCCGGCTTTTCTCCATCAACGTGGATTTTATTTTTCCTGCACACTGAAGTCAAGAAAAATAGTAAAATTCGTTTCTTGCCTATAACTTCGTCGCGGCTTACGATTCTCGAGAAAATTTTAGGTCAAACGCGATTCTAAACACAACCGAATGCGTTGCCTTTTCTTCTAGATTCAATTGTACTTGGACCCGCCTTACTTCGGCCTGCCGGGGTGTAGGTAGAGTGGCGTACTTAGGGTGCTTGACCAGGCTAAGTCGATAGCACACTCCGGCCCTAGATTGGCTTGGCGGCATTCAGGCGAGTGGGCCATGAACAATATTTGAATCCAAAAGAATAGACAATACAACTCGAATCGTATATGAACCGGTCGAACTAAAATTTCTTAAGAATTGCACGTCTTTGTTATAGACAAGAAAGAGAAAAATAAAAAATGTTGAGCCTGTACAAAATGAATGCACGTGGAGTCTGTTTCACCTGAAGATGTCTTTCATTATAGGTCCGGGGTACAGGGGAAACAAGTACACTCTTAGGGTACGGGACCAGGCTAAGTGTGTTTATTTTCTCGTTGGACCTAGGGTAGCTAGCCACACTTTTAGTTTTGGGACTATGACAAGTGTTGCATGAACTTTGCGGACCATCCGGGGAAGGTTCGACTGTTCTCCCGGAGGAACTACCCGACTCTATACAATGACTCTATAACATACACCTCAAGTTACTAAAGACTCACCTCCATGATATTAAGTGTAGAACTTACGGAGGTGCTCGATGTTCCAAGGATTTGGGAGAGGTGTCCCATCCTCGGTAGCCAAGCGAATGCTTCCGGGACGGGATACTTTAATCACTCAGAAGGGTCCCTCCCAGCCGGGGGAGAGTTTGTTTAACCCTTCTCTGGATTGTATTCTCCGTAGCACCAGATCGCCTTCCTCGAGCTGTTGGTTGTGTACATGCTGCTGATGATAACGTCGTAGGGCCTGGCGATATCGAGCATTCCGAACAGCTGCTTGGCACCTTCCCTCCTCAAGGAGGTCTAGGTCTTCACGTCGGAGCTGGTCCTGCGCGGCTTCGTCGAAGGTCCGGACCCGGAGTGAACCCAAGGTGATTTCCGGAGGAAGGATTGCTTCAGCTCCGTACACCAGGAAGAAGGGTGTCTCTCCAGTTGACCGGTTTGGAGATGTCCTGTTGGCCCATAAAGTGGGCAGAAGTTCTTCAATCCAGTTGGCTCCATGTTTTTTCAAGCGCTCATAAGTGCGCGTTTTGAGTCCTTTAAGGATTTCAGCATTTGCTCTCTCGGCTTGGCCATTGCTTGTTGGGTGAGCTACGGAGACATAGCAAACTTGTATGCCGAGGTCTTCGCAATATCCTTGAAATGCAGAGCTTGTGAATTGGGTCCCATTATCAGTGATGATTTTGTTTGGGACTCCATATCTGCATACAATGGACTGCAAAAAGTTGATCGCAGATTGCATGTTGATTGTCACAACTGGAGTTGCTTCCGGCCACTTGGTGAACTTGTCAATGGCGATGTACAGGAACTTGTAACCTCCGACGGCTCTTGGGAAAGGTCCCAAGATGTCCATCCCCCACACAGTGAAGGGCCATGTAGGAGGTATCATTTGTAGGGGTTGAGCCAGTGTGTGAATTTGCTTTGCATGAAATTGACATGCTTCGCATTTCTTCACCAGCTTAGTTGTGTCCTGGAGTGTTGTAGGCCAGTAAAAGCTATGCCGACAGGCTTTACCAACCAGCGTGCGGGAAGACGCGTGGTTCCCACACTCGCCTCCATGGATTTCTACGAGGAGTTCACAGCCTTCTTCCCTTGTGATGCACCGCATTAGGATGCCATTGGCACCACGCCGGTAGAGATCCCCTTCTACCAGCGTGTATCTTTTAGCCAATCTGACTACCCGGTCAGCGGATACATCATCGTCAGGAAGGATGTTGTCTTTAAAGTAGTTCTGGATCTCCGAGATTCATGCATTGGAACTAGCTTGAGCGTTTGAGTCTTGCGTGCTGGGTTGCTCGGAGCTTCCGGCAGCACCTACGACCGTTGATGGCTGCCATGGTAATAGGGCCATCGGGACCGTCAGCTTTGGGATGCTGATCTCGCCCCCTTCGCTCAGTTCGGCAGGCTGAGCTGTTGGTTTTGACAACCTCCGGACAAAAGTTTCGTCATGAGCCAGAGCTCCGGTTGACGCTTTCGTCGAGAGTTCGTCAGCTTCAGCGTTATGGGCACGCTGAACATGACGGAGATCTAGGACTTCGAAGTCCTTCTGAAGCCTCTGGACTTCAAGGAGGTAAGCAGCTAACTGGAGATTGTTGCAGGAGCATTCACCCTTCACTTGCTTAATGATGAGCTGCAAATCTCCCTTGACCAGCAGTTGCTTGACACCATATGATAGTGCCACCTTTAGTCCGTAGATGAGTGCTTCTTACTCTTCCATGTTGTTGGTCGCCTTGAAGTCAAGGTGTACCATGTATTTTACCTTCTCCCCGGTTGGTGCAAGGAGAAGGATTCCAGCTCCGCCCCCCTGCTTCTGCATGGAGCCGTCGAAGTAGAGGGTCCAGTAAGGCTCGGTGAAGGCTGGAGCATGATGTTTTGTCTTCTGCTCACTGGTGCCCCAGGGTTTGATGGAGAGGGAGTCCATTCCGCTACGAAATCTGCCAAGGCTTGACTCCTGACTGCTTGCCTTGAAATGAATTCAAGATCAAATTCGGCCAATTCCGCTGACCACTTTGCAATATTACCAGTTCAATTGGGATTGTGCAAGATTGCTCGAAGTGGGTAAGAGGTCACCACTGAGACTTTGTGAGCTTGGAAGTAATGGCGAAGCTTCCTGGAGGCAATAAGAACTGCATAGAGCAGCTTATGCACCTCTAGATATCGAGTCTTGGCATCATGTAGTACTTCACTGATGAAGTACACCGGGCGCTGAATGGTCCAGACCTTCCCGGAGGGGCCCGGAGCTTCCTCTCCACTGACCCGGATCCTCCCGGAGGGATCCGAATTTTCTTCGGGGACCTCCGGGTCCTGGCTGGAGGAGCCCGGAGCTTCTTCAGAAGCGACCTGGACCCTCCCGGAGGTGTCTGGGTCTTCTGAAGTAACTTCTTGTGGATTCGAGTCTGGGAGCTGGGACCTAGACTCGCTTTCAGGTACCTCCGGACCCTCTCGAAGGGGTCTGGATTCCTGAGTATGAGGTAGCTCTGGTCTCTCCGCAACCAGAACCATACTGACGACTTCGTCAGTTGCTGAAATATAAAGCAACAAAGGCTCACCAGAGTTCGGAGTTACCAGAATTGGTAGGGTGGTGAGGAACTGTTTCAGCTCCAGGAATGCCTTCTCTGCTTCTTTAGACCATTGGAATGGTCTGGACTTCCTCAATAACTTTGAGAAGGGAAGTGCCCGTTCCGCCAGTCTTGAAATGAACCGGCTGAGGGCTGCTAGACATTCAGTTAGCTTTTGGACATCTTTGATGCGGGTTGGTGGCCGCATGTCTTCAATGGCCTTGATCTTCACCGGATTAGCTTCTATGCCCCGGTGACTTACCAGGAAACCAAGAAGTTTTCCGGAGCTAACCCCGAAGACACACTTGTCTAGGTTTAGCTTTGTACGGGTGGCCCACAGCTTGTCGAAGACGGCCTGCAGGGTGTCAAGGAGTGACTCCTTGTTCTTGACCTTGACCACGATGTCATCGACGTACAATTCCACTATGTCTCTAATGAGTTCTTCAAAATTTTTGTACATAGCTTGTACAAAAGTTGAAGCTGCATTCTTGAGACCAAATGGCATGGCTGTATAACAGTACAATCCATCTACTGTGATGAATGAGGTATGCTCTTCATCTTCCCTAGACATCCTGATTTGATGATACCCAGAATATGTGTCTAGGAAACACAGTAATTCGCACCCGGAGGTGGAATCCACTATCTGATCTATTCTAGGTAGTGGGAATGGATCTTTTGGACATGCCTTATTTAGTGTGGTGTAGTCGATACACATTTGAAGCTTCCCGCTGGCCTTGGGCACAACGACTGGGTTTGCCAGCCATTTTGGATGGAAGACTTCTCGGATGAATCCAGCTTCGAGCAACTTCTTCACTTCTTGTCGAATGAAGTTCTGTCGCTCTACGGATTGCTTCCGAGGCTTCTGATGCACAGGCCGGGCGTCGGGGTAGAACTTCAGATTGTGCTCAATCACTTCCCTAGGGATCCCAGGCATTTGTGACGGTTGCCAGGCAAACACGTCGACATTAGCCCGGAGGAAAGTGATGAGCGCGAGTTCCTATTTTTCGTTCAATCCCCCCGATATACGGGTGGTTTGAGCGGCATCGGAACCAATTTGGATGACTTTGACAGGAATGTCAGTGTCACCGCTTGGTTGCACACGAGGGGCAGATGTCGAGCCTCGTTGACGAATGCTCGAGGGTTTTGGAGCTTGCTCCTGTCTGGAGTCCTCCTCTTGCGCCATGGTAAGTGCATGGAGTTCTTCCAGTGCAGTTACTCCGGCAGTACGATCTCCGCGGATCCGAAGAACGCCTACTGGTGTTGGCATCTTTAACACCAGGTAGCCATAATGAGCAGCTGCCATGAACTTGTACAGGGCAGGCCTACCCAAGATGGCGTTGAAGGGTAAGTTGATCTGAGCGACGTCGAAGACCAACTTCTCGGTGCGGTACTTCTCCCGTGTCCCGAAGGTAACGGGGAGAGTAATAGCTCCGAGTGGGGTCATGGCCCCCGGACCTACTCCGGAGAAAGGTTGGGAGGGGTGGAGATCCGAAGGTCGGAGCTGAAGCTTGGTAAAAGCTTTGAAGCTTATGAGGTTAAGCCCCGAACCTCCGTCTACCATGACGTGGTGGAGCTGGATGTTATTGATGGTAGGAGATACCATCAAAGGTAACTGACCTGCTCCAACCATGCTTCGAGGGCAGTACGAAGCATCAAAAGTGATGGTTGTGTCCATCCACTTCCGATGAGGTTCCGGCCTGACTGTAGGAGCTACAACAGCCATATCCCGATGCATAGTCTTGATGACACGGCGGGAGTTGATGTCCCATGATCCACCAAAAATGGTGTTCATGGTCTTCCGACGCTCGTTGTCAGAGACGTCAGAATCATCATCGACGGAGGTGTAGATGGCCTTCAGGACCTTTTTAGGATCCTGAAAACCTAACTCCTCTTCAGCTGGAGCTTCGTCGACTTTTTGCTTTCCTTCCCTTTGTCGGAAAGGAGATTCTTCCCGGCGCTTGTTGTAGCGCTCGGCAAGGTTTTGGACCTCACGACAGTCTTCCAAACTATGGTTGCCCATTTTGTGAATTGGGCACCACAACTTGGGTTTGCCACCGTCTTCAGAAGACGGTCGAGGTCGCTTCTCGGGGCGTGACCCCCGGCCACTCGGAGCTGCAGCAGCTGCAACATTGGATGTACCGGCCGACGGCTTCTTCTTGCCGTTGGTCTTTTTCTTCTTCTTGCCGTTCCCGGAGGTAGCGGCTTCTTCTTTGGAGGATTTCTTGTGACCCTCCGGAGTTGGTTTGGAGTGCATCTCACGGCCCTCCGCAGCTCTGGCACATTTGTCGACCAAACTGAAGAGTTCGGTGACACTGGTGATCTCCTTGATCGCCAGTTTCTCCAGCATCTTCTTGTCCCATACACCCTGTCTGAATGCCACAATGACAGAGGCGCTAGAGATAGAATGGATAGTGTTTCGTACCTGAGAGAACCTCTGGATGAATGATCGCAGGGATTCTTCTCCTTTTTGCACGACTGCAAAAAGGTCCAGCTCAGTGCCTGGTCGGGTGTATGAACTCCCGAAGTTGGCGGTGAACTGCCGGCACAGCTCCTCCCAACTGTTGATAGAGTTGGGTGGAAGGCTCATAAACCAGGACCTGGCGGTCCCAGTTAATGCCACTAGAAAATAATTGGCCATTACGGCCTCGTTTCCTCCAGCTGCCAAGATTGCAGTGGTGTAGATATGAAGAAATTCGGCAGGATTGACGGTCCCGTCGAACTTTTCCGGTAGGTGAGGCCGGAACTTCTGTGACCACCTGACCATACGCAGATGCATGGCCAGGGCTGAACAGCCTCCTCCTACTCCTTCAGGTGCGGAAAGGTCCTGAGCTTCTCGTCTTTCACGAGCACGCTCAATATGGACTCGGCCGTCCTGTTGGCGGTATCGGCGATCCAGCTCCGCCCGGAGGTCATGAGTTGAAAGTCTGGATACCGTGTGAGTACGTCGTGCCCCGGAGGGCAATGACGTCACTTGCTGTGATGTAGCACATCTCCTGTTATTGGAAACGTGCGGACCAAGTCTGCCAGACAAGGTTTGCCGCTGCGATGGGGCACACCCTGAAGGAGGAGGGCCCTGGTTGCTGATGCGTTCGGCTGCTGCTGCAACCAAATGTTCCACATCAGCCCTCCACTGCTCCAGTGCATCCCGGGATGCATCCGGAGGTGGTGGGCGTTGGAGAAGAGCACGCGCTGCATGGAGCGCGTGTTTCGGGTTGTCATGATTTGCCGACGCAGTGATTGACGCCAGTGCACCATCGCATTGCCCAGCTTGATTTGCTGGTGGAGGCGGTGGTGGGAGTGTGACTCCTGCTGGTGTTGAGGCTCCTGCTGGTGGCTGCATATTGGAGGGATTGCCCCCAAAAGCTTGAGCAGTAGGTTGACCGTTGGATGATCCAGCAGCTGAGTTCACCATTCTCGAAATCTCAGGTGCCCCTACCTGGCGCGCCAACTGTCGGTGGTTTGGATCCGGCAGATCTCCCGACACTACTAAAGTGTTAGAGGAGTTTGTGGTTCAGTGTGGGCGCGCGGAGATACAAGAAGGTGAATTGTAAATGATGCAGGAGACACAGGAATTTACGTGGTTCGGGCCGCCTGAGCGTAATACCCTACTCCACAGAGGTGTTGGTGTTGTATTAGCTGTATGAGCTTGTACTGAGCGTCTATCGAGCGTCTGTAAAGCGCGTGTGTAAACGTCATCGGCCTGTCCTTTTATAGTATAAGGGCAGGCCGTTACAAATTAGCCTGGCCCGACATGTGGCCCCGGCGGTTACTAGTGTTGATACTTATTCAACCCGTTTAATAGCTCTTAATGACCATGTAATGGGCTTTGACAGCACCGTTACTGGTAATTAAGGTCGTCCGATCATGTGACATTAATATGGTATTAATGACACATAATTGGGTCTTGAAGTCCTTGATTCTCCTTTGAAGATCCGGAGCCTTTGTGGAGCCTTCCGGAGGTCAGAGGCTGAAGATCCATCGGTTGGACACGTGGCAGTACCGGAGCACACTGTGGGGAATAGATGGTTCCGATGTTAGCCGATACGTGTTAGCACCGGAGCTTCCCTCGGTCTGGGGTTAGGTCCGGGGGTGCCACTTCGGTACATAGCCCGGAGCTTCCTTCCTTGCGGGCGGTAGCTCCGGTTTGATAGTACACATGGCGACCCTGGGGCTAACCATGCTGGAGAAGCGGGTCCGGACATGTCTGACATGTGGGCCTCGGAAGGTCTTCAAATCAAGTGGGTGACTTTCTCTTGAGATCTTTGCAATCCCAAGGGGTATATGGTACCCAGGGTACCGACACTTGGTATGACATATCTTTCACCGGTGACAGACACCACATATCGATGAACAGTGTCCTTGGGTCCTTAGTGCGTTTGCACTATCTCGGGGTCATCAACGGGGTGCTTGCTACGTCGTGGGAGGACTACGCACACGCCCCTCACCAGGAGCACAACAACGTTAAGGAGGCCGTATGGACCAATTTTATGGTAAGTATGTTAAATAAAGTTTCTAAGTTTTAAATCTTAAACTCTTTTAATGAACATTTATTCAATATATTCTTTATCACTAGAAAGTATATTTTAGAGGACCCGAATGACCCTCACATGTTTGAGAATACGAGGAAAGTGTTTCATGTCAATGCTGCGAAGGCGGTTCGACAAGCTTTGTCGAACTCTCATATTCAAGTTATTAATGAGCACCTGAAGGCGAACCAGTAGGACGTGCTACACCTCTGACAGGAGAGCGAGAGGCACCTGGCGAAGGAGGAGTACACACAGGTACGTGGGGTGTAGTAAATATTTTATTCTAATAATTTCCTCAATGGTATTTTTAATGACCTACAACTATGTGCAGGGCCACGTGAGCTGGATGCAGGGTCAGTCTGATGCATACTGGGCCCTTTGTCGGTACCGGGCTAGAGTTTAGGGATAAGTCCCAGAGGACTCGAGGGTGCAGAGGGGTTGAGGGGAAGCACAACCACGGCCAAGATAACCACATGCGTTTAGCTAAACGCATGGAAAGTGTATCTAACTTATGTTTATATATTCATAATATACTATTCGTACTAAGACGTATTGATAGGAGCATGAGACGGGGGTGCCGCTGACCCCTGCTGAGGTCTGGAAGAGAGGTCACAGGGACCCTTCTTAGCTTCAGGAGTGCAGTCAAGCTGCAACTGAGCAGTTGGTAAGTTTAGAAATCATTCATATTAAATATAACTATATGGATTGTTGAACTTACAAGGTTTTCTTGTTTTTCAGACTAGGTACTGGGAGGAGGCTAGGAGGCTACATGGCGCAAGTTTCGGTTAGGAACATGAACCAATCAATCCTCAAGCCGCGTATGCAAGCGGAGGTAGAAAAGCCCACAAAAGGTGAGTTCCTAAGTCATTTTATCGTTTTCAAAATATTCAAGATATTTCAATATCATATTACTAATTTTTTTATAGGCTCGTCATATTCAACGGAGTTGTCAACTCGAGGGTGGCGAGATCTGTGAGAGGTAGCTCCACGCAGGCTTCGTCAGCGGGCCCTAGTCGCCGTGTCTTGTAGGTGGAGACTCTTTCCCGTCAGGTTTAGGAGAACAGTGAGCAGTACCAGGCAACATGGAGGCGCATAGGGCAGTGATGGAGGCCACCATCTGCTACCAGCGAGCCTGCATGGAGCAGATGCGACAGGCAATGGAGATGTAGAGGCAAGCGATGACGGTATGTTAAAGTAATTTAAATTCATCGCATTCTTAATAATATGTGATAAACTACAATGTTTGTATTGACAGAGTTTCTTTCAAGGCCACATAGTCGAGGGGTTGCACACTCTACTGCCACCGCCAATTCCACCGCCAGAAATGCAGGTACCGATGCCGTTGCACACTTCTTTGGGTTTTTAGGTAATAAAAAACGTTCTTACCTAGTCTTAATTCATCAAATATGGCAAATCTAATTCAACTTAGCTATTGTAGTCTTACTTAGTCTTAAATAATCAAACATAGCAAATCTAACTCAATTAACTAAAGTAAGTTCAATATGATCAATTCTATCTTGTTTAATCAATTCTAGTAAAAAATGAAGTTCCAAACTAATAAATATGTCAAACAACTTCTATGTGTTGCAGGGACCGGTGACGGAGGCTCAAGCTTGTGACGCCCGGTTTCGAAAAAGAACCAAGCAAACACATATGTGTGCCCAGGATGTTCAACACACATACACGAGTGCATTCACAAAAGAGTATACAGAAAATTACCACAAGACAAGATTAATTATCCTAGTTTTATTACACAAACCATATCCTCGAATACAACCTCTAATGAATATTAATGACATGTTCAACTATTGCAGTGAAAATAAACCAATAAGCAAACTAAGCATAAGGGATAGCGTAGCTCCAATAACACCACAAGCAAAGCTGACGGTAGACACAGCCTAGAACTCCGCATTATCACCATTAAACTCCCAATCCTAACCTGCAACTGTTGGGGGGGGGGGATTGCAAGAGTGAGTACATGTCGTACTCAGCAAGTGTGGAAAGTATGACATGTGGCTGGTTCAAATGACGACAATAATAATGGCAAAGTGCTGAAAAGTACATTAAAACATTTGAAAAGAAATATATTATATGTATGTGAAGTAAACCCATCATGATCATAAGTAATATCATAATACCAATCTGAATTCACTAACATCATCAATAATTCCAGATTTCACCATTTGCCAATAACCATATTCAATACCAAAAATTAACCCATAACCATAATACTGACCATAACCATCCCAATTCCCAATTTCCCTCTATCATGGAAGTTGTCCAGGTGCTCATAACCGGGAGCACATCTATCATGATAGTTTTATTTAACTCTGCAGAGTTTGTACCACTTTACCCACGTGTTTGTGATTTCATCACCTTTCGATGACTAGAACCTCTATTACGCCGTCTCACACTTCCATCGGTGTGTGGCCAAGAGATCACAAAATAGCCTTTACAAAGGGATTACTAGCCTATTTAGACCCCACTGAGGTTTCACCGGTGGCGATGTCTCCTACAGAGCACATCTTCAACCAAGGGCCCCCTCTTGAGCCATTCGGATCCCAGGGTAGTCCCACCAATCATCAACAAACCCAATCCGACTACCCCTTCCCCGAGCATCCACAATGGTCCAAACAGCACTAGCAAAGCCCTAATTAATCAGCTACGCCGCACCCATACTTGGCCTCGTGGTGGCACTGTAGTCCTGGCTTATTCTCGCATGAACCGGTCCTTAGATCTAAAGCAAGCAACCACCATATCATCCAACCCATCCACATACCAGGCTTGCTTAGACCACCCATTACCGCATTACATTAACCAGTTCATGTTAATCATAATCTCATAAATGCATAATTAAATTGAGTGATATAGTCGTTTTCCCATCCCAGTTAATTAAGCGAAGCAAAAGGGTAAAAAGCCCTTCCCGACTCTCTACCATATTTTCTAGGTGACAAGGGTGGGTAAACAAATCTAGTAAACTTCCTATCATAGGGTTCCCATCAAATTGACACAAGCATGCAGTTTGCAAACAAAACATTTATTTTTAAACAGGATCAATATGCTTCAAGGGCACTTGCCTTGCTCTTGCGGTTGATTAGGGTCAAAGCCTTCAAACTCTGGTGCTGTAGATCCTTTGCGGCACTCTCTAGTGCAACTCCGTCTAATCCGCACAATAAACATACAAGACAAGAAACACAATCAAAGAGTGCACAAATATTACTCAATATGACATGGCATGCATGATTGATGCAAATGCAAGGTAGAACTTGTTACTAGATTGCTTTTAATGGTCAATAACTAGTTCTAATAGATTTTAACAAGTTTATACAGGTTTGGATGTGATTAGATCAAATTTTAGAATCAATTCAACACAATTTAACCAGAAAGATCGGACTAGTCCGCTAGGGATCGGACAAGTCCGCACTCTGCAAGATCAGCAGATTAGGGTTTTCTAGATTGACGTAAATTCGGAGATTAGGGGTTGAACTCACGTAAGGAAAAGAGAATAGAAGGTATACCAGGTGTTTAGGACCCCGATGAATCAAGAAACTTGGAAGTAGCACTTGGATCTTGATGATCTAGGGTTGGTGATGAACTTTGAGGTGAATTGGTGGTGAAGGACGAAACTTGGTGAAGATCTTGATCCTCTTTCGTTTTCTCCTCTTCTTCTTCTTGGTTGGGATCTTCTCCTCCCTCCTTGATGGTGGCTCTCCACGAACTAGGGTTTGGGTGAGATCGAAAAGTGGCAAATAGATGTCAAGCAAAGGGGTGGGGATGTTTATATAGAGGTGGAGGCTAGGGTTAGATGGATTTCGAGTTTGGGATGAGTAGAGGCCGGTTTAGAGTCCCACATGGGCTCTAAAAGAGTTAGGCATGACGTTCCTAGGCCCACTTAACGTGAAACACAAGAAACAAGTGGTAAAACAAAAGATCAACTCGGAGTCGCGAAATATCGGACAAGTCTGGAAAGGACCGGACTAGTCCGAAGTCATCCAGAGAGAAAATTGGACAAGTCTAACTTTAAACAGAGAGGAAATCGAACAAGTTCGCTGGAACATCGGACTAGTCCAGAAAAGTCCTGGGGACTTAGCAAATTTTCAATGATTCTTGGAATATCGGACTAGTCCGCACAAAATCGGACAAGTCCAAAAGTTTCCAGAGGCAAAATCGGACTAGTCCGCAGCAAAAACGGACAAGTCCATTTTTAGTCAGAGAGAAATCGGACTAGTCCTCAGTAAAATCAGACTAGTCCGCACTTTCCTGCGTTTTAAGTGCGATTTTGCTCCAAATCAATTTTAAATGCTCCGGATCAATTTTAAACTCATTCCTCTTGTTGTGGGTTAATGTTAAACATGTATATGAGTGTATGCAGGGCATGATGCATGAAAATGTGGGTGTTAAAAAGCTCTATCGCCGTCTATACCGGCGCTCGGACTGACGCATTGTGAGTATGTTGGCGGCTCGAGAGGTAGCTAGAATTGATGGATGCTGCATTTGTCTTTGTTTTCTGTTTGTGTTATGATGGATGGACTTTGTGCTGTAATATATGGATGGACTTTGTGTTTCTGTTATGGATTGAGATGTTTGTTATGTATTGTGTTTGTGTTATTGTGTTTGTGTTATTGTGTTTGCTGTGTATTGTTATTCTACAATCGAGCCTTATTTGAGATGGCTTTTTATACAGTACCGTCGCAAATAAGGCTTCTGGCCATCGCAAGTTAACCTATGTTATTGCAACGGCCACAGGAAGCCATCGCAATAGGGCCTTAATTGTGACGACCACCACTAGCAATCACAAATTGTCGGGTCCGGCCCAACTGCCGGGCCCGGGCTCTTGTTTGCGATGGCCGCTGCAAGCCGTTGCAAATTACCTTATTTGCGACGGTTGCTGCCGCAAATAAGCTTAATTGCGACAAAACACGAGCGATAGCCGGAAACCGCTTTTGCTTATTTGCGACAGCCTTGGCCTTCGCAAATCGTCGGGATTCCTATAGTGTAGAGTTAGACAACTAGGGTTTCTTTTTACCCTACGTATCACCGACAGCAGCTCATTATCGCCGATCGTGCTCATCCGATCGCGCTCGTCTAGAGTTTTTCTTGGTGCCCGTCCCGGTGCTCTACCTATTCTTCTAGGCAAACTGTCACCGTGCTTATCATGCTCATCCGAATTTTTCATCGATCACAACGCTCATCTCTGCGCTGGATCAACATCAGATCGTCTCTGGCGCTCGTCCCGCACTTCCTGCCATACAGAGCCTCAAACGGTGACATCTTCAAGCTCACCTGATAGCTGTTGTTGTATGAGAACTCCGCATAAAGTAGGTGCCTATCCCAACTCTTGCTGTTCCTCAAAGCACAAGCTCTCAACATGCCCTCTAGTATTTGATTAACCTTCTCTGTCTGACCATCTGTCTGCGGGTGATAAGCTGAGCTGAAATCGAGACGAGTACTCAGACACTTCTGTAACTTCTGCCAGAACCTTGACATGAACTGAGCACCACGATCAGAGACCATCCTCTTAGGCACCCAGTGCTAACAAACAATCCTGGACATATACAACTCAGCCAAAGTAGAAACAATGTAAGTCTCTCTATTGGGAAAGAAACGAGCAACCTTGGTCAAACGATCAACCACCATCCAAATAGAGTCATATCTTGACTGAGTCCTGGGCAATCCAACAATTAAATCCATACCAACTTATTTCCACTTCCATTCAAGCACTCTCAAGGGCTGAAGCAATCCCGTGGGTCTCAAATGCTCTGCCTTCACAAGCTGACACGTCTCACAAAGGGCCACATATTGAGCCACATCTTGCTTCATGCGATGCCACCAAAAGCGGTCCTTGAGATCGTGATACATCTTGGTACTCCTCAAGTGAATGGAGTAATCCAAATCATGGGCCTCTCTAAGGATCAACTAGCGGAGGGCCTTAACCTCAGGCACACAAATCCTCTTTCCAAGCCACAAAGTCCCATGCTCATCCTCTCGATAACCTATAATCTTGCCTTCCTTCATCAAATTCTTAAGCTTCAAAATCTCTTCATCATCCTTTTGACCATTCTGAATATCACGCTGTGAGGTGGAATCCACTTTGTAATACCCAGTTCTTGCAAAAAGAAACCAAACGTCTCCTCGCGTGTGCTAGGATCAATTTCAACATCACACACGAGCACAAAATGTAATATCATAATATAATAAGTCGAGCTTGATATCATCATAAGCCAAGTACAGCGAGTACATCATCCAAGATACATAAATGGCCTGTAGGTTCGAAAGAAAAACTCGTGAGCAGCGGATAAGCAGTAGCAGAAACTTCATCACAAGCGCCGTCCGTGGAAACACCAGTCTAGCCCTGAACTCCAGCGTCATCCCCGTCGAACTCATCCTTCATCGCACCACCACTGGGTCCTGAACAGCAAGGTATGCACACAAAGAAAAAGGAAAGCAAGCAAGCATGAGTACCTAATGTACTCTGCAAGTGTGGGAAGTTATGACATGCAGGCTATTCAATGAGGAAAAGCTGACATGGGTTAAACCTCTATGCAACACACTATTCTTTATGTTAACCTTAGCTTATTATTTACTAGGTGAAGGACAACTCTATCCAATACATGAATAAGATCGTCGGGTTATAACCAGCCGACTCACCATAGTCCAGGTTACCCACCTGGAGATCAACTCACCGTGTTCCCTCCCCCTGGCTACCAAGCAATCCACCAACCAGTCCCAACTAATCAAGGCAGTGCTTCCATGCGCGCTCATGACCGTGAGCAGGGCTATCTAGATAGTTTTATACTTTGCAGAGTTTGTACCATGTTGTCCACAAGTTGTGATTTTGTCCCTGTCTCTATAAGGACTAAAACCTCCCTGACGCCCGTGACCCATTGATCATATTACACACTTCCGTAGGTGTGCGGCTAGAAGGTCACACCGAAGCGTTTACAAACGGTCTCCCGACAAGTACGAGCACTCTAATGTTTCGCATACCACGACATATCTGGAGTAAATCCCTCTGCCCAGGCAGCCCCCTCTTGAGCCTTGCGGATCCTAGGGCAGTAAATCCCTACTCCTTCCCCACAACTAACGCTGCCCATACCCATCAAAAGATTACCTAATTAATTAGCTATGCCGTTCCATACCGGACTTGTGGTGGAATGGTAATACCTGGTCGCGAGTCACCAAGAACCGATCCTTAGAATCTAGAACAGGCGCCAACACAATGAACCCGAGTCTCATGCGTACTGAATCCACCACACAAATCTGCCTGTCCAGATTCCTATCTACTATATCCCACCACCATAGTGATAATAATGTATATAATAGTAAAGTAGAAAGTTTAGCAGTTTAATAAAGTTACCCCAACTATGACAACATGGCTAAGCAGTTGTAACCACCTACAAATACCCTAACATCTACCCAACAGAGCGACGCAGAATAATATGGTAAATTAGGGAATCACCCTAACATAGGATTCCAATTTGACATTGCATGCATCTAAATTCTAACTACATCCTTAATATTTTCTTAATCGGTGCAAAGTGATCAAGGACACTTGCATGGGTAGTGCGGGTCGACAAAGTCAAACTCCTGGTCCTGAAGATTGAAGGTCATCTCTAGGATCGCCTCTATGTACGTCGCCAAGTGCAAGAAAGTGAAGTAAAGGAAATAAGCACAAGCACACAAATGAAGTCATAGAGAAAATAAAACATAGAACACATAAAAGAATTCATTCCTAAGCACAACAAAGATATTAAATCAAGTCTTAATACATCTACCCTACATAAAATTACATTTTATCATCTATTTTATGTGATAAGAGTCATGTAAAAGGTGCACAATATATTTTATTAAGTGTCCATAGGGCTATTAGGCATGAAAAAACATCTACAACATTTCATAGGACTTTAATTTAGTGAATTCAACATGCAAAATATTTATTTTAATATAATCAGCACCAGTCGATGATTTTATGCCAATGCCTAACACCCTACAAGGTCATATTAATTAAAACAGCATAGTACAAGGGCTTTTCTGCAAAATTACAGTGAGTCTAAGTCGAGAAATAGTATTTACACTCATTCTAGGGGGTAGACTGCAAAATGCACTACTGCAGAAACAATTATTTGCTAAAACAGGGAACTACAGGGGCTAAATCATCAATATACAGCAGAAATACTAATTACCAGAGAGTCTGGGGTTAAATCTATAAAAACAAGGACCTATCTGCAATGTTTCTAAAGGTTCTAGGGGTGTGGGCACAAAAGTGCGAAGGGGTACGCAGTTTAAAACATGGGCCGTCGGATTTGGATCAGCGGCCCAGATTTAAAATGCCTTACAAGCACACGTGGCTCAACCAGAACCGTAGGATACGAAACAAACGGCCCACAACAAAAGACCGAAGGGGTATCCGCCTACCTATCTAGGCCGTTGGATCAAGATCTAAGGGCCAAGATCCGAAGGCCACGTGGCCACCTCTGGACCAACGCTTACGAAACAAACGGACGAGATTCAAATGAACGAAGGGGTATCCAAACATCTAATCCTGACCGTAGAAGCTGGATCTAACGGATCGGGGAACTCCCAACCAAAACAGAGAGCCGGCGGTGCTTGCGCAGCGGCGTGCCATGGTAAAAAACCTTCGATCTCGCCGTAGCTAACTAGATCTATGTGGATACTATGGGAACTACGAATATAGGCGCATGAATCGAAAGAGGAGGACCTTGCGAGCTCACCTAGAGTACTCTCACGGTCCGGAGAGGCTCGGGAAAGGTCTCGCGACGGAGGGCGGTGGATTGAGTCGTCGGTGCTCATTGGGAATGCATCTCGGTGCTAATATCCTACACGTGACTCGATGAGGAGGTGCTCTGGGCCAAGACAAACATTAAGAGCAAGTCAGATCGAAAATGAATCTAGAGAGAAGGAATGCGTTGAGAGAGAGGCGGGGAACCTCACCGGAGTTCGACGAACTCGCGCCTCCGTGGGCTGCTTCGCGTCAGGAAGAGGGCAAGGAGGTCTGGCACATCCCTGCGAAGTCGATCACGAGGATAGCAAGGCTGATAGAGGAGAGAGGGAGAGGAATTGCTCGGCAAGGAGCTCACCGAGATCGGGGCGGTGGCGGAGCATGGCTCCTGCGCGACGATGGAAACGGGAGCGAGAAGCCACTAGGGTTGCGGGAGAATTTATAGGGGAGGAGCTTCTTGGCGGGCATGAAAGCTTAGGGGCCGGACTTCACTGGACTGGAGGGGGAATTTTAGCGTTTGCGCCATGGGAGCCTCACGCAAATCGCATGACTCCACACGAAGGCGAGCACGGGAGAGGGAGAAGCTTGACAGGAGGGGCTAGGCGTCAACAAAAGGGAAAAAAGACAACGGACGCCAAGGAATCCAAGGTGCGCTCACGTGAGCACCGTGCGAGTGAATCGGGCCAGCGGTCGCGCACGAAAAGGGGAGTGGGGTGGGCTGCGGCGATCAGGCCAAGAGGAGGAAAGAAGTGGGCCACAGGAAAAGATAGGGCTTTCGGCCCAAAACAGGTTTAAACAAGCGATAAACGATTTTAGAATTACCATATTTAGGTTCTTATCAAATTTCAATTAGTGCAAATCAAATTTAAACACAATTCAGCCACAAGCAATGCCTCCAAAAATTTAACTAGCCCCTTTATATACTTTGGGGTGTTACAACTCTCCCCCCTCATAGAAATCTCGACATGATATTTAAGAGGCTTACCAAAGAGGTCGGGGAAATCCTTCCTGATCTCGTCTTCTCTCTCCCAAGTAGCCTCCTCCTCTGAATGATGCTTCAATTGCACTTTGCACATGGTAATCCTCTTGTTCCTGGTGCTACGCTCTGACCTTTCAAGGATCCGGACAGGGTACTCTGCGTAGGACAAATCCTCATGCACATACAGATCGCCCATGGATAGATGCTCCTTCGGTGCCTTGAGACATTTCTTCAACTAAGAGACACGAAACACATCATGCACAATTGACAACTGAGGTGGCAACTCCAACTGATAAGCAACCTCTCCTCTCCTAGCCAACACCTTGAATGGACCAATATACCTAGGTGATAGCTTGCCCTTCACCTTGAATCGACAAAGTCCTCTGATGGGTGACACTTTGAGGTACACGAAGTCTCCCATCTCAAAGGTCAACTCTCACCTCCGAGTATCTGCATAGCTCTTCCGCCTGGTTTGGGATGCCTTCAAGTTCTGACGAACCTCACGCACCTTCTCTTCAGCAACTATCAACAAAACAAGGGTGTCTTGCACTTCCTGCTGTACAGAGCTTTAAACGGTGATATCTTCAAGCTCGCATGATAGCTGTTGTTGTATGAGAACTTCGCATAAGGTAGGTGCCTATACCAACTCTTGCTATTCCTCGAAGCAAAAGCTCTCAACATGTCCTCTAGTATCTGATTAACCCTCTCTATCTGACCATCTGTTTGCGGGTGATAAGCTGAGCTGAAATTGAGACGAGTACCCAGACACTCCTGTAACTTCTGCCAGAACCTCGACATGAACTGAGCACCATGATCAGAGACTATCCTCTTAGGCACCCTGTGCTGACAAACAATCCTGGACATATACAACTCAGCCAAAGTAGAAACAGTGTAAGTCTCTCTGATGGGAATGAAACGAGCAACCTTGGTCAACCGATCAACTACCACCCAAATAGAATCATATCCTGACCGAGTCCTGGGCAATCCAACAATGAAATCAATAACAACTTCGTCCCACTTCCATTCAGGCACTCTCAAGGGCTGAAGCAATCCCGCAGGTCTCTGATGCTCCGCCTTCACAAGCTGACATGTCTCATAAATGGCCACATATTGAGCCACATCTCGCTTCATGTGGCGCCACCAAAAGCGGTCCTTGAGATCTTGATACATCTTGGTACTCTTCGGGTGAATGGAGTAACCCGAATCATGGGCCTCTCTCAGGATCAACTGGCGGAGAGCCTTAACCTCAGGCACACAAATCCTCTTTCTAAGCCACAAAGTCCCTTGCTCATCCTCTCGGTAACCTGTAATATTGCCTTCCTTCATAAACTTCTTAAGCTTCAGAATCTCCTCATGATCCTTCTGACCATCCCGAATATCACGCTCCAAGGTGGAATCCACTTTGTAATGCCCGGTTCCTGCAAAAGAAACTAAATGTCTCCTCGCGTGTGCCAGGATCAATTTCAACATCACACACGAGCACAAAATGTAATATCATGATAAAATAAGCTGAGATCAATATCATCATAAGCCAAGTACGGCGCGTAAATCATCCAAGATACATAAATGGCTCGTAGGTCCGAAAGAAAAATCCGTGAGCAGCGGACAAGCAGTAGCAGAAACTCCATCACAGGCGCCGTCCGTGGGAACACCAGTATAGCCCTAAACTCCAACGTCATCCCCATCGAACTCATCCTCCATCGCTGCACCACTGGGTCCTCAGCAGCAAGGTATGCACACAAAGAAAAAGGAAAACAAGCAAGCGTGAGTACCTAATGTACTCCGCAAGTGTGGGAAGTTATGACATGTAGGCTATTCAATGAGGAAAAGCTAACACGGGTTAAGACTTTATGCAACACCCTATTCCTTATGTTAACCTTAGCATACTATTTACTAGGTGAAGGACAACTCTATCCAAGACATGAATAAGACCGTCGGGTTATAACCACCCAACTCACCACCATCCAGGTTACTCACCTGGAGATCAGGTCACCGGGTTCCCTCCACCCGGCTACCAACCAACCAGTCCCAACTAACCAAGGCAGTGCTTCCAAGCACGCTCATGACCGTGAGCATGGCTATCTAGATAGTTTTATACTCTGCAGAGTTTGTACCAAGCTACCCATGAGTTGTGATTTCATCCCCTGTCTCTAGGTGGACTCAAACCTCCCTGACGCCCGTGACCTGTTGATCACATTACGCACTTCTGTAGGTGTGCGGCTAGAAGGTCACACTGAAGCATTTACAAACGGTCCCCCGACAAGTACGAGTACTCTAAGGTTTCATATACCATGACATATCTGGAGTAAATCCCTATGCCGAGGCAACCCCCTCTCGTGTCTTGCAGATCCCATGGCAGTAAATCTCTACTCCTTCCGCACACATAATGTTGCCATACCCATTGAAAGATTACCTAATTAATCAGCTAAGCCATTCCAAACGGACTTGTGGTGGAACGGTAATACCTGGTCGCGAGTCGCCAAGAATCGGTCCTTAGAATCTAGAACAGACACCAACACAATGAACCCGAGTCTCGTGCGTACGGAACCCACCACACAAACCTTCCTGTCCAGATTCCAATCTACTATATCCCACCACCATAGTGATAATAATGTATATAATAGTAAAGTAGACAGTTTAGCAGTTTAATAAAGTTATCACCAACTATGATAGCATGTCTAAGCAGGTAACCACCCACAAATACCCTAACATCTACCCAACCGAGCGACACGGAATAATATGGAAAACTAGGGAAACACCCTAACATAGGATTCCAATTTGATATTGTATGCATCTAAATTCTAACTACATCCTTAACATTTTCCTAACCGGTGCAAAGTGATCAAGGACACTTGCCTGGGTAGTGCGGGTCGACAAAGTAAAACTCCTGGTCCTAAAGATTGAAGGTCATCTTTGGGATCGCCTCTATGTACGTCGCCACGTGCAAGAAAGTGAACTAAAGGAAATGAGCACAAGCACGAAAATAAAGTCATAGAGAAAATAAAACATAGAACACATAAAAGAATTCATTCCTAAGCACAACAAAGATATTAAATCAAGTCTTAATACATCTACCCTACATAAAATTACATTTTATCATGTATTTTATGTGATAAGAGTCATGTAAAAGGTGCACAATATATTTTATTAAGTGTCCATAGGGCTATTAGGCATGAGAAAACATCTACAACATTTCATAGGACTTTAATTTAGTGAATTCAGCATGCAAAATATTTATTTTAATATAATCAGCATGAATCTATGATTTTATGCCAATGCCTAACACCCTACAAGGTCATATTAATTAAAACAACATAGTACAAGGGCTTTTCAGCAAAATTACATTGAGTCTAAGGGCTAGAAATAGTATTTACACTCATTCCAGGGGGTAGACTGCAAAATACACTACTACAGAAACAATTATTAGCTAAAACAGGGAACTACAGGTGCTAAATCATTAATTTGCAGCAGAAATACTAATTACCAGAGAGTCTGGGGTTAAATCTATAAAAACCAGGACCTATTTGCAATGTTTCTAAAGGTTCCAAGGGTGTGGGCGCAAAAGTGCGAAGGGGTATGCACGTTAAAACATGGGCCGTCAGATTTGGATCAGTGGCCCAGATTTAAAGTGCCTTACAAGCACATGTGGCTCAACCAGAACCGTAGGATACAAAACAAACGGCCCACAACAATGGACCGTAGGGGTACGCGCCTACCTATCTAGGCTGTTGGATTGAGATCTAAGGGCTGAGATCCGAAGGCCACGTGGCCACCTCTGGACCAACGCTTACGAAATGAACGGCTGAGATTCAAATGAACGAAGGGGTATCAAAACATCTAATCCTGACCGTAGAAGTTGGATATAAAGGATCAGGGAACTCCTGGCCAGAATAGGGAGCCAGTGGCACTCGCACGATGGCGCGCCATGGCCAGAAACCGTCGAGCTCACCGGAGCTAGCTAGATCTACGCGGATACTACCGGAACTATGAATCTAGGCACATGAATCGAAAGAGGAGGACCTTGCGATCTCACCTAAGGTACTCCCGGGTCTGGGTAGGCTCGGGAAGGGTATCATGACGGAGGGCAGCGGATCGGGTCGTCGGTGCTCGACGGGAACGTGCATCGGTGCCAATCTCCCGTGCGTGACTCGACGAGGAGGTATCCTGGGCCAGGACAAACAAGAAGAGCTAGTCAGATCGGAAAGGAATCGAGAGAGAAGCAATGTGTTGAGAGTGACGCGGGGAACCTCACCAGAGTTCGACGAACTCGCTCCTCTACGGGTTTCTTCACGTTGGGAAGAGGGCATGGAGGTCCGAACAGTCCCTGCAAAGTCGATCAAGAGGTTAGCAAGGCTGATAGAGGAGAGATGGAGAGGAATTGCTCAGCGAGGAGCTCACCGAGATCGGGGCAGCGATGGAGCAGGGCTTCCATGTGGCGATGTTAACGGGAGCGAGAAGACACTAGGGTTGGGGGAGAATTTATAGGGGAGGAGCTTCTTGGCGGGCATGAAAGCTTAGAGGCTGGACTTCACTGGATTGGAGGGGGAATTTTGGCATCCGCGCCCCGGGAGCCTCACGCAAATCGTGTGACTCCGGGCGCGAGAGGTGAGCAAGAGAGAGAGAGAAGCCTGACAGGCAGGGCCCAGCGTCAGCAAAAGGGGGAAAAAGACAAGCGGCACCGGGGAATCCAAGGCACGCGCGTGAGCGCCGCAGAAGTGGGCCGGGTCGGTGGGGCACGTGTGAAAAGAGGAGCGGGGTGGGCTATGGCGCTCGGGCCAAGAGGAGGAAAGAATTGGGCCATGGGAAGATATAGGGCTTTCGCCCCAAAACAGGTTTAAACCAAGGATAATGGGTTTTCTAATTACCAGATTTAGGTTCTAATCAAATTTTAATTAGTGCAAATCAAATTTTAAACACAATTCAGCCACAAGCAGTGCGTCAAAAATTTAACTAGCCCCTTTATATACTTTGAGGTGTTACAATTCTCTTCCCCCCCCCCCCTCAAACTAATCTCGACCCTAGATTTAATAGGCTTACCAAAGAGGTCAGGGAAATCCTTCCTGAGCTCATCTTCTCTCTCCCAAGTAGCCTCCTCCTCTGAATGATGCTTCCATTGCACTTTGCACATGGGGATCCTCTTATTCCTGGTGCTATGCTCTGACCTCTAAAGGATCTGGATAGGGTTCTCCACGTAGGACAAATCCTCATGCACATAAAGATCATCCATGAATAGCTGCTCCTCCGGTGCCTTGAGATGTTTCTTCAACTGAGAGACATGAAACACATCATGCACATCTGACAACCGAGGTGGCAACTCCAACTGATAAGCAACCTCTCATATCCTAGCCAACACCTTGAATGGACCAATATACAGAGTTGATAGCTTGCACTTCACCTTGAATCGATGAAGTCCTCTGATGGGTGACACTTTGAGGTACACGAAGTCTCCCACCTTAAAGGTCAACTCTCGCCTCCAAGTATCTGCATAGCTCTATTGCCTAGTCTGGGCTGCCTTCAAGTTCTGACTAACCTCATGCACCTTCTCCTCAACGACTCTAGCCCAAATACCTGACTCCCGCCTGCTTGGCTCCAGAACAAAGGTGTCCTGCACTTCCTGCCATACAGAGCCTCAAACGATGACATCTTCAAGCTCGCCTGATAGCTGTTGTTGTATGAGAACTCCACATAAGGTAGGTGCCTATCCCAACTCTTATTGTTCCTCAAAGCACAAGCTCTCAACATGTCCTCCAGTATTTGATTAACCCTCTTTGTCTGACCATTTGTCTGCAGGTGATAAGTTTAGCTGAAATCAAGATGAGTACCCAGACACTCCTGTAACTTCTGCCAGAACCTCGATGTGAACTGAGCACCACGATGAGAGACTATCCTGTTAGGCACCCCGTGCTGACAAACAAAACTTGACATATACAACTCAGCCAAAGTAGAAATAGTGCAAGTCTCTCCCATCAGAATGAAACGAGCAACCTTGGTCAACTGATCAACCACCACCCAAATAGAGTCATATCCCAACTAAGTCCTGGGAAATCCAACAATGAAATCCATACCAACCTCCTTGCACTTCCATCTAGGCACTCACAAGGGTTGAAGCAATCTCGCAAGTCTCTGATGCTCCGTCTTCACAAGCTGACACATCTCACAAAGGGCCACATACTGAGCCACATCTTGCTTCATGCGGCACCACCAAAAGCATTCCTTGAGATCCTTATACATTTTGGTACTCCCCGGGTGAATGGATTAATCTGAATCATAGGCCTCTCTCACGATCAACTGGCGAAGGACCTTATCCTCAGGCACACAAATCCTCTTTCCAAGCCACAAAGTCCCCTGCTCATCCTCTTGGTAACCTGTAATCTTTCCTTCCTTCATCAACTTATTAAGCTTCAAAATCTCCTCATCATCCTTCTGACCATCCCTAATATCATGCTCCAAGGTGGAATCCACATCCATCACCATTACATCAGCACTAGACACCAACCTGAGATTAAGTCTAGCAAACTCTTCACACAACTGAGGCTGCAACGTCAAAGCATTGCAATGCACCTTCCTGCACAGAGCATCTGCCACAACATGAGCTTTCCCTAGATGATAGTTAATGCCCACATCAAAGTCATTGATGAGCTCTAGCCACCTGCGCTGTCTAAGATTAAGATCCGGCTGAGTGAATATATACTTGAGACTCTTATTATCCGTATAGATCTCCGTCCTCTTCCCCATTAAGGAGTGCCTCCAAATCTTCAAGCATGAACTACCGCTGCCAGCTCCAAGTCGTGAGTCGGATAGTTCATCTCGTGATTCCGAAGCTGCCTGAAAGTATAGGCCACAACATGACCCTCCTACATAAGGACAGAACCCAAACCCTGACGAGATGCATCACAATAGACCGAGAACTCGTCCTACATATCAAGCATCACCAACAAGACACCTCTTTCAACCAGAACTCGCACTTGCTAAGCTTAGCATACAACTAATGATCCCGAAGCTTCTGCAACACCAACCTCAAATGCTCCTCATGCTCATCTTCATTCCTTGAGAAAACCAGAATATCATCAATGAAGACCACCACAAACTTATCCAAATACTCCATGAATACCATATTCATAAGGTACTTGAAGTAAGCCGGAGCATTGGTCAATCCAAAGGACATGACTGTATACTCATAAAGACCATAGTGGGAGACAAAAGCTGTCTTTGGAATGTCTAAGGGTCGAACCTTCATCGGACGGTACCCAAACTGAAGATCAATCTTGGAGAACACACAAGCTCCTCTAAGCCGATCGAGCAAATCCTCAATGTGTGGCAGAGGATACTTGTTCTTGATGGTCATGACATTAAGAGACCGATAATCAACACACAACCTCTGAGTCCCATCCTTCTTCAGCACAAAGATAACTTGCGCTCCAGAAGGTGAGGAGCTAGGACGGATAAAGCCCTTGCTCGAAAGCTCATCAATATGATCCTTAAGCTCTGCTAGCTACTGAGGGTCTATCCTGTTAGGTCTCTTATAGATAGGAGCAGTGCCAGGTATTAGATCAATAACAAACTCAATATCATGGTCAGGTGGCATACCTAGCAACTCTTCGGAAAAGACATCTAGAAACTCCCTGACGACCCGAATCTCCTCTTGATCAACAATCTGATTGATCTAAATCCTCTCGATCGATGTTCGGGTAGAAGTATGCTCCACCAAAGTGCCACCTGGATGAGTGAACCTCATAGTCTTAGTCGCATAGTGAATCACACCATCATACTTGGCTAGCCAATCCATCCCCAAGATGATATCCAGTCCTCGTGACTCCAACACAATGAGGTTTGTAGAGAAAACCAACCCCATCATGTCAATACCCATGCTAGGGCAACAACACTCATCCTGAACTCTCCTCCGGGAGAGTTGACCACCAACAAATGGGTCATAGAAGAAGTCCTCAAGAGTCCCTCTGAACAAAACCATAAGCAAAAAATGAATGAGTAGCACCTGAATCAAACAAGACAGTAGCGAGGTGAGAATTAGCAGGGAACATACCAAACAACACATCTAGAGCATCCTTAGCCTCCTCCAAAGCCACTTGGTTCACCCGACCACATGAAAACTTCTGCTGCGGCAGCTGAGACTGCTGCGCCGGCTTCTTCGGAAAAAAATTGGCAAAGTGCCCTTCTCTCCACAGACAAAGCATGTAAGTTACTCCTGACCCCCTGAGGCCTGCCTCCCTACTACTGGCTCTACTGGAACAGCCCTAGCAGACCAGGCGGAAATGAAGTACGCATCTGCAGCTACTGAACATGCTGGTGCTGCTGCTGAGGCTGTCTGTAAGCTAGCGTCGGGTACCTCTGGGGCGGCCACTGACCCACTGGTCGGCTTAAGTGTCCACCCGACTGTGGTGCAAAACGAGGACGTGCCCCACTCCCTGAAGACTGACCCTGAAAAGTTGTCTTCCGCTTTCTGTGTGCCTCAAGATTTGGCATCTGCCTCTCCATCACGAACGTCTTGTCCACCATCAATTGAAAGCTCTCATAGTAGCTGCTAGACAAAGCATTCTTCAGCTCTTCATTCAATCCCTAGATAATGCAGTCCTGCTTCAAGTCATATGTCCTGATCTCCTCTAGCGTGTAGCGTGACAACTGCGTGAAGTGAGTGAGGTACTCACACATTGTCGAACCTCTCTGCCTCAAACTCAGAAACTCCTTCCGCTTCATCTCGACCTCACCAACTGGCACAAAGTGGCTCCTAAGGCTCTGACAGAACTCCTCCCAGGTGATGCTCTCGGGGGGTGCGTGAGCGGCAGTGAGAGCCGTCCACCAGTCTGCAGCTGCTCCCGCCAGCTGGTGTGCAACTAGCAAAACCCTATCTGGTCTCATGCACTGAACCAACCTCAGCTTGCTATCTAGAGCCTTCAACCAATCGACAGCGTCCATCGGCTCCATAGGGCGGATGAAAACAAGAGGCTGCACGCTCTGAAAGTCTTTGAGACACAACCTCAGTCCCCCACCAGGTAGTGGTGGTGGTGGAGGAACTGGCTGCATGTTGGCCAACACCTGCGTCAGATTCTGGAGAATCTGATTCTGCGCAACCATCATCTGCTGCATCGTGGGAGAGACACGTGCACCACGGGCTCCACAACCTGCCCAACTCGGAAAATGAACGGCGAGGCCCTTGTCCTCTAGAGGATCGCCACGGCCTCGACCACGACCTCTGTCTGCCATCTGTTACATGTATTTAAACATGTAAGATATAACAATATATAAATAAAAGGCAATATGGGGTAAAAAATTTCCATAAGAAAGGAAAATCATCAAATAGCCCTATTAATATATAAATAATCACAATCATGTACATGCAACACTCCAGACTAGCAACAATCAAATCAAGCCATAAAAGAAAGTATAACGGACTACACGATCAATGTCAAGGTGACTACATAAATTAAGCGTGGCTCTTCAAGGTGGTTTCACTATTTTGAACAAGGGGAGGGCAGAAAAGTTCATTTATTCGAATTTTTCAAACAAATAAGTAGGAGAGTTGAAGTTTTCTTGAAAAGAGGTAAGGCACGTGGAAATGGAAACACACACCACATTTTCACAAGTTTTTCTTGTTGAAGATACTTATTGAGGCAAAAATAGGATTAGTTCACGACCATTTCTAACTATACTTGCGTCCTAGGGACAACATTGCTCTCATACCACTTTGTAACACCCGGTTCCTGCAAAAGAAACCAAAAGTATCCTCGCATGTGCCATGATCAATTTCGACATCACACACGAGCACAAAATGTAATATCATAATATACTAAGACAAGCTCAATATCATCATAATCCATGTACAACGAGTACATCATCCAAGATACATAAGTGACCCGTAGGTCTGAAAGAAAAACTCGTGAGCAGCGGACAAGCAATAGCGGAAACTCCATCACATGCGCCGTCTGTGGGAACACTAGTCTAGGCCTGAACTCCAGCGCCGTCCCCGTCGAACTCATCCTCCATCGCTCCACCACTGGGTCCTGAGCAGCAAGGTATGCACACGAAGAAAAAGGAAAACAAGCAAGCATGAGTACCTAATGTACTCTGCAAGTGTGGGAAGTTAAAACATGCGGACTATTCAATGAGGAAAAGCTGACACGGGTTAAGCCTCTATGCAACACCCTATTCCTTACGTTAACCTTAGCATCCTATTTACTAGGTGAAGGACAACTCTACCAAGACATGAATAAGAGCATTGGGATATAATCACCCGAGTCACCACCGTCCAGGTTACCCACCTGGAGATCAACTCACCGGTTCCATCCACCGGGCTACCAACCAACCCACCAACTAGTCCCAATTAATCAAGGCAGTGCTTGCAAGCGCGCTCATGACCGTAAGCACAACTATCTAGATAGTTTTATACTCTGCAGAGTTTGTACCATGTTACCCACAAGTTGTAATTTCATCCCCTGTCTCCAGGTGCACTAAAAACTTCCAGACACCCGTGACCCGTCAATCACATTACACACTTCCGTAGGTGTGCGGCCAGAAGCTCACAATGAAGCCTTTACAAAGGGTCCCCCGGCAAGTACGAGCACTCTAAGGTTTCGCATACCACGACATATCTGGAGTAAATACCTTCATCGAGGTAGCCCCCTCTTGAGCCTTGCGGGTCCCAGAGCAGTAAATCCCTACTCCTTCCCCGCACCGAGTTCTTTCCATACCCATCGAAATATTACCTAATTAATCAGCTAAGTCGTTCCATACTGGACTTGTGGTGGCATGGTAATGCCTGGTGGCGAGTCACCAAGAACCAATCCTTAGAATCTAGAATAGGTGCCAACACAATGAACCCGAGTCTCGTGCGTACTACACCCACCACACAAACCTACCTGTCCAGATTCCTATCTATTATATCCCACCACCATAGTGATAATAATGTATATAATAGTAAAGTAGACAGTTTAGAAATATAATAAATTTACCCCCAACTATGACAGCATGGCTAAGCAGTTGTAATCACCCACAAATACCCTAACATCTACCCAACAGAGCGACAAGGAATAATGTGGAAAAATTGGGAAACACCCTAACATAGGATTCCAATTTGACATTGCATGCATCTAAATTCTAACTACATCCTTAATATTTTCCTAACCGGTGCAAAGTGATCAAGGCCACTTGCCTGGGTAGTGTGGGTCGACAAAGTCAAACTCCTAGTCCTAAAGATTGAAGGTCGTCTCTGGAATCGCCTCTATGTACGTCGCCACGTGCAAGAAAATGAAGTAAAGGAAATAAGCACAATCACAAAAATAAAGGCATAGAGAAAATAAAACATAGCACACATAAAATAATTCATTCCTAAGCACACCAAAGAGATTAGATGAAGTCCTAATAGATCTACCCTATATGAAATTACATTTTATCATCTATTTTTTGTTATAAGAGTCATGTAAAAGGTGCACAATATATTTTATTAAGTGTCCATAGGGCTATTAGGCATGAATAAACATCTACAACATTTCATAGGACTTCAATTTAGTGAATTCAACATGCCAAAAGTATTTATTTTAATAAAATCAGCAGCAATCTATGATTTTATGCCAATGCCTAACACCCTACAGGGTCATATTAATTAAAATAGCATAGTACAAGGGCTTTTCTACAAAATTACAGTGAGTCTAAGGGCTAGAAATAGTATTTACACTCATTCCGGGGGGTAGACTGCAAAATACACTACCGCAGAAACAATTAGTTGTTAAAACAGGGAACTACAGGGGCTAAATCATCAATATACAGTAGAAATACTAATTACCAGAGAGTCTGGGGTTAAATCTTTAAAAACTAGGACCTATCTGCAATGTTTCTAAAGGTTCTAGGGGTGTGGGCGCAAAAGTGCGAAGGGGTATGCATGTTAAAACATGGGTCATCAGATTTGGATCAGCGGCCCAGATTTAAAGTGCCTTACAAGCACATGTGGCTCAACCAGAACCATAGGATACAAAACAAACGGCCCACAACAAAGGATCGAAGGGGTATGCGCCTACCTATCTAGGCCGTTGGATCGAGATCTAAGGGCCGACATCTGAAGGCCACGTGGCCAATTCTGGACCAACGCTTATGAAATGAACAGCCGAGATTCAAATGAATGAAGGGTATCCAAACATCTTATCCTGTCCGTAAAGTTGGATCTAACGGATCGGGGAACTCCTGGCCAGAATAGGGAGTCGGCGGCACTCGCGTGACATGCACCATGGCCGGAAACCGTCGAGCTCGCTAGAGCTAACTAGATCTATGCGGATACTACTAGAACTACAAATCTAGGTGCATGAATCAAAAGAGGAGGACCTTGCAAGCTCACCTAGGGTACTCTCGCGGTCATGGGAGGCTCAAGAAGGGTCTCGTGATGGAGGGCGACAGATTGGGTCGTCGGTGCTCGCTGAGCACGTGTCTCGGTGCCAATCTCCCACGCGCGACTCGACTGCTCTAGGCCAAGACAAACACGAAGAGCAAGTCAGATTGGAAAGGAATCGAGAGAGAAGGAATGCGTCGAGAGAGAGGCGGGGAACCTCTTCGGAGTCTGACGAACTCGCACCTCCGCGTGCTGCTTTGCGTCGGGAAGAGGCTAAGGATGTCCGCACGTCCCTGCGAAGTTGATCAAGAGGTTAGCAGGGCCGATAGAGGAGAGAGGGAGAGGAATTGCTCAATGAGGAGCTCACTGAGATCGGGGTGGCGGTGGAGCAGGGCTCCCACGCAGCGATGGAAACATGAGTGAGAAGGCAATAGGGTTGTTGGAGAATTTATAGAGGAGGAGCTTCTTGGCGGGCACGAAAGCTTAGGGGCCGGACCTCACTGGATTGGAGGTGGAATGTTGGCGTCCATGCCACGAGAGCCTCACACAAATCTCGTGACTCTGCGCGAGAGAGGCGAGCACGGGAGAGGGAGAGGCCTGACAGGAGGGGCTCAGCGTTAGTGAAAGCGGGAAAAAGACAAGGGGCGCCGGGGAATCCAAGGCGCTATCGCCCACGTGATTCTGTAGAGACTCCACAACCCAAGTGGAGAGCTCGACACTTCTCTGGTGCCCACGTGAACCCAAGTGCCTCAATTAATGGACTTTCTGAAGTCTTGTTGACTCACGTGTAAGTCCATAAGGGTAAAAAATAAGAGAAAAAAAAAAGAAAGAAAAAAAGAGATTTTTTGCAGCTTGCGCCGCTTTCTCTTTTGAGCTCTCGCCGTGGCCCGTCGCTGCTTCTTTTGCGCTCTCGCCATCGCTGGTTGTCCTATCAGGATAACTTCTTTAGGCGGGGTTCCAGTTTTGCGATGTTCAGTGCGTTTTAATGGAACTAATTACCACGACATGGTTCCATGCATGCGTCTGCACATGCGTGGTCGAAGACTTTGGGAGTATCTCACAGATGATCTCAAATGCCCGTCTTGCTTGGCGGTTCCTTCTGAGCCTGTTATTTCAGATAAGTCTACTGGGGAATATAAGAAGAAGTTGTTTGAGGATTATGAGACTCGTCGATCTGCATATGAGTCTCACTTCATCTTATACAAGACTTGGTTGGATGATGATGCTCGAGCTGGTGCTATTCTTGCTGCTAGTATAGAGGATTGTCCTGCTGCACACATAGTTGAGTTTAAGTATTCATACCATATGTGGTCTATTATGTGTCATCGTTACGAGACTACTGGTCAGTCTATCTCTTTTGTTGCTTTTCGTCACGAGCAATTGTTACGACATGGAGATGCTACAGTGGAGGCGTTATTTGATCAGGTGGAGGAGACTCATGATGCTGCCTTGTTGCGAACCTCTACCGTTTTGTCTGCTCATCCTTCCACTTCACGACCTCGTGCTGGTGTTCGGGCTTGCTGTTCTTCACATAGTGCTCGTGGTGCTGGTACTGGAGGATCTCAGTGGAGTTCTGCTGCCACAGATGCCCAGTTGCTTATGATTCTTTGTCATCTTGTTGCCTCTACATCATCAAGAGTTGTTGGTATTGTAACTCAGCCTTCTACACCATCAAGTTCTGCTGCTGCTTCTCTGTCTTCCTCTAAGGGACCGCCTTCCACTTCTCGTTGAGATACTCACCCATGGATTCTTGATTCTAGGGTTTATTTTCATATGACTCCTTACTCCACCTGTTTGTCATCTCTGAGTCATTCGTATCGTTCTCTCACTGTTCATACTGTCGATGGTTCATCACTTTCGATTCTTGGACAAGGCACCCTTTTATCTGACTCTTTTAATGTTCCTGATATCTCCTATGTTCCTAACGTGATCATGCAGTTTATGTCTGCTAGTCAACACACATATCGTGGTTGTCGTTCTTGATTCTGATTCTTCTTCTATTTTGGATCATTGTACGGGTCAGCCTGTTTGCTCTGGTCCTCGTCGTCTCGATTCACAGCGTCTCTGGGAGCTTGACTAGCTTTGTCTTCCTTCCGTTGCGCCCGCTAGTCATGTTAGCTCCGCTTTTGTTGCTTCGTCTACCTCGTCTTTTGCTCAGTGGCATCATCATTTAGGACATATTTGTGGCTCTTGTCTATCTTCCTTGATTCTTTGTGGTGTCTTAGTATCAGTTTCAGGATCTTAGTCGTTACCTCAGTGCCAGGGTTGTCGATTAGGGAAGTAGATTCAGCTTCCCTATCCTTCTAGTGAGTCAGTGTCCCATCATCCTTTTTACCATGTTCATTCAGATGTCTGAGGTCCTGCTCCTTTTCTTTCCAAAGGAGGGCATAAATACTTTATCATTTTTATAGATGATTTTCTCGCCACACGTGGGTTTACTTCATGAAACATCGTAGTGAGACATTGTCTATCTATAAGTCTTTTTCGGCTATGGTATGCACACATTTTGACATGCCTATCTGTGTCTTTCGTGCTGACTCTACTGGTGAGTACCTCTCTGATGCTCTTCGTGATTTTCTTTCTGAGCAAGGTACCATTGCTCAGTATTCTTGCCCTGGTGCTCAAGCTCAGAATGGCGTTGCTGAGCGCAAACATCGTCATCTCCTTGAGACAACACGTACACTTCTCATTGCTTCCTCCATTCCACCAAATTTTTGGGCTGAGGCTGTTTCCACTTCCACTTTCTTGATTAACATTTAGCCCTCGTCTGCTCTTAAATGAGGGATTCCTTTTGAGCATCTTACGGGCAAGACCCCTGACTACATCAGCCTTCTTCGTTTTGGTTGTGTGTGCTACATGTTGCTCGCACCTCGTGAGCGCACGAAGCTGACTGCTCAGTCGGTCGAGTGTGTTTTCTTAGAGTAGAATTCAGAGCATAAGGGTTATCGTTGTTGGGATCCAGTTGGTTGACGAATGAGGATTTCATGAGATGTTGTTTTTTGATGAGACACATCCTTTCTATCCTTGTCCTTCTGATGCTTCTTCTACGTCTGTAGTTGATCCTATTTCGTTCATGTTCTCTCCAGATGCCCTCGTTGCTAGTGTACCCCCCTGACACTCTTTGTTGCGTTCGACAATCTCCCCTTATTCTTCTTCTTCTTATTCTTTGGAGCCTTGTTTTTTGGTTCCCGAATACACTTTGAAGACTCCTCTCACTTAGGTCTATACTCGACAATTTGTGCCCACTTTAGGTGTGCCATCTTCTTCCAATGAGCCATCTACTCCAGTTGAGTTATCCTCTGATGTCTCAGCTTTTTTAGCTCAACCTGCCTCTCCGGATACACCTTATTCTCCTGAGGAATTATCTCCTTCTGATGATTCTTCTCCTAAGCAGCCTCTTGGACGTGGTCATCATCCTCGTCAGCCTCCTCATCGTTACTCTCCTTCCAGCTTTGTTGCTACTGCTCTTCCCGAGTCGGCTACTTATCATGATGTTGTTCCTCATCCGAAGTGGCAGCATGCGATGGCCGATGAGATTGCTGCTCTCGAGCGCAGTGACACGTGGGGACTTGTGCCTTGTCTCCCACATGTACGCCCGATCACCTGTAAGTGGGTCTATATGGTTAAGACCCACCCTGATGGTTCACTTGAGCGATATAAGGCTCGATTGGTCGCCTGTGGCTTCCAGCAGGAACATGGTAGTGACTACGATGAGACCTTTACTATTGTCGCTCACATGACCACTGTTTGCACTATGCTCTATGTGGTCTCTGTTCGTGACTGGTCCGTCTCTTAGCTTGATGTAAAGAATGCCTTTCCTAATGGTGAGCTGCATAAGGAGGTTTATATGCAGCCACCACTAGGGCATTCTGTTCCTGAGGGTATGATTTGTCGCCTTCGGTGTTCTCTTTATGGCCTTAAGCAGGCTCCTCATGCTTGGTTTCAACATTTTGCATCTAAGGTCACTGTTGCTGGTTTCTCTGCCAGTGCTCATGATCCCGCGCTTTTTGTGCACACTTCGTCTCATGGACGCACTCTTCTTCTTCTCTATGTTGATGACATGATCATCATCGGAGATGATTATGAGTACCTAGGCTTTATAAAGGCTGGTCTCAGTGAGTAGTTTCTTATGTCCGATCTTGGTCCTCTTCGCTACTTTCTTGGGATTGAGATTTCCTCCTCCTCTGAGGGAATTTACCTGTCTTAGGAGAGGTACATTCAATATCTTCTTGATCGGGCTTCTCTTATTAATCATCAGACTGTTGAGACTCCTATGGAACTCAATGTCCATCTTCGAGCCACCGATGGTGATCCTCTTATGATCCTACTCGTTACCGTCATATTGTAGGAAGTCTCGTGTACTTTGGTGTCACTCGTCTTGATATCTCGTACTCTGTTCACATTTCGAGTCAGTTTGTTTCGGCTCCCACCCAGGTCCACTATAGTTTTGTGTCTTGCGTTATCTTCGTGGGACTATCTATAGACGCTTGTTCATTCCACCCTCTAGCTCTTTACAAGTCAAAGAATATTCTGATGCTACTTGGGATAGTGATCCTCTAATCGTTGATATCTTTCTGCCTATTGTGTTTTTCTTGGTAGTTCTCTCATTGCTTGAGAGACTAAGAAGCAGGTTGCAGCTTCTCGTTCAAGTGCAGAGGCTGAGTTGCGTGCTATGGCTCTTGTGAGTGTAGAGGTTACATAGTTGCAGTGGTTGCTTTAGGACTTTGGTGTTTCTATTGGTATGCTGACTCCTCTTTTGTCTAACAGTAGAGGTGCTATCAGTATTGCTCGTGATCTGGTCAAGCATGAGCTTACCAAGCATATTGGTGTTGATGCTTCTTATACACAAGCACACATATAGGACGGTGTTGTTGATCTTCAGTACGTGCCTTAGAAGCTTCAGCTGACGGATTTTTTCACGAAGGCACATACCCGAGCTCAGCATAGTTTGTATCTCTTCAAACTCAGTGTTCGTGACGCACCGTGAATTTGAGAGTGGGTGTTAGAGATATATGGGTTGTTAGTATTTTCCCTTTTGCATAAAATCTTTTCCGCATATTTATAATCCTTTGTACCTCTGTTTATTGTGGCTTGTGGCCCTCATAATAATACAAGTCCTATTCATAATAGAGGGGTCCTCGATCCCTGCACATGCGGCCCCCCGACCCGCTGTTCAAGTCCCCCATGTGGACCTCGAGAAGGAGGACGCACAGCTGAGCCGGAAGATGAGCAGCCGCACATCTCTCAAGGGATTAGTAGTCTATGTCATAGACGCCATGGCAGACTCAAATCCTCTACAGTAACTACAGTGCAGTTACTGCAGTTGACAGGTGAGACCCATGTCCTCTGGCCCTACCAGTCAGTTGCTGCAGCAGGAGATTTCGTTCGTGCCATGGCAGAACAACACAGGGCACCGTGTCAAATTCTGACATATATAGGGCCTATTTGGTTCAATGTCTAACTTGCCTAAGCCTAATGTTAGGCATGCAGCACTGTTTTAGGCGTGTGTTTGGTTGTTGACTAAGGTTAGGCATGCCACAGAACTTAGGCAACTTTTGCTTCCATTGGCTAACAAAAAACTGCCTCAACTATGGCGCTCAAATCAAACGCCTAAGCTTAGCTATTTGCCTAAATCTAGTCATGGTAACAAAACAAACACATGCTAAACTTTTTTAAGCGCGTCTAAACTTAGGTTATGGTAACAATACAACCATATGCTAACATTAGCTAGCTTAGGCGCACCACAAGTGTGACAAGTGGCTAAGCTTAGGCTTAGACAAGTTAGCCATCATCCAAACAGGCCCATAATTCCTTGTATCCTTGTCAGCTTGAAGATCGGGAGAAAGAGCTCCGTGGAGAGTAAGGAGGTGGAGACAGCTCCACATACGGACCACTAGCACGGGCACCGGTACCGGAATCGAGACAAAGGCAGAGCCGGCACACAGGAACAGCTGGGCGCGCCAGGATACAGAGTGGGACATGAGGCAGTGGATCGACCTGGCTTTTCTAAGAAATACGAGTCAACGTGAGGCATGGCAACGTGCAACAATGAAAATTGAAGAAGCCACGGACGGAAGCTTACGGATCAAGGAAGCTGCAGAGGACCTCAAATGAAACCATAACAACTTGTAATCTGTATCAGATCCTCTTTTATCATTTTTTGTTTGTTTGTTCCGGCTAAGGTTAACAGATCGCTTGTGATCATAACTAATGTACGAATCAGGTGCACCCGAGTGATCAAATCCTCATATACTCGTTTTCCCTATAAATTAACAAGTAACCTCCTGTGAAAATATAGAAGTTCACCCATTCTCTCATGGCAACTAGAGCCTATTCTACATCGAGAAGATGACAAGTGCCACTCCATCTTCGATAGGCTTCAACACTGTTGGTACACCGCATACTGGATACCTCAGGTGCAAGATAAAAATGCCTAAGGACTCTGCTTCTTCCCAGAGATAGGCTCTGGAGGTGTCACGTGTCCAGCGGGCCTGGACCACGCCCTTCCTCAAGGGCGGGCTCTGGTACTGCCACATGCCCCTCAGCTCGGGACCTGGCCTCCCCGCAGACACGGTCTCCTGGGACGCCACGTGTCGAGCGAGGCGGGGCCTCCACCCATCCACAGGGGTGAGCTCCAGTGCCGCCACATAGCCAGTAGCTCAGGGTCGCGCCTCCCCCGCAAAAGCAGACTCTGATGCTACCACACATCCTTTGACCTGCTGTCAAAGGTAGCAGGTGGCCATAACATCTTAGATCCTGTACAGAGATAAGATCTCGCTGGGGCCACCTGTCGGGTCTCGGGCCCCACTTGTAAGCTGTCCGGCCTTGGACAATAAAAGGACCAGGCAACCAACGACTTAGGCATTCAATTCGAATTCAACTTCACCCACGCTCAAGAACACAAATACTCCAGCAATACAACACACACCATGGACATATGGTGTTACGCTTTGGCAGCTCGAACCACGTAAAAACCCCCTTGTGTTCACGGATGGGAAAAGAACTATACCACTCAATTAGATTATGCATGGATGAGATTATGGTTAACATGAACTGGTTAAATATGATATGGTAATGGGTGATCTAAGCAAGCCTGGTATGTGGATGGGTTGGATGTTATGGTGGTTTTGCTTGCTTTACATCTAAGGACCAATTCGTGGAGCGACCATCCAGAATTTACAGTGCCACCACGAGGCCAAGTATGGGTGCAGCATAGCTGATTAATTAGGGCTTTTCCAGTGCTATTTAGACCATTAAGGATGCTCGAGGAAGGGGTAGTCGGATTGGGTTTGTTGATGATTGGTGGGACTACCCTGGGATCTGAATGACTCAAGAGGGGGCCCTTGGTTGAAGATGTGCTCAGTTGGAGACATCGCCACCGGTGAAACCTCAATGGGGTCTAAATAGGCTGGTAATCCATCTGTAAAGGCTACTTTGTGATCTCTTGGCCACACACCAACGGAAGTGTGAGACGACATAATAGAGGTTCTAGTCATCGAAAGGTGATGAAATCACAAACACGTGGGTAAAGCGGTACAACCTCTACAGAGTGTGTCTAAAAACTATCATGATAGCCGTGCTCCCGGTTTTGAGCAACCTGGACCCTCACATGATTAGAGGAAAATTAGGATTTGGTATGTTATTGATGGTTATGAATTGAATTCTCGTATTAAATATGGATATTGGTATTGATGATGGATATGAAATATGGACTCGTATTATGATAACTACATGGCTTATGATGGGTTATTTCATATACATGTAATATATTGCTTTTCAAATGTTTTAATGTACTTTTCAGCACTCAACCATTATTATTGTCGTCATTTGAATCAGCCACATGTCATACTTTCCACACTTGCTGAGTACAACATGTACTCACTCTTGCAACCCCCCCCCCCCCAACAGTTGCAGGTCAGGATTGGGAGTTTAATGGCGATAATGTGGATTTCTAGGCCGTGTCTACCGTCAGCTTGCCCGTGGTGTTGCATGGAGCTGCGCTATGCCCTATTGCTTAATCCTGTTCTGTGGTAATTTTCTGTATACTCTTTGTGAATGCACTTGTGTATGTGTGTTGAACGTTCGGGGCACGCATACACAGCATGTGGTTCATTTTTCGGAACCGGGTGTCACACCCTTAGGACCTACCTGACTCTGTCCATAGAATCTATAACTTACATTACGTGTAATTATAGACTCACCTCCATGAAACTAAGCATAAAACTTTTGGAGGTTCTTGATGTTCCATGGGTTGGGAAGCGGGGTCCCATCCTCAGTAGCCAAGTGAATGCATCCGGGGCGGGAAACTTTGATTACTTGGAAGGGACCATCCCAACTGGGGGATATTTTGTTCATCCCTTGACAAATTAGTATTCTCTGCAGCACTAGATTGCCTTCTTCAAGCTGTTGGTTGCGCACATGCCTTTGGTGATAGCGCCGAAGTGTCTAGTGATATCGTGCATTCCGAACAGCTTCTTGACACCTTCCCTCATCGATGAGGTCAAGGTCTCCACGCCGGAGCCTGTCCTGCGCGGCTTCGTCGAAGGTCCGAACCCAGAGTGACCCCATAGTGATATCTGGATGAAGGACCGCTTCAGCTCCGTACATCAGAAAGAAGGGAGTCTCTCTAGTTGATCGGTTAGGTGTTGTCCTGCTCGCCCACAATGCAGACGGAAGCTCCTCTATCCAGTTGGCGCCATGTTTCTTTAGGTGCAAATATGTGCGCGTCTTGAGTCCTTTCAATATCTCTGCATTTTCTCTCTCGGCATTGCCATTACTTGTAGGATGAGCTACTGATGCGTAGCCTACTTAAATGCCAAGGTATTCACAATATTCTTGAAATGCTGCACTTGTGAATTGAGTTCTGTTGTCAGTTATGACTCTGTTCGGAACTCCAAATCTGCAGACTATGGACTTCAAGAACTTGATAGCAGATCGTTTGTTGATTGTCACAACTGGAGTAGCTTCCAGCCACGTAGTGAACTTGTCGATGGGGATGTACAGGAACCTGTAACCTCCGACGACTTTTGGGAAAGGTTCCAAAATGTTCATACCCCACATAGTGAATGGCCATGTAGGAGGTATCATTTGCAGTGACTGAGCCGGTGTGTGAATCTGTTTCGCGTGGAACTGGCATGCTTCACACTTTTGTACTAGCTCAACTGCATCCTGGAGTGTTGTAGGCCAGTAGCAGCCATGCCAGAAGGCTTTACCAACCAACATGTGGGAAGACGTGTGGTTCTCGCACTCGCCTCCATGGATTTCCGTGAGGAGTTTGTGGCCTTCTTCCCAGGAAATGCACTGCATTAGGACGCCCTTAGCACCGTGCCAGTAGAGATCCCCTTCTACCAGCGTGTATCTTTTAGCCAATCTGATGATCCGGTCAGCGGATACACCATCTTCAACAAGGATGTTGTCTTTCAAGTAGCACTGGATCTCCGAGATCCATGCATCGGAGCTAACTTGAGCCTCCGAATCTTGCATGCTGGGTTGCTCAGAGCTTCCTGTAGCGTCTACAATCCTTTGTGGACGCCATGGTAACAGGGCCACCGAGACTACCAGCTTCGATGTGCCGGTATTGCCCCCTTCGCTCAGTTCGGCGTGCTAAGCAGTAGGTCCTGACCATCTCTTGACAAAGACTCCGTCGGCATCTTGAGCTCCGGTTGAAGCTTTTGTTAAGAATTCATCAGCTTAAGCGTTGTTGAGACGCTAAACATGGCAGAGGTCGAGGACGTGGAAATCCTTCTGGAGCTTTTGGACTTCCAAGAGGTAGGAAGCGAGTTTAGGGTTGTTGCAGCTGCATTCACCTTTGACTTGCTTAATGATGGGTTGCAAGTCACCGTTCACTAGCAACTGCTTGACACCATATGATAGCGCCACCTTGAGTCCATAAATGAGTGCTTCATACTCTACCATGTTGTTGGTTGCCTTGAAATCAAGGTGTACCATGTATTTGACCATCTCCACGGTCAGAGCGAGGAGAAGAATTCCAGCTCCGGCCCCCTTCTTCTGCACGAAGCTGTCGAAGTAGAGAGTCCAGTGAGGCTCGGTGAAGACCGGGACCTTGGGTTCCTCCTTCTGCTCATTTTGGCCCCCTGGGTTTGATGAAGAAGGGGTCCACTCCACCATTAAGTCAGCCAATGCTTGACTCTTGATAGCATGTCCAGGCAGGTATTCGAGGTTGAATTCTGCCAGCTCCGCTGCCCACTTTGCAATATTATCAGTAGAGTTTGGATTGTGGAGTATAGCACGTAGTGTATATGAGGTTACCACTGATATCTTGTGGGCTTGGAAGTAATGACATAGCTTCCTTGAGGCGATAAGTACTGTGTAAACCAGCTTATGCACCTCAATGAATCGAGTCTTGGCGTCGTGGTGTACTTTGCTGATGAAGTACACTTGTCGGTGGTTTGGATCCGGCAGATCTCCCGACACTACTAAAGTGTTAGAGGAGTTTGTGGTTCGGTGTGGGCACGCGGAGATTCAAAAAGGTGAATTACAAATGACGCAGGAGACACAAGAATTTACGTGGTTCGGGCCGCCTGAGCGTAATACCCTACTCCACGGGGTGTGTTGATGTTGTATTGGATGTAGCGCGTGTGTCAGCGTGTCTGAACGTCGTGTCCTATGTACCGTCGGCCTGTCCTTTTATAGTACAAGGGTAGGCCGTTACAAATTAGCCTGGCCCGACATGTGGCCCCGGCGGTTACTAGTATTGATACTTATTCAACACGTTTAATTGCCCTTAATGACTGGGTAATGGGCTTTGACAGCACCGTTACTGGTAATTAAGGTTGTCCGATCATGTGTCATTAATGCAGTATTAATGACACTTGGTCGGGTCTTGAAGTCCTTGATTCCCCTTTGAAGATCCAAAGACGTTGTGGAGTCTTCCAGAGGTTAGAGGCTGAAGATGCGACTGTTGGACATGTCGCAGCATCGGAGCACACTGTGGAGAACAGATGGCTCCAGCGTTACCCGACACGTGTCAGCACCGGAGTTTCCCTCGGTCTGGGGTTAGGTCCGGGGGTGCCACTTCGGTATGTAGCCCGGAGCTTCCCCCTTTGCGGGTGGTAGCTCCAGTTTGATAGTACACGTGGCGACCCTGGGGCTAACCATGTTGGAGAAGCGGGTCCGGACATGTCTGACATGTGGGCCTCCGAAGGTCTTCAAATCAAGTAGATGACTTTCCCTTGAGATCTTTGCAATCCCAAGGGGTATATAGTGCCCAGGGTACCGACAGTGGCCCCCTGGGCCCACCTCCGGGGAAGACCCCTTGGATGAAGTCATTCCGCCGGAGGTGGGTCCGTCCTTTGACTTGGAACTGAGTCTTCAAAGGTCTTCAGATGTGCCATTGGCGATGGTTTGGAGTTAAATCCTCGCCGCGTGGCGTATCCCGTGTGCGGCAGGTGAGATCTTTGGCGTGCGGATCTCACGCAATTGAAGGTCGCCGGTTCCCAATACGAACATCGTATCGGTTCCGCGCGCCTTGTCAGACCGCCGCCTTCGGGCTTCCCGCCTCATGATGGCAACCGTTCACCTGGGTAAGAACCTCGACTTAATCGTCGGGGTAGTCCCGGGCCCTCTTGTCATCGGCTGGGTGGAATTTCTTGAGTGGTATCTTCGACTTTCTTGCGGTTTCCATCCAAGTGTCGCAAGGGCTTACTTAAGAAGGAAAGCGCGCACCGTTTGGGGTTCTTTACGCCTCTCGTCTGATCTTGCGCTCAAACTCCCAACTTGTGCTTCGCTTTTCTTCTCTTGCCTTGCCATGCCGCGATGGAGTTGGGTCTCCGCGAGAGTCGTTTGAAGACCGACGGTGAAAGTGCATCTAGGACTCCCTTGTGGGTTTTGGATGATTTATGACAAGCAATTGGGATCCTAATCCATTTGTTGAGATGAATGCAGGAAAATGGTGAAAAATGAGCAAAGTGCCAAAAAGAGGGAAATTGAGAAGGAAAATGAATTTGAGCTCAAGGAGAAGAAATTAGTAGTTTAGTATGTATGGAGTGTGTTAAGGAAACACACCCAAGAGCTCAACCTCACTTAATCACACACACACAGTGCACAAAGCTATACAGGACCGGACTAGTCCGATATCAGCCGGACTAGTCCGATATCACATTCTGCACCAGATCGGACAAGTCCGGTCACCACCGGACTAGTCCGATATTCTTTCTGTTCCACTTCGGACTAAGCCTCCCCAATGCGGACTAGTCCTTATCAATGCACAAGTCACACAAAATCGGACCAGTCCGTTGTGACCCGGACTAGTCCATTATACTTTCTGATCCACTTCGGACAAGTCCGGTGTTTACACGGACTAGTCCGATATACACCCTGATCTAAATCGTACAAGTCCTCCAAGTGCGGACTTGTCATCCTAAACACTTAGGGTTTCATATGTCCGGACAAGTCCGATGACAATCGGACTAGTCCGAAGCTTTCCAGTAGCGAAATCGGACAAGTCCGTTTTGAACCGGACTAGTCCGAGATTCCTGGACACTTAGAGTTTGCTTCACACAGCACACCGGACTAGTCCGGTCACCACCACGGACTAGTCCGATCTTTCTGAACCCTAACGATATCTTCTAGAAACCCCATATAAATAGAGGTGCACGACCCACTTTCACCCACTCTAGAACCCTAGCGCTGTCACACCTCCCAAGAGACTCAAAAACCATCTCTCTCCACGAAATTAAGTGCAAAATCAATCAATCCATTGAAGATCACTTGTAGATCATTGGAGAGGCACCTGGCACACGATTGAGCTCTTGGTTTGAATCTCTAACACACTCTTGCATCTCAATTTGTATATTTCGAAGTGTGTTATTGGTGGTCTTGAAACTTGTAATCAAGGGAGCTCTCAACTTGTGAGATCGCCCCTTCAACTTGGTGATTTACCCCTGTGTGGTTAGTGGAAGAGGATTGGCCTTCGTGGCGATCCGACGAGGGAAGGGTTGGTGAAGACCCGGTCCTTTTGTGGGCTCCTCAACGTGGACGTAGGTTGCCTTCGTGGTAACCGAACCACGGGATAAATCTTGTGTCTTGTTCGTTTGTGTTCATCATCCTAGTTGATCAACATTATCTAGGGTTTGATTCATCTTGTTGAATTTAAGTTAAACAAGAATCATACTTGCAATAGAACTTGACATACAATCATTGTACTGTTATTGAAGTTTATATTTCCGCTGCAAACGTCAACGAAACAATCAAATTGACCTAACCTGATCAACCTAGTCCGTGAAATCCGGACTAGTCCGCACTTTACCGGACTAGTCCGATATATCTGGTTTTGACCTTGTTGTTGAAGTGCTACAGGAACTGAGAAAATTCAAGAAGGCCTATTCACCCCCCCTCTAGGCCTACATTCAATTGGTATCAGAGCGGGTTCTTCAAGAAAGAGTGCAACCACTCGAAGAGATCATGTCGGACATGAAGGAAGTCCAGAAATTCAACAACCAGGAAGAAATGAACAATGACAAGCACCAAAAGCTTGAAAAGTATCTCGAAGCCATTCAAGACTTCGATGATGATGATGAGGAGACATTGGAGCTGAAAGCACTGCTCCGAAAGAAAACACTTTCCAAAGGGAAAGCTAAAGTTGAATAAAAGAAGAAGGGGAGTAGTCACACCGACTACTCCTGATATCCTTTTAATTATGACCGTTTAAATTCTAACAGCAGTCATTATCTATCTATTCCTCTCGGAAAAGCCCCACACTTCGATGGGAGTGATTACTCCATGTGGAGGCAAAATATGAAGATGCACTTGATTTCCCTTAACCCAAGTTTATGGCATATTGTGTGCACAGGAATAAACATCCCTGATGACGATGAAGAGCTCACGCCAAGTCAAGAGCAAGCCATTCACAGGAATGCCCAAGCCGCAGCCGTTATCACCTCATCTCTAAGTAGAGATGAATTCACAAAGGTGGACAGATTGGAAATTGCCAAAGAAATCTGGGACACACTACAGACAGCACATGAAGGTGACCGGCATGTGCGGGAGGCAAAGATTGTAATGATTGAAGGCGAACTAGGAAGGTTCGCGATTGAGGAAGATGAGTCTCCCCAAGACATGTACAACAGACTGAAGACTCTTGTGAACAAGGTTCGATCATATGGGAGCAAAAAGTGGAATGACCACGAGGTTGTAAAGCTCATCCTTAGAGCCTTTATGCCTTGCAACGTCACACTTTGTTCTATGATCCGAGAAAGTCCCGGGTACAAGAAAATGACTCCGGATGAACTGCTTGGCAAAATTATCAACTTTGAGATGATGGAGAAGCAAGCCAAGCACGTAAAAGAAATAGCCGATCTCACATCAGCTAAGAAGAAGGGAGTTGCCCTAAAGTCCTCACTCAAGCCTCTATCCAAAGAAGCAAGAGAAGCACAGCTTGAGGAGGACAGCGATGATGAAAGCAGCGAGCTGGACGAAGAAGGTATGATTTTGTTCATGAAGAAGTTCAAAAGAATTATGAAGAAAAGACAAGGAGCAAAATCGAGTGAAGGAAAATACAAGGAGAAGACAAAGCCGAAGATGAGGCGGGCATGCTATAATTGTGGTGAATACAATCACTTTATAGTCGATTGCCCGTATGAGGACAACAAGAAGAAGAGTAGACAAGCCTCAACCGAAGAAATTCTTCAAGAAGAAGAAGCAAGTTGAACAAGCACACATCGGAAAGGAATGGGACTCAAATGATGAGTCCTCATCGTCCGATGAAGAAGAAATGGCTAGCATAGCCATTGAAAGCATGTCCAAGAAACCCACACTCTTCCCCACGCTCGGTGCAAAGAAGGCGAATGGAACTTGCCTCATGGCTAAGGAAGGTAAACGCAAGGTAAACATCAAAACTCCTTCCTTGCATTCTTACTCAAGTGATGATGATCTAGATAGTGATGATGAAGATATGCTGATTGGCTTAGATAGAAAAACTGCTGCTAAAATGAAATTCTTGCTTAACCAACTTGTTGAGAAGGAAGAGCTAATTGATCGTCAAGAAGACATGATTATTTCCCAAAAGGAGAAGCATGCCGAACTTGACAATCTTCTAGTTCTTGAAAAGGAGAGAAACCACTCACTAGAGCTTGAGCTAGCTTCAAGCAAGAAAACTTGCTTAGAGTTAACCAACTCAAACGACGCAATCAAGGATCAACTTGATGACCTAATCAAGGTCAACAAGATCCTTGAAGTGCAGGTTGAGTCACTCAAGCTTAGTGAACCTTCCTCCTCTTCAAGCCTACCTTCTCAACCCACTTCAACTAATATCGCTCATATTTGCAAATGTGATAAAATTAACACCAGTTTAAAAGAAAATTCTACCTCCACAAAGGACAAAAATCCTACCCAATGTGTAATATTTGACAAGGAGAGAATCAACTATGCACGCAGTGCATATTTGGTCCAAAGACCTCCAAATGTCAAGTACGGCATTGGTTACTCTCATGATGGAAAGCAAAGAGCTGGAAATCATAAAAATAACAAGGGAAGGATTACCTTTGTGAAGGGAGGACCCTCACAACCTGGTAACTCTAAAACTAAAAATCTGAACTCCCATGAAAATCGGACTAGTCCGGTTGTGGTCCGGACAAGTCCGGTCATCCGGACAAGTCCGGTCACACAGACTAGTCCGACCAATAATCAACAGCAACTCTTGTTTAAAACCTTTGATGCTTCTTATGTATTAATGAAAAATAATGTTGGTAAAGTGTATGCTTATTATGCTGGGCCACGCCATGGGAACACAAAATCCCATGTGTGGGTGCCCAAATGTATTGTTACTAACCTCCAAGGACCCAAGCAAGCTTGGGTACCTAAAACCAAGGCGTAATTTGTTTTTGCAGGCCTACTCCTCCGGTGGATCCAAATGGGTGCTAGACAGTGGATGCACAAACCACATGACCGGAGAAAGGAGGATGTTTGTGGAGTATGAAGTGAACCAGGACCCAAACGAAGGCATCTACTTTGGGGATAACAGTCAAGGAAGGGTCCTCGGTACCGGTAAAATAGCAATATCCTCTGAACATACTCTTTCGCATGTTTTACACGTTGAATCTTTAGATTATAACCTGCTGTCCATATCTCAGTTATGTGACAAAGGTTATAATTGCCTGTTTACTAACGAGGGTGTGACCGTCTCAAGGAGAAGTGATGGTCCCGTTGCATTCAAGGGTATGTTAAAGGGAAAGCTTTACCTTGTTGACTTCAACAAGGATAAAGCCGAACTCGACACATGCTTGATTGCAAAAACCAACATGGGTTGGCTGTGGCATAGACGGCTAGCACATGTTGGTATGAGGAACCTTCAAAAACTCCTCAAGGGCGATCACATCCGAGGTTTGAAAGATGTTGTGTTTGAGAAAGACAGGCCTTGTAGCGCGTGCCAAGCAGGAAAGCAAGTTGGAGCACAACATCCTGCGAAGAACATCATGACCACGACAAGACCGCTCGAACTACTTCATATGGACTTGTTTGGTCCAATTGCTTACATAAGCATCGGCGGTAACAAATATGGTTTAGTTATTATTGATGATTTTTCCCGGTTCACTTGGGTGTTCTTTTTGCATGACAAGTCAGAAACACAAGGAACACTCAAGAAGTTCTTCAAGCGAGCGCAAAACGAGTTCTCACTATCAATCAAGAGTATTCGGAGCGACAACGGCACGGAGTTCAAGAACATACAAGTGGAGGAATACCTTGATGAGGAAGGAATCAAGCACGAATTCTCAGCACCATACTCTCCACAACAAAACGGAGTTGCCGAAAGGAAGAACCGAATGCTCATAGAGATGGCAAGAACAATGCTCGATGAATACAAGACATCGGATCGATTTTGGGCGGAAGCAATCAACACCGCTTGCCATGCCAATCGACTCTACCTTCATCGACTACTAAAGAAGACCCCCTATGAGCTACTCACCGGTAACAAACCAAACGTTTCATATTTTCGAGTTTTCGGTTCTCCTTGCTACATTTTGAACAAGAAGCCCAGGACTTCAAAGTTTGCTTCAAAGTCCGATGAAGGTTTCTTGCTTGGTTATGATTCGAACACTTACGCCTATCGTGTTTTCAACATGGCCTCCGGACTTGTTGAAGTGGCACGTGACGTAGTGTTCAATGAAACTAATGGCTCCCAAAAGGAGCAAGTTGATCAATGTGAATTAGGTAAAGAGGAAGCTCCCTGTCAAGCATTGAAGAGGATGGCTCTAGGCGAAGTACGACCACAAGAGTCATCGTCACAAATACAAGAGGAAAGTGAACCACAAGAGGAGATCAACAATTCAGGGGGAGCCTCGATACAAGACAAATCACAGGAATATGAACATGATCAACAAATCAACGAGGACAACAACTCAGGGGGAGAAGAAGATGATCACCCACATACGACCCCCCAAGTGCCACACCCAAGAGTACACCAATGCATTCAAAGGGATCATCCAATCGACAACATCATCGGCGACATCCAAAAGGGAGTAACCACTAGATCTCGTATAGCAAATTTCTGTGAACATTACTCGTTTGTCTCCTTTTTGGAACCCCGCAGGACTGAGGATGCATTGAAGGATCCGGACTGGGTGGTGGCAATGCAAGAAGAGTTGAACAATTTCAAGAGAAACGAGGTTTGGGAACTTGTGGAAAGACCCAATGCAAATATTGTGGGCACCAAGTGGGTCTTCCGCAACAAGCAAGACGAACACGGAGTGGTGACAAGAAACAAGGCACGACTTGTGGCCAAAGGTTACTCACAAGTCGAAGGTTTGGATTTCGATGAAACCTTTGCTCCAGTAGCTAGGCTTGAATCAATTAGAATATTACTTGCATATGCTACTCATCATGATTTCAAGCTGTATCAAATGGACATGAAAAGCGCCTTCCTCAACGGACCGATCAAGGAAGAGGTGTACGTGGAGCAACCACCCGGATTTGAAGACGAAGAGTTCCCCGACCACGTGTATAAACTGCGTAAGGCTCTCTATGGCCTCAAACAAGCTCCCAGAGCTTGGTATGAGTGTCTTAGAGATTTTTTAATTGATAATGGCTTTCAAATTGGCAAAGTAGATTATACACTATTCACGAAAAATCTGGATAATGATCTTTTTATTTGCCAAATCTATGTTGATGATATAATTTTTGGATCAACTAACCAATCTTTCTGTGAAGAGTTTAGTAAAATTATGACAGACAGATTTGAAATGTCAATGATGGGAGAATTGAAGTACTTCTTGGGATTCCAAGTGCGGCAACAAAGGGATGGAACATTCATAAGCCAAACCAAGTACACACAGGACATCCTCAAGAAGTTTGGCATGGACAAGGCAAAGCCCATAAAGACTCCCATGGCAACGAATGGTCACTTGGATCTCAATGAAGATGGACCGAGCGTCGACCAAAAGGTATATCGCTCCATGATTGGATCTTTACTTTACTTATGTGCATCTAGGCCAGATATTATGTTGAGTGTATGTTTGTGTGCAAGATTTCAAGCCAACCCTAAGGAATGTCATTTGACAGCCGTAAAGAGAATCCTAAGATATTTAGTTCATACACCCAATCTTGGTCTTTGGTACCCAAAAGGCTCAAAATTCATCTCATTGGGTATTCCGATGCAGATTATGCCGGGTGCAAAGTTGATAGAAAAAGCACTTCCGGCACCTGCCAATTCCTAGGAAGATCCTTAGTTTCTTGGTCATCCAAGAAACAGAATTCCATTGCATTATCCACAGCCGAAGCGGAGTATGTTGCAGCCGGGAGTTGTTGTGCACAACTCCTTTGGATGCGACAAACTCTAAGGGATTACGGTTACAATATGAACCGTATTCCTCTTCTTTGTGATAATGAGAGTGCCATTAAAATAGCTCACAATCCAGTTGAGCACTCTAGAACTAAACACATTGACATAAGACACCATTTCTTGAGAGACCATTCCATGAAAGGAGACATATCCATCTCTCATGTCAACACCCAAAAACAATTGGCCGACATATTCACCAAGCCACTTGATGAAAAACATTTTTGCGAACTCCGAAATGAGCTAAACATTCTTGATTCTCGGAGTGTGGCTTGAAAAGTTGCATACCTGTATGATTGCTTCAAAATATTGATTGAATTGTGAAAATTATCCCTCCCCATTTTTCTCTCGAAAAACTATGTCAACTATTAGATCTTGATGAATTTTTGATCATAGTATGATTGTTGTTTGCTTACTGGTCAAATTCATCAAGATTATTTGAATTGTTTTGCCTCTCTACTCTCAATTATTGAACCTTCAAATATATATGAATGGGCTATGCATTCTCTCCTGGTGACCACAGACAAGTCCGTGGTTACCCGGACTAGTCCGCCATTGCAGACTAGTCCGCAGTGTGCCGGTTAGGCCGGACTAGTCCGACAGACCACGGACTAGTCCGACTTAGGTCTCTGGAGGACTTCGGACTCGTCCGATCATGTCCGGACTTGTCCGATTTTTCGTGTCCATAACCCTAGCCGCCACTAAACCCTAATCCCTTCACCCCACACTCGCCCCCAAGCTTTCTCTCTCTTGCGCTCGAGCTCCCAAGGCGAATCCTTGATTCTTCCGTCGAAAAGCCTCAATCTTGGGCGGAGATCAAGCTTGAAGACCCGGGGATTGAAGTTAGCGGACAAGTCCGGCCTCCAACCCCCAAAATCTCAAGCTTCCTTTGATTTCTTGGTAAATTTTCCTCAAAACCCTAAGAAATCACAAATTTCTCTATTGCTTATCGTTTGGCCTAGCATTCTTCACTAGTTACATGTCTAGTTGATGTACTATGTGTATGCTAGACTAGTTTTATCTTAGGGATCAATTTTTGTCCAGTCTGTTAGGTTTTTGCGGATGAACACCGGACTAGTCCGGTCCAGGTACAGACAAGTCCGGTCCTCCAGACTAGTCCGTGCCTGTGCACCGGACAAGTCCGTTGTTTCTAAACCAAAACCTAATTCTTTAATTCCCTAATGCCTTCCATTGCCATCTTACCTTACCAATACCTTGTATAACTTGTCCTCTCTCTTGATCACTCATTCTCAGATCATGTCGAGCTCCGACAACGAAATCTCCGATTTCGAGGCCGAGTTGGACCACGAGGTGGCACCTCGGTCCTTGGCGGGTCTTGGCGAGAAACGCCAAGAGAGACCCTCCGAGCCTGCTCCCTCCCCTCCCCAGGTTCGGAGGAAGGTGTGTGCCAAGAAGCCCGCCTCGAAGGCTGCTACTCCTTCAAGTGGCCTTCGCCAAGCTAAAGGGAAGGGCAAGGGGGTTGCCACAGGGCCTGTTGGGCCCCTAAAGCTGTATACTCCCAGAGAAGGGGTCCGAGACCCCAATGAGGAAAGATTCAATGGCAAGGGCAGCGATGTGGCTATGAAGTTGAGAAGTATTGATTGCTATGCAAGGCCCAAGCAAGCAGCTGATGGCAGGTTTTGGTCAAATTTCCATGCTGATTTCTACAAGCTGGTCTATTTGCCGATGAAGACCCCGGTGATACGCAGTCAATGGATTGACTGGGCCCACCTTGAGAAGAGGAAATGTGCAGCTTTTGATGAAGTGATAGCAGCTGCAGAAAGACATGGGCTGAAGGATCTGTTTGCCTTCAGATATAATTGGAATGATGAAGTGATTGCACAATTCTATGCAACGTGCCACTTCTCAAGCGAAGACGAAGAAAGTGTGACTTGGATGACTCATGGATCCAAGTATTCTATTACTCAGGAAGAGTTTGCCCGCCTGCTGCACCTTGACTCTGAAGGACATGACCACCTCATTATCCACAACATTGGGGTCATTGAGAGGGATGGAATGAAGTTCATGTATGAGCCCACCTCCAAGTATGTCCCTCCCTCCACAAAGAATATGAAGCCTTTCTTTGTGGTCCTCAACAGAGTCCTCAGGAAGACGATTGCCCCCAAGGATGGGGATGCAGGGAGTGTGCAAGGCTACCTCCGGACCCTGATGAGGGTCATTAGCAAGAAAAGGCAATTCTATGTTGCAGACTATATTTGGAATGATATGGTCAATATCTCAAGTACCCCCAACCGATCCTGTGGCTATGCCCCTTACTTGATGTTCATGATTGAGAAGGTCACAGGAATCGAGTTTGTGAAGGATGTGGAGCACACTCCACTGAGGCCTCAGAAGCCTCAATCAGTGAGTGTCCAGGCTGCTCCATCGCCGGCCTCAAGCCCCGAGGCACCGGCAAGGCAAGAAGAAGCTGCTAGGGCTACTCCTACCTCCAGGGAAGCCCCTCAGAAAGGATCCGCCAGTGGGATCCTCAAGTACTTGGCTGCAATTTTCTCCTCATGCAAGAAAACTGAAGTGAAGCTTCACAAGCTAAATCAGAAGAGGAAGGAGAACATGAGATACATAAAAGCCAATGTGAAGCAGCTGAGTGAGAAGCTGGAGATCAACCCAATTGGATCTCCAGTACTTTCTGAAGATTCTGATCCGGACATCACCGAGCTCAGCCCCTTGACTCCCTCCGAGCTTGCCTATTTTGGCATTGGGGGCTCGAGCAGCTCCGCTCCTCCTCCTACCTCTCAACCTCGTCAAGCAGAAAGTGATGAAGACAATGAAGATGACGAGAGGACTAACAGCGAAGAGTGAAGCCCTAGGACCTTCCTCTCTCCCTTTTTGGTGTCTTGATGCCAAAGGGGGAGAGATTGAGGGGGAGCCTCTAGTCTTAGCTTTAGCTGCATAGGTTGCGAGGAGAGAGCTCTCTTTTTTTTTCTTTTTTTTAATTGTAATTGCATTTGCTTAACTCTGTTTTCATATCATGTTTGGTCCTGTTATGAATTGCTCTATTAAATTGCAACTGTGTGATGAAATCTAAGTTTGTGCCCTTGAAGTGCCATATTCTCTTGATATTAGTTGATAAATGCAAATTCGATCATTCTTAATGCACTCATGCTCTTAGTATGCATCCCACCATAAAGAATGCACATATGAATAATTATCTTGTTGCCTGATGTATTTTTGAGTCATATGTGCATACTTTATGAAAATCTCATTTTATACCTCATTTTGTGAAATCTCAATTGGTTGTCATCAATCACCAAAAAGGGGGAGATTGAAAGTGCATCTAGGACTCCCTTGTGGGTTTTGGATGATTTATGACAAGCAATTGGGATTCTAATCCTTTTGTTGAGATGAATGCAGGAAAATGGTGAAAAATGAGCAAAGTGCCAAAAAGAGGTAAATTGAGAAGGAAAATGAATTTGAGCTCAAGGAGAAGAAATTAGTAGTTTAGTATGTATGGAGTGTGTTAAGGAAACACACCCAAGAGCTCAACCTCACTTAATCACACACACAGTGCACAAAGCTATACAGGACCGGACTAGTCCGATATCAGCCGGACTAGTCCGATATCACATTCTGCACCAGATCGGACTAGTCCGGTCACCACCGGACTAGTCCGATATTCTTTCTGTTCCACTTCGGACTAGTCCTCCCCAATGCGGACTAGTCCTTATCAATGCACAAGTCACACAAAATCGGACCAGTCCATTGTGACCCGGACTAGTCCGATATACTTTCTAATCCACTTCGGACAAGTCCGGTGTTTACACGGACTAGTCCGATATACACCCTGATCTAAATCGGACAAGTCCTCCAAGTGCGGACTTGTCATCCTAAACACTTAGGATTTCATATGTCCGGACAAGTCCGATGACAATCGGACTAGTCCGAAGCTTTCCAGTAGCGAAATCGGACAAGTCCGTTTTGAACCGGACTAGTCCGAGATTCCTGGACACTTAGGGTTTGCTTCACACAGCACACCGGACTAGTCCGGTCACCACCACGGACTAGTCCGATCTTTCTGAACCCTAACGGTATCTTCTAGAAACCCCATATAAATAGAGGTGCACGGCCCACTTTCACCCACTCTGGAACCCTAGCGCCGTCACACCTCCCAAGAGACTCAAAAACCATCTCTCTCCACGAAATTAAGTGCAAAATCAATCAATCCATTGAAGATCACTTGTAGATCATTGCAGAGGCACCTGGCACACGATTGAGGTCTTGGTTTGAATCTCTAACACACTCTTGCATCTCAATTTGTATATTTCGAAGTGTGTTATTGGTGGTCTTGAAACTTGTAATCAAGGGAGCTCTCAACTTGTGAGATCGCCCCTTCAACTTGGTGATTTACCCCTGTGTGGTTAGTGGAAGAGGATTGGCCTTCGTGGCGATCCGACGAGGGAAGGGTTGGTGAAGACCCGGTCCTTTTGTGGGCTCCTCAACATGGACGTAGGTTGCCTTCGTGGTAACTGAACCACGGGATAAATCTTGTGTCTTGTTCGTTTGTGTTCATCATTCTAGTTGATAAAAATTATCTAGGGTTTGATTCATCTTGTTGAATTTAAGTTAAACAAGAATCATACTTGCAATAGAACTTGACATACAATCATTGTACTGTTATTGAAGTTTATATTTCCGCTGCAAACGTCAACGAAACAATCAAATTGACCTAACTTGATCAACCTAGTCCGTGAAATCCGGACTAGTCCGCACTTTACCGGACTAGTCCGATATATCTGGTTTTGACCTTGTTGTTGAAGTGCTACAGGAACTGAGAAAATTCAAGAAGGCCTATTCACCCCCCCTCTAGGCCTACATTCAGACGGCGACCTGAAGAAGGTCCAGGCCCTCATGGGATGGTCCTCGGACTTCTTCAACCGCTCGGTCCGCACCGGTGGAGAGCTCCCATTTGAGAAGGAGCATGTCGTCGAAATGGTGTACTTCTCCTCGTACGCCATGGTGGGGTTGATCCCACCTTTTTCCTCCTTTTTCTTGATGCTGCTAGACTTCTATGGTCTGCAGCTGTATCACCTTGGCCCCCACTCCATTCTTCTTGTGTCTATCTTCGTCCACTTCTGTGAGATGTGGGTGGGCATCCCCCCCCTGCATTGAACTCTTCCGGACCTTCTTCACCGTCCATACCACCGGCAGGAGCAATGAGTACCTTGGCTTCTACTACTTCGTGAAGCGCAAGAAGTGCCCATTTAAGTACCTCCGGTCGTTTCCCTCTGGGAAGTAGGATGACTGGAAGAAGGACTGGATAGTCGTCCGGGTGGAGGAGCACGAGAAGCTGGAGCTGCCCGAAGGCCTCCCCAACATCGACACGACAATCTGGAGTGAAGCTCCGGTGCTGGCGGAAGCCTTCAACCCTGCTTTGACCAGGATCCGCCAATGCGTGGAGGGAGGATTGACTCCTCAGGCGGTGTTTTGCAACTTCCTGGTCAACAGGTGGGCACCGCTGAAGAGGAGAGAAAAACTCGCTTGGGCCCTCAACAGCGTGATGGACGACGACCGGGTCGAGACCGGGCTGAAGTCTAACATGGTGGGGAAAACCTTGGAGTTCCACCTCAAGAAGTTCTAGCACGGTATCAACGTCGAGGGTGACGACTTGGCTCCGCCATCAGCTTTTCTCCCTCTGAACGTGGAAGTGGAGTTCAGCAGGGAGCTCCGGCGGAAGATGCCCGTGCTTGACGACCTTGGTGTCGTCAAGAGAAGATCAACCACCAGGGTGGCGATCCCCAGAATGTCCGAGGGTGGCTCCGACCCTGCCCCGAAGCCGAGGGTTGAGGTCGTCGGCAAGGGCAAGGAGCTGGCGGACGAACCCTTGAGCCGGAAGAGGAAGCTGCAGTACGCCGACGGAAGGTCCGTCAGGCCCGCTACCTCTGCGTCAGCTCCTTCTTCCCCGAGGGGGAGGTCTTCTACAACTGCAGCGACTGTTCCCGCAGTGTGGTCCTCCCGGGGTGCTAGCTCCGGGCATGCGACTCCAGCACCGGGGTCGGTGGAGGCCTCTAGGTCCGGAGGTCCTTCCCGATTGAGGGGGGCCTTGACTAGGGAAACGCTCGTGGCCGCAACGAGTTCTGGGGGGCCTTCCTGATCTTCCACGCCAGCTATGACCAGCCCAGAACGCCTGGGAAAAAGGTTCCGCGCAAGCTGGTGCGGAAGCCTCCCAAGGTAATTTTAAATCTTTACCTTGGATAGTTGTTTAATTGTAGTAACTATTTTTTAAGTTTCTTCGTCCATCATCTACAGTGTTCCCAAGCAGAGGAGTGAGGCTACACCCTCAGCCACAGCTGCTGAAGCTGTGAGGGCGGAAGCTTCTGCTCCTGTCCCGGTACCGCCCCAAGTGGTGGCTGAAGCTGCAATAGCTCCGACGCCAGCTGTCGTGGTCATGGACCTCGACTCATCCCCAGAGGCTCCCGTGGTAGCGCCGGACCGTGGGAGTGTAGATGCACCGGCGGCACCTGTCCTGGAGGTTGAAGCTCCGGGTCCTGGTGCTGAGATGATGGAAGCTCCGGTCGTTGAGCCGGAGGAAGCTATAATTCCGGCCCCAGAGCCGGAAATTGTTGAAGCTCCGGCGGTCGAGCCGAAGGTGATCAAAGTCCCGGCGTGCGCACCGGATGTTGAGGAAGTCCCGGCGGTTGGGCCGGCTACCTTAGAAGCACCGGAGGCAGAGCTGGTAGTTGTTGGAGCTCCGGCTGCAGGGCCAATTGAGGATGAATTTCTTCCGGCTCCCGAGCCGGTGGTTGCAGAGGCGTCGAAGCTCGAGCCCCCATCGTAGGAGGTGCCCAGGCCGGAGCCAAAAGCGGTCCCTGCTCTGGAAGTGACGACGTCGAAGGTACCCGCGGCTGAGCCGGAGTGCCCTCGTGAAGTTGCTGGCCCACTGTCTGAGGGGGTGAATGAAGAACTGGCGGCAGGGCCTTCCTCGATGGCGACTGAGGCCATCCCGGAGGACGGCCCTAGTGCCATGGAGACCCAGGGGACCACTCTTGTGGAATGGGACCCTATTTTTGTATCTGAAAACCCGCTAGAACCAGCAGAGGAGACCCCAGCAGGTCCGGAACCTATCCTGTTGTCATTGTCTGTTGACAACGCCTGTTCCAGTCTGCGTCAAGTTCAACTGGCCTTCTTCCACGACAGCAAGGCTCTTGAAGAGGAGCGCCAAACCCTTTGGAGGTGGCGTAACCGGCTCTACTTCGAGACCAAGCTGGCGCAGTCGAGGCTAGCGGATGACAAATAGTGGATCAAGCGGGAGAAGGTTCGCCTAGAATATTGGGGGGAATTATTGGATGAAAGGGAGAGTATGACTCGCGCCCTCGACGCTCAATCCCGAGAGATCTACGAGCAGGCCAAAGCAGCTAACAGTGCGGCCGATGAACGCCACGAAAGGCTTGAGGCCATTAACACTACACTCATCAAGCGCCGAGAGGCACTTGAAGAGAGGGAGAAATGGCTCGAAGATGAAGAGCAGAAACTCCTAGAGCTGCGGGACAACGTCTTGAGGAGGGAGGAGGAGCTCTCCTAGAAGGTGGCTCTGGCTGACAAGAGCCTTGAGGAGCGTGCCAAGAAATTGGAAGAGCGCTGCGTAGAGGAGGAGAAGAAGGCCTGGGTGCGAGGGCAGGAGCTCCACGAGTGGGAGTGTGCCCTTGTTGCCAGGGAAAAGAAAGTGAAGGGCAGGGAGAAGGACCTGGTCGACCGCCGGAACAAGATCCACCTCCGGGAGGAGGAGCTCGGAAAACTCGAGAAGCGGGTTGCTGAGAAGATTCAGCAAAATGCCAAAGAAGTTGAGCGCCTCGCCCGTGAGAATTCCGAACTGGTGGCGGCCAGAAGATCCTTGGAAGAATTGAAGGGCTTGAGGACTGCGGACTCCCTGCAAATTTGGGAGTTCCTGGGCAAGGCCAACAACGCGCTGACACTGATGGGCTTTAATCCCGTGCGCCCGGATGATCTGGAGCCGGAGCCGGACCTAGCGTTGCAAGCGTTGAGCTCGGCAGGTAGCAAGCTCTCCAAGGTGGGCGATGTCATCGCGGACCAATTAGAGGTTGAGGGGCAATCCCTGGCGAAGAACGTCGCAGAGTATGTGCTAACGTGCTACACCAGCCGGAACTTCCAATTTCCTCTGGACCCAGTGCTTGAAGGTCCCGTTGAAGGAGAAAGGGAAGCTGCCCGAGCCAACGTGTCGAAGGTTGCCCAGAAGGTCGCTCAATTCTTCCATAGGGTCTAGGACCATCTCCGTAGTTCCCACTTGTATCCTCTCTTCTTCTTCCTCAATTTTGTAATCTCTTATCTCCAGATGAATGAAATCCCCAAATTTTTGTGAATTTCACTTTTTATCTTCAAAACTTTTGTCTTCACTTGGCCCCCTGGTAGATGAAAACAATTTGATTGTGAACATGTACCAAGAGGATATTGTGTTTTGTTGAAGACTCATTTGCTTTGAACTTGTAGAGTGTAGGTCCGAAGTCTTCGATAGTGAAGGCCCCCTGAGGTCAAACTGACTACCACCGGAGCTTAGTAGTTCCGGCAATAGTACCTATCAACGCATATAGCATCGATAGTTAGCCCTCCGGGTGTCGGAGCTTAGTAGCTCCGGCACTGACCTTTGCCAACACGTAGCTTGTCGGCAGCAGACTCCACTTGTGGGGTCTTCTCACATCTTTTGTTTTACGTCGACGGCTGGCCCCCCTAGCTTTACTGGAGCTTGGTTGCTCCGGTGATGCTCGTTTTCAATGCTTAACATCGATTACAAGCCATCTAGGGGAGTCAGAGCTTTGTTAACTCCGGTTTTACTCTATCAACGTGGATTTTATTTTTCCTGCACACTGAAGCCAAGAAAAATAGTTAAATTCATTTCTTGCCTATAACTTCGTCACGGCTTATGATTCTCGAGAAAATTTTAGGTCAAACACGATTCTAAACACAACCGAATGCATTGCCTTTTCTTCCAGATTCAATTGTACTTGGACCCGCCTTACTTCGGCCTGCCGCGGTGTAGGTAGAGTGGCGTACTTAGGGTGCTTGACCAGGCTAAGTCGATAGCACACTCCGGCCCTAGATTGGCTTAGCGGCATTCAGGCGAGTGGGCCATGAACAATATTTGAATCCAAAAGAATCGACAATACAACTCGAATCGTATACGAACCGGTCGAACTAAAATTTCTTAAGAATTGCACGTCTTTGTTATAGACAAGAAAGTGAAAAATAAAAAATGTTGAGCCTGTACAAAATGAATGCACGTGGAGTCTGTTTCACCTGAAGATGTCTTTCATTATAGGTCCGGGGTACAGGGGAAACAAGTACACTCTTAGGGTACAGAACCAGGCTAAGCGTGTTTAACTTCTCGTTTGTCCCAAGGTAGCTAGCCACACTTTTAGTTCTGAGATTGTGACAAGTGTTGCATGAACTTTGCGGACCTTCCGGGGAAGGTCCGGCTGTTCTCCCGAAGGAACTACCCGACTCTGTACAATGACTCTATAACATACACCTCAAGTTACTACAGACTCACCTCCGTGATATTAAGTGCCGTGCTCGATGATCCAAGGATTCGGGAGAGGTGTCCCATCCTCGGTAGCCAAGCAAACGCTTCCGGGACGGGATACTTTAATCACTCGGAAGGGTCCCTCCCAGCTGGGGGAGAGTTTGTTTAACCCTTCTCTGGATTGTATTCTCCGTAGCACCAGATTGCCTTCCTCGAGCTGTCGATTGTGTACATGCCGTTGATGATAACGCCGTAGGGCTTGGCGATATCGGGCATTCCGAACAGCTGCTTGGCACCTTCCCTCTTCAAGGAGGACTAGGTCTTCACGCCGGAGCTGGTCCTGCGTGGCTTCGTCGAAGGTCCGGACCCGGAGTGAACCCAAGGTGATTTCCGGAGGAAGGATTGCTTCAGCTCCGTACACTAGGAAGAAGGGTGTCTCTCCTGTTGACCAGTTTGGAGATGTCTTGTTGGCCCATAAAGTGGGCAGAAGTTCTTCAATCCAGTTGGCTCCATGTTTTTTCAAGCGCTCATAAGTGCGTGTTTTGAGTCCTTTAAGGATTTCAGCATTTGCTCTCTCGGCTTGGCCATTGCTTGCTGGGTGAGCTACGGAGGCGTAGCAAACTTGTATGCCGAGGTCTTCGCAATATCCTTGAAATGCAGAGCTTGTGAATTGGGTCCCATTATCAGTGATTATTTTGTTTGGGACTCCAAATCTGCATACAATGGACTGCAAAAAGTTGATAGCAGATTGCTTGTTGATTGTCACAACTAGAGTTGCTTCCGGCCACTTGGTGAACTTGTCAATGGCGACGTACAGGAACTTGTAACCTCCAACAGCTCTTGGGAAAGGTCCCAAGATGTCAATCCCCCACACAGTGAAGGGCCATGTAGGAGGTATCATTTGTAGGGGTTGAGCCGGTGTGTGAATTTTCTTTGCATGAAATTGACATGCTTCGCATTTCTTTACCAGCTCAGTTGCATCCTGGAGTGCTGTAGGCCAGTAGAAGCCATGCCGAAAGGCTTTACCAACCAGCATGTGGGACGACGCGTGGTTCCCACACTCGCCTCCATGGATTTCTACGAGGAGTTCGCAACCTTCTTCCCTTGTGATGCACCGCATTAGGATGCCATTGGCACCGCGCCGGTAGAGATCCCCTTCTACCAACGTGTATCTTTTAGCCAATCTGACTACCCGGTCAGCGGATACATCATCGTCAGGAAGGATGTTGTCTTTCAAGTAGCTCTAGATCACTGAGATCCATGCATCGGAACTAGCTTGAGCATTTGAGTCTTGCGTGCTGGGTTGCTCGGAGCTTCTAGCAGCACCTACGACCCTTGATGGCTGCCATGGTAACAGGGCCATCGGGACCGTCTGCTTCGGGATGCTGATCTCGCCCCCTTTGCTCAGTTCGGCAGGCTGAGCTGTTGGTTTTGACAACCTCCGGACAAAAGTTCCGTCAGGAGCCGGAGCTCCGGTTGACGCTTTCGTCGAGAGTTTGTCAGCTTCAGTGTTATGGGAACGCTGAACATGGGGGAGATCTAGGACTTTGAAGTCCTTCTGAAGCCTCTGGACTTCAAGGAGGTAAGCAGCTAGCTGGAGATTGTTGCAGGAGCATTCACCCTTCACTTGCTTAATGATGAGATGCGAATCTCCCTTGACCAGCAGTTGCTTGACACCATATGACAGTGCCACCTTTAGTCCGTAGATGAGTGCTTCGTACTCCGCCATGTTGTTGGTCGCCTTGAAGTCAAGGTGTACCATGTATTTCACCTTCTCCCCGGTTGGTGCAAGGAGAAGGATTCCAGCTCTGGCCCCCTGCTTCTGCATGGAGCCGTCGAAGTAGAGGGTCCAGTGAGGCTCGGTGAAGGCTGGAGCTTGATGTTCTGGCTTCTACTCACTGGGGCCCCCAGGGTTTGATGGAGAGGGAGTCCATTCCGCCACGAAATCTGCCAAGGCTTGACTCTTGACTGCTTGCCTTGAAATGAATTCAAGATCAAATTCGGCCAATTCCGCTGCCCACTTTGCAATATTACCAGTTCAATTGGGATTGTGCAAGATTGCTCGAAGTGGGTAAGAGGTCACCACTGAGACTTTGTGAGCTTGGAAGTAATGGCGAAGCTTCCTGGAGGCAATAAGAACTGCATAGAGCAGCTTATGCACGTCTAGGTATCGAGTCTTGGCATCTTGTAGTACTTCACTGATGAAGTACACCGGGCGCTGAATGGTCCGGACATTACCGGAGGGGCCCGGAGCTTCCTCTCCACTGACCCGGATCCTCCCGGAGGGATCCGGATTTTCTTCGGGGACCTCCGGGTCCTGGCTGGAGGAACCTAGAGCTTCTTCAGAAGCGACCTGGACCCTCCCGGAGAGGTCTGGGTCTTCTGAAGTGACTTCTTGTGGATTCGAGCCTGGGAGCTGGGACCCAGACTCGCTTTCAGGTACCTCCGGACCCTCCCGAAGGGGTCTGGATTCCTAAGTATGAGGTAGCTCTGGTCTCTCCGCAACCAGAACCATACTGACGACTTCGTCAGTTGCTTAAATGTAAAGCAACAAAGGCTCACCAGGGTTCGGAACTATCAGAATTGGTAGGGTGGTGAGGAATTGTTTCAGCTCCTGGAATGCCTTCTCTGCTTCTTCAGACCATTGGAATGGTCCGGACTTCCTCAATAACTTGAAGAAGGGGAGTGCCCGTTCCGCCAGTCTTGAAATGAACTGGCTGAGGGCCGCTAGACATCCGGTTAGCTTTTGGACATCTTTGATGCGGGTTGGTGGCCGCATGTCTTCATTGGCCATGATCTTCGCCGGATTAGCTTCTATGCCCCGGTGACTTACCAGGAAACCAAGAAGTTTTCCGAAGCTAACCCCGAAGACACACTTGTCTGGGTTTAGCTTTGTACGGGTGGCCCGCAGCATGTCGAAGACAGCCTGCAAGGTTTCAAGGAGTGACTCCTTGTTCTTGACTTTGACCACGATGTCATCGACGTACACTTCCACTATGTCTTGAATGAGTTCTTCAAAGGTTTTGTACATAGCTCGTACAAAAGTTGAAGCTGCATTCTTGAGACCAAATGGCATGGCTGTATAACATTACAATCCATCTACTGTGATGAATGAGGTATGCTCTTCATCTTCCCTAGACATTCTGATTTGATGATACCCAGAATATGCGTCTAGGAAACACAGTAGTTCACACCTGGAGGTGGAATCCACTATCTGATCTATTCTAGGTAGTGGGAATGGATCTTTTGGACATGCCTTATTTAGTGTGGTGTAGTCGATACACATCCGAAGCTTCACACCGGCCTTGGGTACAACGACTGGGTTTGCCAGCCATTTTGTATGGAAAACTTCTCGGATGAATCCAGCTTTGAGCAACTTCTTCACTTCTTGTTGGATGAATTTCTGTCGCTCTACGGATTGCTTCCGAGGCTTCTGATGCACAGGCCGGGCGTCGGGGTAGATCTTCAGATTGTGCTCAATCACTTCCCTGGGGATCCCAGGCATTTGTGACGGTTGCCAGGCAAACACGTCGACATTAGCCCGGAGGAAAGTGATGAGCGCGAGTTCCTATTTGTCGTTCAATCCCCTTGATATACGGGTGGTCTGAGCGGCATCGGAACCAATTTGGACGACTTTGATGGGAATGTCGGTGTCGCCGCTTGGCTGCACACGAGGTGCAGAAGTCGAGCCTCGTTGACGAATGCTCGGGGGTTTTGGAGCTTGCTCCTGCCTGGAGTCCTCCTCTTGCGCCGTGGTAAGTGCATGGAGTTCTTCCAGAGTAGTTACTCCAGCAGTACGATCTCTGCGGTTCCGGAGAACGCCTACTGGTGTTGGCATCTTCAACACCAGATAACCATAATGAGTAGCTGCCATGAATTTGTACAGGGCAGGCCTACCCAAGATGGCATTGAAGGGTAAGTTGATCTGAGCGACGTCGAAGACCAACTTCTCAGTGCAATACTTCTCCTGTGTCTCGAAGGTAACGGGTAGAGTAATAGCTCGAGTGGGGTAATGGCCCCCGGACCTACTCCGGAGAAAGGTCGGGAGGGGTGGAGATCCGAAGGTCGGAGCTGAAGCTTGGTAAAAGCTTCGAAGCTTATGAGGTTAAGCCCCGAACCTCCGTCTACCATGACATGGTGGAGCTGGATGTTATTGATGGTAGGAGATACCATCAAAGGTAACTGACCTGCTCCAACCATGCTCCGAGGGCAGTCTGAAGCATCAAAAGTGATGGCTGTGTCCATCCACTTCCGATGAGGTTCCGGCCTGACTGTAGGAGCTACAGCAGCCATATCCCGGCGCATAGTCTTGATGACGCGGCGGGAGGTGATGTCCCATGATCCACCAAAAATGGTGTTCATGGTCTTCCGACGCTCGTTGTCAGAGACGTCAGAATCATCGTCGACGGAGGTGTAGACGGCCTTCAGGACCTTTTTGGGATCCTGAAAACCTAACTCCTCTTCAGCCGGAGCTTCGTCGACTTTTTCTTTCCTTCCCTCTGTCGGAAAGGAGATTCTTCCCGGCGCTTGTTGTAGCGCTCAGCAAGGTTTTGGACCTCCCGGCAGTCTTCCAAACTGTGGCTGCCCGTTTTGTGAATTGGGCACCACACCTTGGGCTTGCCACCGTCTTCAGAAGACGGTTGAGGTCGCTTCTCGGGGCGTGGCCCCCGGCCACCCGGAGCTGCAGCAGTTGCAACATTGGATGTACCGGCCGATGGCTTCTTCTTGCTGTTAGTCTTTTTTTTCTTCTTGCCGTTCCCGGAGGTAGCGGCTTCTTCTTTGGAGGATTTCTTGTGACCCTCCGGAGTTGGTTTGGAGTCCATCTCACGGCCCTCCGTAGCTCTGGCACATTTGTCAGCCAAACTGAAGAGTTCTGTGACACAGGTGATCTCCTTGATCGCCAGTTTCTCCAGCATCTTCTTGTCCCGTACACCCTGTCTGAATGCCACAATGATAGAGGCGCTAGAGATAGAAGGGATAGTGTTTGGTACCTGAGAGAACCTTTGGATGAATGATCGCAGGGATTCTCCCCCTTTTTGCACGACTGCAAAAGGTCCAGTTCAGTGCCTGGTCGGGTGTATGAACTCCCGAAGTTGGCGGTGAACTGCCGGCACAGCTCCTCCCAACTGTTGATGGAGTTAGGTGGAAGGCTCATAAACCAGGACCTGGCAGTCCCAGTTAAAGCCACTGGGAAATAATTGGCCATTACGGCCTCATTTCCTCCGGCTGCCAAAATAGCAGTGGAGTAAATCTGAAGGAATTCGACAGGATTGACGGTCCCGTCGAACTTTTCCGGTAAGTGAGGCCGGAACTTCTGTGGCCACCTAACCATACGCAGATGTATGGCCAGAGCTGAACAGCCACCTCCTACTCCTTCAGGAGCAGGAATGTCTTGAGCTTCTCGTCTTTCACGAGCACGCTCAATATGGACTCGGCCGTCCTGTTGGCGGTATCGGTGATCAAGCTCTGCCCGGAGGTCATGAGTTGAAAGCCTGGATACCGTGTGAGTGCGTCGTGCCCCGGAGGGCAATGACGTCACTTGCTGTGATGCAGCACGTCCCCTATTATTGGAAACGTGCGGACCAAGTCTGCCAGACAAGGTTCGCCGCTGCGATGGGGCCCTGTCCTGAAGGAGGAGGACCCTGGTTACTGATGCGTTCGGCTGCTGCTACAACCAAATGTTCCACATCAGCCCTCCACTGCTCCAGTGCATCCCGGGATGCATCCGGAGGTGGTGGGCGTTGGAGAAGAGCACGCGCCGCATGGAGCGCGTGTTCCGGGTTGTCATGATTTGCCGACGCAGTGATTGACGCCGGTGCACCATCACGTTGCCCAGCTTGATTTGCTGGTGGAGGCGGCGGTGGTGGGAGTGTGACTCCTGCTGGCGCTGAGGCTCCTGCTGGTGGCTGCATATTGGAGGGATTGCCCCAAACAGCCTGAGCAGCAGGTTGACCGGTTGATGATCCAGCAGCTGAGTTCACCATTCTCGAAATCTCAGGCACCCTTTCCTGGCGCGCCAACTATCGGTGGTTTGGATACGGCAGATCTCCCGACACTACTAAAGTGTTAGAGGAGTTTGTGGTTCGGTGTGGGCGCGCGGAGATTCAAAAAGGTGAATTACAAATGACGCAGGAGACACAAGAATTTACGTGGTTCAGGCCGCCTGAGTGTAATACCCTACTCCACGGGGTGTGTTGATGTTGTATTGGATGTAGCGCGTGTGTCAGCGTGTCTGAACGTCGTGTCCTATGTATCGTTGGCATGTACTTTTATAGTACAAGGGCAGGCCATTACAAATTAGCCTGGCCCGACATGTGGCCCCGGCAGTTACTAGTATTGATACTTATTCAACACGTTTAATTGCCCTTAATGACCGGGTAATGGGCTTTGATAGCATCGTTACTAGTAATTAAGGTCATCCGATCATGTGTCATTAATGCAGTATTAATGACACTTGGTCGGGTCTTGAAGTCCTTGATTCCCCTTTGAAGATCCGGAGCCGTTGTGGAGTCTTCCGGAGGTTAGAGGATGAAGATCCGACGGTTGGACACGTGGCAGCATCGGAGCACACTGTGGAGAACAGATGGCTCCGGTGTTACCCGACACGTGTCAGCAATGGAGCTTCCCTCGGTCTGGGGTTAGGTCCGGGGGTGCCACTTCGGTACGTAGCCCAGAGCTTCCCCCTTTGCGGGTGGTAGCTCCGGTTTGATAGTACACGTGGCGACCCTGGGGCTAACCATGTTGGAGAAGCGGGTCCAGACATGTCTGACATGTGGGCCTCCGAAGGTCTTCAAATCAAGTAGATGACTTTCCCTTGAGATCTTTGCAATCCCAAAGGGTATATGGTGCCCAGGGTACCGACAACACTGGTTGTTGGACAGTCTGGACCCTCTCGGAAGGGCCCGAAGCTTCTTCTTCATCAACCTGGACCCTCCCAGAGGGGTCTGAACCTTTTTCTTGAGTTCCTCGAACCCTCCCGGAGGGGTCCGTAACTTCTCCTTGTTCAACTCAGACCCTCCCGGAGGGGTCCAGATCTCCTTGATCAGCCGTGAGAACTCCCTCAGATGAGAGAGGTTGATCTTGGAGCAATTTTCCTTGAGGATCCGCGCCTGGGGGGATGGGACTCAGACTCGCCTTCAGGTAGTTCCGAACCCTCCTAGAGGGGTCTGGTCTCCTAAGTTGAAGGTGGCTCCAGTCTTTCCATGACCAGGACCATGCTGACAACCTTCGTAGTTGTCGAAATGAAAAGCAGTAGAGGCTCATCAGGGTTCAGAGCTACAAAAATTGGTAGTCTTGTGAGGAGTTGTTTGAGCTCCTGGAACACCTTTTTTGCTTCTTTGGACCAATGGAATGGCTCGGACTTCCTCAATAACTTGAAGAAGGGACCGCTCTGCCAATCTTGAGATGAACCGGCTGAGTGCAACTAAACATCCAATTAGCTTCTGGACATCCTTGATGCGGGCTGGGGGCCGCATGTCTTCAATAGCCTTGATCTTCATCGGATGTGCCTCAATTCCTCGGTGAGTCACCAAGAATCCGAGAAGCTTCCCGGAGCTAACCTTGAAGATGCATTTGTCCGGTTTTAGCTTGATGTGCATCACATGCAGCTTGTCAAAGACGGCTTGTAGGTTATCAAGGAGTGACTCCTTGTTCTTTACCTTTAAGACGATTTCATCGACATAAACCTCCACCAAGTCCCTTATGAGCTCTCCAAAGGTTTTGTGCATGGCTCGCACAAAACTTGAAGCATCGTTTTTGAGACCGAAAGGCATGGCAGTGTAACAATACAACCCATTTACTTCTGCAAAGGCAGTATGCTCTTCATCTTCCCTATATATTGATCTGATGATATCCACAATATTCATGTAGGAAACACAATAGCTCACACCCGGAGGTGGAATCCACTATCTGATCTATCCTAGGTAGTGGAAATAGGTCTTTTGGACATGCCTTATTTAAGGTGGTGTAGTAGATACACATCTAAAGCTTCCCACTAGCCTTGGCTACAAAATCTGGGTTTGCTAGCCATCTTGGATAATGAATCTCCCGGATGAACTAGCAGCTTCTTAATTTCTTGTCTGATGAAGTTATGCCGCTTATCTGATTGCTTCCGGGGCTTCTGGTGTACTGGTCGTGCGTCAGGATATATATTCAGGTTGTGCTCAATTACCTCCCCAGGGATCCCAGACATTTGTGATGGTTGTCATGCAAACACATCAACATTCGCCCGAAGGAACGTGATGAGCGCGAGTTCCTATTTGTCGTCCAGACCTCCAGATATACAGGTAGTCTGGACAGCATCGGAACCAATTTGGACGACTTTGACGGGAATGTCGGTGTCACCGCTTGGCTGCACATGTGGTGCAGAGGTTGAGCCTCGATGACGAGTGCTCGGAGGATGAGCGGCTAGCTCCTTGCTGGATGCTTCCTCCTGCGCTATTGCAAGCGCGTGGAGTTCTTCCAGTGCAGTGACTCCCACAGTGCAATCTCTGCAGATCCGGAGAACGCATGAAAGCATCGGCATCTTCAACACCAAATAGCAGTAATGAGCTACGACCATAAACCTATACAGGGCTGGCCTGCCTAGGATGGCGTTGAAGGGTAGGCTAATGTGTGCCATGTCGAAGACCAGCTTCTCAGTCCTGTAGTTCTCCTGAGTCCCAAAGGTCACCGGAAGTGTAATGGAGCTGAGAGGACTGATGGCCCCCGAACCTACCCCAGAGAAAGGACGTGAGGGGTGAAGGTTTGAGAGTAGGAGCTGGATCTTCACAAATGCTTCATAGCTCAAGAGGTTGAGCGCCGCCCCTCCATCCACTAAGACATGGTAGAGCTGGACGTTATTGATGGTAGGAGAAACCATCAACGGTAGTTGACCAGCTCCGATCATGTTCCTTGGGCAATCCAAAGTGTCAAAAGTGATTGGAGTGTACATCCACTTCCGATGTGGTACTGCCTTGGTGGTGAGAGCTGTAGCAGCCATCTCCTGACCCATAGTCTTGAGGACGCAGCAGGAGGTGATATCCTAGGACCTTACATATATGGTATGGAGAGTCTTCCGACGTTCGTTGTCGGAGATGTCAGAATCTTCGTCGACGGTGTTGTACACAACCTTCAGGACCTTATAGGGATCACAAAATACTAGCTCTTGATCAGCTGGAGCTTCATCGTCCTTCTTCTTTCCTTCTCACTGGCGGAAAGGAGCTTCTTCTCGGTGCTTGTTGAAGCGCTTGACAAGGTTCTGGACCTCAAGTCAGTCTTCAAGATTGTGGGTGTCCGTTTTGTGGATCGGACACCACATCTTCTGACCGCCACCGTCTTCAGACGATGGTTGAGGACGTTTTTCGGGCGTGTGATGAGGACATCACTCCTATGCGTATACACAACACTCCATTCAACGTACAAGATGCAATCAATAGGATTCACACACACAAATTAATTTTAGAGGTGAGCTCATTCTTATATGTTTCCTTATATATTTTTCAGAATAGATTGCTACCTAATGACTTAATTGTGATTAGGATCCATAGAGAAGTTAAAGGAGTAATTGGAGGAAGATTTAGGGGCATGGAGGACCAGATGATACGTTCAAATAGGATGTAAACCGACCCCAACTTCGATTTCAGATCGTGTCTTCGACGTTCTTGCTTGTGTTCTCGGTTGCACTTGCACGGATCAGCCTTCTTGGCGAGGTCAATCGTGTGCAGCACGGTTGATAACCAACGGAGTGGTGTTGTAGTGATTGCAGGGGTTTTTCGTGTTCTACTCGAGAGCCTCGGATCATCAGTCGAGATCTCCATCAATCGACTTATCCATTACCTTTCGGAAGATCCGGCCGTAAGCCTTCTTATAAATTGGTATCATATTTCCAGGTTGCCCGTTAGGTAATTCATCTATCCATTACATTAGTTTTGTTTTTCATACCTAGAGTCCAAAAAAAAACCACTAAAAACTTGCACACTACTAAAATAAGCCTTATCGCAGGCGGCTCCAAACCTATTATCACACGTGGTTTTTAAAACCGCCTAAAACGAAGAGTCTGTGATAATCCGCAATTTCACAGGCGGAGAAGTGATACCGCCTATGAACAAACATTATCACGGGCGTTTTTTACTTATGCTAGCCGCCTGTGAAGATAAGTTATCACAGGCGGGTAGTGCAGCATATATACCCTCCTGTGATAATTGTCTTATCACAGGCGGGTCTTGCAGCATATCTAACAGCCTGTGATAATGGTGTTATCACATGCGGATGTTGACCTACATCAAGCCGCTTGTGAAGACTTTTTATCGTAGCTGGTTTCTACCATAACAGTAACCGCCTGTGATAATTAGGTTATCACAGATGGTTTTTTACCTATATCTAGCCGTCTGTGATAATTGTTTTTCACAGGCATGCCTAGCCGTTGGTAAATAACTGCCTGTGATACAGTATAACCTATGTAGTACTACTGTTGTTATTTCAAATTTCTAGATAAATTCAATATAATCACAGAACAGAAGTCAACAATATCATCACAGAACAGAAGTCAACAATATTATCATCACAAAAGTCATCTCACAGAAGTCAATTTCACTAAAACAATTTACATATGTACAAGTTACACATACAATTCATCTTATAGTTTACAAGTTTTCACTAAAAACTGTTTCTATTGGCATAGTCACAAAGTTCTGGCATATCAGCTATTGCACCATTCTCATCAAAGAACTCCTCTCTTTTGTGCAAAATTTCGCGACAAATGAATTGACAGAGTTCAGCAGCAATCTTGTCGGCTCCTCCATCAGGAATACTTCTACAAACCGACCATTCTTCGTATAGATTCTTCGTGTGCTACAATATAACACATAACAAGGTTTAGAATGTCTTGGTTTGAACAATCTCAAAGTATAGATCAAAGTGAGAGTATACAAGAATTTAGTTGGTATTTTTGGAGCAGTTGTACTATGAGCAATTGAATTTTGAAGTTGGAATCAAAATATGAAAATAATGTTTTTGGTAATATTGAACAGCAGAGAATATAAGTATTAAACTATGCTAGTTACAATGAAAATGAAACTCCAAAGTAAGAAAATAAGGTATCGCCATTAAGGATAACTTACATCCTCATGATTCACTCTATATACGCCAGTGGTCCGAAGATGCTCGCATACATAATACCCGCATAAGAAACTCCCAGCAGGCTACTTCAGACAAGCATAGTACACTTTAATGTCCAATGCATTCGTATTGGAAGGTCTCTCACCGCCAAGTCGTTCCGCGTAAAACCACCAAGCGTTATAATACAAGAAATGTCATATAAAAGTTGTCAACACATTCTAAATGTGTGTAAATTAAAATTATTGAATAAACATACAGTTTTAAAATGGAAAGGAAATCTTTGTAATGATCTGGTGGGAAATCGGCTGAGTCCAAGACTGTTTCCATTCTCTGCGTTGGCTTGATGAAGATCATTATGTAAGGATCACTGCAAACATACAAACACAAATGTTAACAATTACCAGTAATTGTTATTTCAATGTCATGTGTCGAACTTACTCGAAGTTGTACGGAGCCTTTATGAGGTCCTTGCCATCTATGACAAAGTTAAACATCGCATGTCCTATGTAAGCTACAACTTCTGTCCTTCTATCCTTCTTATGTTTTGCGATTGCTTTTTCAAAATATTTTTTTTTCATGTGCTTGAACTTTGTTGAGTCTCGATCCGCCTTGATGTCGAATAGCGCCTTTGCAATCCTAGTAGGGTCAAGGATACCTGTCTTGCGCTCCAACTTTTCATTATCCATGTATTGCAACCTATTGAAGAAGTCCATAATTGTTATAATATCATGAAATGCGTATGCGTATAGTAAGAAAATCAAATACAAAATATTAGAGGCACTTACAAGCACCAGACGGGTAGCAGGTTGATTTCGAGCATGCCCCGATGGAAAAGGGGATGCAACTCTTCAAATAAAATGACTCATCTATCTTCTCCAGTACTCTAGAATGCTTCTTTTGGAATACGAAATGTGACGCAAGAAAGACCATATCTTGTACTGGCAAGGATGTACAACTCATGCATTATTTTGAGCGGGACAGGTTGTTTGCTAAGTTGTACGGATGTCATGAACGGCTTCCCATTCTCAAATTTAGGAGGAACATCCTCAAGCTTGTATTTTGGAACTCCTGGTTTAACTAAAGTCATTCGCCGACTATACATGGCACCGTCTTCTTCCCACTCCTCGATATATCCTAATTCTGGCTCATGAGAAGAACGAGATGCACTCGGTTTTATAATATTTTCCTTCATAGTTTCCAAATACTTTGACACTTCTGATGAAGGTTTCTTATTTTCGTATGAGCTAACTTTCATAGGAACTGATGATCGAGGAGTAGTCGTTGTAAGTTGGACACTAGCTTGTTGTTGAACCTGTTGTTCAACTGATTGCTCTTTACTCCCAGTAGCTGGCTCTAGTACTACTTCAAGCTGTTGCTCAACTGGTTGCTCTTTACTAACAACAGCTTCTCTGGTACTGCTTGAAGCTGTTGTCCAACTTGTTGCTCTTGGATATCGTTACTAGCAAGGTTACTATCATCCTTGCTGAGACATAGGGGGAGTGAATCTTCCTGGACTGGGAGTAGATCTTCATGCACTTTCGCCTTAGAAGATGGGGTTGCAGTATTTCGAGATGCGACGGGGCTAGAAATTGGCTCATCGTCCAACACGATATCGCGTCGGTGCCAAAGGATTAATCAATTGACAGCCTGCCCCAGAGTCACGATCCCCTAAGGTGTGACGTGGTCGATTTCATAATCCTCATAATCATTATCAACGATCTGAAGAACTTGCACCACAGCATAATACAACGGAAGTGGATTCCCGTTGAAGTCACGATCAGGCTTTGCCATAGCAGTGGCAACCTGTTTGGTTTTGTTCCCTACTCTGCCGATCAGGACATGAAGACGAAAGATTTGTTGTTAGCAATATCATCGACAGGGAACTTATGGGTTGACCCTGAGCCTGGCACAAAACCAACGCTGCTAGGGTAGGCAGTTGGAGATACTAATTACTCCTTTTGCACCGGAACTATCGATGTACTAGGTGCCACTAATTGTCCCGATTGTCTAAGTTGTTCCATTATTTCTTGCATATTTTCTTTGACCTTTTGAGCAATCGTTTCATCAAGTGTTTTCTTAAACTTCTCATGTCTTCTATATGTGTCTTTATCTTCAGGGAAACCATCTAGCCAAGACATTTGAGAAGAGACTGCTCGAACCCGTCCACTGTGTTCAGGGTTTCCTAAGATAGCGGTAAGTTGGTCATTCTCCCTCTTCGGCTTGAAGAGACCCTTCTGTTGCTTTTCAATTACTTCTTTCATTTTCTCCTCTACTTCATTCACAGATTCGGGCTTTTCAAGTTTGCCCTCGCTGGTCAAACCTGACCGGGCAAAGACCCACCGCTGAGTTCGCTCATCGCAGCCTTCTAATGGGTGAGGATTGCCCTTACTGGTAATTTCGTCTAATATCTTATTCCATTTCTGGACTTTGGGGGCGTATCTGGCAGACCCCAAGCGATGATGGTATTTGTTCTTTTTTGCAAGCTCTGACCTAGTTGCACTTAGAGCTTTAGCATCAGGTGTGGTCTTTTGAGAAACAAACTCTTGCCACTGAGCTTGTGTGATTTTTCCCATCTGCCTCGGGCTAGGGACCATATCGGCCTTAACATAAGCATTCATTTCGCTCTTCCAGCCACGAAACTTCTTGCCGCAAGAGACCAATGTTGCTTTCTTTACAAATTCTTCCATGCCCTTCAGGAACTTGAATTGTTTCTTTATTCTTTCCCACAACTCATTCTTGATCTACTCGGGTAATTTCCTCCGATTCTCAGTCGTGATCGGCACGAGCTCCCTAACAAGAAAACCGCATGCATTACGATACTTGGTAACTGAATCCAGTGGTTCTTGGGGAAGCCCACCTGGACCGACCCTTGTTATGTACACGATGCAGTCCAATGGACCCTTATTGGGACCTCGTTGCCCTCATTTATGCTTTAGTGAAGCTGAGGATTCATCCATTGGAGAACCTTCTGCAGTTTTAGGAGCCGAAGTCACCTCGTTGTCTTCGCAATTGTTCTAGGTAGAAAAGAATTATAAGACTTCGTATACTTGACAACTAACATTAACTTGAACTGCTGAAGTTAAGATTCGTGATCCATACCTCGTCGGTAGGATCATATTCCAGGTTGAGATCCTCTGAAGTCTTTTTAGTTTTTATATTAGGAAAAGGATCCGATGGACTGTGAAAGGAGTCTGAACTGCTAGAGTCAGTAAACTCTATATTGTCTTCTTTATTGTTACTACCAGCACCAGTCTTCTTAGGGCTTTCCATGCTATAACTAATAAGACAAAAAATATAATTAATGGCATATTAACTCTACATGAAGTGTTGCATGAAGAAAAAGATGGAAGCATTCTAGGATTTGATAAGGCATTTTAGGGTTTAAGGCGACTGACCAAAAGGTTCGTATACATTGCGAGGGTGACAAGCATGTTCAATTTGCTCACCAACAAAGGCAATTTTACCATCTTATTCTAAATAGGCAGTTACTTGTATCTGTTTTCTGAGCACAAGCGATGTTCAACAGCTGTATGCGAGCAAATTGCTTTGTTTGGCAAAAGGATAGCGACACCGATCTCGAAGGAGCATAACCCTGTGAGATGAAGTGCGGGATGCTACACTCTATTTTCAGTACAGATGCTACTATTCACTCATGTTACCGCCAAGTGCAAGGTGAGTAGGTCCATGAAGAAGTCTCCAGACGTCGTGGTCCCAGATTTTGAACTGAAATTTGGCAGAGCTTCCTTTGTATGTAGCTGATTTTGTCCACAATTTTCTAATACAGAACATTGATATTTGCAAAAACAATATATTGCAAACTTGTTACACACATCCTCAGGATTCCATAAATGTAAATTATGAAGTCTTTTGATGATCCTACTAGAAATTACGATTCAAACAGCAACTGAATACATAACTGTCCAGATTCTGGACTGTTACGACACCTTAAACGGTACTTCAATTTAGACCTGGTTATTACATGTTTTAGCCTTAGCGTTGAATAGGAAATTGATAGAGGACTCTTTAAGCTTTCCATACATGTATAGATATGCATAGGTTGCTTTACTAATTTAATAATTATGGCTGTTCAAAGTTCAAAAATTTTGTGGCTGTTTTAAATAACACTGTACACAGGTAGTAACTTCAACTCCAGTTTCTAATTAGTTCTAAACCAAATTTGAGGTAACAATGAATAGAAAAGTTGTAGAATAGATCTTCCCCTTTCAAAAAATGTATCACAATAGACTAGAAGAGCTTTCTACATATAATTATGGCAGAAATTCAGATGCTTGTTCATACAATTTTAATACAGTTACATCACAACTTGACAGTTTTTCGAATTCCACCGAACCCTAACCAAGGATGCCTACCCTTTTCGAATTCCCGAACCCTAACCAAGGATATGCAAGGCTGCGGCAAGGGCAGGGAGGGAGGCGGCACGGCGATGGAGGATGGAAGGTCAAAGGGTTTAGAGTTTACCGTGGCGGCGATGACATTCGCTCGGCGTACCTGGAAGTGACGAGGGCAAAGCTCGGCGGTGACAGCGGCGAACACTTGGCGGCAAAGGAAATTTTGACAGCCTAACAGCGTCTAAGTGTTTCACCCGGGTTACGTTTTTCCAACGCTGCCGAGGGGTATATATAGACTCCTATTTTCTCAGGCGGATTTTAAGTACTAACCGCCTGAGAAGATGGTTACCTCAGGCGGGTTTTACTTACCAACCTCCTGAGAAGATACAATTATCTCAGGCGGTTGGTAAGTAAAACCCGCCTGAGATAATAATCTTCTCAAGCGGTTATTAGGTACCAACCGCCTGTGAAGATCTTTACTTCTTCTTAATTAATATTCTTGATTAAATGTGGGTCCTTTAAAACGGAAAAATTCCACTTTCTTGTAATATTATTGATAAGTAAAAGTTACCATTAAATTTCACTTCATAAATCCTTTGAAATTGGTCAGAACATAAAAAACATATAACAATTGCTATTTTTCATTTTTCTATCTTGATCAATATAATGCTTTTTTCATTTATTTTTTCAGTGGACATTTTTATTCATCATACCAACCTCTATTAATTTTTTCAGATTTTTTTAAAGTTTTTTGAATCAATGTGTGTTCATAATTTGATGAATGCCTCATATGTATATGAGCATTTAGTTAGAATGATGGATAATTTGAAGTTTGACATGTTGGAAAGCTTTTAAAAAAATTAACAAAATTCATACATGTATAAATAATACAAATATGTTCATACAATCAAATTTAAGTGAAGGATCCTTTTTTTATGAGATACACAAATGTGAATAATATATGAGTAGAAATTAAATTGATATTTACTAAAACATTACAATGTCATCTATACAAGTTTTAAAATATTTGGTTCAGGTGGTAGATATTAATTTTATACAAATATAGAAGAAAGAATCATCCAATTTGTACTAAATTTGCAGAATCTAAACATGTTTGAGTATTTATATTGTAATCTCAATAAAAAAGAAGCAAGGGAAAATGAAACTGAAGAACAGTATCTACTATTATCTCAGGCGGTTGGTAATTAAAACCCGCCTGAGATAATCATCTTCTCAGGCGGTTATTAAGTACCAATCGCCTGTGAAGATCTTTACTTCTTCTTAATTAATATTCTTGATTAAATGTGGGTCCTTTAAAAAGGAAAAATTCCACTTTCTTTTAATATTATTGATAAGTAAAGGTTACTAAATTTCACTTTATAAATCCTTTGAAATTGGTCAGAACATAAAAAACATATAACAATTGCTATTTTTTTGTTTTTCTATCTTGATGAATATAATGCTTTTTTCATTTGTTTTTTCAGTGGACATTTTTATTCATCATACCAACCTCTATGAAAATTTTCAGATTTTTTTATATTTTTTTGAATCGATGTGTGTTCATAATTTGATGAATGCCTCATATGTATATGAGCATTTAGTTAGAATGATGGATAATTTGAAGTTTGATATGTTGGAAAGCTTTAAAAAATTAACAAAATTCATACATGTATAAATAATACAAATATGTTCATACAAACAAATTAAAGTGAAGGATCCTTTTTTTATGAGATACACAAATGTGAATAATATGTGAGTAGAAATTAATTTAATATTTACCAAAACATTACAATGTCAGCTATAAAAGTTTTAAAATATTTGATTCAGGTGGTAGATAATAATTTTATACAAATATAGAAGAAAGAATCATCGAATTTGGACTCAATTTGCAGAATCTAAACATGTTTGAGTATTTATATTGGAATCTAAATAAAAAATAAGCAAGGGAAAATAAAACTGAAGAACATTATCTACAATTATCTCAAGCGGTTGGTAATTAAAACCCGTCTGAGATAATCATCTTCTCAGGTGGTTATTAAGTACCAACTGGCTGTGAAGATCTTTACTTCTTCTTAATTAATATTCTTGATTAAATGTGGGTCTTTTAAAAAGGAAAAATTCCTCTTTCTTGTAATATTATTGATAATTAAAGGTTACCATTAAATTTCACTTCATAAATCCTTTGAAATTGGTCAGAACATAAAAAACATATGACAATTGCTATTTTTCATTTTTCTATCTTGATGAATATAATGCTTTTTTATTTATTTTTTCAGTGGACATTTTTATTAATCATACCAACCTCTATGAATTTTTTCAGATTTTTTTAATTTTTTTGAATCAATGTGTGTTCATAATTTGATGAATGCCTCATATGTATATGAGCATTTAGTTAGAATGATGGATAATTTGAAGTTTGACATGTTGGAATGCTTTTAAAAAAATTAACAAAATTCATACATGTATAAATAATACAAATATGTTCATACAAACAAATTTAAGTGAAGGATCCTTTTTTATGAGATACACAAATGTGAATAATATGTGAGTAGAAATTAACTTGATATTTACCAAAACATTACAATGTCAACCATACAAGTTTTAAGATATTTCGTTCAGGTGGTAGATATTAATTTTATACAAATATAGAAGAAAGAATCATCGAATTTGGACTCAATTTGCAGAATCTAAACATGTTTGAGTATTTATATTGGAATCTAAATAAAAAAAGCAAGGGAAAATGAAACTGAAGAACAGTATCTACAATTATCTCAGGCGGTTGGTAATTAAAACCCGCCTGGGATAAGGAAACTGAAGAGCCTCAGACATTATCTCAGGCAGTTTGTAATGAATAACCGCCTGAGATAATCGTTTCTCAGACGGTTATTAATCACCAACCACCTGTGAAGAATTTAAAAACCGCCTATGAAATACTGACGCTTATATAAAGACCCCTCACCGCAGTCGAAACGTAACCCTGGAGAATTTTCCACTGCCACAAGGCTGTCGAAATTACCCACCGTCGCGCTGCCGCCCAGCATGCACTGTCGTGCCGCCGCTCAGCCCGCACAGTCGCGCCGCCGCCCAGCCCGCACTGCCTCGCCGCCGCCGAGCCCCGCGGAGGCACGCCTCTGCCCAGTCCCACATCGCGCCACAAGGTACCTAAGTAAATTCTCATAGTTTCCTTACTATGCATTGCATGCTACCTTTTTCTTTGTATATTTTCATAAGCTGCTAGTTTTGTGTGTTGGTATATGGATTGTGTCCTTTTACATGTGTGTACATATGCGTTTGGACTCAATAATTTGGTGACATGAATAGTTTGTTTGTATATGGTATTGGTATTGGACTCATATGTATTGGTATATGGATTGTGTCCTTTTGCATGTGTATACATATGCGTTTGGACTCAATAATTTGGTGACATGAATAGTTTGTTGGTATATGGTATTGGTATTGGACTCATATGTGTTGGTATATTGATTGTGTCCTTTTGTAGTTTGTATCTATTTTGTGACATGAATATGATGTTTAATTAACAGATGCTATTATAATATATATAAGATGCATGAAGTTTACCCAAACTTGTAATTGTAGTTTTATGTGTTTTCTTTTTCAATATGTTACTTGTGTGTGCGTACCTCCTGCTTGCATATATTTCGAAGAAGTGATTAAGGTTAGCTTTCTAGGGAGATGGTTTTATAACTCACCTATTTAGTTACCATCGTTGGATGGGATCCGATGTCAAGATATAACAGATTGGATCCCACCCAGACCTAGCCCATGCTCTTGAGCCTGTTTACCCCACGACTTCAATCCTTCACCCCCGCTTGATGCTCCTGACGCCTTCGACTCTGTGGATGTATAACATGCCAAGATCCGATCCTATGTACATTCATAATGTTGCAAATTTTATTGAAGCATCCAAGAGACTTGCGAAGTTACAAAAGATAGATGACATATTATGTCCATGTATCGACTGCAAAAATAAGATTGCCTGGACAGATACTATAGTAATCCAATCACATATCGATGATGGTAGTGACAACCAAAATGGTGATGATGATGATGAGTTCGATTTTGAGGAGATGTTGCGTCACATTGAACCATATGTATTGACTTCTATGGGAGCAAGCAAAGGTTTAAGTAAAATGGAGACATTGCAGAATGCGGCGACAAAGCTTTTATATGATGAATCAAACGGTTGTGATAAAGAGTTTACTACATTGCGTGCAGTCTTAGAACTACTAAAGCTGAAAGCTATGCACGGATGGTCCGATTGTAGTTTATATGATCTTTTGAATCTTATGGCAAAATTCTTCCAAATCCAAATAAACTGCCCAGAAGCACTTATAAAGCGAAGAAACTTCTTTTCCCGATGGCACTAGGTGTGATAAAAATACACGCTTGTGTGAACCATTGTATTCTATATCGCAAAGAGCATGAGCTCGCAACTAGATGCCCCATTTGTGGTGTCAGTAGATATAAGAAGGACTACAATCACCAGTATGTTACCAACATGAAAAAGTCTCAGAAGAATAAGAAGTTTATTATTGGTCCTGAAGGTGACGATGACGATACTTCTGGCAATGCAGACAGGAAGAATAAGAGAAAAATTCCTGCCTTGGTGATGTGGTACCTTCCGGTAATTGATCACTTGAAGCGTTTGTTCTCAAACCCTAGGGAGGCTGAACTTATGCGTTGGCATTTCGAGCAACGCAAGAAGAATGAAAAACATATACGACACCCTAGTGATGCAACGCAGTGGAACAATTTTGATATTCAGTATCCAGAATTTGCAAAGGAAATCAGAAATGTGAGGTTTGCCTTGGGTACAGATGGAATAAATCCGTTTGGTGAAAAAAGGAGCATACACATCACATGGCCCGTGGTCTTAACGACGTACAACCTACCGACGTGGTTGTGTCACAAAAGGAAATATATCTTGTTATCTGTTCTTATCCAAGGTCCAAAACAACCCGACATCGAAATTGATGTGTACTTGGAACCTTTAATGGAGATATGGCAAAATTGTTGAATGAAGGGGTATGTACATGGGATGAGTACAAGCGGGAGTATCTCATGCTAAGGGCAATGATATTCGTTGCCGTGCATGATTATCCCAGACTGTTTACATTATCGGGACAAATGAAAGGGAAGAAAGGTTGTGTAAGGTGTGTGGATAGAACTGAATTTTTATACCTCACTTCATCCTGAAAGATGGTGTACATGAGACACCAACGGTTCTTGACAGATACACACAAGTATAGGAAGATGAAAGAACAATTTGATAACAAAATCGAAAAAGATACTGCACCAAAACCTTACAGTGGAAAACTTGTGTTTGAAATGGTCAAGAACATTCATATTGCTTTCGCTAAGGGCAAAAATTGTAAAGGAATTAAGAGAAAGAAAAGTACATCTTCGGATGATACAACTGACATGGCCTTCAAGAAACAATCAATTTTTTCAAGTATCTTCCGTATTGGAAGAATCTGGAATTTTGCCATAGTATTGATTTGATGCACTTACAAAGAATGTATTTGACAGCATCACTGGGACCTTGCTGGACATGACGAGGAAAACAAAGGACAGATTAAATTCACGTTTAATCCTAGTAAATCTTGATTTAAGACCAGAGCTTCATCCAGTAGAAAAGGCGAACGGGAAGCATTACCTTCCCCCAACCAGCTACAACTTGACGCTAGAAGGGAAAAAAGCAATTTGCGAATGCTTGCGTGGGATCAAAGTGCCCACGAGTTTCTCATCCAATATCCGTAAGCTAGTCTCGATGAAAGACTTGTATTTATTCGGTTATAATTCTCACGACTGTCATATGATTATGACAGTTTTCCTTGCCATTGCAATAAGAGTCATCAAACCTGAGCATATAAAAGTTGTCATCAGACGTATGTGTTACTTCTTCAATGCAGTATCGCAAAAGGTGATAGCACGTGAAGATTTAGACTATCTGAAAACATACATCATTGAGACTATGTGCAAGCTTGAGATGTGTTTCCCACCATCCTTTTTCGATATGCAAGTACACCTAATCATACATCTTGTTGATCAGATAAAAGCATTGGGGCCACTATATTTACATCATATGTTTTCGTTGGAGAGATATTTAGGAGTATTAAAAGGTTATGTGCGGAACCGTGCTTACCCAGAGGGTTCAATTATGGAAGGATACACCACTGAAGAAGTGATTGATAGTTGCACTGATTACATCAAAGATGGAAAATTGATAGGTGTGCCTATACCAGTACATGAGGGTAGACTACGTGGGAGAGGCAAAGTGGGTAAGAAAACTTTTATCGTTCAAGATTACAAGAATGTACACCGTGCACATTTTGGTGTACTACAACAGCTCGCAATAGCTGAGTCGTACATTGAGGAACACCAAATTGAGCTTCGTGATAAAAACCAAGACCGCATAGAGGACTGGATCATGAAAGAGCACAGAAGATGTTTCACTAAATGGTTGATGGAAAAAAATATACCATACGGAAACACTATAGAAGAGGCAACAGTGAAGAAGTTAGCTTCTGGCCCATCTACTTTGGTGACATCATGGCAAGCATATGACATCAATGGTTACACATTTTACACTAAAGAAAAAGACGGTAAGAGTGTTGCACAAAATAGTGGTGTTCGTATTGAGTCTTATGATTCACAAGGGCAAAATACCACATACTTCGGGTTCATAGAGGAAATATGGGAACTCGATTATGGCGAAAGAATGGTAATGCCCGTATTTAAGTGCCAATGGGTCAAACATCCTGATGGTGTGAAAGTGGACAATTACAGGCTGACACTAGTAGACTTCAACAAAATGGGTTATAACGATGACCTGTAGGTTCTTGCCGATAGTGTTGCACAAGTTTTTTATGTTTAAGATCCATAAACTGAGAAGATGCACGTAGTTGTTTCTGGAAAGCAAAATATTGTTGGGGTTGAGAATGTGGGAGATAATGAAGAGGAATATAATTAGTGAAAGCATCTAGGCCCCATGAGGTACGGTTTCGGTGATTAATGACAACCATTCGATATTACTAATGAATTTGTGAATGCAAGGTCTCAATGACACTCAATCAAATGAAATCAAATTTACATTGGAGACCCATATAAAATCAACGAATGAGATCAAATCAAATCATATGAAGACAAGAAGTGAAAGCTCTAATTTGACATCACTCAATGCTTGAAGACAATCAAAACAACATTTCCAACAAGTGTCAAAGAGGTCACAAGTTCAAAATTCCAAAAGAACAACTCAAAACAACTCGAAGTCAACAAGTTGAACACACCGGATCAACCGACGTTCTATGAGTTGACTACATCGGTCGAGTTGGTTCAACTGAAGAAGAAGACCTCAGACAAATGCACTCACCGGATCATCCGATGTGAGTGGCTCAGTGACATCGGTCCATCATCACAGATTGCAACACCATTGGACCAAGTGAAGCATCGGATCATCCGATGTACAGACTTACATACATCGGTCGATCACTCCAGTGAGCCTCAAGATCAAGCAAAATTCTGGAGGAAGAGCCACCGGATCATCCGATGAGAAGACAGATCAACATCGGTCTAACAATGGTCATATCTGACACAGTGACATCAGCTAATTTGGCTTTGACCGATGTTAACTGAAGGGGAGACATCGGATAATCCGGTGTTCGCAGAGAAGTGATGTCAGCCTACTTTTCCAACGGCTATCTCGTGGAGGCTGGCTATTTATACCCCTTCAACCTGTCAAATCGACAAGACTTGAAGCCCAGACATACTCTACACATCCTAGAGCATTCAAGCAATAGAGCTACCACTTTCACATCAATTGTTCATCATTTGTACACCAAGAGATAGGCTAGAACTAGCTAGAGATAGTGCTTGGGTGCCTCCATTCTTGGTGATTGGAGTCTCTAGTGTAGTGAGAGCCATAAGGGAGTGTCCCTTGGTGTGTGCAACTTCCGGAGCTTGCCAAGAAGATTGTGGAAGCCCGGTGGATCCCAAAGTGTACAAGGCTTGAGCTCCACCTTGCCGAGGTTGGCGAACGGAGAAGAATAGTGAAGAAGCCCCTTGTCTCGGTGACTTGGGAGTGGCAAAACCCTTCGGTGGGTGTCACAACGTGGATGTAGGAAGATCCTTGTGATCTTACCGAACCACGGGATAAACTCCGTGTCCCTTGAGCGTTTGCATCCCTCTCCCTTTTACTCTTATGCAATCTTCATTCCGCAACTTTAATTTACATTGATTGCATAGTTTAATTGCATAGGGAATTGGGCTTTAAGTTGTTAGTGTTTAATTGTCTTAAAATTTGAAAGAAAGCCCAATTCACCCCCCCTCTTGGGCGTTTCGATCCTTACAATTGGTATCAGAGCCTTGTTGCTCATTGGATCATTCTAGCTTCACCGCTAGAGAGCTTAAATGGCCAAGAATGGGGGTTCGGTTCCTATCTTCGAGGGCAAGAACTTTGCCTATTAGAAAGCACGCATGCGTGCCTACCTAGAGGCCATTGCTCCCGAAGTGTGGGAAGCGACCCATGCGGGATTTGGAGATCTGAATTATGTTGGTGATCAACTAAAATGGGATGCTAAGGCTAGAAATGCCATCTATGAATGCATTAGTCAAGATGTATTTGCAAGAATTGCTAGTAAAGAAAAAGCTTGTGAAATTTGGGCATGCTTAATTGAAATTCATGAGGGTTCCTCTCGTGTTAAAGAACTCAAATATCACTTGCTAAAATCCAAGTATGATGAATTCAAAATGCTTCCTCATGAGAATGTTAACCAAATGTTTTCTCGCTTAAATGTGCTCATTGAGGAGATTAACACACTTGACATTGCTTCTCTTGGTAAGGGACTTATCAACCGCAAGATCCTCATGCTTCTACCTAAGCCCAAGTACAACATTATCAACTCAATGCTCCAAAAGGAATCACTTGACAACATTGAAGTCTCGGAGCTCATTGGAGAAATTCATGCTCATGAGATGAGCGTACTTGGAATGATGGAGGAGTCATCGTCAAAAACTATTGCTCTCAAGGCTTCAACCAAGAAAACAACTCCCAAGAAAAAGAAAGTGGTTGAGCCTAGCTCAAGCGAAGAAGAGCAAGCAACAAGCGAAGATGACGATGATGAGCTTGCGTTGATGATGAGAAAATTCTCACGTCTAAACTCCAAAATCGCAAAGAAGGGATACTCCTTTGATCCAAAGAAGAAAGCCTTCCTCCCAAGAAAAGATGAAAACAAAACATGCTACAATTGTGGTGAACAAGGCCACATATCATATGATTGTCCAAGACCCGACAAGAGGAAGGACAACCACAAAGGAAAGCATAGAAAGCTAGAAGAAAGTGATGAAGATGAAGAAGAGGTCAAACCCAAGCGCTCCTTTGGAAAGAAGAAATTTGACAAGGGCAAGAAGACCAAGCTCTTTCCAAAGAAGAGAAGAGGGCCTCAAAAAGTCTTCATGTGCGAGGCAAATGAGTGGATCACGGATGAAGAGTCAAGCGACGAAGAGAGTGAAGATGAAGAAAACTTGGCGGGCCTTGCCATCGTCAACAAGGACAACTCACCTCTTCGTCCACCTCCTATGTGCCTCATGGCTAAAGGTAACACTAAGGTATGTGACGATTCTAGCGATGATGATGATGAGCTCTCCCCCGATGAACTAGCATCTATGATTAATGAATACCATGTCATCATAAAAAGGGAAAAGAGCAAGGTTAAAGCACTTGAACAAGCTTGTGCTAAACTTGAGAGTGCGAAGCTCGATTTGCATGACAAGTATGTAACCATACTTAAAGAGCATGACACGCTCAAAACACATGTCAAGCAAATCGAGGAGGAAAATGCTCAAATCAAGCTTGATCATCATGAGCTTGACTTAGCAAACCGAGCACTCTTGGGAAAGCACAATGACTTGGTTCAAAAACATGAAATGCTTAACCTTGCTTATGAGGCAATTGAACTAAAAATGAAAAACATGAAAAAGGAAACCCTTGATGGCAAAGTATCTACTATTTCACATGCCACTAATACTTTGGATAAGTCTTTGCCTTTGAAAGCAAGCCTTAGGGAGAAGGAATTGATGGACGAAATTGAAAGTCTCCGCACTAGTGTGGTGAGACTTTCCAAGGGAGAGGACAAGCACAAGGAAATTCTCTACCAACAAGCCAAAGGCTTCAACAAGAGAGGACTTGGATCCTTCCCGGTGCTCAACAAAGGGAAGGTGCCCTCACCGGAGCTTAGGACGAGCTTCATCAAAGAAGTTGGATCCTATTGCCAACATTGTGAGGTCACCGGACACCACACGAGGGAGTGTCCTCTTCCCAACCGTCCTTCTCCCAAATTGCCTCCTAACTACAAATCTACTTTCCATGATTATCACTATCTCTTAAGCAAAGTAGGTGGCAAGGTGAAGGCAAGGTTCATCGGCAAAGATATTAAGGGCATGAAGGGGAAGCTCCCCAAGCAACTTTGGGTTCCAAAATCACTTGTATCACACATACAAGGACCTAAGTTAGCTTGGGTGCCTAAACACAAAAACTAACTTCATGTGTGTAGGTGAACTACAAAGCCGGAGGAAAACATTGGGTACTCGATAGCGGGTGCACTCAACATATGACCGGCAATGATGGTATGTTCACTACCATAGAGAACCCCGATAATCATGAACAAGTCACCTTTGGTGACAACTCAAAGGGGAAGGTAATTGGTTTAGGTAAAATTGCTATTTCGCATGATTTGTCCATTTCTAATGTACTATATGTTAAGTCACTTAGTTTCAATTTACTTTCCATTGCACAACTATGTGATCTTGGACTAACGTGCACCTTTGACAAGAATGGTGTTGTAGTAACTAGTGAATCAAGCAAAGAACTAATCTTCAAAGGATTTCGGCATGGACATCTTTACTTGGTGGACTTCTCCAACAAGGATGCTAGCTTGACCACTTGTCTTTTCACTAAGACAAGCTTGGGTTGGCTATGGCATCGACGCATTGCTCACATTGGGATGAGCAAGCTTAAGAAGTCGTTCAAGCTTGGGATGGTGACCGGCGTGAAGGATGTCACGTTTGAGAAGAACAAGCTTTGTAGTGCTTGTCAAGCCGGGAAGCAAGTTGCTTCACACCACCCAATGAAGACAATGGTGTCAACCTCCAAGCCGCTTGAACTACTCCACATGGACCTCTTCGGACCATCCACATATCAAAGTCTTGGTGGTAACTTCTATTGTCTCGTTATCGTTGACGATTATTCTCGATACGCTTGGACTTTGTTTTTAGGTGACAAGGGTGAAACTCCGGAAGTTTTCAAGACCTTTGCCAAACGTGCTCAAAGGGAATTTCAACTTCCCATCATCAAAGTCCGGAGTGACAACGGCACCGAGTTCAAGAACTACAACATTGGGGAGTGGTGTGATCGTGAAGGCGTGAAGCATGAGTTTTCGGCCACATACACCCCCCAACAAAATGGTGTCGTTGAAAGGAAGAACAAGACCCTTATCACCCTTGCAAGAGCAATGCTTGATGACTATGGCACGTCGGAGAAGTTTTGGGCCGAAGCAATCAACACGGCGTGCCATGCCGCAAATAGGGTCTATCTTCACCGACTACTCCAAAAGACCCCTTATGAGCTCCTCATTGGGAGAAAGCCCAACATCTCCTACTTTAGAGTCTTTGGGTGCAAATGCTACATCTACCGCAAGAAAAGGCTCGGTAAGTTTGAAAGAAGATGTGATGTTGGTATTTTTCTTGGTTATGCATCAAACTCAAAAGCATATCGAGTATTCAACCAAACCTCCGGTCTAGTTGAAGAAAGTTGTGATGTTGAGTTTGATGAGACTAATGGCTCCCAAGAGGAGAGTTTTGGTCATGATGAAATAGATGATGAGCCTCTACGAGAAGCCATGAAAAACATGACCATTGGAGACATCAAGCCGGAAGTTGAAGAGGGCCATGATCAAGGGGGAGCATCAAGTTCCAACATCAACACCTCCATGATGCCTCAAGTTGATGAAGAAGAAGAAGAAAAAGATGATCCATTGCCAATGCAAGATTCACAAGCCACACAACACCAACGACAAGAAGAAGTCCATGATCAAGTCCAACCACAAGAGGAACAACAAGCTTCACCACCGCCAAGTGCCACACAAACACTTATGAGGCATGGACGCATCTCCAAGGCGCATCCAATGGACCAAATCATTGGAAGTCCTTCAAGGGGCGTAAGTACTCGTTCCCGCCATGTCGCCTCATTTTGTGAGCACTACTCTTTTGTTTCATGTGTAGAACCCACCCATATAGAGGAAGCACTTCAAGATCCAAATTGGGTGATGGCCATGCAAGAAGAACTCAACAACTTCACCCGCAATGAAGTTTGGGTGTTGGAGGAGCGACCCAAGGACAAGAACGTTATCGGTACGAAGTGGGTATACCGGAACAAGCAAGACGAGAATGGCGTCGTGGTCCGCAACAAGGCAAGGCTTGTGGCCAAGGGTTTTTCACAAGTTGAAGGACTAGACTTTGGAGAAACATTCGCTCCGGTCGCCCGGTTAGAGGCAATTCGTATACTCCTTGCTTTTGCTTCACATCACAATATAATGCTTTATCAAATGGATGTTAAAAGTGCCTTTCTCAATGGCTATATTAACGAACTTGTTTATGTTGAGCAACCTCCCGGGTTTGAAGATCCGAGGAATCCTAACCATGTGTATAGGTTACACAAGGCGCTCTACGGGCTCAAGCAAGCACCTAGGGCGTGGTATGAACGACTAAGGGATTTCCTAGTCATGCAAGGATTCAAGATCGGGAGGGTGGACACTACACTCTTCACCAAGCACATCGACGGGGATCTATTCATTTGTCAAATTTATGTCGATGATATCATTTTTGGCTCAACTAACAAATCTCTTAGCCATGAGTTTGGCAAAATGATGTCTAGGGAATTCGAGATGTCAATGATTGGAGAGCTCAACTTCTTCCTTGGATTCCAAATCAAGCAACTTCAAGAGGGGACCTTCGTCTATCAAGAGAAGTACACAAAGGACCTCTTGAAGAAATTTGAGATGGGAGATTGTAGCTCAAGAAGCACTCCAATGGCGACAAATTGCCATCTCGACGCGGACATGGACGGTAAACCTATTGATCAATCTCATTACCGTTCTATGATTGGCTCATTGTTATACCTTACCGCATCTAGGCCCGATATTATGTTTAGTGTGTGCTTGTGTGCTCGCTTTCAAGCGGCACCTAAAGAATCGCACAAGAAGGCGGTCTTTAGGATACTTCTGTATCTCAAGCATACCTCAAGTGTAGGTTTGTGGTACCCCAAAAACGCTAGTTTCCATCTCTTGGGATACTCGGATTCGGACTTTGCCGGATGTCGTGTGGATCGCAAGAGTACCTCCGGTGGGTGCCACTTACTTGGGCGTTCCCTAGTATCTTGGTCGAGCAAAAAGCAAAATTCCGTGGCTTTGTCCACCGCGGAAGCGGAGTATATAGCGGCCGGTGCATGTTGTGCCCAAATTCTATATATGAAGCAAACCCTTTTGGACTTTGGAATTAAAATTGGTTGTGTGCCTCTCCTTTGTGACAATGAAAGTGCGGTTAAGATAGCTAGAAACCCCGTTCAACACTCCCGCACTAAGCACATCGATATTCGCCATCACTTCTTGCGTGATCATGAGGCTAAAGGAGACATCTCTTTGCAAGGTGTTAGATCCGAAGAACAATTGGCGGATATCTTCACAAAACCACTTGATGAGAAAACCTTTTCTAGACTTAGAAGTGAATTAAATGTGCTAGATGCATCTAACGTCATGTAAGTTGCCATGTTCATGTAAGGGTGCATATCATATAGGTCTTGTCTAACTCCCAAAGGATAGGGGCAAGCTAAAAGTAGTTTTCCCTGAGGAAGCCTTTGGAAGGTTCAAACTTGGCAAGATAGATTTATTTTATGCCTTGCATGATCCCTGCCATATAAATTTGCACTCATTTAATCTCTTGCACTATAATTTGTTTGGCATTGCATACGGTAGATTGTCACAAAGGGGAACCCACCTCATGAGAAGGAGACTTGTTTGAAATGCAATATCTCAACTCATATAAGGTGGAAAGAACAAAATGTTAGGTACGTTAATACCTAGAGGATCATGCTTCAAAGAGATAGAAGTCTTCATACTCTACCTCACAAAGCATGGGCCTTACATTTTATTTGGATATTTTCCTCCATTTTTTTTCCTCGGTGTTCCATTTGTGTTAAGGTCTAGCCAAGCTATTGGCATATTAGCTTCTTGAGGGGTAAAGGGTTGCCCAAAAAGTCCTAAGACATGTGTTTCTCGTCGATTGTGTGTTTGGTCAAAGGACATATATGGGATGTTTTCGTTCTGTTGTCATCGGATTATCCGATGCCTATGTCAATCCCTCATCGGTCAAATAGGTGTTCAATCCTCAAAACCCAACTCTGTCAGAACCTCAAATGATCCGACGCGTTCATCCTGGAAAACATCGGTCCATCCGATGTTCACTCTTCTGGAGCTGTGATCTAATCAACCGATGTCTACCTCCCTCCAACGTCGGATCATCCGGTGTCAACATCACTCGGTTGAGCACCCTTACTGTGATATTCGACCGATGTTAAAAACCCTAAACGTCGGTCAATCCGATGTCAACAGCATTTCTTGAATATCCTTTCTGTGGCAATTGACCGATGCTCACTTCACCTATCATCGGTCCATCCGGTGTTGAGTTTTCGGCTGGGTTTGGGACCCACTATTTAAACTCGTGCGCCGCCGCCTCTTTCTCTCTCCCCGACGCCTTGCTCCCCCCGTGCTCGCGCCGCCGCCTCTCCCTCGCGCCGCCACCTCTCCCTCGCCTGCAGCGCCGCCGCCGGCCGCCGCCGCCATCCCTCTGCTCGCGCCGCCGCCGCCGGCGACTCCCGCACCACCACTGCCCGCGCACCACGCCACCTCCGCCGGCAGCCGTCGCCGCCGCCGCCCTAGACGCCGTCGCCGCCACTCACCACCGCGCCCAAGCATCGCCGCCGCCTCTCTCCACCGCCAAAGCTGCTCCACGCTCACACCACCAACGCGCGCCATCTCCGATCATCTCCACCTCGCTAGGGTTTCCCGGTCCGTTGCGCTTCACGCCCCGTCGTCGACTCCGTGCAATCTCGTGATCGCGATGGCTCGTGACCGGAAGAACAAGGGCAAGGCCGTCGCGGAGCCCGCCGCGAAGAAGCAGAAACTATCCAAGGAGGAGAATAAGGCTCTAATGGCCGCTCGCGCCGCCGAGGAGCGTGAGCGCGGCCGTGGGGGCTCCCTGAGGATTCGCGAGGCCCGTCCAAGGCCGCCTCCCGTGGTCGACGACTCCGACGCCGAAGAGGAGCCGGTTGAGCCTCTCGTCCGCCGGCGCTCAGCCCGGACTCGAGGAGGTCACACCGAGGCTGCTCCTCGTCCGAGACCGACGGCTGCCGACCGTCGTGAGGACAGGGAGGCTGAGAGGGACATCCATGAGATGGACACGGCCGTCCGGGTCGGTGAAGGAGTCCGTCTTGTGGACTACCGGAAGATGAAGGCTAAGCAACTCCGGAAGCTCAGATGGAGTGTTCTGCTTGAGGAGTGGTTCCCACAGCCCCGAGAGCTTCTTGTTGACAGTCGCTTCTGGACTGTCACCCAGGCGTCTCTCTATGAGACCTACAAGCGCCGGGGGCACAAGCTCTTTCAGCACAACCACTTGGACTGGAGGCAGCTTGCAGTGGCAGCGGAGACTGAGGTCCGCCCTTTCTTTGAGAGATACAGAGGCTTGGTGGAGCTACTGGATTATGAGAGAAGTGCGTATGTGGAAGAATGGGTCCGTGTCTTCTACGCGACCCTGTACATCTCAGAGGGCAGGAGGTCCATAGCCTTCATGTTCAATGGTCAGCACTACCACCTCTCGAGGCAGACTTTGGGGCATATTCTTGGTTTGGAGCTGCACGACACCAGCATACACGAGAAGGTCTATGGGCAGGCAGATCCACCAAGGAGGCCACTTACTGGAGGGGTAGCACCACAGCTGGACGAGATCCGCTCCTTGTTTGGCCCCTCGTTCTCTCCAGACCAGCCGAGAGTCCCAGCTCTCCTGACCCCAGCTGCGCGCATTGTGCACCTCGCCTTGCGCCGCACGCTCCTGCCGAGGTCAGGATACTTGGAGGGGTTCACGAGTCTCCAGCAGACCCTCCTGTTCTACATAATGAACGGGATGGATTTCGATATCGTGGACATACTTCTCTGCGAGATGGAGGACGTAATCACGGATGGAATCGGCATGATGAGGCAGATGGTCTATGGGCACTGGATCAGTTTCATTTGCTCTATGGTGGTGCCTGAGGGACATTCAGCACAAGCCCGGCTAGCTGACGAGAGTGTGACTCGCTTCAGTCACTATCGTGCCTCTGCTCCTGGAGACCGTCGCCTTGGTCGTCCAGTTGAGCGCCAGGTCCGGGCCCGTCTGTCAGAGGAAGACTGGTCCGACCTAGAGCGGGAGGACGAGAGACTTGCTGAGGCCGAGGCTCAGGGGGAGGACTTGCAGCACGTCTGGTCCGAGAGCGACACAGACGAGAGTGTCGAGGAGTACTTCCCTCCGCCTCCACCCTCACCGAGGCAGCACGACGCCGAGGCAGGAGGATCAGCTGCTCCGCCACCGACACCACCTCCTGTGTCCGAGGCGCAGGTGTCACAGCCGTCAGAGCTGTCGGCACTTCTCCAGCAGATGATCGAGCAGCAGCGCCAGGACAGGCTCGCAGCTGAGCAGGCCAGGGCGGAGCAGGCTGCTCACCTGGCACAGCTGCAGCGGCAGCAGCAGGAGCTCCAGCTAGAGATCGCTCGTCAGAGGCGAGAGGATACGGACCGGTTCACCAACCTGGTAGATCAGATGCACCGTCGTACCCTCGACCAGCAGCAGCAGACCCAGCAGGCCATGATGGGGATCCTAGGGTTGATCACCAACCTTTACACTCAGACCGGGATCGCCCTTCCTCCATAGCAGCCTGGACTGGGACTGGCTCCAGGTGTTGCTCAGGTGCCCACTACTCCCATCCCTTCCATCAGTATGTCACCACTTCTGGCATCTAGCGCACCGATTCACTCACCACTGCCGGCGACGATCTTGTTCCAGCAGACACCGGCGTCCGTGGTGAGCGCTCCACTTCCTCCAGCTCCACCGGCACCTGCTTCCTCTCCTCCAGCACCGGCAGCGGACCCTCCAGCTCCCGCCGCCCCGGCAGCTCCTACGTCCGGCGACTCCAGCTCCAATGACGGCAACGGTGCCCAGTTCGTCCTCGCGCCCAGCTCTCAGGGTCTGTAGGCGTTCTGATCCCTTTTTGGTGTCTTGATGCCAAAGGGGGAGAAGATGTAGAAGAGTCAGGGGGAGTGGTAGTCTCAGGAGGAGTGTGGGGAGTGTGTGGGGAGTGTGTGCTTATCCTTTGTATTCATGCTTGAGTACTCTTTTGTAATTTTAATTAAGCACTCTTTCACTTGTATCATTTGTTTATGATTTTAATCAACTCTTTCACTTGTCTCATTTGTTTATGATTTTAATCAATTGAGCTTTTCGCACCACAAATTTCTTTTGCAAACTTAATGTATCCTATGTTGTATTCATTGCATATATTCTTGAGTATTATCATCAAATTCATTGCGCTTTAAAATATTGTGTTGTCATCAATCACCAAAAAGGGGGAGATTGAAAGCATCTAGGCCCCATGAGGTACGGTTTCGGTGATTAATGACAACCATTCGATATTACTAATGAATTTGTGAATGCAAGGTCTCAATGACACTCAATCAAATGAAATCAAAATTACATTGGAGACCCATATAAAATCAACGAATGAGATCAAATCAAATCATATGAAGACAAGAAGTGAAAGCTCTAATTTGACATCACTCAATGCTTGAAGACAATCAAAACAACATTTCCAACAAGTGTCAAAGAGGTCACAAGTTCAAAATTCCAAAAGAACAACTCAAAACAACTCGAAGTCAACAAGTTGAACACACCGGATCAACCGACGTTCTATGAGTTGACTACATCGGTCGAGTTGGTTCAACTGAAGAAGAAGACCTCAGACAAATGCACTCACCGGATCATCCGATGTGAGTGGCTCAGTGACATCGGTCCATCATCACAGATTGCAACACCATTGGACCAAGTGAAGCATCGGATCATCCGATGTACAAACTTACATACATCGGTCGATCACTCCAGTGAGCCTCAAGATCAAGCAAAATTCTGGACGAAGAGCCACCGGATCATCCGATGAGAAGACAGATCAACATCGGTCTAACAACGGTCATATCTGACACAGTGACATCAGCTAATTTGGCTTTGACCGATGTTAACTGAAGGGGAGACATCGGATCATCCGGTATTCGCAGAGAAGTGATGTCAGCCTACTTTTCCAACGGCTATCTCGTGGAGGCTGGCTATTTATACCCCTTCAACCTGTCAAATCGACAAGACTTGAAGCCCAGACATACTCTACACATCCTAGAGCATTCAAGCAATAGAGCTACCACTTTCACATCAATTGTTCATCATTTGTACACCAAGAGATAGGCTAGAACTAGCTAGAGATAGTGCTTGGGTGCCTCCATTCTTGGTGATTGGAGTCTCTAGTGTAGTGAGAGCCATAAGGGAGTGTCCCTTGGTGTGTGCAACTTCCGGAGCTTGCCAAGAAGATTGTGGAAGCCCGGTGGATCCCAAAGTGTACAAGGCTTGAGCTCCACCTTGCCGAGGTTGGCGAGCGGAGAAGAATAGTGAAGAAGCCCCTTGTCTCGGTGACTTGGGAGTGGCAAAACCCTTCGGTGGGTGTCACAACGTGGATGTAGGAAGATCCTTGTGATCTTACCGAACCACGGGATAAACTCCGTGTCCCTTGAGCGTTTGCATCCCTCTCCCTTTTACTCTTATGCAATCTTCATTCCGCAACTTTAATTTACATTGATTGCATAGTTTAATTGCATAGGGAATTGGGCTTTAAGTTGTTAGTGTTTAATTGTCTTAAAATTTGAAAGAAAGCCCAATTCACCCCCCCTCTTGGGCGTTTCGATCCTTACAATTAGTATGAAGAGATGTACCTTTTCACCGAACCAGGAAACATCAAGCGTGTAGAAAGAAGTATTAAAAATAATTTGAAACCCTATATGCGAGAAGACGTCAATGCTAGATGATATATAGCAATGCGAGATGATATATATTGTATATATTTGTATCTTTTGAAATCAACTTAGAACAATGCTCTATTTCAGCTTTAGATAGCATGTTTCGAACATTATTAAATTCAGTATGTGTATATCAATTTTATCTGACCTATGATGATCAGGCTTGCCTTCCAACAGCTCGGTTCCAAACAACATATAGAAGCACAACTCTTGAAGCTCCTGACAATCTGATCCCTTTATAGCAAGCTCTCGTAGATGCAAGTAACACCCGCGACTCATCATTTGGATTGTTAAAAGCTTCAATTGAAGTCTGACGATACTTCCCGTCCATCTGAGGGCTTGTTTGGATAGGAGTGGATCCACTTCAATATAAGTGGTTTGAGGTGGATTGAGGAGAAAATTAGTTCATTCTTCACTTCAATCCACTTCAATCCAATTAGATTGAGAACACCCAAACAAGCCCCACAAGATTTCTTTCTCTTCTCTCCATTTTGAAAACTTACGAAGATGCTACTTTATCAGTTCTAATGGCTGAATATACTGACTACAAATCAGTATCATCTCTCTTAGTACTTTACACAAGCGACGAAGCGTACAACTTCAATCAAAAATCTTGTTTTTACCATTTTCATAGGAATTTGACCCTAATCTTTCAACCATAGATTTATCAATAATGGAAGCTTCTTCATCAGACATGTTAATGGAAGTTACAAGTGAAGGGTGTGTAGAAGCTAACGAAATCTCAATAGGACTGAAGACAAAGAGATGCTGCATATGAGTGACAATGTCCAGGTTAGACAACATGAAGCTATGATGACAACCTTCAACAACTTGAAAAGTGATGCCAAGGTTTTGCTTGCATCAACCAAGACATGTTTTGAGGGTATAACACTTGTTGGGGCAAGCATAACCTTGGCCAAAATCAGAAATCACGCCACCGTGGATTACTCTGAAGCTGCCATGGATTACTTTGAAGTTTACCGAGCACGCACGGAGAAAACATCAGAGTAATCCATGGCGGCTTCAGAGTAATCCACGGTGGCGTGATTTCTGATTTTGGCCAAGGTTATGCTTGCCCCAACAAGTGTTATACCCTCACAACATGCCTTGGTTGATGCAAGCATAACCTTGGCATCACTTTTCATGTTGTTGAAGGTTGTCATCATAGCTTCACGCTGTTTAACCTGGACAATGCCACTCATATGCAAGATCTCTTTATCTTCAATCCGATTCAGATTTCGTTAGCTTCGACACATCCTTCACTTATAACTATCATTAACATGTGTGATAAAGAAGCTTCACTTATTTGATAAATCTATGCTTGAAAGATTAAGGTTAAATCTCTATGAAAGTGTAAAAACAAGATTTGTGATTGAAGTTGTTCGCTTACTCGCTTGTGTGAAGCACTAAGAAGGTAGATACTGATTTCTAGTCAATATATTTAGGCATTAAAATTGAGAAAGGAGCATCTTCCTAAGTTTTCAAATGGACCGGAGGGAAAGAAATCGTTCAAATGGATGGGAAAATCCTTCCAAGGATTGTCAGGCTTTGAATTGATGCTTTCAACAATTCAAATGATGAGCCACGGGAGTTACTTGCATCTACAAGAGCGTGTTGTGAAGGGATTAGCTTGACAGAAGCTTAACAGCATCACAGGCGGTTCTTAAACAAAAACCTCTCGTGAAAATCATGTATTTCTCAGGCGTTGGTTAATTAAGAACCGCTTGTGATGTTAGCTACATCACAGGAGGTTCTTAAACAACAACCGCCTAAGAAAATACATGATTTCCACGGGCGGTTGTTGTTTAAGAACCGCCTGTGATGTTCTGTCATCACAGATGGTTATTGTATCATTCGCCATCATAATCTCATTTTTTTATGGACCGCCTGTGTTTGAAAAATTCAGGCGCCTTTGAAAATGCTTTTTGTAGTAGTGGTAGTTTAGTAAATCTGTTCATTACTTTGTCCAAACCACCATTGAGCCTTTGCAACTTTCATTTTCAGTTTGGTGTTTTGAGTTCGTGTCCTTTGTTGAGTCATATTGCTGGTTTAGAAAGTGTTTTTGGTATTAGTTTGAGTTTGCATTGTGTCGATTCATCTTTTTGAATCGCGTCATCACGTCTAGATTAGATTCATCTCTATTCAGTTCGGTATTTTGATCATATCTCACACATACAAACTTGAAATTTGGATTTCTTTTACTTTTTGGAAATCTTACGAAGTTCTCTACAACTTTCGTATTCATAAGTTTTCCAGAAAACGGAGTTATCGTTGTCAAAAGTGCATTAGATCTGAATCTGTTCTTGACCTAGAATTTCTGAACAGTCTGTGTTTCGGGGGCAATATCTCCTATTGTTCTTGTCCAAAATAGTTCTTCCATATGTTGAAATTAAATAGGAGAGATATATATACAATCTTGCTGTTGTAGGTTTTTCTATTTGGAGCTTCTAAGTATGCCTATTTGTCTTTGGATGATTGAGCAGAAAATCTGTGACAGACCCATGATATATCTTTGATTGCTTTTCATTGTGTTTGTCTTTTGCAGCACATTTTGAAAAAAAAAGAAGAAAAAAATAAAAAGGTAAGTGCAAAACAAGATACAAAAGCCGCACAAAAAAAAAGGATAAAAAACAACAAAAAAAACAGAAGTGCTTGCATTCTTTCTGTCATCTAGTTCTGTCTCATGTCTTGCTAGCTTGAACTACTAGGAACACATTTAGGCCAGCAACTTTGACAAGTACTTTGGACACCTATTCAACTTTACTATATGATTTCATTGTTTCTAATCCTTGCTACATATAAAGTTCCATCCAAGCTACACTTTACTCTTGAGCAAAATGGATACACCTTTGCAATCATCTCACACTTCATTGATTTCATCATACCGGCCATCGTTTGCCACCTGCAGTGTCGGTAAAAACACTTGTAAGAGTGTGGTAAGACGCTTGAGAGTGTGTGATTCTACTTCCACTTTGCCATTATCCTTTGTAGTTTATAGGGGTAACATTTTTTTGTTGTCTTTTATTTGCTACTAACAATGTCACGTAAAAGCAAGAATCATGCATTATATTCTGAGATGATTGACATGATGAAGACGGCGATGGAGTTGCTCACTAAGAGTCAAACATCAACCAAGGTTTCACATGACATTCAAACCATCTTTACAACTCCTTCCACAGAAAGTAATTACATTCTCCCATCTCTTCCTTCTTATGATGGTTTTGGTTACGATGAATATATTGCGTGGGAAATAGAGTTGGATAAAATTTTTGGACAATGTCATATGTGTGAGAGGAGAAAGATTAGAAATATTGCAAGTGCATTAGTAGGTTGTGCATTAACTTGGTGGAACAATAAAAATGATTTAGAAAAACCCCGAACATCGAAGGATATGAAAATTTGTATGCGAGAAACTTTTATGAATGTATATTATTGCAAAGATGAAGTGCATCAATTTGAGGAGAAATTTCTTGTTGTACCTCTTTTTGTGTCCAACGTTTTGCAGGACTATATATAAAATAATATAGATGATGCAAAAGAGAACGAGGCTTTCAACAACACTTGTGAAATTTTAGATGGATCAACTCATAATGCACTCGAAATCACTGCTGAAAATGGTAAGGCAAGACATTCTACAAATAAAGAAGGTGAGAAGTTTTTAGATGTTCTGAATTTTTCCACCAATCATGCTATGTTCGAGGAGCAACTATTAGAATCGTTTATTTATACACCATTGTCACATGTTGATTTTCCTGCTGATCGTTGCGCTAAGAAAGAGTTATGTGCTGATAATTATATTATACCTATGCTAGAACAATCAAATGAATTTGATACTTCATCACTCAAATGTTCTGAAATTAAGCATTTGATTCCAATTACATGTGAAAGGGATGAGCTGAAATTGTTGTCTTCTCTAAATACTTTGGGTTATATTGAATTTGACACTCTTTGTGATCTTGATATCGTAGAGAAGAGAATATTTTCTCAATATGAATTGCCTTTGTTAAATAGAAATATTTTTCATGCTATAGGCAAATATGAACATAGTGGTATGTTTATAGTGCATAAAGTTTACATATGTTCAAATGAGAAAGCTCCTTTTGTGCTGCAACAACATGGTCAAGTAAATGAATGTACTAACACTAATAATGTCTTGTCAAGTTTTTCTAGTATTTTTTTCCTTGTAGCAGGGACAACAAAAGCATTATTCATTGCGGTTGTGCAATATGGACAGCGCTCACTCTATCCCCAAAAGCCTCTTTGCTGGACATACGAGTAAGCCGAGGACGGCTTGCCATCAACAAGGGGAGAATGATGAGATCAAGCACATTGTCATTGCACATAAAAGCATGGCATGATGTTTATTTGTTTGGGATCCTGGCTCGAGTCAATGTGCGTGCATATTTGATGAAGAACATGAAGATGATGCACTATGTCGTCCACCACCTTGGGCTCCTCCTTTGATGCACACAAGAGGATTTGATGGTGTTGCACATATGGACCCACACATGAGAGAAGATGAACTTGAGTCGAGGACGACTCCAATTCAAGAAGGGGAGGATGATGAGGACATCACTCCTATGCATATACACAACACTCCATTCAATATACAAGATGCAATCAATAGGATTCACACACACCAATTAATTTCAGAAGTGAGCTCGTTCTTATATGTTTCCTTATATATTTTTGGGAACAGATTGCTACCTAATGACTTAATTGTGATTACGATCCATAGAGAAGTTAAAGGAGTAATTGGAGGAAGATTTAGGGGCGTGGAGGACCAGAGGATACGTTCAAATAGGATGGAAACCAATCCCAACTTCGATTTCAGATCGTGTCTTCGACGTTCTTGCTTGTGTTCTCAGTTGCACTTGCAGGGATTAGCTTCTTGGCGAGGTCAATCGTGTGCAGCACAGTTGATAACCAACGGAGCGGTGGTGTAGTGATTGCAGGGGTTTTTCGTGTTCTACTCGAGAGCCTCGGATCATCAACGTCAAGATCTCCATCAATCAACTTATCCATTACCTTTCAGAAGATAGGGCAGTAAGCCTTCTTATCAGCGTGACCCCAAGCCACCCAGAGCTGCAGCTGCAGCAGCAGTAGGCGTGCAGATTCAACGGCTTCTTCTTGCTGTTGGACTTTTTCTTTTTTTTTCCACTGCCAGAGGCAGTGGCTTCAGCCTTGGAGGAGTTTTTACCAGCCTCTGGAGCTGGATTGGAAAGCATTTCACGACCCTCTGCAGCCCTACCACATTTGTCGACTAGACTGAAGAGTTTTTTGACACTGGTGACTTCTTTCGTCACCAACTTCTCCAATATCTTCTTGTCTCTAACGCCCTGTCAAAATGCAACAATGACAAACGCGTTGGAGACGGAATGAATTGTGTTTCGCACCTGGGAAAACCGCTAGATGAACGGTCGTAGTGACTCTCCCAATTTCTAATGTATGGCAAACAGATCCAGCTCTGTGCCAAGTCGGGTGTAAGAACTCTCAAAGTTGGTGGTGAACTGGCGGCAAAGCTCCGCCCAACTGTTGATAAAATCAGGCGGAAGACTCATGAACCAGGACCTGGCTGTCCCAGTCAGAGCCACATGGAATTAGTTGGCCATCACGGTCTCATTGCCTCCTGCCATGAGAATGGCGGGGGAGTAGATTTAGAGGAACTCGACGGGGTTGACAGTCCCGTCGTATTTCTCTGGCAGATGAGGCCAGAAGTTTTGTGGCCATCGAGCCATGCGAAGGTGCAAGGCAAGAGATGAACAACCGCCCCCTACTCCCAAAGGAGGAGGATTTTCCCGAGCCTCTCGTCTCTCGCGACCGCACTCGATATGGACGCGGACGTCCTGGTGCCTGTATCGTCGGTTGAGCTCCGACCGGAGATCGTGCATCAGAAGTATCGACACAGTAGGAGTGCGACGTGCCCTGGAGGGCAGCGACGTCACTTGTTGGGACACATCATGTCTCCTGTGCTGCGACACTTGAGGACCAAGTCTGCCAAACAAGGTCCTATGTTGTAAAGTTACCTGCCCTGCTGGAGGCGGGCCTTGGTTGCTAATTGCATCGGTTGCGGCTACAACCAAATGCTCCACATTAGCGCACCACTACTCCATTGCACCTTGAGGTGCTCCGAGCAGCCATGAACACTGGAGAAGAGTTTGCGTCGCATTGAGCTCGTGCTCAGGGTTGTGCGTCGATGCAGTCACTAACATGAAGGCACCATCTTGTTGTCTGGTGTTGATTGCCAGAGCAGGTGGTGATGGTGGTGGTGGTGGTGCGACAACACCCACCGGTATAACAGTACCAGTTGGCTATTGCATGTTGGAGGGATTCCCTCCATGAGGCTATCTGACATTGTCGTTGGACGATGCTGCCTCAGAGTTCACCATCTCGAGATCTAGAGGGCCCCTACCAGGTGCACCAAATGTCGAAGTGTGCGATCGACAATTCCCCCAGTACTACTAAATCGTAGTACACAAAGGTTCGTATTCGGTTGGGGCACACTAAGATCAAGAATGAAATGATGACATTGGGAGTTTTACGTGGTTCGTGGCGCCTAAGCGTAATACCCTACTCCACGGGATGGTCGTTCATTGATGTTTGCGTATGCTTGTGTACGTATGAGCGAGCCAGAGAGAATGTCCTAGTACTGTGCGGCTCAACCCTTTTTTAATCTAAGGACTGACTGTTACATTGTCAGCCTGGAACGACATGTGGCCCCGACGATCTTTAATTACTTAATACATGATCTGTATATATTAAGAGTGATTAATAGTGTGATAACACACCCTAATGGTGGCGTCACTAGTACTAAAGGTCCTCTGATCGTGTGTCATTAACATGACATTAATGACACATAATCAGGTCTTGTAATGGCTGCTTTAATTGCTCCTTGAATGTCAATGCCATTGGAGGTTTGACAGTCTTCATGTTGTAGGCTAAGCTTCGGAGGATCGACACGTGGCAGCTCCGAAGCTTCCCTTTGTGGGGAGGCTGGTCCGAAGCTACTATACACGTGGCAGCACCGGAGCTTCCCTCTTCTGGAGGTTAGGTGCGGGGCCACTGGAAACATGGCATGACCAAAGCTTCTCTATACAGGGAGTTAGGTCCGGCCTTGCGTTACACGTGGCGCTGCTGGAGATACCCGAATGAGGGAGGCGGGCCCAGCGCTGTGGGACACGTGGAGCCTTCGGAGGTCTTCAACTCGGACAGGTGGAACTTCGTAGCTTTTCTTGCGGTACTGTGGGGTACCCGGTACACAGGGTACCGACAGCGGCCCTCCACCCCAACCACCTCCGTGATCGTCTCGTGGAGGGTGTCGAGACGAGCGACCACAAAGCTTACCCCAAGCAGTTGTGGTCAGCGCTGCGGAGTACATGCTGGTGTCGACGGGAAGGGTCCCAAGAACCAGACGTCAACACGAGCAACTGCTTAAAATTGCGTCCTTGAAGAGATCATCGAAATCCTTAGAATCCGATGCATGACATGGATGTCACACTCTGTGGCTCCATGCGTGAGAGGCAATAACTAAAATTTTATTGTAGACATGCACCGATGAGAACATCGAGAGTCCGATTGAGAGATCGAACCCCAAACTGAAAAGTGGCCACCCATCATTAATGTTGATCCATGAGTATGTTCTCCATGAACTTTTAGTATGAAGACAGTAGTAATCTTAGCCTTGGTGAAGTTTGATTGCCATATCAATCACGGGCTAAAATTATGTAAAATCGGTCACCATCGGTCTTCTTTTGGGAAAGATGATGATAACAATTGCAGTATGTAAATCGCCGACTACAAATGAAAAAACTAAGTGAAAGAACACAAAAGAGAAGAAACACAGCCTCAACCACGCTCTCAATGGAGTCCCAACCAAGAATCGTCGATTGTTCCAACATAACAATTTCTTGGCTAGACATTGAACGCCAGTTATCTCGCCCTTTTTCAAAAAGGAGTTGTTTTTTGATACTTCATAGGACGCATTGTTCATGAACAGAAAAGATATTTTCATTAACATAACAAAAACACATATATTACAAACAAGAACTGCGAAAGCACATAGAAAACGAGAAAAAGAAAAACTACTCCTAATACTACTCTACTTGGAGTCGGAGGTGATCTATTCCACCTCCTTCTCCACCACTGCCATTGTTGCCGCTGGCCGCCGCCTCCTCCTCCAACAATTGAGTCCAAAGCTTCTGGGCGACGGTCTGCAGAAGTTGCTAGCAGCCCTCCACCCCAGCCACCTACCCAATCGTCTCGTGGAGGACATCGAGACGATCGGCCACAAGGCTTAACCCGAAGAAGTAGTGGTCGGCGGTGTCCATGCTAGTGCAGACGAGAAGTTTCCCAAGATCTAGACGGTCGCACAAGCAAGGTGTATCGGAAAATACACCCCAAACCAATTTGTTGAGGTTTTTTGCGCGCCTAGCGGCGGTAGACAGGTGCTCGGTGGCCTCCTTCAGGTGCTGATCGAGTTCTTCAACGCGACCTCGGAGGAGGCGGACAGTCTCCTGAACCCAAATGGGATGAGGAGGTGCGGGCAGCGAGCGAAGAAGGGGATAGAGGAGATGCGGGTGCCCCCTCCAGTTCTGCAGGCATCGGTGGTGACAGAAATGGAAAAGAAGGAGGTTCGGAGGACGTCGATGGCCTGGAGCACTTTGGTGCGGGGCTACCCATTTGTGCGGCAATGGAGGTGCAGAGAAAGAGCGAGAGTTGGTCGACGGTGGTGCGAGGGAGAAGCAAGAGGAGAAGTTTGAGACCTATGTGTGTTGAATACATTGGCTATTGTGATAAAAGTTTTGAATGCTACCGAAACACCTTTATCATCAAGGTTCGACTCTAGGTCCGAGCTCCAGCAAGGTCCGACGATAGGTCCGGCTTGTTTTGGGTATCCTCAGCAAGGTCCGACTTGTTTTGGCTAGGTCCGACATCTTTGTCTTGATCCAACTAGCTTTGGAAAGCTCTGGCGCTAGGTCGACTAGCTTTGGTTAGCTCTGGCACTATGTCCTGCTAGCTTTGGTTAGCTCTGGCGCTAGATCGTGTTAGTTTTGGTAAGCTCCGGTTCAAGGTCCGGTTAGCTTTGGAAAGGTTTGGAGCTTGATCGTAGTGGTTCTACTTTTAATTTGCAACATTTCGAACTTGCTTTTTGGATTATGGAAAGTTTGCCTAGTTTTATTTTACTAAGTTTTTGGTGTGTTTTGGTGGTTATAGTTGATATCTTTTTGCTAAGGTTTGCAACATACTTATGTGAGGTTCTCACGTAAGGTATTGTGGTTATCAGAACTAACGAGAGTCAAGTCGAGGACTTGTGCTTGGAAGTATTGGTTGTTTATTCATGTGCAGGTGTTGTTTGAGTTCGAGACATGGTATTAGAGCAACGCTACTCTAATCTTTGTGATTCACATGTGTTTTTGACTAATCCTCATGGAGAAATACTCGGCAAAATCTTATGTGTTTGATGGTATTGATTTTCAGGTTTGGAAGGCACAAATGGAAGCTTTTATCCAGGTGCAAGGCTTCGCAATATAGAAAAAAGTGCACAAGCCTTACGACGTGCCACGGAACGATAAAGTCACGGCTACAAACATAAGAGACGTCGACAACAACAACAAAGCCCGCAACTTGATAATCCAAGGACTAACTTAGAGTGACTTCGACCGTGTTGCACACCTTCGATCGGCGTACGATGTGTGGAGAGCACTTGTGACTACCACGAAGGATCCAACACGATCAAGGAGGTAAAGAAGGATATGTTCAAAAAGGAATACATGCACTTCGAGATGCAACCCAGTGGGTCAACTAATTACCTTTTTGCTCGCTTTAAAAAAATTCTCAGCAACTTGCGTAGTGTCAATATTAATTTTTCAGATGCTGGAAATGCTAGGCAATTGTTAAGTGCATTAGACATGTCAATTTGGGAGATGAAAGTCAAATCTATTCGTGAATCTACAATCATGAGTACACTTACATTAGATGTGCTATATTCTAAATTGAAAACTCATGAAATTGACATAATCTCACGTAAGAACCCCAACAAGTCTCTTGCATTTGTTTCTCAACGTGATATGCCTAGCTCCAGACAATCTTCATCTAGCAATACACTTGCTTTGCTGTCATCACTAACCCTGGAACAGATTGAAGTATTTCCAGAAGAGGAGTTAGCACTCATCTCTACTCGGTTCTCAAAAGCATTGCAAAATGTGAGAACTAGAAGGAGAGGAAGCTCCGAACCTCAACGATGCTTTGAATGTGGTAAGATAGGACACTTTCTTACATATTGCCCTAACCTTTTAAGTCCTTCTACCCGTGATGAAAAGCATAATAAAGTCAAGTCCTCTTCTAGCAACATCAACAAGAAAAAAAGGGTTTTACAGGATGTAAACTGATAAACAGTTTGATCACCGCACTTCAAGAACTTGGCTCGAGTGATGTAGACATTGCAAGTGACGCAGATGAAGATGATCTGACAAACTTGTGTTTCATGGCGGACAAATCAAGATCAAGTATGGAGGATGCCGAACACAATGGTGATAATGAAGAGGTATGTCCTACTTGTGATGAAATGTGTGATGTTATTTCTCGTGCAACTATTATTGTTAAGAAAAAGGACAAAAAGCTTAGAAACAATGCTGTTAAAATTGAGTCTTTAGAATCTAAAATTAATCGTTTGAAAACCTTGATTCCTGGTGATGATTCTTGTTCCTCATGCGATTTAATTTATGAACACATCCTCCTTATGAAATGCACACTCCTCCACTCTTGATAAACCCGAGTTAGATATAGAAAAGAACAAAAAGCTTGTTGCACTTAATGACAAAAAATTAAAAGATGCTTCTTGTTTTACAATTGATTTGCATTGTTCTACCTGTAATGATCTTGAAAAGAAACTAAAAGATGCTATGAATGAAATTTCAATACTAAACAATGCTTTACGTGCTCGTGAAGTTAAATATTATTCTAATTGCAAACTAAAAGGAAAAACTTTATGTGAAAACTGCCTAAAAGTGTCTAAGAAACTTGATGATATGAATAGGACACTAGAGCAGTTTTGTATTGGGAACAAAAATCTAAACTTGTTGCTGAATTCATCCAAATCTTATAATGATAAAACTGTTTTAGGTTTTGATTCCCATGCTCATGCTAAAGCACATCCACCTAAAATTTTAAAGTCATTAGGAAGTCGTTTGATTAAAACAGTTTCTAAACCAGAATAGGTGACTTTTAAATCAGCAAGAGTGTTGTCACATTCGGGTTCAAATAAACATACTGCATGCTCATCTAGACATGAACACAAAGTTAAATTTCATTGTACCTATTGTGGTATTGATGGTCATGTCATAGATTTTTGTTATAGGCTAGCTAAACAACATAAAAAGGGAAAAAATGCAAGCTAGATCTTATAGCTCTCATGCAAAATTTGCTGCACATACTAAACCAAATGTCAGAAACATGCAACCTGCTGTTTTGAGTCAAAAACACTCAAAGTTTACCTTCGGAGCTTTAGTTTTTACCTCCGGACCTTCTGTTGTTATCTCCGGACCCTATGCTTTTTCCTCCAGAGCTACTAATTTTTGTACTACACAAGTAACATCTTATAGGTCAGTAGTTAACAACAAAAAATCTCAAACTTTGACTCATAAATCTGCTATTTTATCTCAGCTGTCGTGTGCTGTTCCTACAGGACGTCGTATGACTCAGTACTGGATTCCTACATGCCTTTTAACTAACCCCAGTATTGAGTCATTGACGTATTGTTCTTCTATGTAGGTTACACGCTTGAGGAAGGAGAACATTTGGATTGTGGATTCAGGATGCTCACGCCACATGACCAGTAACAAAGAATGGTTCTCCTCCCTCTCCATTGTGTCACGTGTAGAGAATGTTACTTTTGCCGATAACTCTTCAACTCATATAATTGCTAAGGATTCGGTTAGAGTAAATGCTCACTACACTTTGAAGGATGTGGCACTTGTTAAAAATTTGAAATACAACTTGCTTTCTGTTTCACAACTGCTAGATGAAAATTTGGAAATTATTTTCACTAAAAATTGCTGCAAAGTTGTAAATTCAAATAGTGAGCACATGTCTCGGTTTGGAAGAGTTTTTAAAGCTGATTTTGATATGTCTTCCTCTAAGCATAGGTGTCTAGTCGCTAATGATACAAATGACTTATATTTTTGGCATCGTAGACTTGGTCACGTAGGCTTTGATCATCTAACGCGTGTTAGTGCTCTTGATCGCATACGAGGGCTGCCTAAGCTTAAAGGAGACAAAGAAATTGAGTGCTCTTCTTGTAGACATGCTAAGATTGTTGCAGGTTCACATACTCCTCTCACAATGATCATGACAACTAAACCAGGTCAACGTTTGCACATTGACACCGTAGGACCTTCACGTGTTCAATCCTTCGGAGGTAAATGGTATGTTCTTGTGATTGTTGATGATTATTCTAGATACTGTTGGGTTTACTTTATGGCGTCTAAGAATGAAGTTTTTAGTCACTTTTTAACTTTATTTTTTAGATTATCAATTGATCACCCAGGATCCTTAAAAGCTATTAGAAGTGATAATAGAACCGAATTTAATAACCAATCTTTTGGTCACTTTTGTGCTGAAAATGGAATAGATCATCAATTTTCTTCACCATATGTACCTCAACAAAATGGTGTTGTAGAAATAAAGAACAGAACCTTAGTTGAAATGGCTAGGACTATGCTTGATGAATATCAAACTCCTATGAAATTTTGGGCTGATACGATTGCAACCACTTGTTATGTCTCAAATCATGTTTTCTTGCGCGCTAAGCTAGGTAAGACACCATATGAGCTCCGGTTTGGAAATAGGCCTAGTGTTACACACTTTTGGATCTTTGGTTGCAAATGCTTTGTTAAGAAACATGGTAATCTTGATAAATTTGAACCTAGATTCATTGATGGCATGTTTCTTGGTTATCCATCTCATACTAGAGGCTACCGTGTGCTTTTACTTGACACTAACAAAATTGTGGAGAATTGTGAGGTGTCCTTTGATGAATCTAGCCCAGGTACTAGCTCAAACATTGCAGGTCCGGATCCATATCCTTAGGGGGAAGGTATTTTCGAAGAAGAAGAATAGTCGGTGATATTGCCTGATAGTTCCGAAGCTGACATGTGTCCAGCTCTAAACTTTGAACAAGCTCCGACTACCATCTCTGCTTGTCCTAATCGCCCACAAGCCACAATCTCATCAATCTGCGATGAACCTAATGAAGAAGAAGCTTGTGAGACATCTGTTCCTCTACAGATTTACAAGAATCACCCCCCACAACAGATAATTGAAAGCTTGCATGAATGACTTACAAGATCCAGGTTTTTTGACCCCAATTCTCATGCTCATTCTGCTTTTGTCGCTTCTTTTGAAACCAAAGATATATCACACGCACTCACTAATGAATCTTGGATTATTGCCACGCAAGAAGAGTTAGAAAATTTTGAAAGAAATAATATTTAGAACTTGTACCTCTACCTCAAGATCACACTTTAATTGGAACTAAATGGGTGTTTAAAAATAAACAAAGTGAGGATGGGTTGTGACTAGGAATAAGGCTATATTGGTTGCTCAAGGTTTCACACAAATTGAAGGTCTAGATTTTTTATGAAGCTTTTGCTCCTGTTGCTAGATTAGAAGTCATAAGAATTTTGTTAGCTTTTGCTGCATCTAAAGGTTTCAAGTTACATCAAATGGATGTAAAAAGTTCTTTTCTTAATGGCTAGATAGATGAGGAGGTTTATGTTAAGCAACCACCTGGTTTTGAAAATCTAGATTTTCCTAATCATGGTCTCAAACTAACTAAAGCCCTGTATGGTCTAAAACAAGCTCTTAGAGCATGGTATGATAGGTTAAAAATTCTTACTTGAAAATTGGTTTACCATGGACAAGATTGATAAAACTTGTTTTATGCTTAAGCATGGTAATGACTCATTATTCACTCAAGTGTATGTGGATGATATTATCTTTGGTTGTGCTTCTCATGATCTTGTGTCCAAGTTTTCAGCAATGATGAGTTCAGAATTTGAAATGAGTATGATGGGTGAAATCACTTACTTTTGGGGTTGCAAATCAAGCAAACCGAGGAAGGTACCTTTGTGCATCAAACGAAGTATACAAGAGACCTTCTCAAGTGCTTCAACATGGACAAAAGCAAGCCTCTTCGGACACCAATGGGAACAACATCAACACTTCAACTTGATGAATATGGTGAACTCGTGGATCAAAAAGAATATAGCAGCATGATCATATCACTTTTGTACGTCATAGCATCAAGACCAGACATACAATTCAGTGTATGTCTTTGTGCACGGTTTCAAGCTTCCCCACATGCATCAAATCATCAAGCCGTCAAAATGATTCTTAGATACTTACACGGAACTCAAGAATTTGGCATTTTTCTTTCTTCTTCCTCAACTGTTACTTTGAAAGCTTTTTCGGATGCTGATTTTGTGGGCTGTATGATTGATAGGAAAAGCACTTAAGGTTCTTGCCATTTTTTCATAATTCACTTGTCGCTTGGTCCTCTAGAAAACAAAACTTAGTTGCACAATCCACTATGTAATCTGAATATGTAGCTGCTGCTAGTGCTTGCTCACAAATTCTTTGGATTGTTCAAACACTTAAGGACTATGGGGTTGATCTAGATAGTGTTCCACTGTTTTGTGATAATACTAGTGCCATTTGCATTGCTAAAAACCCGTTGCAACATTCTAGAACTAAGCACATTGATATTAGGTATCACTTTCTCCGTGACAATATTAAAAAAGGAAACATTGTGCTTCACCATGTAGATACCGAACAACAATTGGTTGACATTTTCATAAAAAAACATTGGATTTCACTCATTTTTGTTACATTCGTAGTGAAATAGGGGTTATGCATCCTCAAGTCTTAAATTGAGGGGGAGTTTTGAAACATGGGAAGTCTATGTGTGAATTTGAACTTAAAATAATATGAGCATATTATTTCATACATATATGATTTTGTGATTCCTTTTATGTGCTGAAATTCTTACTACATTATTCATGTTATACATTTTGTAGTTTTTGCCATGACTAGTAATTGGAATAATTACTTACACTAAATCTGGTCATGATCGAACTTTCTTGCTATTTTGAACTTGTCGCATGATCACAAGTGCTTTTAATCATAATGAATTAATCAAGTAATCAATTCACATGTTGAGTTTTATGAACAAATATAAATTGAGAAAAGATCAATAGAATATGCATGCATCACACTTCTTCTTTTGAGATGGCTTATCATTGCTCTTAGATATGAACTTGGAAGAAGTTGTGTATGACTAAAACTATGTCCTTAAGCTTCTGATTGACAAATGACATAGGCTTGGCTTGGTTGGTTAGAATAAGGCAAATGCGCATATAATCTCTTGCAAATATCATATGATCTAAATTTGTGCTTTGAAAAATAATAAAATGCAGCAACAAGTGTCATACTTTCAGGTTTTGAAATAGTTAAGTTTGTGAGATCATGACTTGCTAAATTGAAATTACATTTAATCTCTAGCATGGCTTACACTACTTTATGTATCTCATTGTTGTGATAGTGTAAGTTACTTGATAGTACGGCTTGGATGAGCTTTCGTTTTATATGTATATGTCATAATGTGCTCATAACAAATTCAAATTTCTCTTTTGTACCTTGCTGAATACATTGTCAAAGGGGGAGAAGTATGCAAGGGGGAGAAATATATATAGAGGGAGAAATTTATTTCTATCCCTTTTGATTTTCAAAAGGGGGGAGAAATTGCTTTTAAAACTTTTTTGTGAACAAGCCAATCTTCGGATTTTAAGTGGTGTTGCCAATGCATTCATCAAGTGGGAGATTGTGAGACCTATGTGTGTTGAATACATTGGCTATGGCGATAAAGTTTTGAATGCTACCAAAACACCTTTATCATAAGGTCTGACTCTAGGTCCGAGCTCCAGCAAGGTCTGATGATAGGTCTGGCTTGTTTTGGGTAGCCCCGGCAAGGTCTGACGTAAGGTCCGACTTGTTTTGGCTAGGTCCGACTTCTTTGTCTAGGTCTGACTAGCTTTGGTAAGCTCCAGCGCTAGGTCCAACTAGCTTTGGTTAGCTCCGGCGCTATGTCATGCTAGCTTTGGTAAGTTCCGGTGCTAGATCCTATTAGTTTTGGTAAGCTCCGGTTCAAGGTCCGGTTAGCTTTGGCAAGATTTGGAGCTTGATTGTAGTGGTTCTTCTTTTAATTTGCGATGTTTCAAACTTGCTTTTTGGATTATAGAAAGTTTGCTTAGTTTTATTTTACTAAGTTTTTGGTGTGTTTTGGTGGTTATGGTTGATATCTTTTTGCTAAAGTTTGCAACATACTTATGAGAGCTTCTCACGTAAGGTATTGTGGTTATCAGAACTAACAAGAGTCAAGTCGAGGACTTGTGCTCGGAAGTATTGGTTGTTTATTCATGTGCAGGTGTTGCTTGATTTCAAAACATGGCTTGTGAGGGGATCCATTGAACTAGTCTTAGGAAGAAGATGAGGTTCAACAACCAAGTTCATGAGGAATTGTGGTTGAGTTTATCGGGAGGTTGTGCAACATGTTTGAATAAGAACAATGCATATGAAGGTATCATGGACGTCGTTGGAAGATGTTTGCATGTGTGCAAGGAGTGCATGGATGTGGCTACATGGTTCCGAGGCGTTATGAAGAGATGTGGACATAAAGAATTGGTCAGAAAGGTTCAACCGACTAGATTATGGACTCAGGCTACAGCCAAGTCGTGTTTGACTCAAATATGGAAAGTTTTGAGTTGTTTATGATAGAATTTCGTATGGGTCATCAATTTGAGTTGTTTTAGGAATGTGGGATACGTTCCTAACGTGTTTGGAAGTCTTAAGATTTCTTCTATCTGTGTATAGAAAAGTCTTGATCAGTTATGGAAAGTTTCAATTCGTGAATTGAGTAGGATTAGAGTCCTAGTTAGGTTTGGGTTGGCCTAAGGGCTGGTTATATAAGCAAGGGAGGCCAGAGCTCGTGGTGTACAATATTGGGGCTGTTTCTCTTGTGTTTGGATCAATAAAATTCATAGTTTGAAGCAACTTTTATGCCTTGTTTGTCTGACTTGTTTTCGTCAAGTCTTTCTCGTTGAGTTTCTGCACAACACTACCTTTCTTTGGTGGTTTTATCATAACTGGAGTTTTACAGATCCGATTGAAGTGATTCTTTTTGGGTTGTCTTCACAACTTGATTTTCTATAATCTGTGAAAGTTTCAGGGTCATTGGATTTGTGGTTTCTGATCTACACAAGTTTCTTGCAGTGTTCCAGAACAGTTTTTCTCAGGTAGGACAGATTGACCTTTGTTCGATCTTTCGATCGTAACTTGAGTTTTTCATAATAGATTTTCGTGATTCTTGTTGTGATGTCTTCGTGACTTGATTCTCTACAATATATACTAGTTTTTCACAGTTGAACACATTTAGATTAGTCGCACACACGGTTTCTTTAACAGATTGGTTTTCTACCGAGGGGTGTTTTCGTTGCTTCCGCTGAAAAGTTTTAATCTACCATTCACCCCCTCTGGTAGCTTTACACATGCTCTTCGATCCAACAAGAAGTTTGGAGGCTACAGTCGATAGAGTGGTGCGGTGGAGATGCAAGAGGACAATGTGCCCTTATAGCAGGTTGTTGTATAAGCGCGAGAGTGGAGATGATCGGACGCTTCGAAAACTGTGCTTTCGAACCAGTGGGTGGGTTAGAGTTACTCCAAACCTCGGTTTGCCTCCTCTAGGTTATCGCAATGGCTCGACGCGTCCCATCTCGTCTTCACAGGCAGTTTTTTAATTTGACACGCAAAGGGTCCAGGGTATGGAATGGCCCACCTGGCATACTTTGTAGGTCTGTCCCACGGTGCATCAGTTTTTCAAATCCAGTTTTTAAGTTTGACACACAAAGTGCCTAGGGTATGCAATGTTCTAGTTTTTCAGTTTGTCACGCAAAAAAAACCTCGATCATGTTTCATGACATTACGTATTTTCTCTTTTTGTTGAAAGATCATCATATATAGTTGAAAGATCGTCACAAAACACAAGAAAAAGTGCAAGACACATGAAAAGAAAAACAACAAAAGAAAACCTAAGTCCTTCTCCTTCTTATAGACAACAACTCACTAAACTTAGAGCACATTTACTTGGTAACTAAATCATTCATTTGTCCAAAAAACAATCAAATCCTTCCTTATGAATTGTCATTCCTGAGGAACACGATGAACACATGACACATTCATTCATTAACACGATATATCGCAAACCCTCGATCATGTTTTTCAGTTTGACACGCAAAAGACCTCGATCATGCATGTTTGATGACATTAGGCGTTTTCTCTTTTTGTTGAAAGATCATCATATACATATATATATATATATATATATATATATATATATATATATATATAATGTATATACAGTACCTAGCTATAGAATGTTTCATTTTGTGGCCAGGCCGCTTTCAATCACCGCCAACGTCTGATTTCAATCGGTCCCACATTCCAGCTCCAACTTGAGCCACATCCCAAACACCCGATACACCATCCTCTCTCCCCACGAGTACTCCCCCATTCTTTCTCTCCCATATCTCTCGTACATATTTCCAATTGCTGCTCGACGCGCATGCGCCCGCTCCCCGTTTGCTTTGCTAGTAGTTGCAGCCGTTTCACCCCTCTCCAATTATTTTCGGACTCGGTGAGATCCCATCCAAAAATATGTTGCTTCCTTCAATTTTATGCCCTCCTCTCAGTATCCAATCGTGTTTTCGCTTAGAATCGTCTCTGGGTACCTTGACAACAAGTATTTTTGAGAGGTCGTCGATGTTACGGTTGGCTGCGACGGAGTTCTTCACCGCTTGCAATTGTCATCTGTTCCAGCTGTCTAAAATAGCCTTGGTGAGTTCGTTGTTCACTTCTCTTCCGATTTTTGCAGTATATGTCGATTTTTGTGGCGTTTTTCGAGGCTGCCGCTAGTCTTCGGCGAGTGGCCATGGCGCTCCGCCGCGGGTCATGTGCTCCATCCTCATCTCCGGTATGGAATGACGTGGCCGCCTGTGGTCCGTTTATTTTAGATCCTGCGTTCAATCTTAATGTACCATACCCCTTCGGTTGATTGTAATCTCAGCCATTCAACTTAGATCCGATGGATATTTTTCAGTGCTTCCAGTGTATGTTGTGAATTTTGAACACACACCCCCGATTTAATTATAAATCTCTTTTTTGTGCTCTGTAAAATTCTCCTAAGCTACGTGTAGTGTCCATTTTTGTCACTTGCTTTAACAATATGTTTTATGTATGCATATAATATTTTTTGTCAATGTTTAGGTATGATAACATCACTTAAAACTGCTGTAGCATTTATAATATATGGTTAGTTTCACAATTGTTATTGAAAACCATTAGCTGCACGATTTAGGTTTCACATGTTTTACCTCATATGCGATATATTGTATCTGGTTTTAGCCTTAAACTTCTATGTGGTTCTACATGAACTGTGGAACCAGTGTCTGCACTATACTATTTGATTTGAAATATATTATTACAATATTTTGTACTTCAGTTAATTTTTTACTATTTATTTAAACCGTTTTCTATTTTTTGTTCTCCTTATTTTATAGTTCTGTATGTTTCAAGTGGTTGTTATTCTCGTTTTTTACTTTGAATTTCAGGTGAGAGGACATATGATATGCAGGGAAGGTTAAAATCAATCACATTGAAAAGCAGCCAGGAGGCATGGCAACTGGATTTCCCCGAAATTCCTGGTCCATCACATACAAATAATGATGGACAACTTCATTCGTCGCGATATCAAATCCCCATTTCAACAGCAAATATTTCATCTCGTATTGGAAATCACCATCAAAATATACATAAACGCAGTACTAGCTCACATGTTACTGATCGAGATAACGACAATGATTTTATGCCACCTACGAAGCAGCATGTTTTTGCACGTCCTTCCAGCAGTTTGGCAACAACCAATTTACGCAGATTTATGGGTCAATCTGTCTTTCACAAGGTGATTTTTTCAAAGTCTTTCATTTTTGTCAATTATACTGACATTACCTTTTCTTTCTATATTACCTAATTTCTTGTACTGCTATTTGTTTGAGTTTACTGTCACATGAGTAAGAAAAAAATTCCATTTATTTTGTTGTGTACCCAGTCGCTATATCTCGTAGTTATTTATGTTACTTGTGGTCATATATTAGACTCAATACATGTAAGTACAAGTATCATACAACTATGTTATGCTTTTTTCTTTATTTTTTGCCCCTTATTGATTTCATTGTTTTACATGTTACTAGTGTCCTTCTGTACGGTGCTCCCCTGAAATATTCATCAAAGTAATTGAACAGCTGAACATGCCACAATGTCAAAAAAATATGTGAGCTTGGTTTTGGTGACCTACCTATTTTCTGCTGCTGGATTAGACTGTAGTGATCTTTTGGTTTACTTGATGGACAGATTGAATCCAGAGTCTACGATTTTAGAAGTTGGCAATGAAGGTGGTTTGTGCATCAATTAATTAAGTGTCAAAAAGGTTTTAGGCCTTCCAGACGGACACAAGGATCTACCAGGCTCAACTAAATTTGAAAATGCGCTTGCATTAGTGGACTTCAAGAAAACTATTAACATTGAACGCAATAACGGTGTCAAGTGCAACTATCATGTTGACATGCTGAGGAAAATAAGAATTGATAATTTACTGACAGTTAGAATATTCCTACTGGTAGTCTTCAATAAATTGTTATTCTCTGCAGTAGACAACAAAATAAGAGGTCGGGATACTTTTTTGACCAAGGACATTTCTAATTTTCTAAATATTAACTGGTGCAAGGCAGTTGTCCAAGATTTATGACATGCAGCAATAGCGTGGTCCAGTGAGAGGAAGAATTTCCTACTTGGCTGTGGAATTTTCTTGATAGTGAGTCCTTATGTTCGTACTAATTGTCTATGTTTCTAGATATGCTTTTTTGCATCCTTTTATTACTATTTCTAGCGTTTTTTTAATTCACATCTTGCTGTTTATAGTGTTTTTTAACACCGTTGATGTTGTATTAAATAAATCACACTTACTTCTTGCTATATTGTGTTGAATTAAAATTGATACAGATTGTGACATGTGGTTACAGTTCTAGAAATGCACATCCTGGTTTGGTAATGCTGGCCCATTGTTGATGTTTTATTAACTGCTTGTCTTGACTGCTATCTTATAAATTTTACTTGGTTGTTTTGAAGATACATTTGCAAGCTTACCTATATGATATTAATTTCTATGTTTTTACTGTTCTGCCATAGTTTCATAAGAACGGAACCACTTTACCACTTGCTGAGAAAGACTGAGCACATTGCCAATGTTTGCTTATTTATTGTTCACATGCACACATGTTGATGTGTGCATGTTTATGCAGATATTCTATTTGGATAATCTTGATTCTCAAAGCTCCATTCTTCATTCTTCAACACCGCCCCGTGCTAAGTACTTTCATAAGTCTATAATGGAAACCTTAATTCGTGAAGACCAGCGAAGAGATATGTCGGGTAATGTGACATATGGAAACCTTCAGGTGCATATCATGCGTTACTTTATAATTTCTTGATTTATATCTTTTTTACTCCAATTTATTTATTTTTTGATGGCCATTCCTTCAGTTTATCCTGTAACATCCAAGTTAGTCAGTGAAATGTATTTGGTGCATAAGATGCTCAATACTGATTAGGCTGCATATATGTAGACCGACCTCTGTCACTCACCTCAGGAATAATAAGTTTCTCTTGCAGATGCTTAAATAAAGCCTAAAGATTGCTTATCGTGGAATAGGGATATATCATAGAAGTTTTCTTTGCCTCCGGTATAGGAAAAATATTTTTTATGTTAATCATGTTTCTGTCCACGGCACTTTAAGCATATAACAATTGTACATTCCTTCAGATTGCTGACAATTGATTGAGCATCAAGATCAGAAGGTTGCAGATTATATTCTCACAATAGTTGCAGTAAAGAAGATACAAATGTTGATCTCTCTTGATGTGCTGCCTGTAGATTAAATTACGAGTCAGCATTTTTTTATGTATCAAATAATACATAAAAAATGATTGAAGAATATAAATAGGACTAGTTCAATCGCATACAATTAACTCATCTTAAAAAGAGCCTCAAAATAAACATGAAAATATGTTTATCAAATACTAATGCAGTCCACTGTGCACTATTTTAAGATGCTTCGTACATTAGAAATGTTATTTATTTTTTTAATGGCCATTCCTTCAGTTTCATCAGTTGCACTCAGTTTTTTTTTTGATATACTGAAACTAATTTTTTTTGTGCAGCTTAGAAGTAGGGGTGACACATGTTATGATCAGATTGAATGGCAACTGAATGTTCCTCCACCCGCTGCAATTTTTACATCGTCCTCATTGTTCCCAGTTGCTGATGAGCTGGATGCGATACTTAATGAATTACGTGGTACACCGTCAGGGTGTAGGGCAGCTGACGGTCTGAAATTGTTTGCTGATAAATCTAGTCGAGGCATTAATAACATTCTCACTAGTTCCAAATTGATTGTGGAAGCACATAAGGAATTCATACACACTATTAAAAATTTCATTGATGAAGACCCTATTTCAAAGGAAACAAGTGATGAGATTGATAAGGACAAAGGCACTATCAACGAGAGTGATGCTAGATCAAATGACGACTCGCCATTTATGCAATATGATGCAACTTGTTATAAAGAACCATTAGTCTGTACTCCGTCCCACTTCACTGGTACGCTACGATAAATTTATTTTCATTGCCAAAACATTTTTACATCCAACTGTTTTTTTAGGTACGGATGTACAGCCTTACCCGTTCGCACATGATATCACTACACGAGAATGGAGCGGAAGTCATGTGCATGACGAACAATACAACCATGTATGCCAGCATGATGCACTGTCTGCTGATACGCGTTGAGAAGCCGCCGTCAATTCCAGGCTCGTTAATTTGGACTGTAATGATGTGCATAACCTCCTTTAATTATTTTGCAAATTTTTCTTGTTTTATTACTGAACAATATCATTTTTGTGCATTATTTAGTGGTCCTTTACATTGTTGAAATATTCGACGTTTTTCCACTGCTCCACCTAATCACCAATAATTCTGCATGTACCTCAAGAGTAAACTGTATCTGCTGCTTTCCTTCTTTTATTATTTGAACTAATGAATTGTCATTGGAGCATGCTCCGCTGCTACCTTTTATTTGTTCTCGTTAATTCTCTTATGTAATGTTACTATTCCTGACCTTTCATACACACACAAATACACCTGTATCCAGGATGTTCCAAATATGTCGACCGATACTACTATTCCTGCTGCTAGACCCGAAGGATGCTTGGATGCAAAGTCGCCTACACTTGGTCTTGTTTAAGAATTTCTTAAATTTTCTTTTCTCTTTAGTACCCACTTTAGATCAATCTACTGACATATATATCTTTTAGCCGAAAACCTTTTTCCAACAAACAAGGTTGTCGAGAAGTCGTAGCACTCCTCCAAGGTCGGTAGCACATATACAACCTGCAACCAGGTGCACCCCTTCTTTCAGAATTTTTATTTTTTCTTTGCATCGACTGCACAAATTTCCTAATTTTTTATGTCTTTCAGTCTAAATATCCAGCATCAAACTGAAATTGGTGCTGCATCTTTGGAAACAAGCACCCTGGTCGAAGCGCAAAATGATTCAACAAATACCCCTTTCATATCCATGGTAGACGACGGGGCCTTGCATTGTTCTTCAATGATTGCAGCCACACAGGACGATTCTGGATACCATATTCGTGCTCGACCTCGCTTTAATAGGCTTGTCAATGTTCCTCCAAGATACAGATCGCCATTCAAATCCATAACACCAAAGCCACCTATTGACATGATTAAAGCCCAGGTTGTAAGGAGTATAATTTGCACACAACTTAAGGATAAGAGGTATACGCTCACCGTTTTAGTTATCATCCCTTTGGTGTACCACACCATATAGTAGTTATGCTTTAACAAATTATTTTAACTTGTTTTTTGTTAGGGATTTTGTTATTCGAGGACCATCTCAATGTCTCACATGTAACAATGTTGCTGAGTCTTTCTCGGATGGAGCTGCAATGTTCAAGACTTTTATGACATATTTTGTGGACTGCATACGCGCTGAGGAAAACATCTTGAGGCCGAAATGTGTTGGTTTTAGGTTGTTTCTTTCTGGATATTTTGGCGTACGTCCTTGTCATATGAAACTTATTTATCCTTTTACGTTCCATCGCTTTTTGTTCTCCATTTACATATTACTCTATGAACTAATCTTATTCTTTTTATCACCTCCCAACAAATGCTCAACCACGATGAAGAACGACAGCATGCTATGTATCCAGACCTCGATGCTTTTATAAGACTTCAAGCCGACATTGGTGACCTTGATATTTTCAAAGTTAAGCTTGTAAGTCGAGTTGTTGATCATCTGACATTGTGTGTTTTAATTAGTCTTTCTTCAACCTAATTTGTTTCCTATTACTTTCAGTTCTTTGTGCCTATTGGTGAGAACGACTACTACACAATATACCGCTTGAACATGGTCGATAAACGAATTGACATACTTGATTCTAGCAATCAAGGTCACGAATATCTACACACAATTGTTTCAGCTAGGGTCGTGACGAGGCTTAATGAATTGTTACAGAAGCTTACAAATGGTGATTTTAAAGATTTTTTTAAATGGAAAAGACCTATTATAAAAGTGATGCAGGAGGATGTGCCTAATGACTCCCCCTTTACTGCAATGAAAGTCATGGAGATCTGGGATGGTAATAAGCTCCATACAAATGAAAATAAGGTATGATTTAATCCCATAATTTGTTGTTGTTGTTGTTGTATAACTTTTTCTAGTTCAGTTACATTTCCTACTATTTTGGTATGCTGTCTTCTCACCTACCAAATTGTAGTTGCATCACGTAGTAGTTGTTTAATTCATATTCATTTCATTTTATATTTCACCCAAAAATTTAGCTGCATTTTATACTATGCAAACGAGTAAAATATTTGCTACAGTCATTATTTCCCTTATCTGTGTGCTAATGTAATTTTTAACCCGGTATTTAGTCAAACCAATACTGTTTAAGCGTGTACTTTATTTCAATATATTCCTTTGCATCTTGTTATTATTGTGTCCACGATTTCATTTTCATTTTTACAAAGCTGTAAATTATTTCTTAGCCATCTATGTGTTGTACCTGTAAGTCTCTCAATTTTGTACTTGCTGACAACGTAGATAAATGTTGCACATACTCTTGTACTACACTAACAAATCTAATCCTAATTAACATTACAGGCAACTATGGCTGAATTGAGGTCCGAGATGTTGTATTATATGTTGTACAACTCTGTCAATCAAGAGAAGCAGCTACCTTTTGGATTTGATGAATACAAGCCGTCTCAGTAAATGCATCCCGCGGACTGAATTTCATATTATCTTAGGTTTAACCTTTTTTTTAGACCATATTACATGGTCGTCATCATGTCTTACAATGCACCACGTATATTTATTTCCTGTGTTCACATGCAGACACACCTAATGTATCTGGTTGTCATTTGGATATGATTGTAATCGGTTCTTCCTTTTGTTATAAAATAGACAGTGCATGATTACCGTAGTAATAGTAAAATGCGAGGACAAAAGAACACGAATCCATTGCCCATGATTGCTTCATCAGTACTGGCAACTTTTAATTTGATAATCAGTATGTTGTAATGTTGTAACGAAAGCTATGGTCTCAGCTTTCAAAATCATATCCGTAATATATGTTTCAGATCTGTGCTGTACAACAAATATTTTTGCCTCAGAATTCAGATCATCTACTTTAACACTGCAGAAGCCACACATCCTTGTTCTTTGCTTGCCACTTGCTTCATAACACTCCTGTCTGACCTCAGGACACGCATCTCTGGTCCAATGTGCCCTACAAGTTTGACAACGAGTAAACATCATGAAAGATTTGCCAAACATGTTAGACTGCTCTGCTTTGTCTAGTGCTTAATTTCGTTCATAACATCTGCGGCGAAACACAAGGTCATACGCAAAATAGGCGACACAGATAACTTACATTATTAGTCCAGTTTTTATTGACGGGATTCGGGTTACAGTAAGCAAATATATAGCCAGCATACTTCACGGCAAGATGATTTGTTTAGGCCAGCAACACGCCGGAAAGTGAGATTATTCCTTGCCGAGCTGGCTTTGGCTCACTTGGCTGCCAATCTCGGTGAGTGTAGCCTCTCATCACAAGCATTGGTCCGTGTTTCATTAGCAAAGAGTGCTGTTGTGGTGCACTGACCTTAAGTTGTTTTTCATCACCTTCTCTGTATCCAGAAGCAGCTGAAAGATGTTTACTACAGATCAATAATATTGCCTCTGAAATGTGCTTACAGCAGGATAACAGCAGTTAGCAGTGCACCAGTGTCTTCTCGAAACACGTAATTTTTTTTCCATAATGTAAAGCATTATGTAAAAGCCCACTTTTCGGAAGAACAAAAACGCAAAAATGCGAACTTAAAAATTTTAAAAATGGACTTGGAAATTCAAACTCACATGAACCATACGAGTTAACCAATGTTCACTAAAAATAAGGACTTGTTAAAATTTTACATATAGAACATAGTTGCTAATGTATATTGGAACTTAAGATGTAAAATCCTTAATTTCCAAGTATTCACATTTTCAATGAAAAATTAAAGGAGAAAAGAAGACAAAATAGAGAGAAAGAAAAAGGAATTATTCCAACCCTAAAATGGGACATTCAAAAAAAAATTCAAATCTAAGGCTGTAAATTTTTTCATGACCTATTAATATTCCAAATTGACTCTCGGTAAAGTTTCAAAAATTTTTGAAGCACGTTTTCCATTTATTGGAAACGTACTGAGATATAATCAAAGTCGACTTCAAATTTAAAATTTGTACTTAACCTTGTCTAAATCAACTCCAAATTTTTCCCGAGGTTCCTTATGGTCCAGAAAGGTTATCTTCAAAGTTTTAGGATTTTTGAACCTAAATTACTATTTATTTCATTTAATCAAGTATCACCGCTTGAATTCAAATTCAGACCTAAGTTAAAAATTCAACTTGCTCAGTTCTGAAATCTGATTGTACCATAAAATTCTTCACATCTTATTTAGTCATTGGGACAAAGTTGAATATTTTTGAAGCATGTTTGCTAGCTTTATTTGAAATTGGAAAGGAGAAGGGAGGAGAGTGAAGTGGCTCCCACATGTCATGTTTATCTTCATTGCCACAAAACCGAGTTCGCTTCTTCCTCTCCCAGTTCATATCCACACCGCCCGACTCCCTACCTACCGTGCCGCTCCGCTCTGGCTCCCTTTGCGCCTCGTTGCTGCTTGCCTTGACGCAGCCGCGTGTGCCTCCTCGCCTGGCCGCCGACCCGGCGCGCTCACCGCCGCCCAGCGCACGTGCGCCGCTCGCCCTGCCTCCTCCCGGCTTCCACGAGCACGCGTCGACCCTACTCCGCTGCTGCCGCGCGCCTCCCTATGCGCCCGCCTCCGGTGCCGTCCCCGCGCCGCGCGCTCCCACGCCCCGTTGCCGCTACGCGCTCGCCGCCACCGCGCCATGCCCCGGGCCGCGTGCTCGCCTCCACAGCTCCTCTGACGCGCCACCATGCGCCTCTGCTTCCGACGGCCGCCGGCTTGCCCCGCCCCTGCTCAGTTCGTCGGCGTTGCCCACCTTCACCGCATCGCGCCCCCACTAGCTCACCTCCGCCTGGCTACACCACTCTGTCGTCCCGCACCTCCCTGGCGCCCAGCCACGCCCTTGCCGCCACAGCCTGCGTCTCTGCTCCGCCGCGCCGCTCCAACTCTGCCGCGTCGCACAACTGCGCCCCAGCCCGACGGCTCGCGCTGTGACGCCAGCCGAATGCCGCTGCAGCGTGTCTCCAAGCCATTTCCATCCACCTATGCGCAATGGAAAATCTTCGACTGCTGAACTGCATCGACGCTGTTGACCTCGGCACGTCGTCGCGATGTTCCGCGCCATGGCTATGTCCTGGAAGCAAGGCGAATGATTTGTGTGATGGATGAAATGCTGGAACGCACCTTTGACACAATGGTATCGACCACTGGTCCAAGGTTAGCTCTGATTGTGCAAGATTGATGAGATTAGTGACTGCAGCTAAGGTGTTCGATGAAATGTTTACAAGGGAAGAACCAACTTTGTTGATGTTTAAAGATGGTCTGTGATGCAGGGGTAGAATGATGCTGCAACCAACAAGCCTAAGTGCCAAGATACCCTTTGAATGGTGATGAAGCGACGGAAATCAAGTACACACCCAAGATATTCGGAGAAATGCCTGCAAGGTGAGCCTTGCCATGAAATGCCTTGCTTGACGTCACCGAAGTCTGATCGTGGTGACTGCTAATGGTATTCATGTGTCGTCGAGTCATACATCCATGTTCCGCATTGATATCATTCCTATAGGAGTCCCCAAGTTGACCTTGGTCTTTTGTATCACATTGGCTTGTCCGTGCATGCTCGTGACGCTCCACCATGAGCCTTGTCGACGTCGTTGACCACATGACGTCGTCGTAACGCTCCGGGGCATCATCGTGCCCTGGCATCGAGATGAAGTATGCTTGTGATGAGTGTGGTGCTGAAACACAAGAACGACTCGTCGGACAATAGTTGTCAAGCCAAATTAGGTTTTAGTCGATGTGAGGGTGATCAAGTCCTAGGTATAGCCAAGGCGGTCGATAAAATGCCTTCCAGGTCAAACCAAGATGGTTGGTGATCACCGATGACCTCTGGTTGAGTAATGCTTCAACGTTGCGATCGAGGGGAACCTTGGATAAGAGTTTCTTGTTCATGTCGATGATGTTTCTTAACCGTCTGCAGAATTGCTTCACTAGGTGTGCTGTTTCATCGACGACAGGTTCGTCGAGTCGCTTGCCGGCGATCGAGTCGACATCACTAACTTTGAGACTCATAAGGTGGTGTTCGGGATTCTGCTCACCACCATGGATGAGTACGGGTCAATGTGAACATTGACAAAATGATCTTCCCGAGATGGCAAAACACGTCGTCGCTACATAGTAATGCATTATGTTTAGGTTCCAGGAGTTCATTGAGCTCATATGGACAATCATGCAAAGGAAACTGCAATAGTGTCATGTAAGAACTTGTACGATGCTCGCGAAGATAGTCGTAGCGACTGATTTACCTAAAGGTCCCTTGAACGTGTCTTGGTACTCAAGTTAGGTTAGCAGTGCTTGTGATGACTCTTTGAGTCCAAGCAATACCGATCTCACTTCTTTTTCAAGTGTCGCTAGGGTTTCACATCGATTCATCCTAATTCAGAACCCTGCGACCACACTGGTCACTTAATTAGGTTTACTCTGTAATGAGTTTGTGTAACTTCATTGGTCGCTTTCTGAGTCATGACCTCTTGTTGCACAGTTCACTCATGCCTTAAGCTTTCAATGCTCCACCTTGATTCTTTAGTCAGTCTTACACTATTCAGTCCAACACTTCCACACCATTCAGTCTCAGCTTTCTCAAGTGGCATAGATCTAAGTGTTAAGTGAATAATGGCAATACATGTTTTCATCGCACCTGTCAATTCACAACTCGACACTGCTATGACCACTTGACTTATCCATAGTTTCTCCACACATCCGAGACATATCTAATCTTCCTATTCAAGCCTCTTCTTCTTAAGGTTTTTACAACTCGTCGAGTTCATTATTAGATTACCTTAATTACTTATATGCATATCATGTCGATAGGAACGTGACAATAGGTGATCAACGAGAAGTTTCTCTTGGAGGAGAATGCCGAGGAGTTCCAGCTTGAAGTTCCATGGCGGACTCTTCGAAGGAAGACCAAGCCAATAACAACTGACATTGATATAGAGTCGCAAACTAAGGCAAGCCCCGGTTTGCATTTAAGAGCTTTTCAAAGTTTTCCAGTTTTATTCATTTGCGTCTTCAGTTGATATTGTGCATTACGTTCAGGATGCTTGAATACTCCAGATGCATGACCCACAATCCCATTGGTTAATTGGGTAGGTTGATAGCTCGACGTGTAGAACTACTATGCTAATGTTGTAGGTGATCCGGTAGAACTCGAGTAGCTGGAATCTACTCGCGAGAGATGTAGAACATATTTCACAGGATTGGTTAGATAGACAATGGCTTAATATAATGAATCTGAGACCGGGCAGGGGATGGATAGGAAGCGACGAGAATTGGAGTCTCGGTCGCATAGCCCTACCTGTGTTGATTAACGCCTGTCTGTATGCGGCCCCTTGGACAAGCTTGATTTGTACCGGCGACATACTGGATATATGGGCTCCAGTAAACTGACGTAACTCGATAACTGGGATGTCAAGGCCATTAACTCGCCATCGATAGGGGTGGGTTGAGGACAGTAAGGTGTAAATCGGTCGGCGGGCATAGAGGTGTTCCGTGCGGAGACCTTCTGTTCGCGGAGGTGAGACGGGTTCGACATTCGGGTTTCTTGTGAAAGGTGGCCATATACGACTAGTACTGAAGTGTTACGTAGGTACTGATGTACTCGCTGACACTTCCGAACGTGCGTATGTGTCGTGTTGTCCGGGTGTATCCTGGTTGCAATCACCGTCCCTCGCGGTAATAGAGTACCACTTGTTCACTGCGCCGTGATGTAGTAAATACTGAAGAAGTCATAAGAATATGATATATTGAATTATAATTGCTTTGCAACCTTGTATGGCTTAGAGATAGTACAATTAAAAGTTTACATTTTCCTCATACTTTACCTGTAATAGCATTATGTGCTTTGGACATGTCATATCATTGACAAAGCATTTCTTCTTTGATTGTGGAGTCTATGATGTGCCGTGCTTGAAGAATGTCATTTGGTACTTAAAACATGATTATAAGGATCCACTTGAGGGCGAGTCTATTTATGCTATTCCTTACCTATGCTTAGTATTCACCCCTGCTATATCTAGTGAGACGGGTTAGTCTTGTTGAACCTTATGCTCACGTTTGCGCTTTAACGATTTTTGCTGGTATTAGGTTTATTACTGCTGTACAGGTTGTACATGAGATCTCGAGGTGTCGAGATGTATCTCGTGTGAACCACGCCGCTGCTGAATGGTCTTCGTGTTGCTAGTGGGAAGCGTCCTAGGGCATGCACGTCTTCTCTCCTGCTTAGTTAGGTGAGAATGAGTGTATATAATTCCGCTAAGTGTGTACTTGTTGTACACTATTTTATAAACTCTGATTATTGTGACATGAAAACTTTATACGTTTTGGTATCCTTTTCGTGTGTGCTGTTAGGTGCCACATCGCACGGCACCACCCAATGAGATCCTCGGATGTGTGGACTCCGGTCCCCACAGACATGGTATCAGAGCTTCATTGGGAATAGCATGCTTGAAAGGAGCCTATTTTCGAAAACTCCAAAGTAGTCGAGTGAGGATTTGCTATATGCCCATTAAGGACTATTACTAGTATAAGTTATAAAGGTGGTGAACTAACTTGTTATATTATTCTGTAACGACGCTCCGTCTTCAAGGTAAGAGGTAAGGTACGCCACTGAGAGCGGATCAATCTCGGTAAACTCTGCATACGAGATGTGGTATGTGATATTTCCGTGGCTTAGCACGGAAAGTCAATATGAGTCTCTGAAACTTTCCATGTTTCTGAGAACATATGACACGCGGTACCCCAACGTGACATAAAATTAGTGGGAGCCCCCGTCGGGTGGTGTATAACCCGATAGTATGCATCTCTAGAACTATTCATGTTCTATGAGATCATGCGAAACACGTATGCCCGAGCGTGTATAAGCTGGTTCGTGCGTGAGTCTTTGCTGTACAGACGTAGTACAACCATGTATCTCGAGATATGACTTCGCTCGAGGGCGACTCACACCAGAGTCGTATGCATTTGCTTTTGATTATATATATTATTGTGACTGCCTGTTGTGTTTCCTCGTGCCGTCCTTGAGGTGTGAAGGTGTGAAAGGGGATTGTTTGTCTTCTGCAGGTACACTAACTCCGGTAGCGACCCGTGTAGCAAATGTTTGTGAGTGATCGATATTGGGACCACCTATAGACATATCCGGATATATTGGGTTAGACTTTTCTATGGTAAGGAACGTAGTATCGTCAGTATCACATTTGATACTTTGACCATCCCCCACGAAAGAAATGGCTTCATATTCATATTAAGTCCAAGTACCAGTTGCTGGTATCTTATGGACAATAGCAAATGTTTCTCTTCAAGAGTAGGTGAACCAAAGTTCTTTGTTCCTGGCGAGAGTTTAGCTCGACTTCGCCGGAGTGAGATTTTGGTTAAGCATGAAGATCCATAGTGATATGCTATACATGAGAAGGTCGTCAAGATCTCTTTTAAGATTCCATTTATTTCCAAAGCAAATGATTAGTTGTAAAGCAAGTTCTAGCTATCGGACTTGAATTTTGAGCCAAGTTTCAAAATTTGAGTTTGTTCCCAATTCTTGTGTTTCGAAGCCGGTAAGTTCTGTTTTATAACAGGATTTGACCTGAGTTTGAAAATCCATATCTCTTCAACCCGAAGGGCTATGGATGCAAAAAAAATACTATTTGAAAAGGGGAAGAGCTATACTACAACTTTTCTATTCATTGTTACCTCAAATTCAGTTTAGAACTAATTATAAACTGGAGTTGAACATAGTACATGTATATAGGTGCTATCTGAAACAGCCAGAAAAATTCTGAACTTTGAACAGCCATAACTCTTAACTAGAAATGCAACCTAGGCATATTTATACATGCCTGGAAAGCTTAAAGAGTCCTCTATCAACTTCCTATTCAACATGAAGGCTAAAACTCGCAATAACCAAGTCTAAATCAAAGTATCGTTTAAGGTGTTGAAACAGTCCAGAATATGGACTGCTATATATTCAGTTACCGTTCGGATCGTAATTTCTAGTAGACTCATTGATTGGCTTCGGGTTTTACATTTCTGGAATCCTAAGAATGTATGTAACCAGTTTGCTATGTGTTATTTTTGCAAATGTTGATATTTGTATATCTGAAAATTATGGAGAAAATCAGCCTTAAACAAAGGAGGTGATGTACATATTTTCAGAAAAACTGTCAACTTGCAAATGTCATATCTTCTCAACCAGAAGTGCTATGAGAGAAAGTAAGTACTCCTTCGAAATTTTTGGAAGTACTTTACAATTTCTCTATTCAGCTCAGGACCAAAATCCTTTTCTAAGTGTGTGAAATTTGGATAATTGCAGAGACTGTCCAGGCAAACCCAAACTGGACAGCAATCTGTACACCTCTGAATTTAATCCATAACTCGCAGACCCTTGATCCAATGGTGTCGCGTGGGTAACTGTTGGAAATTTTAGAGAGTCAGCTACAATTTTTGAAATTGGATCCAGACCTGAATCTGTCATCTACCTATTCCAAATCGAGTTTGAATGCAGAGTGGTCAATCTGAATTGAATTCAAATTCTGAATGCTGAAATTTTACCCAAATTCAAAATTTCATATCATTTAGACCATGACAGATATTAGTACAAGTAAGTACATTATGAAAATCTTATTACATTGGCTACAACGTTGTAAATAAGAATATTTCCAGATTTCCATCAGAACAGCCTGAAAACTTTAGATCAAAACTGCTACTTTTTAAGCAGGTTCTACTGAAAGTGTAGAAAATTCTGCTAACTCTAAAATAGCATAACTTGCAAACTAGAGATTATATAGAGGCAAACCAATACTTTTTGAAAAGGTATTGAAGTTCACTTTAACCTTGTTATTCATCTCAAGATCTGATTTTTCCATTAACTGGACCAAAATCGAGTTTGCGTCCAGACTGGTCGTTTGTCACCATAGCCTGGCCAGTTTGAACCTTTTGGTTTTTATTAGGCATTCGGCTCTTGATTTCAATTCAAGGAGTATCATAACCAACCAAGAGTTAGGACTCAACTAATTACCAAGTTGAATAGAGTGTTTAACTCATTTGAAGTACTTTTCCCTTAGATAGACATACTAGTGTTTGATTTATGTGACTTGCCACATCACATCTTGATGTTTAATGCAGGTCGCAATTACTTGAGTTGCATCTCGTCTTCCCATGAGGATTGTTTGAAGTACACTTTGACATCCTGGTTCGAAACTTTAAGGGGGAAGGTGAGCACTCAAGTAATAGTAGTATTCAACCATCAACCTTGGTTACAACAAGTCGTGTCAACAAGAAGACGATCAATTAAGATTACATCTTCAAGAGGATCCAACCTCCACCACCAGATTGAGTTACTCTAAGAAGAGTGTGACTTCAACTCAACTAAAGTGACCGAGAAGGATATCAGTTCTTCCTGACTGATTGAAGCGAAGGTTAAGTGAAGTATCACTAGAGATGTGTCTAGTGATCTTGACCAGGTGTCTAGGGATAACCTTCGACATATAGTTAGTTGTTTTTCTTCTGATGAAGATACTCCTCAAGTCAACTGGTAACTCTAAGACCTAGTTGAAGATACAATCAAGTGGAGTAGTACATGAACAAGCTTTCAAAAGGTCGAGGTAACGTGGTATATTTCCCACATTCCTTATCAATCGTTCTGTTATGAATTCCTTAACTGTGGTCGAGTCATGAAAGGAACGCTACTCATGGAGTGTCTTTCATGACCACGACACCCAATCCTTGCAAATCATCAGACGATACTTGAGTTTTGTGGGTGTGGTTCATTTAGTCTTGCTCAAACTATAAAAGCTACTGCACCATGCATGTGCACCATTTGCATCATACATATGCACCATTTGCACCATACATATGCACCATTTGCACCATACCATGTGCATAGGCATTGCACCATAACCCATGCGATGCATCATGAAGCATCATTACCAATGAAACACCAATGATAGGATGCAAGTAATACTAAAATTTAGAGCAAGATTGTGTACCCCATTCAAACTATTCTAAGGTGTCTAATGACTACGATCATTTCACCATCTTTACCTGATTTCTTACATTGTTGATCTCTCTTTCATTGAGTGATACCTGGGCAACCGATCACTCAACCTCCCTTACACCTAAACAAACACTTGAACTTCCATCCTTGACTTGTTAGGTTCAAGCACCTTGATTGTTGCAACTATACCATTCGTCATCGAGTGGTCATCAGTTCGATGATCAACCTTGTAAAATCCATTAAATCTCCTTACTCGCGAGGATACCCTTCGATTGTCAACCTTGTGAAACTCTTTGGGTCCATCTAAGATCTTGCGGTGTTATATAGTAACCTTGCTACACTAATTACCTTGTAGTTACCATATGATTGAGTTCTTTGCTGTGTTGGAAACATATGAAGATGCTAAATCCTTAAATCCTCGTGTGCCACCGCAAAGGGTCTTCATCTTCTATTTCTATTGTTTGAAGATGTTGATATACCCAAAAACCTTGTAGTCGCCATATCTTCAGTATTCCTGCGGTTTTGCCCACATAAGAGTGTTGAGTGCTTTGCTACTCTTATGCTACAACTACGTAATCCTATGGTTGGCTAAACATCAAACGAGGTTGATGATTGTTGTTTAACCTCGTAAACCATCTCAACTCATGTCAAGGGAAAATACCACATGAAGTTGAAAGGACCTATGCAATAACCAAGCAAGCAACCAAGAATCAATGCAAAGATAGTTTCAAAATATCAAAGTGACCTAGAGAAGCAAAGAACAAGTCCTGATTCTTCCAGTCAAGACTAGGACAGGACAAGATGTCATGTCAGTGTAAGAGTACAGCAATAAAGGGTCAGTAACAGACGTGAAAGTTTTACAATGTGATATTGTCATGTCGAGCATCCTATCAAGGTTATCAACTTAAAGACTGGAATCACGTGAAGCAAACTTTAGAATTTCTTAAGATGTCTAAAGATAATAACTATTTTGTAGAACCCAAGTCTTTAAGGGTATTGCCATTTTCCTTAGTCAATGACACTCTTTTATAGATCGTTCCCTCATCGTTTCTGTAATTCTACTTGTTAGAATCTCGGGACGAGATTCCTTTAAGGGGGAAGGATTGTAAAAGATCGCTTTCCGGAAGAACAAAAACGCAAAAATGCGAACTTAAAATTTATGAAAATGGACTTGGAAATTCAAACTCACATGAACCATACGAGTTAACCAATGTTCACTAAAAATAGGGACTTGTTAAAATTTTACATATAGAACATGGTTGCTAATGTATATTGGAACTTAAGGTGTAAAATACTTAATTTCCAAGTATTCACATTTTCAATGAAAAATTAAAGGAGAAAAGAAAACAAAATAGAGAGAAAGAAAAAGAAATTATTCCAACCCTAAAATGGAACATTAAAAAAAATTCAAATCTAAGCCTGTAAAATTTTCCATGACCTATTAATATTCCAAATTGACTCTCAGTAAAGTTTCAAAAAAATTTTAAGCACGTTTTCCATTTATTGGACACGTACTGAGAGTTTAATCAAAGTCGACTTCAAATTTAAACTTTGTACTTAACCTTGTCCAAATCAACTCCAAATTTTTCTCGAGGTTCCTTATGGTTCAGGTAGGTTAATTTCAAAGTTTTAGGATTTTTGAACGTAAATTACTATTTATTTCGTTGAATCAAGTATCACCGCTTGAATTCAAATTCAGACCTAAGTTAAAAATTCAACTTGCTCAGCTCTTAAATCTGATTGCACCATAAAATTCTTCACATTTTATTTAGTCATTGGGACAAAGTTGAATATTTTTGAAGCATGTTTGCTAGCTCTATTTGAAATTGGAAAGGAGAAGGGAGGAGAGTGAAGTGGCTCCCACATGTCATGTTTATCTTCATTGCCACAAAACCGAGTTTGCTTCTTCCTCTCCCGGTTCTTATCCACAGCGCCCGACTCCCTCCCTGCTGTGCCGCTCCGCTCCACCTCCCTCTGTGCCCCGCTGCTGCTTGCCTTGACGCAGCCGCACGCGCCTCCTCTCCTGGCCGCCGGCCCGGCGCGCTCACCGTCGCCCAGCGCACGTGCGCTGCTCGCCCTGCCTCCTCCCGACTTCCATGTGCGCGCGTCGCCCCTACTCCGCTTCTGCCGTGCGCCTGCGCCTCCCTATGCTCCCAGCTCTGGTGCCGTCCCCGCGCCGCGCAAGCTGATGCGCCGCACGCTCCCACGCCCCGTTGCTGCTACGCGCTTGCCGCCACCGCGCCGAGTCCCGGGCCGTGTGCTCGCCTCCCCAGCTCCTCCGACGCGCCACCATGCACCTCTGCTTCCGATGGCTGCCGGCTCGCCCCGTCCCTGCTCAGTCCGCCGGCGCTGCCCACCTCCACCGCGTCGCACCCCCACTAGTTCGCCTTCGCCTGGCTACACCGCTCCGTCGCTGCACCTCCCTGGCGCCCAGCCACGCCCTTGCTGCCACAGCCTGTGTCTCTGCTCCACCACGCCAGCCGCGCCGCTCCAACTCCGCCGCATCGGACAACCACGCCCCAGCCCGACAGCTCGGGCAGTGACGCCGGCCGAATGACGCTGCAGCGTGTCTCCAAGCCATTTCCATCCACCTATGCACAATGGAAAATCTTCGACTGCTGAACTGCATCGACGCTGTTGACCTCGGCACATCGTCGCGATGTTCTGCGCCGTGGCTATATCCTGGAAGCAAGGCGAATGATTGGTGTGATGGATGAAATGCTGGAACGCACCTTTGACACAATGGTATCAACCACTGGTCCAAGGTTAGCTCTGATTGTGCAAGATTAATTAGAAGTGACTATAGCTAAGGTGTTCAATGAAATGTTTACAAGGGAAGAACCAACTTTGTTGGTGTTTAGAGCTGGTCTGTGATGCAGGGGTGGACTGATGTTGCAACAAACAAGCCTAAGTGCCAAGATACCCTTTGAATGGTGATGACGCAACGGAAATCAAGTACACACCCAATATATTCGGCGAAATGCCTACAAGGTGAGCCTTGCCCTGAAATGCCTTGCTTGACGTAACCAAAGTCCGTTCATTGTGACCGCTAATGGTATTCATGTGTCGTCGAGTCATACGTCCATGTTCCACATTGGTATCATTCCTATAGGAGTCCCCAAGTTGACATTGGTATTTTGTATCACGTTGGCTTGTCCGTGCGTGCTCGTGATGCTCCACCATGAGCCGCGTCGACGTCGTTGACCACATGACGTCGTCGTAACGCTCTGAGCTGTCATCGTGCCCTGGCATCGAGATGAAGTATGCTTGTGATGAGTGTGGTGCTGAAACACAAGCACGACTCGTCGGACAATAGTTGTCAAGCCAAATTAGGTTTTAGTCGATGTGAGGGTGATCGAGTCATAGGTATAGCCAAGGCGATCGATAAAATGCCTTCCATGTCAAACCAAGATGGTTGGTGATCACCGATGACCTGTGGTTGAGTAATGCTTGAACGTTGCGACCGACAAGGAAAACTAGACCAAGGGGAACCTTGGATAAGAATTTCTTGTTCATGTCGACAATGTTTCTTAACTGTCCGCAAAAGTGCTTCACTAGGTGTGCCGTTTCATCGACGACAGGTTCGACGAGTCGCTTGCTGACGATCGAGTCGACATCACAAACTTTGAGACTCATAAGGTGGTGTTCGGGATTCCGCTCACCACCATGGACGAGTACGGGTCAATGTGAATGTCGACAAGATGATCTTCCCGAGATGGCAAAACAAGTCATCGCTACATAGTAATGCATTATGTTCAAGTTCTAGGAGTTCAATGAGTTCATATGGACAATCTTGCAAAGGACACTGCAATAGTGTCATGTAAGAACTTGGATGATGCTTGCAAAGATAGTCGTAGCGACTGATTTACCTAAAGGTCCGTTGAGCGTGTCTTGGTACTCACTTTAGGTTAGCAGTGCTTGTGATGACTCTTTGAGTCCAAGCAATACCGATCTCACTTCTTTTCCATGTGTCGCTAGGGTTTCACATCGATTCATCCTAATTCAGAACCCTGCGACCACACTGGTCACTTAATTAGGTTTACTCTGTAATGAGTTTGTGTAACTTCATTGGTTGCTTTCTGAGTCATGACCTCTTGTTGCACAGTTCACTCATGCCTAAAGCTTTCAATGCTCCACCTTGATTCTTTAGTCAGTCTTACACTATTCAGTACAACACTTCCACACCAGTCAGTCTCAGCTTTCTCGAGTGGCATAGCTCTAAGTGTTAAGTGAATAATGGCAATACATGTTTTCATTGCACCTGTCAATTCACAACTCGACACTGCTATGACCACTTGACTTATCCATAGTTTCTCCACACATCCGAGGCATATCTAATCTTCCTAGTCAAGTCTCTTCTTCTTAAGGTTTTTACAACTCATCGAGTCTGTTATTAGATTACCTTAATGAAAGCATCTAGGCCCCATGAGGTACGGTTTCGGTGATTAATGACAACCATTCGATATTACTAATGAATTTGTGGATGCAAGGTCTCAATGACACTCAATCAAATGAAATCAAAATTACATTGGAGACCCATATAAAATCAACGAATGAGATCAAATCAAATCATATGAAGACAAGAAGTGAAAGCTCTAATTTGACATCACTCAATGCTTGAAGACAATCAAAACAACATTTCCAAAAAGTGTCAAAGAGGTCACAAGTTCAAAATTCCAAAAGAACAACTCAAAACAACTCGAAGTCAACAAGTTGAACACACCGGATCAACCGACGTTCTATGAGTTGACTACATCGGTCGAGTTGGTTCAACTGAAGAAGAAGACCTCAGACAAATGCACTCACCGGATCATCCGATGTGAGTGGCTCAGTGACATCGGTCCATCATCACAGATTGCAACACCATTGGACCAAGTGAAGCACCGGATCATCCGATGTACAGACTTACATACATCGGTCGATCACTCCAGTGAGCCTCAAGATCAAGCAAAATTCTGGAGGAAGAGCCACCGGATCATCCGATGAGAAGACAGATCAACATCGGTCTAACAACGGTCATATCTGACACAGTGACATCAGCTAATTTGGCTTTGACCGATGTTAACTGAAGGGGAGACATCGGATCATCCGGTGTCCGCAGAGAAGTGATGTCAGCCTACTTTTCCAACGGCTATCTCGTGGAGGCTGGCTATTTATACCCCTTCAACCTGTCAAATCGACAAGACTTGAAGCCCAGACATACTCTACACATCCTAGAGCATTCAAGCAATAGAGCAACCACTTTCACATCATTTGCTCATCATTTGTACACCAAGAGATAGGCTAGAACTAGCTAGAGATAGTGCTTGGGTGCCTCCATTCTTGGTGATTGGAGTCTCTAGTGTAGTGAGAGCCATAAGGAAGTGTCCCTTGGTGTGTGCAACTTCCGGAGCTTGCTAAGAAGATTGTGGAAGCCCGAAGGATCCCAAAAGTGTACAAGGCTTGAGCTCCACCTTGCCGGGGTTGGCGAACGGAGAAGAATAGTGAAGAAGCCCCTTGTCTCGGTGACTTGGGAGTGGCTAAACCCTTCGGTGGGTGCCACAACGTGGATGTAGGAAGATCCTTGTGATCTTACCGAACCACGGGATAAACTCCGTGTCCCTTGAGCGTTTGCATCCCTCTCCCTTTTTACTCTTATGCAATATTCATTCCGCAACTTTAATTTATATTGATTGCATAGTTTAATTGCATAGGAAATTGGGCTTTAGGTTGTTAATCTTAATTGCTTTAAAATTTGAAAGAAAGCCCAATTCACCCCCCCCTCTTGGGCGATTCGATCCTTACACTTAATTACTTATATGCATATCATGTCGATAGAAACGTGATGATAGGTGATCAATGAGAAGTTTCTCTTGGAGGAGAATGCTGAGGAGTTCCAGCTTGAAGTTCCATGGCGGACTCTTCGAAGGAAGACCAAGCCAATAACAACTGACATTGATATAGAGTCTCAAACTAAGGCAAGCCCCTTGGACAAGCTTGATTTGTACCGATGACATACTAGATATATGGGCTCCAGTAAACTGATGTAACTCGATAACTAGGATGTCGAAGCCATTAACTCACCATCGATAGACTAGGGTGGGTTGAGGACAGTAAGGTGTAAATCGGTCGGCGGGCACAGAGGTGTTCTGTGCGGAGACCTTCTGTTCGCGGAGGTGAGACGGGTTCAGTGTTCGGGTTTCTTGTGAAAGGTGGCTATATACGACTAGTACTAAAGTGTTACGTAGGTATTGATGTACTCGCTGACACTTTCGAACGTGCGTATGTGTCATGTTGTCCGGGTGTGTCCGGATTGCAATCACCGTCCCTCGCGGTAATAGAGTACCACTTGTTCACTGCGTCGTGACGTAGTAAATACTGATGAAGTTAGAAGAATATGATATATTGAATCATAATTGCTTTGCAACCTTGTATGGCTTAGAGATAGTACAATTAAAAGTTTACAGTTTCCCCATACTTTACCTGTAATAGCATTATGTGCTTTGAGCATGTCATATCATCGGCAAAGCGTTTCTTGTTTGATTGTGGAGTCTATGATGTGCCGTGCTTGAAGAATATCATTTGCTACTTAAAACATGATAAGAAGGATCCACTTGTAGGCGAGTCTATTTATGCTATTCCTTACCTATGCTTAGTATTCACCCCTGCATATGTCTAGTGAGACGGGTTAGTCTTGCTGAGCCTTATGCTCACGTTTGCACTTTAACAATTTTTGCAGGTATTAGATTTATTACTGTTGTACAGGTTGTACATGAGATCTCGAGGTGTTGAGATGTATCTCGTGTGAACCACGCCGTTGCTGAATGTTCTTCGTGTTGCTAGTGGGAAGCGTCCTAGGGCACAGACGTCTTCTCTCCTGCTTAGTTAGGTGAGAATGAGTGTATATAATTCCGCTACGTGTGTACTTTTTGTACACTATTTTGTAAACTCTGATTATTGTGAAATGAAAACTTTATACATTTTGGTATCCTTTTCGTGTGTTCTGTTAGGTGCCGCATCGCACGACACCACCAAATGAGATCATCGGATGTGTGGACTCCGGTCCTCACACATTATATGTTAATACACAATGTCAGTGCACACTATAAGTACCTCTATGGCTGTCACAACTAAACAACAATTAACAAATTGAGAATCATCAATTGGAGCCCATTTCATTTTACTCATCTTCCCTTGAATCCCATTCCTCATGACATTCATCTTCTCCAGCAGCCAACATGAACTCCTGTTCCAATTGTCTATTTATTGGTGATCTGCCTCTCTTTGTTTCCATGGTTCCCCTTCTTTTCTATCCTGTTGCATCCACATCTGGGTTTAATGGACATGTTGTTGAATAGTGCCCTGCGTACAAACCACAAATACTGCACTGTCTTGTCCTTTTTTTCAGTGCTGCCCCCCTTTTCTTGACAATGAATACCAGTTTTGATGTGTCTGCTTCTCTTTGTTTTTGCCTACTGTGGAGCACTCAAGGATACATCACTCTCTTCTGCTATAGGTTCTGCACCATCCGTATTTGGTACCTCTCTTTCTGTTCATTCATCATGTGTCATAATCCTATGGGCTGAAGCACCAATGTCTGCTGGAATTGTCTCCGCCATCATGCACAACTCTTCAAATTTCTCACAACCCTTAGTGAAACCTGTGTTTGACTTGTTGCATGCCCTCACCGCTGCCATAGCCAATGTCACTAGCTTGGACGTTCTGAATTGCTCAGTGTGCAATCTGGCCCAACTGTCACAATGTCTTGCCTATCATCAGTTGTTTTCTTGCGCCCTTAGTGTACCTCTTCAAAATATAATTTGCTGGTATTTTTTATTTGTAGGTGTGTAAATGCTTTTATCAGATGCTCACAAAAAAGTCCTGCTCATATTTAAATAATACTATTATTGTACAGAATAATAATAAATGAAGTTCAATTTTAACTAGCAGTAAAAAAATAACTGAAGTACGACATGAAGAAATTGTATAGAATATACTCCAGTGACCGTTTCGCCATTTTTTTGCTGATAGATGAGAATTTCTTTGTAATTGAACTATGACATAACTGTAGTATCACATATTCACAATATAGCAATGAAGAAATTCTATTTGATTTTTTTCGATGGTGAAGATGACATGTTCAGTATCGTGTACAAGATCAATTGACCTATATGCATTACTTTGAATAACAATTATAATATTGACATATTTAAGACATTCATACCTGTGTGCTCCCAGGTCCGACACTCGCACTTAAATGACCCTGCTGAAACATTTGCAAACACTTTAAATGAATGTTGGTACCATGCATATTTCCTGGACTCATTAGTGTGGTTTACCAGGTAACCGCTCTCTCGATCTCTGTCAACTTCAATATGGAATATAGTGCTTCTCATATACGTTTCTTTGTATTTTTTGTATACTGCCCTTGTATACAACCGACTTAATTGCGTATTATATAACTATAAAGTGGCCCTAATGACTTTTGCCTCTACTCATTTTTAAAAATAAAAAGTAAGCAAGAAATATTATAGTTCCAACTTAAATACCATCAATAGCAAACAATAAATCCAGAAGGGATTACCTGTGACCAATGCGTTTCGCTGGCAGCATTATGATTTGTGTGTTGTATCACCTGTAGTAGCTTTTGTGCAAATTTATTTATAGATGTCATATTTGTCGCAAAGCCACTACCTTTCACCAACTTGTTCACACTTTCGCTTCTTTGCATCGACGTCTTCATACCACAATAGTTTTCTTTGAAGTACGCCGAAATCCACAATTTTCTTTGTTTCCAAAGTCCATCTGTGGCTACATTCTCCGGTATCTTATATTCGTCCATCAACATTTTCCACGCACCCTCAAATTCTTCAGGTGTCAGCGGGTGGTTGACTACAGTTTGAAATTTTTCTCTCAATCCTTCACGACTGGAGTACAATTTCTTTAGCTCCTCTTTGTACTTTTTCAACATGTGCCACCTGCATAGGCGATGAGTTTTCTTTAAGAACACCTTCTTGATTGCTGCAGCCATAGAGCTATCCTGATCTGTTAAAACATATTCTCCCATTTAGATTTCTCTGAAGTGAGTAATTATATTATCCAATGCATAAATTTTTTTTGTAGTTATGTAATAGTGTACTATAAATTTTTATTTTATAAAAGAATATACACTTACCTGTAAGGATGCATTTTTCGTTCCATCTCTGGATCAATGCAGTTTTTGAATGTGTTAAACAACCATTTAAATGTGTCTATTTGCTCGTTATGAAGCAGTGTCTACCCAAAAATAAAATTCTATAGTTGATGGTTTGAACCCACAAACATTGCAAGTGGCATGCTATAAATATTTGTCCAATAAGTAGTGTCAAAGGTTACTGCATCCCCAAAGTCCACATACTCCGCACGTTGACTTGCATGGCTCCAGAACACATTTTGAATGATATTGTACTTGTCCACTTGAATGTCATAATAGAAGCGTTCATTTTTTATCTCATTTCCTTGAAGAACTCTCACAGTTTTGGAATATCATTTTTTCTTTCCTCTCTCGCTGTGGCAGCCCTTCTGAAAAAATATGTACACTTGATTTTAGAAAGCATAATCATGCAACTATTTTTGGATGAGCAATAATATTCAATATTCAGAATGTTACCTATTTTTTAGGTCCATCTCATTGAAACTGAGATTATGACGCCCACCGTATATATCTGACAACAAGTTAACTGTACAATCTAGAGGAACATTGTTTCGGTGCCATTGATCTACTATCTCCATGATCACTGGATCCTTTTTCTTATGCGCTCTCATGTACTCGCTGACTCATCTGAAGGTGTCAATACGTGATTGTGCTCCAATCTCATCCTATCGAAAAACCAATATCCCTTATTTTTCATCCATTTAGCCTTAACAAAAGCCTTGCAATTTGTCCTCTTTGGTGTCTTTTCCGTTTTCCTTTCTTCCCCCTTCTTCTAATATTCCCATTTGCCTTGCTTGCTGCATGAATACTCTTTGAGAGTTGGATGTGACTTGGTTATTCGCACATCAAATCCAGCCATTCTTGCATAGAAGTTGTAGAAACTTTTAGCTTCTTCATTTGTCTCTATCTTTGCTCTCCACTAGGTACTATTTCTTCAGATATTGTCGGATCCTACAACCCATGAAAAGTTAGACTAGTTTCTTGCATTACTATTAGTTTCAGGTTAGAACATAGGCACATTGTTCTCATGATTTCGTAAGTCCTGGTCAACCAATCGACACGTTGTCTAGTGGTCGCAGAGTTGCATTAGTAAATTCCAATATTTTGCTATGTTAAAGAAATCCCTTGTTCTTTTCATCTGACATGTATAGAATGAAATATGTGCTATCTAAAATCAGATTATTATCTTGCATTACTATCTTAAATTATTAAATTTTATTTAAATGTATATATGAAAACCTTATAATTTCACTCAATTCTAGTATAAGTTTCACTTTGCAGAGTAACAAAATTAAGTAATACGTGTTACTTACGTGATAGTAATTTTTTTCTGGATCTGGCGTCAACACGGCAGTAGGTGATATTGTTGCGGGGGGTGTCATTGTGAACCGTATTAACATTCCATCTGCGCTTTCATTTCCATTTGACCCCATCGCCATAACTGCAACACAACAATATGTGTTCATTATTTTCCATATTTACTGCATTCCATATACTAATAACCCAAATTGAGCCGTACAATGTCTTTCCACTTTCATACAATTTTGTCCATACGCACATGTATTAATTCTAACCATATCATATTTTTTTCGTCTACTACATAATCAATTTATAAGTTAAGTTAGTGAATAACAAAACATTTAAATGATCCAGCATGCTTAATACAAAAATTGTACCAATTAGTGGTAAGTAATGTCTTAAATGAATTTTTTTACACATCTTACTATACTGCAGAACTAAATTTTTTATTTTCATTTTTATACTAAACAGATATATTTATAACGGACTAGTATCCACATATAATGGTTTGCCGTGACATATGCCTTTTGTTGATGACTCACCACCGTATGTTTCCTTTGTTGTTGGTGTGGAGAACATCGATGATGTTCGTATTACGATCTGCATATTGGATTCATCCCTCGATTTGCTCGTGTTCTCACTGTTGCCGTTCCTGGACTCATTTGTCGCCACCACTGCAACATAATAATTTTTGTATCACTTACCAATTAATATTGCATATGTATTGTAATATCTCGATTAATTTATACAGTCTTTCAACTTACAAACAATTGTATGCTTCAGATGATATATTTGATCTCCCTATCATTTTTTTATTCCACTCAAAGACATCACTATTATGAACTGCTGTGTCTAATAAGCAGTATCAGGATAACCTTTTTTAAGATCCAACATCAAAAGTAAACCTCATTACCTGTACAATTTAACTTACTCCTTCTGCTGCATAAACGCAATCAATTATCAACGTATACCTTGCACTTACCGTGTTCACCGTCATTTTCTATTGACTGTAATGTTCGTCTATTATGCGACACCGTCTCCTGATTTAAAAACACAAGCATGAATTTTTGTTCAATATATCGCACAGAACAAAAAGCAAACTTAATAGTATATATGAAACATATCACTTACATGTATTGTCATTAACTAGAAGTATTACTCAATTGAATTAATTGTCAAACTCCAGATATCATTACAATATTATTTTATCAATCATATTGAGAATGAAATACTCATAGACATGTGTACCCTATTTTTGGCAGTCAAAACATCAGCTCCTATTCAAGTGCACAGGATGTAGCAGATGGAATATATTCATCACATATGGACCGGCACGAGTTTTACACGAGTGATGGGTGGAGTACGAACTCACCTGGGGATGGATGGCGGGTCATCCGTCGCTCTCGTAGTCTTTCTTACCGGAGGACTCGCCGTCGGCGGCTTTGTTGCCGGAGACTGTACATTTTCTACATTCCACAGCAGGCACACAATGATGTAGTTACTCCCTGTTACCACAAAGTTGATCGTACAGGAGAACACTGCACGATGACAACAAAGTCGATCGTACCTCGATGCCGTCTTGCCTTCGCACCTTCCGCTCTTTTCTCCTGATCTGATCTCCTGAACGATGCGGCTGCGCTTGTTGGAGCCCTACCGCAATGTTCAGACTTGGTGGTTGCTCGCGTCTCTGTATCTACAACGTACGTCCGCACAGCCGCTGGCGGTTGTTACTCGTCCGCGGCAATGTACGCGCTTGCGGTTGTTGCTCGTCCGCGGATACGTAAGCGCCTGGTACATAATAATATGCACCTTCCGTGTCTTACGTCAACTAATGCCTTTTCAATTTTCCATGCCGCGGTTGTTGCTCCGTCCGGCTGCGGTTGTGCGCTTGGACCTGGCTACAGAATAGTTATTCTACACCTAGCTACAAAATATACCTTCCCTATAAATATTGTTTGAGGCTCGTAGATCATATGTTTGGGGCGTAGCATGCATGGACAACTAACATGCATGTGAGAGAGACCTCGATCATGTATGATGATGTTACACATGTTTTCTCTCTTTTTGTTGAAAGATCGTCATGTTTGAGTCTCACAACATTAGCTAGAATGTTTTGTCATTTCTTTGCTCCTATAACAGAATACAATAATATTATGTTAGATATATAAACTAAATCCTTGTTGTGTGAATATGTGTTGATCAAAGGAATTCATTTGCGATAGCTACAGGAAGCAAGGATTAAATTTGTTGGCTAGCATGTTTAACAGAACGCATGAGTATATTCAGATAAGGCACATTAATTGAGAACAAATAATATTACGTGCTTGAGTTTAGAAAATATTTTAGTTCAAAGGAAAATTAGTGCCTAGCTCCTAGTTTGAAATATTTGTCACCGATTAGTTCAAAAATGAACTATCTGGTGACAAATATTTCGAACCAAGGGGGAGTATTAATAAAAGAGTAAATAGTATAGAAACTAAATAAATTTCTTCATGGGTGTATAAAATCTAGAGTCTAGGCAAAGGCCATCCATTCTATTCTTTATTGTTGTAGTTCCGTTCGTTCTTATCTGTGGCTCATCGTCTCTCTCTTCTAACGTGTGCTCCATCAAGAGCACTTGTTTCCTCAAGTCTGCATAATCACTTCATCTTCAACATGCACTCACGAGTTCGATCTCCCGTGTCATGCTCATACTCAAGCCGCGACGTCAAGGGGCGTTTGCCGTTTCCAAGCACGGAGTTCATGGCAGGTGAGGCTGTAGCGCTCTTTTGCATGGTGGCCATTTTTTTGATCGAGGGTCACAGAGCCATAGGCAACTCAACACCATTTATTATTATTGCGTTGTTCGTGTTAGTGCCAATCCTGACTTGCTCGGCTAATGAACACCTAGTGAGTTCAGGTTGTGTTCATGAGTGCGTGCGCAAGAGTGGTCTGATGTTGATTATTAGTTGCCGCATCAGAAGAGCTTGTTTGGCTCATGGACAAGGAAAATGCTCACGTACAAGTAAGTTGGTCGGCGTTACTGTTCGTACGCGAAGATGCGGCCAGGTAGTTGCTCTTACAGGTGTATGCTAATTACATGAGTGTTTGGCTGGGTCATGTGGTTAGTCCATGAAGCACCCTAAACCCAGTGTTGAGGCCGTGTGTATGTGCACACACTATTGACATGTGACAAAGTGCTCAGTCAATTGCGTTTGGTTTGATGTCGAAGTTGGATTGGATAAGATCATCCATCTATTTATCTATTGGATCACCCAAATTAACGTTTGGTTGGATGGACTGGACGATCCAATTTTTTTTGGTAGGTTGGATGAAACTTGGGTGGATTGCATCATCTAAGTTGATAATTTCATAATATTAATTATTTATATACTAGTTATCATATTACTAGCAAATATTAATGTCAATATCATAATTGTAATTATTAATCAACAATAGACTAGTTAATTATAACTAATTACATTACTAAGAAGCATAATTAGATAAGATGGATGGACCCATCTTACCAAATTTCCTGGACCATCTCATCCAGCATCTGCGAGGAATATTCCTCGAACCTGGATGACCCTGTCCGTCTGACCGTGAAACAAACACATGACTGGACCATCCAATCCAAGTCAATCCAATCCAAGACAAGCATCCAAACACAGATATTTGGCCGCATCGTGCTCGTGTGCATGATGGATCGTGCATGCCGAGCGCCAAGTCATTTGGATCGCTGAGCAAATTTTGGTTGTGGGGTTCGTGTGCACCAAGCCTATAAAAGGTAATGTACTCATTTGTTGAAATGACATTACGAATAATATAAAAGCAGTGTTCGTCGCTGCCCCTGTTACCTATCAACCGAGAGTGTTTTTTGTTTCCTCCATTATAGTTTGCTCACTCGTTTATCATTAGTTCTAACAGTCCGTTGGCTTTTTCCATGCATGGGTCGCTTCACACTTTTAAATGACATTCATTGATTGTTCGATTGTTGTGTTGTGCCCATGTGTGCTGCAAGATTCGGGGTGTTGGCGTATGTAGCAATCATCAAGGCAGGGTGGCATAGTCGCGGGAACCATGCAGTGCGCCCTTTGTATAGCTGTAAGATTCAGAGCATGAACGTACGTGGAAATCAACTGGCCAGGGTCGCACAGAGACGACTGTGCGGCCTTGTCGCAAAGAATTCGATTCGCGCACCAAGGGGTTAAAGGTAGGCCCAGCTCTGGGCCTAGGCGGGAGGGGCGACCGCCTAGGGCCAGGCCGAGGAGGGGCCCATGATGTCAAGTGTTAAAGAGAAAAGAAATTAAATTAATTAATGTTTGCGTCATCTATATGCGATGTACAGTTACACGGTCTAGCTTTTTATTTTTGTAATTTTTTGAAATATAATCTACGTCCTAATGTGTTTAATATTTATTAGATATAATATTACTAATGTGTTAATTTTCAAAATGCGATGTTTTTTGATAAAAGGAGGAGTTTTTTGTTAATGCATGGGACACATTGTTTATGAACATAAAAGACATTTTTCATTCATATAAAAACAACACATATATTACAAACAAGAAAAAAGAAAAACACATATATTAACAAAAGAAAAACTACTACTAATTCTACTCTACTCGGAGGACTTGTCCACCTCCTCCACTGCCGCCTCCGCATCCGCCGGTGGCTCCTCCGCCTCCGCCGCTGCATCCGCTGGTAGCACCTCCGCCTCCGCCACAACCGCTGGTGGCGCCTCCTCCAACACCAGACCGAACTCCCAGTAGACGGCATTCACCAGTTGCTCGCAAAACTCCACCCCAGACTCCTCACCGATCGTCTTGTAGAGGAAGTCGAGATGAGCGGCCACAAAGCCTAACCCAAAGACGTAGTAGCTGGCAAAGTCCATGCTGGTGTGGTGGGGAAGGATCCCAAGTCCCAAACGGCGATAGGAGCGAGATGTATTTTCAAATACATCCTGCGCCATTGTGTCGAGCGCTCTTGTGCGCACGTCAGTGACTTATAGGTCATATGTGGCCTCCTTAAGCCGGCCCTCATGTTTGGTGATGTGGTCCTCGAAGAGGCGGATAGTCTCAACCCAGTCGGGCTGAGGAGGTGCAGGCGCCGCGGGTGGACACGGGGGCAGAGGACATGTGGGTGCCACCTCCAATTGCACTGGCATTGGCGATGACAAAAACATAGTAGGAGGTTTGGAGGACGTCGATAGCCTGGAGCGCTTCTGTGCGGGGCTACCTATTTGTGCGGCGACAGAGGTGAGGAGAAAGAGCGAGAGGTGGTCAACAGTGGTGCGGCGGAGAAGCAAGAGGAGAAGTTTGGAGGCTAAGATCGATGGAGAGGTGTGGCAGAGAAGAAGAGGACGGTGTGCCTTTATAGCGGGTCATCGTCTAAGCACGCGAGTGGAGATCATCGGATGCTTCAAAAACTGTGCTCTTAAATCGATGGTCGGAGTTACTCCAAACCACAGTTTGCCTCCTCTCAGTTATCGCAATGGCTCGACATGTCCCGTCAGCCAGTTTTTTATTTGACATGCAAAGGGCCTAGGATATGCAATGGCCCACCTAGCATACTTTGTAGGTCCGTCCCGCAGTTTTCGTAACATTTTGTGCGAACGATTTCAACAAGGTGCGGAAGATTGACGTGAACGCGTGTGGCAATCGACCGAGAGGCCATATTTTTTTGAAGGATCTGACCGTTGCCGACCGAGAGTCCATATCGAACCGATGATAATTGTCATGATCATGTATGATGGTGGGAATGAATATAATGCATGTGAAAGAGAGCTCGTGATCAAGCATGTTTGATAATGTGTTGAGGATTTTTGCGCCCCCTTGTTGAGTATCATGTTAATTTGATGACGTTTAGGATCGGATGTGGCGTACGTGTTTCCACAAGTGTGTTCATTTGTTCCTAAATTCAGAACATGTAGCAGCTAGTGCCTACGAATGTCGTTTCTTCAAAAGACGAGTACAACGCATGCACGTTAGGAAATATACTATATACATGGCAGCATGTGATCGATTAATTTGATGAACCACGTACGTAGTAAGATTTGTGTGCTTATCAGATGGTAGTACAGATTCTATCCTCGTACCCTCGAGGGAACATCCTTCCTGTCAAACATAGTTTGTTATCTATATTGATGACAGGATAATATTCTTCATTAGTGTGGTAGATAAACTGCCATTTAGGTTGAGAGTATACACATGCATGGTACAGAATATGATAAATATAGAAATATATATCAATACATGGTAGGAAATATTCTATTCTTGGAATACTTGTTTTGGGCGTAGCATGCATATGGACATCTAACATCTATGTGAAAAACCACGATCATGTTTGATGCCGTTACATGTTTTCTCTTTTGTTGAGAGATTGTCATGTTTGAGGCTCGTTGATCGTGTTTGGGGCGTATCATGTATGGATAACTAGCATGCATGTGAAAGACAATGATCGATCATGTGAACGACCTCGATGCATGTGAAATAACATGCATATTTTTAAAAGCCCTTGCCTCGGCCCGCGCCACTGATCTAACCGACGGTGGCAGCACGGAGGCCGAAGGCAGCGTGCCGAGATGGCAGCACACCGAGGCGACAGCAAGGCGGAGGCTGGACCGATGTCGCGCGGTGCCGACCTTTTGGCTCGCAGTTTGTAGCCTCACGGTGGAATGCGAAGGCGGGGCATGGTGCGCAGTGGCATGCGTGGAGCTCGGGGCGGCAGCGCTCGAAGCTCACAGAGGCGGCACTGCCGCCAGCCGACCGACCGGAATTGAAGAAGGGTGAAGTAAGTTTCTTACTTATTCGAAATTATTAATATGTACTACCTCCATCTCCCAAACTACTTGTCGCTCTTTAGTTAATTAGTTCATTTTTGAACTAAAAAGAGTGACAAGTAATTTGGGATGGAGGGAGTAGTTGCAATTCCGTAATTGTAAGGACTATGTTAATTTATAATTGCTTAACCTATAAAATTAATGGTTAATTATTAATTGCAAAATAGATGACTAATGACAGTAATTGTTCCTTTCTAATGATCGGTTGCCTAAAATTTTCTCAAATTTTGGACACATGACAAATAGACTTCAACTAATTCTTCTATCACAAGAACTATTCTTCTTTTGAACAATCATCATAGAAACTACTAAAATATTAACTTAAATGCCATGACAATGACGATGAAATCCTTTGCCCTACAGTTATTACCGCAGCTGACAAGTGGATCCGACAATGGTGGAGCAAAAATGTGATATGAATCCAAGATAGTGTTTCTTCAAGAAAAATAATTTTATGAGAGATTGAGTGCACAAGCAGAAAAGCTAGAGCTTGAGCGCTGCACCTGCGAATTCCCTGCCGGGATGATCGACGGTATCCGATCCACAAACTCGGTGGTTAGATCATTAATCACCGGAGAGTAGCTTGCGACCGTCCTCAAAGGAGATGAAGGCGTCAATTCATGCATAGTTGATCTGCTCGCTAGAGAGATTGTACGCTTCCTAGTGGCTCGTCCTCACCCGGTAATGCTTCTCCAAGTCAGTGCCCACCATGGCGCTCATGATGTCCTCCATCCCCGCGCAGCAGAGGCTTGGGCGATTCATCTCCTCAACCGCATGCTCGGCCAGGTCCACCATTTTGGCCACCTTCAGCTACCAGTCCTTCGAAAGTTAGTTGGTGTCACCCTCCACCCCCACGCCGATGAAGCGGTAGTTGGAATCGTCGAGGAAATCTTCTAGCTTGTCAAGGAAGTAGTCAGCGGCGGCCGACGCAGGGCTGCAAAACGATGACGGGGTTCTAGTCGGTGGAGTAGCTGGGGCGCTACTCGAAGTTGAGCCAGACGACGAGCTTGTGAAGACGCCAACGATGGATGGAGAAGACCTCATCGAGCCAGTCCTCCACGGCCTCACCGAAGGATGTCACAATGGTGGTGATCACGTCGTCCTCGAATGTCACGCTGTACACCTGAGTCCCTGCCATTGGGTCCTCTCCTTGTCCCTATGGTTGCGGTCTATGGCAGTGTGGCACAACTTTTCTCTTGTTCAAACCTTCCTCTACCTCTAGTTTGGATTTTGGAAACGGGTGTGGATATATAACTGAGATACAGTTACGATATGAGTGGAGCAGTTTCCGAATTTGACGGGGCCGAGCCCCGAGTAAAGAAAGTAATGAAGATTTTTGAATCTGATATACTCTTTCCATTTTTTTAGAAAGCTTTAATACGACACTCAAACATTATCATAAGCAAGGAATAAAAGGTACAAAGTTAGAGTCATACAGAAACTGATTGATGCACAAGTTGAACATCGAAAACAAAATGAAAGATACCTAAAATAGCACCAAAGAAAAATAGGCATCCAAGACCCCTCACGAGATCAAAGCGGGGGCTCCCGCAAAAGTCCAAGTACGGGCCGTCTCCTTTATCTCAAACAATAGTTGTTCAGTCTTCCCCTTCCCATCGAAAAAACTCTTTCCATTTTTGAATTCTTATCGGTACGACCACAAGTTGCATTGTCTCAACCAAACACCATGTCCAACAATAACAACTTTTCTCAAGGGCGCACCCATTGTGTATGTCGGGTGGGCCACAACATACCCTGGGTCCTGGCACCAGAGAGTAGCTAGTGTGAATGCATGCTGGAGAGATCAACGGAATTGAGAACTGGCCAATGAAGATGAAAGTCAGCAGTCTCACGGTTCATGGATCCAAATGCGCACCATCATTTTTATTTTTCCCTTTTTCTTATATCTTTTTTCTACCAATCTCCTAGCCCTCCTTTATTTAAAGTTGTACGGTTGGATCAGGATATGTGACCAGCGTGAGGCGAGAGCTGTGTGTGCAACACCAGGCGGAATGTCGTGGAAAGACGTTGCTCCCCTTGTTGAGGATCATGTTCATTTGATGATGTTGAGGATCGTATGTGGCGTACGTGTTTTCACAAGCGTGTTCATTTGTTCCTAAAGTCAGAATACGTAGAGGCTAGCGCCTACGGCTGTCGTTTCTTCGAAAGACGAGTACAACATGTTGGAAATTATATTATACAAGGCATGCGATTAATTTGATGAACCTTGTAGTGAGCTGCACCTAGATGGTACATTCTATCCTCGAACTCTCGAGGGAACATCCTTCATGTCAAACATGCACGCCGAGAGTGAGTACGACGCTCGGTGGATGGCGACGGCGAGGGTGAGGACGACGCTCAGCGTGCAGTGATGCCGAGGGTGAGGACGGCACTTGGCATTGACTGCGATGGCGAGGGCGAGGACAGCGAGGGTGGGGGTTTGGGAGCGGCAGGGGAGGGCTTGGTGGCAAAATGAAAATGTTAGGGTTACGGGACACGCCCGACGCATTTATAACCGCCTAAGAAGATACATATGTATAATGAATTTCTACATCAACAATGTATGACACATACATAAAAAAGATAAATAGACTTTTTGCTAAATTTCCACTGTTTTTTGAATTCTGTGATGACCCGGATATCACTGTGGCGCAATGTGCTGCTCAGAGATGAGTTATCCATTTTAGATCTCTGCCATTAAAACTTCACCACCAATGGTATGAGTGTGCAGTTATCCTGAATGAGCAGAGGTTAACTAATCAGGTTGATCAGGTGATTTGGAAATGGACTAAAACAGGTTCCTTCACCGTCAATATGGTGTATAAACAATTGTCTATTGGACACTCATATGCAAGTTTTAATAGGATATGGAAAGCGAAGATGCCTCCCAAGATTAAAACATTCCTCTGGCTCATGGAGCACCGATCCATCCTAACTAAAGACTTGATAAAAAGGAAGAATTGGGGAGGATCTGTTACATGCTACTTCTATAATGAGGATGAGTCCATGAACCATTTGATGTTCGAATCCAAAGTGATGAAAGTTATATGGGAGATCATTGCTACCTGTTTTCAGTCCTTCTGTAGGCCAGCTAATTTGCAGCAGTACTGGAATTGGATTGGGAAGGCCCTACCCGGAGGAGAGGATGTTTATGTCCTCGGCCTAGGAGCAATTTTCTGGGCTACATGGAAAGCACGAAACAAAGCGTGTTTTGATAGAAAACCATTAAAAATCCAGTGGAGATTATGGGTCATGCCTGTTCTTTGTTATCCTTTTTGGCAGGTATGTATGGAGAAGACATGCAGGAGACGATTCATCGAGTGGCGGACACTATGCTTCGGACGGCGATTAGGATCCTAAAGGAAGAGCGGGCTCCGTTGATGTTACTGGCACCTCGAGCGAGCAATGATCCGGGGCTGCTGCGGACCAGAAGTGATGCCTTGGAGAGAAGTGAAAAGTGGTCCAAAAAATGATCATGAATGGAGTCGATGCTATTTTTCTATGCTGCTTCTAGGACATGTGGTCTGTTATGTTTAGCTTTGTTAATCTGGGCTAAAGTTGATACTCCAAAAAATGTCCTAGCGTCTTTTGTGATTACTATGTACTTTGCTTAGCTTGATGTAGTAGGTTATGACTGTTTGATCGCTCATTATGTTGGACCCGTGTTGGGTTTCAACATAGAGAGTGGGCACAGGGTGAGGGGGAAGGTTCTCCCTGGTGCTGTCAGATGAACTGGGTGTAATTCACTTTTTGGATCTCCAGCTCAGTAAAGTTGGAAGTGGAAATATATTGCCTTCTAAAAAAATAAAAGATATAAATGGTCTACTAGTTTATTGTTAGAACAGCAACCTTAGAACTATTTTTGCACACCAATGAATAGTGAAATAAAGTTCATTACCTTAAGACAATATATTACAAACAAGAAAAAAGAAAAAAACAAACTAGAAACAAGAAAAAAAACAACACAACTAAAAACAAGAAAAAAACTACTTTTCCTCCTACTCCACCTCCTCCTCCTCCTTCTTGGACACCTGGTAGCGCCGACGTGTCCTAGAGGACGTCGAGGCAATTGGCCAAGTGAATCATGCCGAAGACGTAGTGGCCCATGGTCCCTATTCCATTATGTTCTGGTAGGGAATCATGCCCAAGGTGGCACATGGAGCGTGATGCATTGTCAAATACATCGCGCACCATCTTTTGGAGAGCCCACTCCATGTTCGGGGGTGAGTCCGGTAGGGACGCTTCCCCTTGGCGTCCTTCGACGGGCTTGGCGGCGATGTTTTCTAGTCAGCCATTGTATTCTTGGTGGCGTTTTCGAAAGAGAGGAAGAGTGGATGTACAGAGAAGACGATGGCGTGCCCGGGTGATCTTATAGCATAGTAGTAGCCTGGTGGTTCGTCTCTCGACGCGAGCAGTAGTGGTGATGGGACGCGGAGCGATTCGAATTGAATTAAAAAGTTTGCATGCACTACACGCGTTTAAGTCGCCTCGGTAACTGGCGCGCACGTATGCTCGGTGTGCCCAGTCGCATCAGCCGCCTATACAAATGGCTACTGCTTCAAGGACCAAACCTTATGCGGCAAACGACTACATAATACTCCCTTCATCCCAACTCAACTCTATTTCCACTTTTGGTCAAATAAACTATAAATTGTATATTATGGAAATATTTTTCATGGTGGATCTAAAAGTACAATTCTTGTATTGTTAAAACTAATCAAAATTACATAAATCATTGGTCAATGATAGATTTGACCAAACCTTAAAATAGAGTTGACATGGGACGGAGGTAGTAGCTTATGTGGCATGCCAATGTGGATGTCCAACTCAAACTAAGAATGAAAGTGAAACAGTTCTGTGAAGTTGGGACTAAATGGACCCATTTGAAAGTTCAAGGACCAAATGAGTTTTGATTGAAAGTTTGAGTATGAAGTTGACTATTGAAAGTGCATCTAGGCATTCTTTGTGGGTTTTGGTTGATTTATGACAACAAATGAGATCCTAACCATATTATTGAGATGAGCGCCGGTTTTAATGAAAGAATAAAGAAAGCGCCCATTTTAATGAAAGAGTGAAGAAAGCTCCAAAAAGAAAGGAGAATGAGGATCAATTCGGAAAAGAGCTCAAGAGCTGAATAGAATACATCATTGTGTAGGGAGTGTGTTGGTGTAACACGCCCCAAGAGCTCAAGCACTAAAATCCTCACACACTTCACTTCACAGAAAAAAACGGACTAGTCCGATATACACTGTACTAGTCCGATATCCTCTTTGGATAGGTTTGGACAAGTCCAATCAATGCGTACTTGTCCGCACCAGACTCCGAAAAAGTTCGGACTAGTCCGATAATGCCTCTGACTAAAATCAACAAGTCTTCCAAGTGCGGACTTGTCCTATATTCACTAAGGGCATCACCACACCGGACAAGTCCGATATCACAACGGACAACTCCGAAAACCTTTCTGACTAAAATTTGACTAGTCCGTTCCTAGTCGGACAAGTCCGATATTTCTGGACACTTAGGGTTTCCTACACGCCGCACACCGGACTAGTCCGGACCCTCGAAACCCTAACGGTAACTTTTGAAAACCCTAATATAAATAGATGTGCACGACCCAACTATCAGATCTCTCGACCCCCTGCGCCGTCACACCTTCCAAGAGCCTAGAAAACACATCTCTCCACCAAATCCAACGCAAAAAAGATCAATCCCTTGAGGATTCACTTTCGATCAAAGGATAGACACGATTCTACACTTTTGAGCTCTTGGGTTTGATCTCTAACACACTCCTGTGGTTTCATTATTCATCTTACGAGTGTGTTTTTGGTGGTGTTTGAATTGTAATCTTGGGGAGCCCTCAACTTGTGAGAAGGCCCCTTGAACTTGGTGATTTGCTCCTTTGTGATAGTGGAAAAAGAATTGGCCTTCGTGGTGATTCGACAAGGTTAGGGTCAGTGAAGACCTGGTCTTTTCGTGGGCTCCTCAACATGGATGTAGGTTGCTTATGTGGGAACCGAACCACGTGATAGAATCGTGTGTCAAACTTGCTCTTAAAGTTTCTCATATCATATTCTAGGGTTTGATTGATTTTGTCCATCTTACGTTACATCATTAATATCAAAGCTAATTTGCACTACACTTAACTTCATTGAATCAATACTTGCAAGTTACATACTATATTCCGTTGCGTATTGTGTTTGTATTGAGATCATTGATCAAACATGATCAATTTAGTCCGCACACACTCGACTAGTCCGCACTCTACCGGACTAGTCCGATATCTCGGGATTTGATCAGTTTGTTAAGTGTTGCAGGTTCCGACCAAAATTCAAAAAGGCCTATTCACCCCCCTCTAGGCCACATTCAATTGGTATCAGAGCAGGTTTCTTTGCAAGAGACTAATCGCTCGAAGAAAACTTGTCAGACATAAAGGATGTACACAAGAGTCTTAACCAGGAGAAGGTTGAAGAGGAAAAAGCTCAAAAGTTGGAGAAGCTCCTCAATGCCATCCAGGACTTCGAGGATGACGATGAGGAGACGCTTGAACTCAAGGCGCTCCTAAAGCAGAAAGCTCTCTCAAAAGGGAAAGTGAAGGTCAAGGACGAGAAGAAGAAGAAGGGGAGTAGTCACACCGACTACTCCCGATATCCTTTTAATTATGATCGCTTAAATTCTAACAATAATCGTTACCTATCTATTCCCCTTGGAAAAGCCCCACACTTTGATTGCAATGACTACTCAATGTGAGGCAAACATGAAAATGCACTTGATCTCACTCAATCCAAGCTTGTGGCACATTGTGATTACAGGATTAGATATCCCCGACGATGATGAGGAGCTCACGCCTAGCCAAGAGCAAGCAATCCATCGAAATGCCCAAGCTGCATCAGTCATCACCTCATCACTAAGTCGGGACGAGTTCACCAAGGTCGATGGGCTCAAGATTTCGAAAGAAATTTGGGATACATTGCAAACTGCACATGAAGGCGATCGTCATGTGCGAGAAGCAAAGATTGAAATGATCGAAGGTGATTTGGGAACATTCGCCATTGAAAAAGATGAGTCTCTGCAAGACATGTACAACCGCTTAAAGACACTCATCAATAAGGTTCGAGCATACAGAAGCAAGATGTGGAACGATCACGAGGTGGTGAAGCTCATCCATAGAGCTTTCATGCCTCGCAACGTCACATTGTGCTCGATGATTAGAGAAAGCCCCGGGTACAAGAAAATGACCCCGGATGAGCTACTTCGGAAAATCATCAATTCCAAGATGATGGAAAAGCAAGCAAAGCATGTCAAGGAGATTGCCGACCTCACCTCGGCAAAGAAGAAAGGGGTCGCTTTGATGTCCACTCTCAAGCCCTTGTCTAAAGAAGCTCGAGAAACTCAACAAGAAGAGGACAGCGATGACGAGAGCAACAAAATTGACGAAGAAGACATGATCCTCTTCATGAAGAGATTTAAGAAAATGATGAAGAGAAGACAAGGTGGAAAATCAAGTGAAGGAAAGTATAAAGAGAAGTCAAGACCAAAGTTGAAGTGGGCATGCTATAACTGTGGTGAATATGACCGCTTTATAGTCAATTACCCGTATGAAGAAAATAAGAAGAAGACCAAGGAAACAAAGCCTCATCCCAAGAAATTCTTTAAGCAAAAGAAGCAAGCTGGACAAGCACATCTAGGAAAGGAGTGGGACTCAAATGACGAGTCGTCATCCGAAGGAGAAGAAGAGATGGCTAGCATAGCCATCGAGAAGACATCCAAGAAGTCCACCCTCTTCCCAACTCTAGGCGCGTGGAAGGGAAACAACACCTGCCTCATGGCAAAGGAAGGTAAATGAAAGGTAACAACCAAATCCCCTTCCTTGCATTCCTATTCTAGTGATAGTGAAGTTGCTAGTGATCATGAAGACATGCTCATTGGCTTAGATAAGAAAACAGCAGCAAAAACAAAATTTCTACTTGATCAGCTTGTTGAGAAGGAGAAGTTAATTAACCGTCAAGAAGATATGATTATCTCCCAAAAGGAGGAATATCATGAACTTGACAAACTTCTCGAACTTGAAAAGGAGCGAGGCAAGTCACTGGAACTTGAGTTAGCCTCAAGCGAGGAAGCTTGCTTGAAGTTACGCGACTCAAACACCACCATCAAGGAAGAACATGCTAACCTATCCAAGGTTAACAAAATCCTTGAGGTACAAGTTGAGTCACTCAAACAAAGTGACCCCTCATCCTCTTCAAGCTCACCTTCTCAACCACTTAAAACTGAAGCTGTCATTACTTGTTCATGTACTAAAACTGACACTAGCTTGAAAGACAAGTCAACCTCTACTAAGGACAAGCATCCTTCACAAAATGGCATATTTGACAGGGAGAAGATCAAATATGCACATAGTGCATACTTGGTCACAAGACCTCCTAATGTCAAATATGGCATTGGTTATTCTTATGGTGAAAAGCAATATGCTAGAAGCCATAAAAATAACAAGGAAAGCATTGCCTTTGTAAAGGGAAAACCCTCTCAAGCTGGAAAGTCCAAAGTCAACACATATGATCACTGGACCAGTCCGGTCCGGACACGGACAAGTCCGGTCCTCCGAACAAGTCCGGTCCTCCGGACAAGTCCGATTTCCCAGACTAGTCCTGTATATAAACAACAACAAACTATTATCCAAGACTTTCGATGCATACTATGTTCTAATAAGAAATAATTTTGGTAAAGTTTATGCTCATTATGTTGGGCCACGCCATGGGAACACCAAATCTCATGTGTGGGTGCCCAAATCTCTTGTAACTAACCTCCAAGGACCCAAGCAAGCTTGGGTACCTAAAACCAAGGCATGATTTGTTTTTGTAGGCATATTCCTCCGGTGGATCGAAATGGGTGCTAGACAGTGATTGCACCAACCATATGACCGGAGAAAGAAGGATGTTCGTTGAGTATGAAGAAAATGAGGATCCAAGCGAGGGCATCTATTTTGGAGACAATAGTCAAGGAAAGGTGCTCGGTACCGGTAAAATTGCCATATCATCTCAATATACTCTTTCTCATGTGTTACATGTTGATTCCTTAGATTATAACCTGTTGTCCATATCTCAATTATGTGACAAAGGTTATAATTGCTTGTTCACTAATGAGGGTGTGACCATCTCTAGAAGGGGTGGTGGTTCCATTGCATTCAATGGTATGTTAAAGGGAAAGCTTTACCTTGTTGACTTCTAAAAAGATAAAGTTGAACTTGACACATGCTTGATTGCAAAGACTAACATGGGTTGTGTGACACCCGATTCCGAAAATGAACCAAGTGAACGCATATGCGTGCCCAGGATGTTCAACACACATACACGAGTGCATTCACAAAAGAGTATACAGAAAATTACCACAGAACAAGATTAATTAACCAAATTTTATTACACAAACGATAATATCCTTGAATACAAGTTCTAATGAATATCAATGAGAAGTTCAACTAATGCAGCGGAAATAAACTAATTAAGCAAACTAAACAGCTAGGCAGCATAAGCGATAGGGTATAGCGCAGCTCCATGCAACACCACAGGCAAAGTTGACGGTGGATACGGCCTAGAACTCTGCATTATCGCCATTAAACTCCCAATCCTGAACTGCAACTGTTGGGGGGGATTGCAAGAGTGAGTATATGTCGTACTCAGCAAGTGTGGAAAGTATGACATGTAGCTGATCCAAATGACGAATATAATAATGGTTGAGTGCTAAAAAGTACATTAAAACATTTGAAAAAGCAATATATTATATGTATGTGAATAAACCCATCATAAGCCATGTAGTTATCATAATACCAGTCCATATTTCGTATCCATCATCATATACCAATATCCATATTCAATACCAGATTTCAATTCATAACCATCCATAACCATAATACCAACAATAACCATCCCAAAATCCCAATTTTCCTCTAATAATGTGAGGGTCCAGGTTGCTCATAACCGGGAGCACGGCTATCATGATAGTTTTTAGACACACTCTGCAGAGGTTGTACCGCTTTACCCATGTGTTTGTGATTTTATCACCTTTCGATGACTATAGAATCTCAATTATGTCGTCTCACACTTCCGTAGGTGTGTGGCCAAGAGATCAAAAAATAGCCTTTACAAAGGGATTACTAGCCTATTTAGACCCCACTGAGGTTTCACCAGTGGCAATGTCTCCAACTGAGCACATCTTCAACCAAGGGCCCCTCTTGAGCCATTCGGATCCCAGGGTAGTCCCACCAATCATCAACAAACCCAATCCGACTACCCCTTCCACGAGCATCCTTAATGGTCCAAATAGCACTGGCAAAGCCCTAATTAATCAGCTACGCCACACCCATACTTGGCCTCGTGGTGGCACTGTAAATCCTAGATGGTCGCTCCACGAACCGGTCCTTAGATCTAAAGCAAGCAAAACCACCATAACATTCAACCCATCCGCGTACCAAGCTTGCTTAGATCACCCATTACCATATCATATTAACCAGTTCATGTTAACCATAATCTCATCCATGCATAATTAAGTTGAGTGGTATAGTTGTTTTCCCATCCCAGTTGATTAAGCGAAACAAAAGGTAAAAAGCCCTTCCCGACTCTCTACCATATATTCCAGGTGACAAGGGTGGTCAACAAAACTAGTAAATGTCCTACCATAGGATTGCCCATCAAATTGACACAAGCATGCAATTTTCAAACAAAACATTTATTTTAAAACAGGATCAATATGCTTCAAGGACACTTGCCTTGCTCTTGGGATTGATTCGAGTCAAAGCCTTCAAACTCTTGGTGCTTGAGATCCTCCGTGGCACTTTCTAGCGCAAATCCGTCTAATCCGCACAATAAACATACAAACAAGAAACACAATCAAAGAGTGCACAAATATTACTCAATATGATATGACATGCATGATTAATGCAAATGTAAGGTAGAACTTGTTAATAAATTGCTTTCAATGATCACTAACTAGTTCTAATAGATTTTAACAAGTTTATACAGGTTTGGATTTGATTAGATCTACATTTAGAATTAATTCAACACAATTTAGCTAGGAAAATGGGACTAGTCAGCAGAAGGTCAGACTAGTCTGTACTTGGCAGAACTAGCAAACTAGGGTTTTCTAGATCGACATGAATTTGGAGATTTGGGGTTGAATTCATGTAAGGAAAAGGAAATAGAAGGTATACCATGTGTTTAGGACTCCAATGAATTGAGAAACTTGGAGGTAGCACTTGGATCTTGATGATCTAGGGTTGGTGATGAACTTGATGGTGGATTGTTGATGAAGAACTCGAAGTTGATGGAGATCTTGATCCTCTTTCATTTTCTCCTCCTCTTCTTCTTGCTTGGGATCTCCTCCTCCCTCCTTGATGGTGGCTCTCCACGAACTAGGGTTTGGGTGGGGCGGAAAAGTGGCAAATAGATGTCAAGCCAAGGGCTGGGGTTGTCTATTTAGAGGTGGAGGCTAGGGTTAGATAGATTTCGAGTTTGAGGTGAGTAGAGGCCGGTTTAGAGTCCCACATGGGCTCTAAAAGAGTTAGGAACAACATCCCAAGGCCCACTTAACATGAAACCCAAGAAACAAGTCATAAAACAAAAGATCAATTCAGAGTCGCGAAATATCGGACAAGTCCGAAAAGGACCGGACTAGTCAGAAGTTAGTCAGAAAGAAATCGGACAAGTCTGGCCAAAAATCGGACAAGTCCGACTTTAGTCAGAGAGGAAAACGGACAAGTCCGCTGGAACACCGGACTAGTCCAGAAAAGTCCAGGGACTTAGCAAATTTTCAAGGATCCTTGAAATATCATACTAGTCCGCACAAAATTGGACAAGTCCAAAAATGTCTAGAGGCAAAATTGGACTAGTCCGCAGCAAAAATAGACAAGTCTGATTTTAGTCAGAGAGAAATCAGACTAGTCCTCACCAAAATCGGACTAGTCCACACTTTTCAGCATTTTAAGTGTGGTTTTGTTCCAAATCAATTTTAAACTCATTCCTCTTTATGTGGGTTAATGTTAAACATGTATATGAATGTATGTAGGGCATGATGCATGAAAATGAGGGTGTTACAAACCAACCCCCCTTAAAATGAATATCGACCTCGAGATTCGACGTGGAAGAGAAGAGATAGGGAAATTCCTTCTTGAGATCATCCTCCAATTCTCACGTTGCTTCTCTTTCTGTGTGGTGCTTCCGTTGAGCTTTACACCATCTAATAACCTTGTTCCTTGTGACCCTCTTCTTAGTTTCCAAGATTTTGACCGGTTGTTCGTCATAAGTCAAATCTGCCTCTAATTCCAATTCTTCCATTAGCACTTGTTCTTCTGGTACTCTCAAACACTTTTTGAGCTAGGAAACATGAAACACATCATGGACATCCGAAAGATGAGCTGGCATCTCCAACTTATACGCTACTTCTCTTCTTTTGTCCAAAATCTTGAATGGTCCAATATAACGAGGTGCTAGCTTGCCTCTTATGTTAAACCTCTTATGACCTCTCATTGGTGACACCTTGTTGTAAACAAAATCTCCCACTTCAAAGGCTAATTTCCTTCTCCTATTGTCCGGATAGCCTTTTTGTCTTGATTGGGCAGCCCTCAAGTTCTCACGAATTATTTGGACTTGCTTTTCGGCTTCTTGCAACACATTCGGACCAAATACTTGAGTTTCTCCTACCTCATTCTAAAATAAAGGTGTCCTACACTTCCTTCCATAAAGCGCTTCATATGGTGACATTTTCAAGCTTGCTTGGTAACTATTGTTGTATGAAAATTCTGCGTATGGCAAGCTCTTGTCCCAACTTTTCCAATGCTTCAAAGCACAAGCTCTTAACATGTCCTCTAAAATCTGATTGGTCCTCTTGGTTTGTCCATCCGTTTGAGGGTGATATGTTGAACTAAAATTCAACCTCGTTCCCAAAGCTTCATGCAGTTTTTGCCAAAACCTGGAAGTGAATTGTGAACCTCTATCCGAGACTATCTTCTTCGGAACTCCATGCAAACATACTATTCTTCCCATATACAGTTCCGCCAATTTCACTCCATTATAGGTGGTCTTGACGGGAATAAAGTGGGCTGACTTAGTTAACCGATCCACAATTACCCAAATAGAGTCATAGCCAGACTGAGTACCAGGTAAACCAACTATGAAGTCCATACCGATCTCTTCTCACTTCCACTCCAGAATCTTTAATGGTTGCAATAGTCTAGATGGCCTTTGATGTTCTGCCTTGAATCGTTGGCACACATCACAAAATGCTACCTATTCAGCTATGTCCTTCTTCATGCTATCCCACCAATAGCAAGTCTTCAAGTCTTTGTACATCTTCGTACAACCAGGATGAATTGAGTATGGTGAGTCATGTTACTCTTTTATTATTGTCTCCCGAGTATGCTTCACATTAGGCACAACAATCCTCTTACAAATCCATAGGGTCCCATGTTCATCCTCATCAAATCTGAATTCTCTCCCCTCTTGGGTCCTTTCCTTGATTTCCTGAATTTCCTCATCCTTAGTTTGGCCTTCCCGAATTTCTTGCTCTAAGGTTGGGTTTAACTCCATCATCTCCATCTCATTTACGAATCCAAGGTTCAACCGTTTGAAGTCCTTACATAATTCGGATGGCAACTCTCGAACTGTGAGCTGATTACTTACTCCTTTTCTACTCAAAGCATTGGCCACTACTTTGGCTTTTCCCAGATGATAGTTGATCCCGAAATCATAATCTTTGATGAGCTCCAACCATCTCTGTTGCCTCAAATTCAAATCCGTTTGTGTGAAAATATACTTAAGACTCTTGTGATCCATATAAATTTCACACCTATGTCCAAGGATATAGTGTCTCCAAATATTCAACGCATGTACCACGGCTGCAAGCTCCAAATCATGATTTGGATAATTCTGCTCAAGTTTCTTCAATTGTCTCGATGCATATGCAACTACTTGACCTTCTTGCATAAGCACATATCCAAGTCCTTGTCTTGATGCATCGTATAAATCCAAGCTTCTTGCTCATGTCTAGTAATACCAACACTGGTGTAGTGATAAATCTCTTCTTCACTTTCTCAATAGCATCCTGACAAGATAGAATCCATTTGAGAGGCTTTCCCCTTATTAGCAACTCAATCATGCACTTCACTACGTTGGAGTAGTCTTTGATGATTGGTTAGTCTTGATATCTATTGTGATGCATCAACTCCAATGTTGACTTCCTTATCACCTGTCAATTGCATTGTCCTTGTGGCATACTGGACCACTCCATTATGCTTCTGTAGCCAATCCATTCCAAGTGTCATGTCTGATCCTTGTGAATCCAAAACAATAAGGTTGGCGACGGATTCTACCCCCCCCCCCCCCCCCCCCTTATTTTAAAACTTGCTCTTGGACACACTATCTTTGTTCTCATCTTCCATACAGCTTCTTCTAAGAAAGTGAATCTTCTGGTTGTGTCCTTCTTCCATTGAAGTAGAGGTTGAGCAAGAAAGAAAAGAGAGATAGAACGAATCCCCAACTATATGCATCAAGGAATATGAAACTAAACAACTAACTAGCCTACGTGCACATGGCAATGCTAAAGCATCCCAAAATCCTCTATTAAGCACACAAGCAAACAATATATATAGCAAGCAACACACCAAGCAAGAACACATCGATTCCTCAGTGTTTCTATGTGCTCTAAAGTGTCCATTCTATCTAGGTTGCGTCCTACGGTCAACCTGTGGCTTTGATACCAATCTGTGACACCCGGTTCCGAAAATGAACCAAGTGAACGCATATGTGTGCCCAAGATGTCAACACACATACACGAGTGCATTTACAAAAGAGTATATAGAAAATTACCACATAAAAAGATTAATTAACCAAATTTTATTACACAAACAATAATATCCTCGAATACAAGTTCTAATGAATATTAATGATAAGTTCAACTAATGCAGCAGAAATAAACTAATTAAGCGAACTAAACAGCTAGGCAGCATAAGCGATAGGGTATAGCGCAACTCCATGCAACACCACAGGCAAAGTTGACGGTAGACACGGCCTAGAACTCCGCTTATCGCCATTAAACTCCCAATTGACATGCAACTGTTGGGGGGGGGGGGGGTTGCAAGAGTGAGTACACATCGTACTCAGCAAGTGTGGAAAGTATGACATGTAGCTGATTCAAATGAAGAATATAATAATGATTGAGTTCTGAAAAGTACATTAAAACATTTGAAAAAGCAATATATTATATGTATGTGAATAAACCCATCATAAGCCATGTAGTTATCATAATACCAGTCTATATTCCGTATCCATCATCATATACCAATATCCATATTCAATACCAGATTTCAATTTATAACCATCCATAATCATAATACCAACCATAACCATCCCAAAATCCCAATTTTCCTCTAATCATGTGAGGGTCCAGGTTGCTCATAACCGGGAGCACGACTATCATGATAGTTTTTAGACACACTCTGCAGAGGTTGAACCACTTTGCCCACGTGTTTGTGATTTTATCACCTTTCGATGACTATAGAATCTCAATTATGTCGTCTCACACTTCCGTAGGTGTGTGGCCAAGAGATCACAAAATAGCCTTCACAAAGGGATTACTAGCCTATTTAGGCCCCACTGAGGTTTCACCGGTGGCGATGTCTCCAACTAAGCACATCTTCAACCAAGGGCCCCCTCTTGAGCCATTCGGATCCCAGGGCAGTCCCACCAATCATCAACAAACACAATCCGACTACCCCTTCCCCGAGCATCCTTAATGGTCCAAATAGAACTGGCAAAGACCTAATTAATCAGCTATGCCGCACCCATACTTGGCCTCATGGTGGCACTGTAAATCCTGGATGGTCGCTCCACGAACCGGTCCTTAGATCTAAAGCAAGCAAAACCACCATAACATCCAACCCATCCATGTACCAAGCTTGCTTAAATCACCCATTACCATATCATATTAACCAGTTCATGTTAACCATAATCTCATCCATGCACAATTAAGTTGAGTGGTATAGTTGTTTTCTCATCAAAGTTGATTAAGCGAAGCAAAAGGTAAAAAGCCCCTCCCGACTCTCTACCATATATTCCAGGTGACAAGGGTGGTCAACAAAACTAGTAAACGTCCTACCATAGGATTTCCCATCAAATTGACACAAGCATGCATTTTTTCAACAAAACATTTATTTTAAAACAGGATCAATATGCTTCAAGGACACTTGCCTCGCTCTTGGGATTGATTCGAGTCAAAGCTTTCAAATTCTTGGTGCTGGAGATCCTCCGCGGCACTTTCTAGCGCAAATCCGTCTAATCCGCACAATAAACATACAAACAAGAAACACAATCAAAGAGTGCACAAATATTACTCAATATGACATGACATGCTTGATTAATGCAAATGTAAGGTAGAACTTGTTAATAGATTGCCTTCAATGATCAATAACTAGTTCTAATAGATTTTAACAAGTTTATACAGGTTTGGATTTGATTAGATCTACTTTTAGAATTATTTCAGCACAATTTATCTAGGAAAATCAGACTAGTCTGCAGAATGCCAGACTAGTCCGCACTTTACGGAACTAGTGAACTAGGGTTTTCTAGATCGACGTGAATTTGGAGATTTGGGGTTGAATTCATGTAAGTAAATGGAAATAGAAGGTATACCAGGTGTTTAGGACTTCAATGAATCGAGAAACTTGGAGGTAGCACTTGGATCTTGATGATCTAGGGTTGGTGAACTTGATGGTGGATTGTTGATGAAGAACTCAAAGTTAATGGAGATCTTGATCCTCTTTTGTTTTCTCCTCCTCTTCTTCTTGCTTGGGATCTCCTCCTCCCTCCTTGATGGTGGCTCTCCACGAAGTAGGGTTTGGGTGGGGTGGAAAAGTGGCAAATAGATGTCAAGCCAAGGGGTGGGGTCGTTTATATAGAGGTGGAGGCTAGGGTTAGATAGATTTTGAGTTTGAGGTGAGTAGAGGCCGGTTTAGAGTACCACATGGGCTCTAAAAGAGTTAGGCACGACATCCCTAGGTACAGTTAACGTGAAACCCAAGAAACAAGTCGTAAAACAAAAGATCAATTCGGAGTCGCAAAATATCAGACAAGTTCGAAAAAGACCGGACTAGTACGAAGTTAGTCAGAAAGAAATCGGACAAGTCTGGCCAAAAATCGGACAAGTCCGAATTTAGTTAGAGAGGAAAACAGACAAGTCCGCTGGAACACCGGACTAGTCCGGAAAAGTCCAAGGACTTAGCAAATTTTCAAGGATCCTTGGAATATCGGACTAGTCCGCACAAAATCGAACAAGTCCGAAAATGTCCAGAGGCAGAATTGGACTAGTCCGTAGCAAAAACGGACAAGTTTAATTTTACTCAGAGAGAAATCGGACTAGTCCTTACCAAAATCGGACTAGTCCGCACTTTTCAACATCTTAAGTGCGGTTTTGTTCCAAATCAATTTTAAACTCGTTCCTCTTTATGTGGGTTAATGTTAAACATGTATATGAATGTATGTAGGGCATGATGCATGAAAATGAGGGTGTTACAGGTTGGCTGTGGCCTAGACGGCTAGCGCATGTTGGTATGAGAAATCTTCAAAAACTCCTCAAGGGCGATCACATTCGAGATTTGAAGGATATTGTTTTTGAGAAAGACAGGCCTTGTAGCGCGTGCCAAGCTGGGAAGCAAGTTGGAGCACCTCAACCCGCGAAGAACACCATGACTACAATAAGACCGCTCGAGCTGCTTCACATGGACTTATTCGTCCCATTTGCTTACATAAGCAATGGCGGTAACAAATATGGTTTAGTGATTGTTGATGACTTTCGCGCTTCACTTGGATTTTCTTTTTGCATGATAAGACAAAAACTCAAGGAACCTTGAAGAAGTTTTTCAAGCGTGCTCAAAATGAGTTTTCATTGACGATCAAGAACATTCGAAGCGACAATGGAACGGAGTTCAATAACACCCAAGTTGAGGAATACCTAGACTAAGAAGGCATAAAGCATGAGTTTTCAACACCTTACTCTCCTCAACAAAACGGAGTTGCCGAAAGTAAGAACCGAACCCCAATAGAGATGGCGAGAACAATGCTCGATGAGTACAAGACCTCAGATCAATTTTGGGCGGAAGCGGTTAACACCGCTTGCCACGCCATTAATCGACTCTATCTTCATCGACTACTCAAGAAGACATCCTATGAGATACTCACCGGTAACAAGCCAAATATTGCTTATTTTCGAGTTTTCGGTTCAATGTGCTATATTTTGAACAAGAAGCCTATGACTTCAATGTTCGCTTCGAAGTCCGATAAAGGTTTCTTGCTTGATTATGATTTGAACTCTTACGACTATCGTGTCTTCAACAAGACCTCCAGACTTGTTGAAGTAGCACATGACATAGTGTTTGATGAAACTAACGGCTCCCAAAAGGAGCAAGTTAATCCATGTGTGCTAGATAGAGAAGAAGCTCCTTGTCAAACATTGAGAAGAATGGCGTTGGGCGATGTTTGACCACAAGAGCCACCTATACATGTACATGAAGAAGATGAACCGCAAGTGGAGGCCAATGATCAAGGGGGAGCTTATGCACAAGATCAACCTCAAGAAAACAAAGATGATCAACAAGTCAATGAGGGCAACCATCTAGGGGGAGAAGAAGAAGACCATGAAGACACAAGACCACGAATGCCACACCCGAGAGTACACCAATGCATCCAAAGAGATCACCCAATCGACAACATCATCGGTGACATCCAAAAGGGAGTAAGAACTAGATGTGGTGCTAATCGCGTCGGGGAAGTTCCGCCATTATTTTCAGGCACACCGATTATCAGTGGTAACTTCGTCCCCATTGGGAGCGGTGCTGCGCAGCCTGAATGCAACTGGCAATATCTCTAAGTGGGTGGCTGAATTAGCGGAGTTTGAGCTTGATTTCTTGCCACAACATGCAATCAAGAGTCAAGCTCTGGCAGACTTTGTTGCCGGGTAGACCCCCTCACCGAGCAACCCAGGTGGCCAGAACATTAGCGAGCCAGAGCCCAGGACTCTAGTGCTTTCCGGACCTCACTGGACGCTCTTCTTCGACTGATCCTCTAGGAAGCAAGGGGCCGGAGCCGGTGTACTCCTCACCTCACCAACAGGGGAGCAGCCCAAGTACGCAGTGCGCCTCGACTTCAAGGCTACCAACAACACGGCAGAGTACGAAGCCCTCATCTTCGGACTCACAGCTGAACAGGGTCTCGGTGTCTAGTATATGCTGGTCATGGGAGACTCCCAGGTGATCATCAAGCAAGTCCAGGGTGAGTGCTGCTGCAATAACCCGCAACTCGCGGCATATCTGATACATGTCAAGAAGCTAGAAGCTGGATTTGAGGCCTTGGATCTCTACCATGTGCTGCGTGCCGACAACTCCACCGCTGATGCCCTGTCAACCATGGCATCCACAGGAGCCCCCGTTCCAGAGGGGGTCTTCAGGAGGAGGTTGGTGCAGCGGACCGCTAGGCCGGCAGGTCCTAATGAAGAAGGTGAGCCCAGCCCCACAGAGCTGGCAACCACAACAACCCTGGGACCGTGGGGGCCACCAAGGTTCTTGAGCGTCACCAGGGATCCCCAATCACCTAGAACCCAAGATCTGGAAGTCCAGGAGAGTACCGATGCGTGGATCACGGAGGTCTGGGACTACCTTAAGGACAACCTACTCCCGGAGGACCCAACATCTGCTGAGAGGATCGTGAGGATGGTGAAATGCTACATGCTGGTAGAAGGTGATCTCTATCGACGTGGTGCCAACGACGTACACCAATAAGAAGAATTCACTGTCTTACCATGTGCTTTCTCTTACGTTCACTTAAAATTACCTGTTAATTTTGTGATCAATCAAACTTGTCTCATCATTCATATATTGTCTGTATATACTTGGTGAAATTTGTTCTATATCATCCCTAGTAAAGTCATGCAACCCTGCTGCAGGCGGATGTATTTGAGGTACCTGCAAGGTGTCCTAGAGCCTCGCGGCTGCCCTCTTACTTAGGGTCCTGTGGTTCCAAATGGTTCCCCACGAAAGGCTAACGCTGAGCTGGAGGTCCATAGCATGCAGCATGCTTAGCTTAGTCCTGTACCCTAAGCATGTGCGCTTTGCCTCCCAGTGTTGCGGCTAAGTACCGAGCGCCAGGACGCTCACACCGCCGAATAAGAAGGAAGCTGGACCTTGAGCGCCAATACACAGAATTACCCAAATCACGTGTACCAGACCAGGACTGTCAGACATGACAATACTTAAGAATAGTAAAAGATCACCAGCGAGCAAAACAATATGCACCTCTATTATGTGTGCAGGACATACAAAACACATTGCCCCGGAGCACCCAGCTCCGGCACCTTGCAAGGGGCCTGTCGTCAATGTTTCCATGAAGATGGTGGGCGACGCCGGAGCATCCATCTCCGGCACCTACCAAGGGGCCTGCCATTGATGTCCCAGACCGTCAACGACGGTGTCGGTACCCTGCATACCGGGTACCCTATGATACCGCAAGAAGTGCAAAAGAGTTCTACCCGTCAAAGTTGAAGGTTTCCTCGGGTCCCACATGTCATATTATACCGGACCCGCATCCCTCATACGGGTAGCTTAGGAGATTGACATGTGTAATGTAAATCTAGAGCTAAACTCCCAACACTGGGAAGCTCCGTGATCAATACGTGTATAATGATCCCGTACCTAAACCCCGGCAAGGGGAAGCTCCGGTGTTGACACGTGTATAGCGGTTCCGGAGCTACCTCCTCGCAAGGGGAAGCTCCGGAGCTACCACGTGTGGAGCCTCCGGACCTTCACCATCAACGAATACATTGACGGATCTCCTTCCGCACGGCATTCAAGGGATAGTTAAAGTGGTAGTTACAAGACTTGATTACGTGTCATTAATGATGTATTAATGACACACAATCAGTGCAATGTTAATAGAGGTAGCGCAGCCATTAAGGCATGTTATCTCTCTATTAACCATGCTTAATACTCATAGACAATGTCTTAGGCTATTTAATATGCTAGGGCCACATGTCGGGCCAGGCTATTGATGTAACGGTCAGTCCTTAATCTATAAAAGGACTGAGCCATATGATACAGAGAACTCCAAGCTAGGCCAGAGACTATGATTTCTAGCGATTCACAATACAACAAAAAACACACACCCTGTGGAGTAGGGTATTACGGTCAGGCGGCCCGAACCACGTAAATTTTTGGTGTCGCCATCTTGATTCTGATCTCTGCGTGCCCCAACAGAAATAAGAACCTCCATGGGCTACACTTTAGTAGTACCGGGGGAAATGTCATTGCTACACTTCGACATTTGGCGCGCCAGGTAAGGGCAACCAGAGATCTCAAGATGGTGAATTCCGCTGCAGGATCTTCCAACGGAAATCGAGTTGAACAAACTGCTGGTGGCAATCCCTCCAATGTGCAGCAACTAGCAGGTGCCATTGTTCCGGCAGGCACTATGGCACCACAGCTGCCTTCTGTTCTGGCAAATAATGATGGACGACAAGATGGGGCATCTGCGTCGATCACTGCATCGATGAACAACAACCCTGAGCATGCACTCATTGCTACGCGAGCTCTTCTACAACATCCACCACCTCCTGGGGCACCTCAGGGTGCTATGGAACAGTGGAGAGATGATGTAGACCATCTGGTTGCAACTGCAACCGCTGGCATCAACAATCAAGGTCCTCCCCCTCCGGGGCGAGCACCATCACAACGACGGACCTTATCGGGCCGACTTGGTCCGCAAGTCTCGCAGCAGAGGATATGTGCTGCATCCCAGCGGGTGACTTCGTTGCCTCCCGGGGCACGACGCACCCACCCCATCACCAGGATTCCGACTCATGACCTGCGGTCGGAACTGGATTGCCGTTACCGGCAGTAGGATGACCACGTCCATATCGAGCGTGCTCGCGAGAGGCTCGGGACAACCCTGCTCTGCAGGGAGTAGGAGGAGGCTGTTCTGCCCTGGCCATGCATTTACGCATGGTCAAATGGTCACAGAAGTTTCGTCCTCACTTGCCGGAAAAATTCGACGGGACTCTCAAATCCGCCGAGTTCCTTCAAATTTACTCCACTGCTATACTGGCAGCAGGAGGTGATGAGGCTGTGATGGCCAACTACTTCCTGGTGGTTCTAACTAGGACTACAAGGTCGTGGTTCATGAGTCTTCCACCCGACTCCATTAATAGTTGGGCGGAGCTATGCCAACAATTCACTGCCAACTTCAGGAGTTCTTACACCCAGCCTGGCACTGAATTGGATCTGTTTGTTGTAAAGCAAACATCAGGGGAATTGCTACGATCCTTCATCCAGCAGTTTTCTAAGGTACAGAATACTATTCCTTCAATCTCGAGCTCTTCTGTTATCGTTGCATTCAGACAGGGTGTTCGAGATAAAAAGATGCTGGAGAAGTTGGCCATCAAAGAAGTCACCAGCGTCACAGAACTCTTCAGCCTAGGAGACAAATGTGCTAAAGTTGCGGAGGGCCGTGAAATGCACTCCAAGCCAGCTCCGAAGGCCAACAAGAAGCCCTCCAAAACTGAAGCCACTACATCCGGTAGTGGCAAAAATAAGAAGAAGCCCAACGACAAGAAGTTGTCGGCCGACGCACTAGCCGCTGCAGATGCTGCAGCTCCGGGTGGTCGGGTGCCACGCCCTGAGAAACGACCTCGTCCTTCATCGGAAAACGGCAACAGTACCAAAGTGTGGTGTTCAATCCAAAAGATGGACAGAAACAGCCTGGAAGAATGCCGGGAGGTCCAGAACCTTGCCTAGCATTATAACAAGCGTCGGGAAGAAGCTCCTTTCTGTCAGAGGGAAGGAAAACAAAAGGTCAACGAAGCTCCGGTTGAGGAGGATAGGTTTCCAGGACCCCAAGAAGGTCCTGAAAGCTTTCTACAACACTGTCGACGACGATTCCGACGTCTCTGACAACGAGCGCTGGAATACCCTAAACACCATCTATGGTGGTTCTTGGGACATCATCTCTCGCCGCATCCTCAAGACAATGCGGCGAGACATGGCCGAGGGAGCTCCCACTGCTAGGGCGGAGCCACATCGGAAGTGGATGGACACTCCCATCATTTTTCATGCTTCGGACTGCCCCTGCAACATGATTGGAGCTGGCCAACTCCCGTTGATGGTGTCACCCACCATTAACAATATTCAACTCCACCATGTTATGGTGGACGGAGGTTCAGAGCTGAGCCTCATAAGCATTGAAGCTTTCGTTAAGATTCAGCTCTGGTCTTTGGACCTTCGCCCATCTTGACCTTTCTCTGGGGTAGGTCCGGGGAACATTACTCCTCTCTGTTCCATCACATTCCAAGTGACCTTCGGGACTTGGGAGAACTACAGAACTGAGAAGTTGGTCATTGATGTTGCACAGATCAGTCTGCCGTTCAACACCATTCTGGGCAGACCAGCCTTGTACAAGTTCATGGCCACTGCTCATTATGGTTACTTAGTGTTGAATATGCCAACACCTATAGGCGTTCTCCGGATCCGCGGAGATCGCACTGCAGGAGTCACTGCTTTAGAAGAACTCTATGCGCTTACCACAGCGCAAGAGGAAGCATATGGTAAGGAGCCAGCTCCAAACCCTCCGAGCATTCGTCATAAAGGCTCTACCTCCGCACCTCGTATGCAACCAAGCGGTGACACCGATGTTCCCGTCCAAGCCATCCAAATTGGTTCCGATGCTGCTTAGACTACCCGTATATCGGGAGGTTTGAACAACAAATAGGAACTCGCGCTCATCACTTTCCTCTAGGCTAATGTCGACGTGTTTGCCTGACAACCGTCACAAATGCCCGGGATCCCTAGGGTGGTGATTGAGCACAATTTGAAGATTTACCCTGACGCACAACCTGTACACCAGAAGCCCCGGAAGCAATCAATCGAGTGACAAAACTTCATCCGACAGGAAATCAAGAAGTTGCTCGAAGCTGGATTCATCCAGGAAGTCTTCTATCCAAAATGGCTAGCAAACCCAGTTGTTGTACCCAAGGCCGGCGGGAAGCTTCGGATGTGTATCAACTACACAACCTTAAATAAGGCATGTCTAAAGGATCTATTTCCACTACCTAGAATAGATAAGATAGTGGACTCCACCTCTGCGTGTGAGCTATTGTGTTTCTTAGATGCATACTCTGGATATCATCAAATCCAAATGTCTAAGGAAGATGAAGAGCATACTTCCTTCATAACAGTAGATGGATTGTACTGTTATACTGCCATGCCATTTGGTCTTAAAAATGTTGCTTCAACATTTGTGCGAGCTATGTACAAAACATTTGGAGAGCTAATTAGAGACTTGGTGGAGGTGTATGTCAATGACATCATCGTGAAGATCAAAACCAAGGAGTCACTTCTTGGCAATTTACAAGTTGTCTTTCACAAGCCGTGAACCAAGCTGAACCCGGACAAATGTGTCTTCGGGGTTAGCTCCGGGAAGCTTCTAGGTTTCTTGGTAACTCACCGAGGAATTGAAGCAAATCCAGTGAAGATCAAGGCCATAGAAGATATGCGGCCCCCAGCCCACATGGAGGATGTCCAGAAGTTAACTGGATGTTAAGCTACGCTCAGCCGGTTTATCTCAAGACTTGCAGAATGGGCGCTACCCTTCCTCAAACTCTTGAGGAAGTCTGGAGCATTTCATTGGTCTAAAGAAGCAGAAAAGGCCTTTCAAGAGCTAAAAAAGCTCCTCACCACACTACCGTTATTGGTAGCTCCGAACCCTGGTGAGCCTTTACTGCTTTACGTTTCGGCAACCACTGAAGTTGTTAGTATGGTCCTGGTGGCGGAAAGACTAGAGCCACATCCAGTCTAGGAAAACAGACCCCTCCAGGAGGGTCCGGAGTTAAATGAAGGTGTGTCTGGGTCCCAGCCCCCAGACACGGAACCTCAAGAAGAAATGCTAGGAGATCAACCTCATTCACCGAAGGAGGTTCACCTGGCCGACCAAGATAATCTGGACCCTTCTAGCAAGATCCAGGTCGGACAAGAAGGAGTTTTGTACCCCACCAGGAGGACCCTAGAAGCACAGCATGAAGGTTCGGACCCCTCCACGAGGGTCCGTGTCGATGGAGAAAAAGCTTCGGGTCTTTCTGAAAGGGTCCGGACCGTCCAACGCCCAGTGTACTTCATCAACGAAGTGCTCCACGACGCCAAGACAAGATACATTGAGGTGCATAAGCTGCTTTACGCAGTCCTTATTCCCTCGAGAAAGCTTCGACACTACTTCCAAGCCACAAAATATCAGTGGTAACTTCTTTTCCACTGCAAGCTATTTTGCATAATCCTAACTCTACTGGGAACATTGCAAAGTGGGCAGCGGAACTTGCCGAGTTTGATCTAGAATTCGTGTCACGACAAGCAATCAAAAGTCAAGCCTTGGCCGACTTCGTGGCGGAATGGACTCCCTCTCCATAAAACCCTGGGGGCCACAGTGAGCAGAGATCGGAACCCTAGGTTCCGATATTCACCGAGCCTCACTGGACTCTCTACTTCGATGGCTCCATGGAGAAGCAGGGAGCCGGAGCTGGAATCCTCCACCTTGCCCCGACTGGTGAGAAAGTCAAGTACATGGTTCATCTTTATTTCAAGGTGACCAACAACATGGTAGAGTATGAAGCTCTTATCTATGGACTCAATGTGGCACTATCTTATGGTGTCAAACAGCTGTTGGTGAAGGGAGATTCAAAACTCATCATTAAACAAGTCAAAGGTGAATGCTCGTGTAACAATCCTCAACTAGATGCTTATCTCCTTGAAGTCCAAAGGCTTCAGAAGGACTTCGAAGTCCTGGATCTCGACCATGTTCAGCATCTTCACAACGCTGAAGCTGACGAACTCTCGACAAAAGCCTCAACTGGAGCTCCGGCTCTTAATGGAATCTTCGTCCAGAGGTTGTCAAAACCAACATCTCAGCACCACGAAGCTGGTAGTCCCGGTGGCCCTGTTACCATGGCGTCCACTAAGGGTCGTAGGTGCTGCTGGAAGCTCCGAGCAACCCAACACGCAAGACTCAGAAGCTCAAGTTAGCCCCGATGCATGGATCTCGGAGATCCGGAGCTACTTGAAAGACATTATCCTTCCTGAAGACAGTGTATCCGCTGACCGGATTGTCAAATTGGCTAAAAGATACATGTTGGTAGAAGGGGGTCTCCACCGACGCGGTGCCAATGGCGTCCTAATGCGGTGCATTGCAAGGGAAGAAGTTTGCGAGCTCCTCACAGAAATCCATGGAGGCAAGTGTGGGAATCACGCATCTTCTCGTACAATAGTTGGTAAAGCCTTTCGGCACGGCTTTTACTAGCCTACAACACTCCAAGATGCAGTTGAGCTAGTGAAAAAATGTGAAGCGTGCCAGTTCCACGCAAAATAGATTCACACACCGGCTCAATCACTACAAATGATACCTCCTACATGGCCATTCGTTGTGTGGGGCATGGACATCTTAGGACCATTCCCAAAAGCCGTCGGAGGATACAGGTTCCTGTATGTCGCCATCGACAAGTTCACCAAGTGGTCGGAAGCAACTCAAGTGGTGATAATCAACAAGCAATCAACAATAAAGTTCTTGAAGTCCATTATATGTAGATTTGGAGTTCCGAACAAAGTCATAACTGACAACGGAACCAGATTCACAAGTGCTGCATTCCAAGAATATTGCGAAGACCTCGACATTCGACTCAGCTACTCCTCAGTAGCTCACCCAGCAAGCAATGGCCAAGCCAATAGAGCAAATGCAGAAATTTTAAAAGGACTCAAGACGCGCATGTACGAGCGCCTGAAAAAACATGGAGCCAATTGGATTGAAGAGCTTCCGTACACATTGTGGGCGAACAGGACAACGCCTAACCGATCAACTGGAGAGTCATCCTTCTTTCTAGTGTACGGAGCTGAAGCAGTCCTTCCTCCAGAGATCAACTTGGGGTCCCTCTGGGTCCGAACCTCCGGGCCCAGCCAAGGATCATCGACACCAGATCTCTGACCGATCAAAAGCGGGAAGGAGGCAACAGGGAAGCCATGGGAGCAAGCTAAGGAAAAGGCTTTGGCGAAAGAGGTGAAGAAGGATCGGACGCTTGAGGAAGAAGGCAAAGCTCAGGCTGCGGAGATTGAGTAAGGGAGGAACCATTCCTCTAACAAAAGTTTCCTTTTGATCACCCCCGTGGCGCCTGAGTACTCCGGGGGAAGGCTCAGACTGCACTGATCAACACCCGACACCCATGACAATGGGCCCTACATCCCCACACTGATGTCCTAGCCCAGTCAGCCAGCCGTTCGGGGAAGCTGGTGAGGCAACTCCCACAACGGCGAAGCGAACAAAAGTACTATAGCTGCATCGGGAACCGCCTTAGTTAAAGGCGCAGCAGAAGAAAGAGATATTACAACAAGCAAAGATCCTATGGCCGTAGTCTCTCAACCGAAAGAGGACGCGTGGTGACGATTGGCAGAAGCACCCACCGCTTCGGCTATCCAAGACAGAATTTAAAGCAGAGTGTAGGAAGACATGGAAAGGGCTCCACCTTTGGGCTCCCCACCACGCCCCAAGGTGGACCCAGGGGCCACTGTTGGTACTCTGCAGATGGGGTACCCTCGCTCACAGAATGAAGATAGTGAGGCGCGTCCAGAGGCGCCACATGTTCTATAGGCCCAAGGCATTTGCCTCCCTCAAAAATCAAGTTGCGGCGCTTCCACGTAAGCCTTGAAGATGGGACGTGGCCCCTCCGGTATGACGGGCTCCTGAGATGCCACGTGTAGGCGCAAGGCATTACCCATCCTTGTGGGAGCGCCCCCAGGACAACCACGTGAACATGAGCGCAAGGGCTAGTACCCCCCCCAAGGGAAGAAGCACGGAGCTGCCACGTACCCTGGGGAGCCCCGGAGCCGCAACGCGTCATGAAGGACTGGGCAAGCCCCCCCCCCCCCCCCCCCCCCCCCCCGCTGAGGACCTGCCCCCATGCTGCCACGTGTCCCGCAGCTCGCCCCAGACGGTAAGGTGCGAGAGTTAAAAGGTGGAGCGCTCCGCTCCAGTCAAGCATTCAAGACTCGCAACCACCCCTGGCGCACGACGTGGGGGACGCCAACGGTCAGAGACTGCTATGACCAATCGCATCACATTGAAGGCGGTGCAGGCCTACCCCACTCAGCCAAGTGGGTAGCTTGCGGCAACAAGACAGGTTGACGGGACTCCTTCTGCCACCGCCAGCAACGGCGCGTGGGCTACTGACAAGGGAGGTGGCAAGACAGCGAGTCTCCACTGCCACCCTCGCAGGAAGCTTATGCGAGAAGCCTTAGATCTTTAGGATAAGATCGTCTCGGGACCACCTGTCGGGCCCCAGGACCCCACTTGTAAGGCGTCCGGTTTTGGTTATAAAAGGCCCGAACGGCCATCGCTACAAGGACAAGACTTAGAATCCTCGATACACACACACATACACACTCACCAGCAATACAATCCACCGTGGAGTAGGGTGTTACGCTCCCTGTGGCCCAAACCACGTAAAACACTCCATTGTAAAAATACTCTTCCGCTATAACACTAGTTTGAGGCCTAAGCTCCACCAAGCAAGAACCTCCGCGAGCTGCTCCTTAGCAGATCCGGGGGAAGTGTCGCATTGACCCTTTGACACTATCTATTTTATCTGTATTCTTTGTTAATGAACAACCCTCCACACCGCCGGTGGCCTCTAAAGCGGCATGTACGATACTTTAGCCGCTGGAGGTTCCAGGAGATCGCCCATGGCGGGGCCTGCAAAGCGGTTTGTAAAGTAGTATAGTAATAGGAAAACGCAAAATGTAGCATTGACTGGAAAGAAAAGTGGAGACAATGAACAGAGAGAAAAGAAAAGAAAAGATGAGAAAAATTTTAGAAAAAGATAGGTAGTAGGGACGAATTAAGGTGAAAGAGCGTGGAGAACCAAACTATAAAATAGGAAATTTTTGGCGCAGATTACTGTCAAACATATTATGTTATCTCTATTGATGACAGGATATTATTCTTGTGCTGTTAAAAACAGAGCGGTTCCATTACTTAACGCATCCCATCAGTGCATGCAGAGAGGAATGGGTCCCATAGGTTGTGGTGTTCACATGTCAGCCACCCTTAAGCTGAACCATCACTGCGTGCGACCCCCATCAGTACGCACGAAGAAGACGATGGTGTGTGCCTTTATATAATGTCTCCATCGTCTTCTCCATGCGTACTCTAAAGACACACCATCGTCTTCTCCGCTCGCACTCTAGCTTCCTCTTTGTCTCTACCGCGCACACCCTCATTGGTTCGGACCAAAGTTTTTCTGTACACCAAAAATATCGTAGTATAGACAAAACCATAGTTTTAAATACATAGTTTTTTATTTGGTTGTTGTTGATGGTTCCTACGCACTACTAAGAATTCATCTCTAGCAGTGAGCCCAGAAATGCTTGTTAATAGATTTTAGATCATACATGTAAATCCGCAAGCACACAGAAACTATCGATGTAGCATTTCCTCTCTAAGAGTATTCCCAGAGGGTGTCATTTATATTTTCCCAAAGGAAGGGTAGATGGATGTAAAACAATCATCAAGTGGAGAAGCTAGGTTGTCCTTGGTAGGGTTCTAGCAAGGATGGATAGATGATAAATTTGAGTAGTGTGACACACACAAGAGCATTCTATCCTAAGGGGATAAATGCAGTAAAGAGGGACTAGGCTAAGAGTTAGGTACAGACTCCTATAATGCTTCTAATGTATATATACATAGCCTAAGTTAGATACTAATGATCATGTCAATTATGAATTCTCACGCTAAGTAGATTAAAACATCGGGCACATGTTTACCCCTAGCAATACTAGGACAACTCCCGCCAAGAGCCTGTGGCAAAGCCGAACGTGGAGGATTACAAAGGACAGATAGGGCTATCACCACCTACTGCCTACCTCTTCAATCCGTGGGTCTACGAGACATTCAACGCTACTTTCTATCCTAGCACCATGCTAGCATATTAAGTAATTACCTTAGAAGCCTAGGCACAAGCCATCCTAATTCAATGAACTAATTATCGTTGAACCAATGTTAATTCATAGCATAAGTGATTCATATTAACATAATCTTGTCATAGCTAATTAGACTATAGTGGAGGTTTATAGTGTCTATGATGATATATTGAGAATGGTATAGCATAATTATAAATACTACTTCTACCACATACATGGAAACCACAATCAAACAAGAAACGCTTCATCCAAGTATATGAACAATGGAAGAAGAAAGATAACATCTTCATTAAGAATAAAGTCACAAATACAAATAGGAATATAAGAGTCATACCTTTCCCAATTGGAAATTGGGAAGAGACTCCTTCTACTCCTCTCCTATTTGGACTATGGACTAGAGACTCTCCTCTCATAGCCTATACTCCTCTAAACCTATGGAGGGTAGTGGATACAAAGCATGAATACTCAAGTGGTGTGTGTTGAAGTGAGGGGTGAGGGGTCCTATTTATAGCTTGGAGAAGGGTCGGTTCCTGCCACCAAAAGCGTGTGAATCAGTCTTCATCGTGACCAGGGAACCATAGGGAGTCGACACATGGAAGCTGACTGAGTTTAGCACCAGGAAGGGTTCGGCCGAACAAAAATGTTGACCATTTCTAGTGTGCTTCCTCGGGGTGAATTCCAGGTGGGTCCCATTGACTGATATGGGTGCTACACCGTTGGATGGCCTCAAATACTTCTGTTTGTGGGACATTTGATCCATGTGGTGCCACATGGTGTCGCCTGATTGGTCAGAATGATATTTTATAGGATCAATCCCCTTGTTTCACTTCAATTCTGCATAGAATGCCTGCATGCACTACTTTCTCCAAGGACAAGTGGAAATAGGTTTTGAAAGGTGATGTGTGCAAGAAATGATACTTCCTTCACATAATCGAGTTATATTGATGGATGGAATTGGTATATAACAACTGTCAACAAACTCCCCCAAGCTTATCCTTTGCTTGTCCCGAGCAAAGTCAAGACTTTAGGTTGATGATCAGGAGTTGCTACAATGTTCTACTTTTCAATAGTACCATGTGCACAACAAAATACTCGACCTAGTATTGCAAAAATTGGCACATTACTTCACCCATCTTTAGTCATTATGGGGCCTATGTCATCTCCTATTCATGGGTTGTTGAAAGATAGAACAACAAATGGAGCACACATACCCTAGAAATCAAGTTCCACTCAATTTCCGGAGAGTTCAATTTAGATTTTATGTATCTAAATTTGATTCTCTCAAGTCTCTCCTTTGTGTGTAGTGGAAATATATCCTCACCAAGGCATTTTGCCTAAATTCATCCTACCTCTACATAAGGCTTGTCTGTGGAGCTTGGTAGGGAATATAGTAGGCATATTTGCAACACAAAATATTGCTAAGTCAAAAGAGCAAGCCTTAGGAAAATCAATTCAAAACAATTTGATTAAAGACTTGTGCATGTGTGATGGAATGGAGTGGTTGTGGATATTTGTGATGACACATTTTTGAGTGGACTCTCTTATTTTGCAGGGACGAAACATGGCTACTTTTCTTTATTTTATTTTTTCTCATGCTTATGATGTAAGCATGCATTTTTTCTTTTTCTTTTTCTTTTTCTTGTAGCCATGTCTTCTACTCCCTTTTTATGCAAGAAATTCTGGAGAGAATACTAAGCATGAATGATATGGAGTTTCTCTTTTTATTGTGGAATGGTGGTATAGTGGAATTTTGCTTACTTCTAGTGTAGAAGTATAGCATGTGCAAGTGAAGTCTTGAATTCAAAAAGTAATGAATGAAATCTCACATAGGACTATAGTAGTTTGACAAAGCTCAATGTGAAGACAAATAGCATTTGCATAAGGTCTATCAATTAATGTATCATATAGCTTTGGTAGGTATTTCCAATCAAATGAGAGTAACTCAAATCCTTTTAGAATTTCTCCGTAAATCTAAGTTTCACTTTCAAACTAGGAATAGCAGCCCTATCACTATGTCATATCTCACAACAAATTAGAATGGATTAAGATTTTGCTACCCACAATTTCTAAATCAAGGAATAAGCAATCTTAGCCAATGCGAGCAATATTTTGGAGAGTAGTAGTTTGTAAACTAGGGACTTAGAAAAATTAAAACAGAGCAACTATTCATTATTTCATCTATGTGAATTCCAAATCATTCTTACCGCACATCATTTATTTTATTTGAAAGCAAATCTATCCTACATCTTTTTCTTTTTTTATATGCAAGGTGAATGATGGTAGAATGGAAAATAAATATGCAAAGGGGTTGATACAATTTACCTCAAGTGGGGGTCCTCCCCCAGGCTTGTTCTTCACTCACCTCTGTGTCGAGGGTTTGACCCTTGATAATGGAAGTCTGCCGCTAGATCGGCTTGTTGCTGTAGCGTGGAGTTAAGGTCGATGAATTGAGCGTCCATGTGTTGTTGCCAGTCTTGGGCACCTTGGACGTACCCTTGGAGAGTGTTGTAGATGTCACCCATTCTCACTTCAAGCTCATCCATACGTCTAGTGATATCTGTCATTCTTTGGCTATAGTCATGATGACTTCTAGCCGAAGAGGAACGACATCTTCTCATGGATGATGGAGGCAAGCTGCTAGAGCTTGGAGTGGATAGGGGCAGCTCCCATGTGGCACCTGGCCATCCATGCCAAGACGGACCATCGGTCTCATACGATGGAGGTTGAGTCCATCCGGGTGCATCACCCTTTGGGTTCTCTTCCTCTTCGTACTCATAGACTGTGGAGGTTGTCGGGGGCATAGTCGCTCTCCTTGTATGACTTATGGTTACCCTGCCAGAGACATTACTTCTTTCGGCTTCCTCGATTGGAAGGAGGTCAATGGTTAGCTTCTGACATTTGCACAATGATAATCCGGGTTAGGTAACCGAATTTCATTGACAAAGTCAGGATAATAAAATATCAAAGAGCCATCTTGATCATGCTTAAGGGTATGTCCTTGCACTAAATAATCTTCATCAATTAATTCTCTTTCATTTTCAATATACTCAAATGAACAATATTCTAGTGCTCCTACCCTAGTAGCAATACAGATAATCAATGAAGTACATTCAATTGGCCCTACCCTTGGAATGTAATCTAACCATTGTGTCATCATGGCAATAATTGGAGCAACTTTTATCTTTTTAATCATGGCAAATAAAATTTTCAGCCCATCATCACGCACTACCCTTACATCTCCTCTAGGGACATAGTCATAGCCACCCATCTATGCATGAAGTGCAAAGTAGGGTTGTGCAAGTGGCTATTCCTAGGTGCACTACATCCGACGTAACCAGTTAAATCTTGCCAAAAACTTTGTTTGTTAAACTTAGGCAAAATGTCAAAATCTAGCAAACAACGTTTATGGAAGCCTAAGATTTCAGTTAATTCTTTCCATAGGATATTGTATTCTTTTTGAAATGATCTAAAAGTAATACCATCAAATCCTATTTTGAGTGTGCAAAGGAACTGTATGGAGAGAAGGTGTGAACCTCTCTCTTCTATGTGAGCAAAGTTTTCACATCCTAATGCACGCCAAATGGAAAAGAATTCGGAATCCATACCTATTTTGGAGATCAAATCTGGCTCATAAGCTTTCGTATGAGAAAACTCACGATCTTGGAGGAGCTTGCGAGCTTGATCTTCAACTTCACTTTGGATGTTGAGGTCGTCGTCATGAAGAAGTTGATGAGGGTTGCTCCTCTCACCCATGGTAGTGTCCTCTCCTACACTCCTCCTCCGTGAATTTGGTGTAGCAATGGAAGAGGGGCGTGCACTTCAATCTCCACCATGGCTTGAGCTTGTAGGCTCCTTCCTCTTTCCAAACAACCTTTTCATTCCATTCATGGCCACAACAAACAAGAACACAACAAGGCAAAAACTCGAAAGAGGTGATGTTAGTAAAAGCAAAACCCTGATGAATTTTCCTTTGAAGAATCTTGAGAGCAAATTGCAAATGCAAATGAAAGCAAATCTTTTTGAGTTAGATTTTGAGAAAGAGTACTACAATGAAGAGCAAGAAAAATAACGTGAGCAAGAGTGACTTTGGGGAGGTATGAAATGAGGTGAAGTGTGAGGAGAAGTGCCCCCTCATGACCACCATTTATAGTGTGCACTCTTCAACAAACACTAGGGAACCAAATGTAGGTGTTGAAGGAGAGAGAGAGAGAGCCAAAATGGCCCTTTCCCCTAGTCGATCGAACAGGGGGGTTGGCCGACCTGGCAGATGGGCCCCCTGTTCTCCCTTTTGGCAGGTGGCTCCCCAACGGCTATGGGATTACCACGTTGGTGAATTACCACTTTTGAAACTTAGAAATATCGTTTTCCAAATAAAAACTCCTTTTTCAAAGCCCAACAATTTTCTTTTTGTGAAAAAAAAAATCAAAATGATAGTTTAGAATATAAGATTCTCAACTTACTAAGAAAATCAAATATGCAGTGGGAAAAATCAAACTAAATGTGGAAAACCAAATAAAGAGAAAAGAAAAACAAAGAAAGGGATAACTACCAATTGAAAATATTGGCTAGGTCTCACCACTGTCCAGTGAGATGGACATTCCTCCTTCTTCATTTCTTGACATCCAGGCCCAGAGGGATGGGCTCGGATGGCTTGTCTTGCTTCTTGTGCCATACCTCCTTTCGCGGCTTGGTGGACTTGGGCCTTTGAGGAGGCCCGGACTTCTCCGTCTTCTTGGGGTGTCGACGTGGATGATAAAACAGGTTTTCCGCATAAATCAAATTCCTCATGAATGCAATGAGCGGGTCCACCTTTGGAGGTGTGATTTCGACCTCTTGAATGTGTTTAACATTCATCCCATACTTGATACGGATGATTGAGCATTGCTCCAACTTTGGGCAAAAGTTAAACTTATCCTCCTTGCCATTGATATGGAAGTGGATTTCTCCAGCTCCCACATCTACGCGAGCCTTTGCGGTGCTTAGGAATGGTTGCCCAAGAATGAGCGGTGTGTCCATCTCGACCTCCATGTCGAGCACCACGAAGTCCACGGGTATTAAGCAATTCTGGATTTTCACTAGAACATCTTGAGCGATACCCGCTGGATAACAGACTGAGGAATCAACAAGTTAGAGCTTCATTTGTGTTGGAGTAAGTTTCGTGAAGTTTAGCTTGTCGAAAACCACGTTGGGCATCACACTCACACTTGCTCTAAGGTCATAAAGGGCCTTGTCAAAGTGGTGAGCCCCAATTGAGCATGAGATTGTAGGACATCCAGGGTTCTTCAGCCAGTTGCCTCCTTGTAGAGAAATCATGTTGACATTTTCCATAGGGGGTTCGGGCTGTCCTGGCATTTTGCCATTTCCACAGGGGGAACAGCAGCTGCCAGCTGAGCCAACTGAGTCTCCAACATGTTGTTGAAACTCAATTGATTCTTGAAGGCTGAGGATAGTCCTTCAGTCTTAGCATTAATGCTCTCTAGGGTCTTGTCATTGGCCGACAACTTCTTGTATATAGCCTCGTTGATCTTCAGCTGGCCAATGGCAAATTCTCTCAAGTTGGGTTGATTTCCATTATTGCCATTGTTGTTGTACCCTCCTTGAAAGAATGGGCATGGTTGGCCCCACCCTTGACCTCCTGGATGATATTCATTGTTGTTCCATTGTTGGCTACGTATAGGGCATCCTCAGGGGTTGTTGGGTAGTCATTGTCAAAATGGCCTGTGTTGCCACAGACTTCACAAGTGATGTGAGAGTCTAAGGCATAGGCATCTCCACATACCTCACCATTGCCTCGTCCGTCAATTTTCTTCATAAGGAGGTCCAATTTGGCAGCGATCATGTCCACCTCCTTCAAGGTGTGCATGCCTCATTGGCACGTATGGAGACGCTCGTCGCTCCAACCCATGTTTGGCACCATCTTCTCAATTAAATCTTTGGCTTTGGGCATTGTCAATGAGAAGAAGGCACCTCCAGCAGCACCATCAACATGGTCACGGGTGGAAGGGATCAGCTCATTGTAGAAGTTTTGGATGATGATCCAGTGATGCATCCCATGGTGGGGACAGGATACGATGTACTCCTGAAACCTTTTTAAGCCTCGGGAATCGATTCCTTGGCATCTTGCTGGAAGATGGAAATTCTTCCACGTAGGGCATTGGTCTTGCCCAACGGGAAAAACTTGACGAGGAATGGCATAGAACACTTCTCCCAAGTATCTACAACACTTTGGTTCACGTAGAACCACTGTTTCACTCTACCAAGAAGAGAGAACAAATACAACATAAGACAGACAACATCAGGAGATACGCTCTTTATCTTAAAATTGTTGCAGATCTCAAGGAACTGTTGCAGGTGAGCACTTGCATCCTAATTAGCCTTCCCACAAAATGGGTTGGCTTGCACCATAGTGATAAGGCTAGTCTTGATTTCGATGTTTATGTCTCCTGTGTTAACAGTGGGCCCAATAGGCACAATGTTAGTAGAGGGAGCTGAAAACTCACGAAGAGTCTTATGGGTCATTAGTGTTTTGGTTGTTAGTGCAGTTGTGCTGGATTGCTTTGCCGCTCGAAGCTTCTGGTGAGTAACGACACGAGGCCAATCTCTCAAAAGGGATCCAAGATCTTCAACAAAGCTTTCAAACAAACAGAAACAAGACATACACTACCCTGTTTTCACATAAAGTGCGAAAATAAAGAAGGGTCATCCTATTAAACCTACCAGGGTCCTATCCTATTCACTCAATCATGCAATACTTTGGTTGCCTTCCTCAGCAATGGTGCCAGAAATGCTTGTTGATGGTTCCTACGCACTACTAACAATTCATCTCTAGCAGTGGTGCCAGAAATGCTTGTTAATAGATTTTAGATCATACATGTAAATCTACAAGTGCACGAAAACTATCGATGTAGCATTTCCCCTATAAGAGTATTCCCAAAGGGTGTCATTTATATTTTCCCAATGGACAACTAGATGAAAGTAAAACAATCATCAAGTGGAAAAGCTAGGTTGGCCTAGGTAGGGTTCTAGCAAGGATGGATAGATGATAAATTGGAGTAGTATGACAGACACAAGAGCATTATATTCTAAGGGGATAAATGGGGTAAAGAGGGACTAGGCTAAGAGTTAGGTAGAGACTCCTACAATGCTTCTAATGTACTTATACATAGCCTAAGTTAGTTACTAATGATCATGTCAATTAAGAATTCTCATGCAAAGTGGATTAACACATTGGACACGGATATACCCCTAGCAATACTAGGACAACTCCCGCCAAGAGCCTGTGGCATAGCCAAACATGGAGGATTACAAAGGATAGATATGGCTGTCACCACCTACTGCCTACCTCTTCAATCCGTGGGTCTACAAGATATTCAACACTACTTTCTATCGTAGCACCATGCTAACATAATAAATAATTACCTTAGAAGCCTAGGCACAAGCCATCCTAAGGCAATGAACTAAATCATCGTTGAACCAATGTTAATTCATAGCATAAGTGATTCATGTTAACATAATCATGTCATAGCTAATTGGACTATAGTGGAGGTTTATAGTGTTTATGATGATATATTGAGAATGGTATAGCATAATCATAAATACTACTCCTACCACATACATGGAATCCACAATCAAACAAGAAACGATTCATCCAAGTATATGAACAATGGAAGACTAAAGATAACATCTTTATTAAGAATAAAGTCACAAATACAAATAGGAATATAAGAGCCATACCTTTCCCCATTGGAAATCGGGAAGAGACTCCTTCTACTCCTCTCCTATTTGGACTATGGACTAGAGACTCTCCTCTCTACGGCCTATACTCCTCTAAACCTATGGAGAGTAGTGGATACAATGGATGAATACTCAACTGGTGTTTGTTGAAGTGAGGGATGATGGGTCCTATTTATAGGTTGGAGAAGGGTTGGTTCCTGCCACCAAAAGCGCGCGAATCAGTCTTCATCGTGACCAGGGCACCACAGGGAGTCGACACATGGAAGCTGACCGAGTTTGGCGCCAGGAAGGGTTCGACTGAACCCCTAGTCGGGCAAATAGAAATGTTGACCATTTTTGGTGTGCTTCCTCGGGGTGACATCCAGGTGGGTCCCATTGACTGATATGGGTTCTACACCATTGGATGGCCTCGGATACTTCTGTTTGTGTGCCATCTTATCCATGTGGTGCCATGTGGCATCACCTGATTGGTCGGAATGATATTTTATAGGATCTATCCCCTTGTTTCACTTCAATTCTGCATAGAATGCCTGCACACACTACTTTCTCCATGGACAAGTGGAAATAGGATAAATAGAAAGGTATGTGTGCAAGAAATTATACTTCATTCACATAATTGAGTTATATTGACTGGTGAAATTGGTATATAACAGCCATCAACAGTTGCCAAACACCATTCTATAAAAAAATACCATGGTAATCTCAAATACCAAAGTATTGCTCCAAAACTCTAAAAATGTTGTGTTCCCAAACAAAGCTTTAATCCTGCCAAACATAGTATGTTATCTCTATTGATGACATCATACTAATCTTGTGCTGATGTTGAAAACGGAGCGGTTCCATTACTTCGCGTGTCCCATCAGTGCATGCAGAGAGGCATGGGTCCCATAGGCTGTGGTGTTCACATGTCAGCCACCCTAAATGCACCTGCAATACTAGAAAGAATGTGAATCCGCCACCGCCAGAAGACGAACCATCACTACGAGTGAACCCCATCAGTATGCTCCATCATCTTCTCTGCGCGTACTCTATAGACACACCATCGTATTATTCGAGCGTACTCTTCTCTTTGTCTCCGCCGTGCACACCCTCATTGGTTCCCTTCGCAGCACGGTGACGCCGAAGCTTATGGAGTTGTAGTTCATGCAAGATATTGCGTTCAAGATCGCGGGGAGCCTCATCGCAAACTCCCTATGACCCTTGGATGACCTCTCCAGTGTGCGTGCCACCTACAAGGCCAGGCATCCGGCGTGCTGGGATGGCGTCGTGGGCAGGCGCATGGCGCTGGAGCAGGAGACCCGGAGGATGTGGCATGACCCGGGACGCTACGAATCCCTCGTGGACAACCTGGCCATCGTCAGCAACCCTCATGCATGCTACGTCACTGGGCTTGAGCTCATCTTCGTGGACTATCATGCGTAGCCGGACGCCTAGTTTCTCGCCCGAACGGTTGAGGCCGGTCACGTGGAGGCGGCCTACATCCTTGGCCTCCTCCACTACGATGCCGACTGTAGGGCCCGTGACACCGTCAAGTATATCTGGCAGGTCGAAGGTGAGGTCAATTTTGGTGAGAAAGCGGGCGGGTCCGTCGCCATTATGAGGACCAACAATGAGTGTAGGTGGTGTCGGATTCAAGCCCTGGCTAAAATCGGTAATATGACGAGGGCGCATATGCGCCCTCCTTCGAGACAACCGATGGTGTCGCTTCCCTACAAGGAGGTTGACTCATGCACGGCTTTCGACTGCAGGAAGCACGGGTGGAGCAGCTCTAGGGTCTTCTGTAGTGAAGACTGTCGAATTAGGCACGAGCATGTCACATTCTGTCGTGCGGTGTTATCCATTATGGGCTATATATAAAATAGACTTATAAGGTTGTGATGTTGTTTTTCTTGTTTCATGATGTTGTTTTCCTTGTTTTGTAGTTGTTGACGGCTGGAACGTCACTGATGAAAATCCGCAAGTGCACAGAGAAACCATTGTATCACTTCCCCTTAAAGAGTATTCTGTAGGGTATCGAATCCAAGGAACGTGTGTGCTAATCTTCTAACTAGTTCTCCCAAGGACACAAAGCTTGGTGGTAGGAAAGGGATAGAGTGAATTTCCTAAGAGAAGGGTTTCTAATTTAAAGCAAGTCAGTCAATAGCAGCTTGTATTGGGCACGGGCTTACCCTGGTCTGCTAGGAGACTCCCGCCAAGAGCCTACGTTGTAGCCGAACATGGAGGATTACAACGGACAAATAGGGCTGTCACCACCTACCGGCTACCTCTACAACTGTGGACTATGAGATAATCAAAGGTAACGTCAAGCCTAGAAAACATGCCTATGCTATCGATTACTTCCCTAACTGTGGGGACCGGAGTCCACACTTTCCAGGAATCGCATTGGGTGGTGCCGTGTGATGCGACACCCAACAGCACACATGTAAAGGAACACGTATTACATAAATCATTTGTTGAAATTTACAAAGATCTTCAGTTTACAAGTAGTTTATAAAAATAAACTACAACGAAAGATAAGATTAAAACTCGTACTCAAGTCTAATAAGCATAAGAGAAGTCGTCCAACCAACGGATGCTCCACACTAGCCATGAAGATCAAACAACTGCGGCAAGGTTTCCATTTGAGTATATTACTCGGAGAGTCCCGAGTCTCATCGGACAACCATAAGCATAAGCACGGAGGTTAGTACCTGCAAAACAACTTATATAGCAACCGTGAGCATGAAGGCTCAGCAAGACTTAACCATCTTACCTAAACATGAAACTCTACATGAGGGTAAAGACATAAACATGGGATGGCAGATTTGCATAATCGACTCACCTAAATGTAGGTCCTTATTTTCAGATTTATAGGAGCGGCTTAAACCTTGTGCCGGGCAATATTGTAACTCTACAATCAAATAAGAAACGCTTCATCACGATGCTGCATGCCCAAAGTGGAAATATAAATTTGGTGAGCACTATACTAATACATACAACATAGCAATACCATGATAATATAATGTTCATAACAGAAGTAATTAGTTCTCATCTCAAGTGCAACTATTATTACGTCACAACTCAGTGAACAAGTGTTACTCATATCCACGAGGGACGGTGATCCGAATCAATGATACCCGGAATACACGACACATATGCCCGTACTGGAAGTCACGTATGTGCACTGCACGGACGTCGTACGCAGCCACCTTTCTCAAGTTCTACCCAAGTTAATCAATTAAATTGTCTAGGACAGTATTCCCACTCACGGTGCACCTTTCTGCTGTGAAAATGATGTGAGGGAGTTTCCGTCTACTGTGTTGCGGCCGAAAGCCTGAGGCGATCGAAAAAGTCTCAACGAAGGCATCCCAAGGTACATCGGTTTCCTGGACCCCATATATCAAGTATGACTCCGGTACAGTTCAAACTTGCTCGGCAGGGCGGCATACAGATTGGTCCTTAACCGACACAGGCAGGGCTACGCACCCAAGACCACCGTTTGCTGCATCCTACGCCCCTGCCCGGTCTCATATTCAGATTACTACGCCATTTCGTTGAATCAATCCCGTGTGAAAAAGTCCTATCCATGGGAGTAGATTCCAACTACTCGACTTCTACCGAATCATATACAACATTTAGCATAGCATAGTCTACACGATGACTTAGCAACTAACCAAAAACTCCATGGGTTTATCTGGTCACGCAAGTGGGTTTTTAATCACCTTAGCCCTAATGCACATAACTCACCCTAGACATAGGTGATACAAATTAAAATTTTGTAATAGCGCTTAAATGCAAACTGGGGCTTGCCTTTGGTTGTGAGACAGTATCAAAGTTAGTCTCCAGAGGGATGACTTCAAGTAGCTCCGGGATCCTCTTGAGCTCGGCAACTAATCGATATGCAAAGAATTATGGAAGTTTATCAATATTGGTATTATGATATAGCTTAATAGAATGACAGTTAAGTATATGAATTTAAGCCTAATGGTTCTCGAAATTTTACAGGGGACACTAGGTACTATGGTTGAGGTTCTGGCCAAAATTGAGATCAATTCATAAAAGTTACAGTTGTATAAAATTCAATGAACCTAAACACTTCCTAGAATTTTGAGGATACATCTGTAGATTTGACATGGCAAAAAGTTGGTGTTAGAGGAGGTCAAGAGTGACTCAACAAAATTGGTTTCACAATTTTCTAAGCATTCTACTGTGAGATATTGAATTTAGAAGTTTGTACAATTTACTGAAAAGTTTATGTTGTTTTTGGGCATTCTATGACCAGTTAGGAAAATCTCCAGATTGAACTAGGTTAATAAAGTCCAATGAAGCTAAAATTTTTGCAGGATTTCTGAAACTTAATAAGGAACATTTTGGAAAAATATCACATTTTTCTATGAAGTGAATCATCAGATAAAAATCAAACATGATTTTGCTTTACATGGCTCTACAGGGAAATCTAGGGATTTTCATGAAGATTGGATTGTAGTTCTAGTTAGTGTGGATAAGTAGCAAACCAAAAAAGTTAGTTTTACAACTTTTGAAGCTTTATACTGAGAGATATTCAATTTAGAAGCTTGCACAAGTTTCTGTACAAATTCTAAATGAATTTGGCTTTTTTTATGTGCATAGAGGATATACAGGTGATCAGACCATGTAAATGAAGTCTAATGACCCTGAAATTATTACCGGAGTTCAAGGATAATCAAGTGAAGGTTGTGGAAAATTTTGGTAATTTTCCAAAGAGCAGAACTATAGGAATTAATTCTATTAGCATTTTCATTTTTTGAATTATGGAGAAATTCCTATGGACTTTCATACAAATCCAAGTGCACCACTGGAAATTATTCTTCATGCTGGTTCTAACAAAATTTATTTCGGAATTTGTGGACAATTTTACTAGGAGATATGGATTTTCAAAGTTGGAGCAAAATCTGGAATTAAATTCCAATTGGAAAAAGTTTGAATAAAGGGCTGGACCCACAGGTTTAAAAATGTGCCAATTGGGTTGAAGCCACACGGGGCTATAAAGTTCACGGGTGCAGCCACATTTGATCCCCTAGCCGCAGCAGATCTGGACGTACACCGCAGGGGCTGACGACCGGGACCCACCCCGAGTCATCGTCCTCCTCGCGTTGGCGGCGCTCGGGCGGCGCCCGACGGCGGCCTCTCGTCGGTGCCTCGCCGCAGATCGCCCTAGGGCATGGTGGCCCTCCAAAATCGCCGCCCCCACCTAAAATCCGACGTAGAACACGACGGTAAGGCCCCCGATGGCGATTGGCGGCCGGAGATGGCGGTGCGACGGCGACAGGCGGAGCTAGGGTTTTGGTGATGTCGGCAAGCCTCAAACAAAGCCGGAACAAGCTGGAAAATGACCGGGAAGCTTGCTGGAAGCCTTAGGAGGATTATTAGGGGATGCAAATTGAGTGGAAAGGTTGGCAACGTCGAGTTTGCCGGTGAGCCGATAGGATTTTCAAAAGGCGGCTACGAAAACTCGTCTCCCGGCTAAATTACTCGATGGTTTGCTCTGATTTTTGGTCTTCAGCTGCGTAGGAAGGTCTATTACCTAATCCTTAACTGGATTGAAACACATTTACATGTACAAACCGAATTAAACGCAAAGCCTAGCATCATCGCTCATATATGGCCGAAACAAAAAATGGAATTTCTACTTCGAGGAGGAATGAAAATGGATGAGGTTTTCACCTTGATCAAAAGGGTGGACAGGCGCTTCTTTTTGCTGTTGGGAGCAGCTCGTGACTCCGTAGAGATCAGCGGCACCACGGGTGCAGAGAGGCGGCAAAGCAGTGGAACACGCCGGCGGCCCGAAATTCGTCAATCCATCGATGGGAAGGCTCAAACTGTGAAAGAGAATGATCAAGGAGCTGCGCCGAAGCTTGAGGAGTAACCCAGTGCGAAGAAACGGTAGTCTTACTGATGATCCTTGCTGGATTTCGAGGGGGAGGGAAGAACTCGCCGGAAAACGAAACATTGGGCGCCAGGGACGAACAACGATGAATGACTCGACTTGGGGACTAGGAAGATGATAAGGAGGAGCCTTGGGGTGGGTTGTATGCAGCTGGAGTCAAAGCAGGGAGGCAAGCACCTCAGTGGAAGTTGCATGCCGCGAGGTGGCGCCACGGGAAGAACAGGGGCGAAACTGACCCACTGACGAGTGGGTCCCACCTCTCCCTTCAAGCTTATCTTCTCTGGACACTAAAATATCCCACCAACTTGTGTCCAAAAATTCTAGAACTTTTATGGTAGACTAAATTGAAGGTGTAGAAATTGATTCTGAAATCAGATTGTTGATTTGACAAAGTTTCATTTGAATTCAAATTTAAATTTAATTTGAGTTGAATTCAATGAAGCTATTGAATTAAATAGCAAACTTGCTTCAAAAATTATGAAACTTTGTAGGGATGCTATTTCAGATATTTGGAATCCATTGGTCAACTCAAATCATTATGTTAACTCCATTTTAACATTAGTTAAGTTTATTTTTTAATTCCTCATTTGGAGTTTGAATAAATTTGTTTTTCTCATTTCATTTTTAATTCTTTTTATCATTCAAATTTTTAGTCCAAACTGAAGTTTGCATTATGGAAATTAGGGCTTTTACACTAACCTCTTGAGCAAAGACTAGGGCCTCTAAATGAATAGAGAAATGAAAAAAGAAGCAACTAAGGAATTAACTTGCTTAAATTAAATAAATGAACTCAATTGGAAATCATGTACCTTACTTGAGATGGGAAGAACTGTCGAGGTACAGAGGTGGAGAGGGTTCGACAAGCCCGAACCCTATCCTAAAGTGGAAGAAGCTCGACAAGCCGGAGCCTCCTCCTCCTCCTCCTCTATCTCACTCTCTCCCTATTTTCTAAGCACTTAGGCAGTGCTACGCCTTTGTAGAGGAGTACTAGACTCAAGCTTTTGGTGTGTGGAGTGAGGGAGCCCCGTAACCCCTATTTATACTCTCCAAAGGTCGATTTGGCGCCAAAAAGAGTGAGGGACTCAGTTTCCATCTTGATCTCCAAGCTGCGAGGAGCCAACACGTGGTGGTTGACCGCGTTTGGCGCATTTACCTAATCGGACGACCTGGTAGGTCGGCCGAAGTGCCAATGGCTCCAATTGTGCCGAAACTTCTCTATGACACTATTATGTGGCCCTCCTTCACGGGTATGGGTGATTCTAGTGATTTTTAGTTAGTTTTCTCCTCCGTGTGGGCCCATAAATCCTTGTGATTGCGCCTGATTGGTCAGAAGGTCTATTTTCTAGATTGGTCCCTATAAACACCTCTAATTATGGTCATAACTCACCTGCATACACAATTGCACCAACACTTGTATAGATAGTTAGTAAATAACTCCTACCGCTATGTTGGTTGTCCAATCCATTCTAACACCCCAGCCACAATGAGTCTGGTGGTCGTTACCTCCGGCAGCTCTTTAGGATCACAAACTAGCCCCACAAACCAACACTAGTCTTTTTCTATGCACTTTGTCCTCACTCGTGCGCACCCGGGAAAACTTTTCAGTTGATCACCCATCTGTAAATTACTCTGGGCAAAGCATGCTTAACCTCAGAGTTCTTTGCAGATGGGCATCCAGAAAAGAAGGTATACCTTAGTGGTATGAGTATTCTATCAATCCTATTAAGCCTTGAGCCAGGATGTCACAATCCACCCCCCCCCCCCCCCCCGCTTAGAAGACTGACGTCCTCGTCGGTCAACCGCCAAGCCAGGAACGTCCCCTCTTGGCCACGTCTAGACGTTCAATACTGGCATACGTACCATACCGTGTCCCTCCTAGAGGACCCACACGTCATGCGTATGTACCCACGTCCCTGACCCGTATGCACCCGCGAAACCACGAGGGTCGGCTCTGATACCATTTTGTAACACCCCAGCCACTACGAGTCTTGTGGTCGTTACCTCTGGCAGCTCTCTAGAATCATAGACTAGCCCCACGGACCAACACTAGTCTTTTTTGTGCACTTTGTCCTCACTCGTGCGCGCCCGAGAAAACTTCCTAGTCGGTCACTGTCGGTACCCTGTGTACCGGATACCCCTTGGGACTATAAAAAGACTAAAGGAACTTCACCTGTCTGAATTGAAGACCTGCGAAGGCCCCATGTGTCATACGGGACCAGACCTGCCTCCCATCTACGGTTAGTCCTGGTGCCACCACGTGTATACTGCAGCCGGACCTACATCCCACACATGGGATAGCTCCGGGCTAAACACCTGTGTGGCACCCCCGGACCTAACCCCCAGCAGAGGGAAGCTCCGGTACCGACACGTGTACATCTACACCGGACCTACCCGTCCCAGACGAAAAGCTCTGAAGCTACCACCTGTCCAACCGCCAGACCTTCAGCCTCAGCAATCAGACTGGTGGACCCCTAACGACTCGGACCTTCAAGGGGCAATCAAAGACTTCAAGACCCGATTAAGTATCATTAATACCTGTAACACCCTCATTTTCATGCATCATGCCCTACATACACTTATATACATGTTTAACATTAACCCACATAAAGAGGAACGAGTTTAACTTTATTTCAGAGCATTTAAAATTGATTTGGAGCAAAACCGCACTTAAAACGCAGGAAAGTGCGGACTAGTCCGATCTTTGCTGAGGACTAGTCCGATTTTGGCTCTGGAAAAATTCAGACTTGTCTGATTTTGTGCGGACTAGTCCGATATTCCATGAATTCTTAAAAATTTGCTAAGTCCCTGTACTTTTCTGGACTAGTCTGGTGTTCTAGCGAACTTGTCCATTTTCCTCTCTGTTCAAATTCGGACTTGTCCGATTTTTGGCCAGACTTGTCCGATTTTCTCTCTGGAAGACTTCGGACTAGTCCGGTCCTGTCCGGACTTGTCCGATATTTCGCGACTCCGAGTTGATCTTTTGTTTTACGACTTGTTTCTTGGGTTTCACATTAAGTGGGCCTAGTTACGTCGTGCCTAACTCTTTTGGAGCCCATGTGGGACTCTAAACCGGCCTCTACTCATCCCAAACTCGAAATCCATCTAACCCTAGCCTCCACCTCTATATAAACAGCTCCACCCATTGGTTGACATCTATTTGCCACTTTTCCACCCACCCAAACCCTAGTTCGTGGGGAGCCACCATCAAGGAGGGAGGAGAAGATCCCAAGCAAGAGGGAGAAGAGGAGGAAACGAAGAAGGATAGAGATCTCCACCAAGTTTCGTCCTTCACCACCAATTCATCTCCAAGTTCATCACCAACCCTAGATCATCAAGATCCAAGTGTTACCTCCAAGTTTCTTGGTTCATTGGAGTTCTAAACACCTGGTATACCTTCTATTCTCTTTTCCTTACATGAATTCAACCCCTAATCTCCGAATTTACGTCGATCTAGAAAACCCTAATCCGCTGATCTCGCGGAGTGCGGACTTGTCCGGTCCCTAGCGGACTAGTCCGATCTTTCTAGTTAAATTGTGTTGAATTAATTCTAAAATTTGATCTAATCGACCCCAAACCTGTATAAACTTGTTAAAATCTATTAGAACTAGTTAGAGATCATTAAAAGCAATCAAGTAACAAGTTCTACCTTGCATTTGCATCAATCATGCATGTCATGTCATATTGAGTAATATTTGTGCACTCTTTGATTGTGTTTCTTGTCTTGTATGTTTATTATGTGGATTAGACGGATTTGCGCTAGAAAGTGCCGCGGAGGATCTCCAGCACCAGGAGTTTGAAGGCTTTGACCCTAATCAACAGCAAGAGCAAGGCAAGTGTCCTTGAAGCATATTGATCCTGTTTTTAAAATAAGTGTTTTGTTTGCAAAACTGCATGCTTGTGTCAATTTGATGGGAATCCTATGGTAGGAAGTTTACTAGTTTTGTTGACCACCCTTGTCACCTGGAATTTATGGTAGAGAGTCGGGAAGGGTTTTTACCTTTTTGCTTCGCTTAATTAATTGGGATGGCAAACAACACTACACATTTAATTATGTATTAATGGTATTCTTGTTAATGTGAACTAGTCGATACGGTATGGTAATGGGTGATCTAAGCAAGCCTGGTATGTGGATGGGTTGGATGTTATGGTGGTTTGCTTGCTTTAGATCTAAGGACCGGTTCATGCGAGAATAAGCCAGGACTACAGTGCCACCACGAGGCCAAGTATGGGTGCGGTGTAGCTGATTAATTAAGGCTTTGCTAGTGCTGTTTGGACCATTGTGGATGCTCGGGGAAGGGGTAGTCGGATTGGGTTTGTTGATGATTGGTGGGACTACCCTGGGATCCGAATGGCTCAAGAGGGGGCCCTTGGTTGAAGATGTGCTCAGTGGGAGGCATCGCCACCGGTGAAACCTCAGTGGGGTCTAAATAGGCTAGTAATCCCTTTGTAAAGGCTATTTTGTGATCTCTTTGCCATACACCAAAGGAAGTGTATTTGGCATAAGGGAGGTTCTTTAGTCGCCGACGGATGATGGAATCACAAGCACGTGGGTAAAGTGGTACAAACTCTGCAGAGTTAACTAAAACTATCATGATAGCCGTGCTCCCGGTTATGAGCACCTGGACAACTTCCATGATTAGAGGGTATTTGGTATTGGTAATGGTTATTGTAATGGTTATGGTAATGGTTATGGTGATGGTTATGGATGGTTATGGATTTATTTCTAGTATTGAATATGGTTATTGGCAATGGTGAAATCTGGAATTATTGATGAGGATGGTGAATTATGGACTGGTATTATGATATTATTTATGATTATGATGGGATTACTTCACATACATATAATATATTGCTTTTCAAATGTTTTACTGTACTTTTCAGCACTTTGCCATTATTATTGTCGTCATTTGAATCAGCCACATGTCATACTTTCCACACTTGCTGAGTACGACATGTACTCACTCTTGCAATTCCCCCCCCCCAACAGTTGCAGGTCAGGATTGTGAGTTTAATGGCGATAATGCGAAGTTCTAGGCTGTGTCTACCGTCAACTTTGCCTGTGGTGTTGATTGGAGCTGCGCATACATACCCTGTCGCTTATGCTGCATAGTTGCTTAGATTGCTTAATTAGTTTATTTCCGCTGCATTAGTTGAACTTGTCATTAATATTCATTAGAGCTTGTATTCGAGGATAATGTGGTTTGTGTAATAAAATTTGATAATTAATCTTGTTCTGTGGTAATTTTCTGTATACTCTTTTGTGATTGCACTCGTGTATGTGTGTTGAACATCCTGGGCACACATATGCGTTAGCTTGGTTCAGTTTTTGGAACCGGGCGTCACAGATTGGTATCAGAGCCACAGGTTGACCGTAGGACGCAGCCTAGATAGAATGGACACTCTAGAGCACATAGGAGCACTCAGGAATCGATGTGTTTTTGCTTAGTGTGCTGTTTGCTATATATATATTGTTTGCTTGTGTGCTTAATAGAGGATTTTGGGATGCTTTAGCATTTCCATGTCCACCTAGGCTAGTGTAGCTAGCTGTTTAGTTTCATATCCCTTGATGCATATAGTTGGGGACGTTTTCTAATTCTTACCTATTGCTTTTCTTCAGATGGTGAGGACTCGCAACCAGAGGGATGGCAATGATGAGGAGGAGAACCATGGAGTACCTCAGAACAACGTTGGACAAGGATCTACTCAGGGAGCTATCAACATTGAGCAGCTATTGGCTATGCAAAACCAGCTCATGCAGACCATGATACAAACAATGGGACAGCTGCAGGCTGGCAACATCAACAATCAACCCCACATGCCTCCACCGCCACCCCCGCCTCCTCATAACCGATTGGGAGAGTTTATGAGGACTAGGCCGCCAACCTTTGCTCAAGCCGCTGACCCTATGGATGCGGATGATTGGCTCAAGTCCGTGGAGAAGAAGCTAGCTATTGTCCAATGCAGTGACCGGGAGAAGGTCCTGTTCGCTTCTCATCAACTCGTTGGAGCAACGGTGGATTGGTGGGATGCTTATTGCAGTGCTCATGAGAACCAAGAAAGAATCACTTGGGCCGAATTCAAGGAGAATTTTCGTTCTCATTATGTGCCCGAGGGTGTTATGATCTTGAAGAGGCAAGAATTTGAGAATTTAAGGCAAGGAAGATCAAGCGTGAGTGAATATCTCAATAAATTCACTCAACTCTCAAGGTATGCACCTGAGGATGTTAGTCGGGACAGCCGGAAGCAATACTTGTTCATGAGGGGCTTGAACAATGAGATCCAAGTGCAACTACTCAACTGCGATTATGCCAATTTTCAGAAACTTGTGGACAAAGCAATTGTGGTTGAGAACAAGAACCGTGAGATGGAGCAAGAAATCAAGAGGAAGGCGCCGTATCAAGGATAGCAACAAGGAAGTAATGTGTGCCCTCGCTTTGCGCTGCCCAATGCACCTCATTACAGCTCCTCTATTCCTGCTCAGCGCCCTGGTTATGCACCACACCCAACTCAGTTTGTGCAGCAGCGCCCTGTTATGCAAGCAATGCCTTATGCGCCTCGTGCTGATTTTCCTGGAACCAATGCTCAAAACCAAGCTCGTCCCAACAATTCTGGTGGGGTTAAGAAGTGTTATACTTGTGGAGAAGCTGGACAATTTGCGCATCAATGTCCTAAGTCTGGCCTTGGTCAAGGAAGCAATGCACCGAGGCAAAACCCAAGACCCAATGGAGGACAGCCACAAGGAAGCCGTGGACAGCAGAATTTTGCTCTTGGCAACGTGAACCATGTCTCTACGGAGGATGCTCAACAAGCGGATGATGTGGTCATTGGTATGTTTCTCGCCAACTCCAACCCCGCGACTATGTTATTTGATTCTAGAGCATCGCATTCATTCATTGCATTGAAGTATGTTGCCAAGTATAGTTTGCCTGTCTCTCATATGAAGTTTACTCTATTGGTTAAGTCTCCTGGAGGAGAGATGAGGACAAATATAGTATGTCCAAAAGTAAGCCTTAGAATAAGGGGGGTAGACTTCTCCGCCAACCTCATTGTTTTGGATTCTCAAGGATTGGACATTATACTTGGTATGGACTGGTTGAGGAAGCACTTTATGGAAGGAAGTGTAGGACACCTTTATTCTGGAATGAGGCAGGAGAAACTCAAGTATTTGGTCCGGATGTGTTGCAAGAAGCCGAAAAGCAAGTCCAAATGATTCGTGAAAACTTGAGGGCTACCCAATCAAGGCAAAAAGGCTATGCGGATAATAGGAGAAGGAAATTAGCCTTTGAAATAGGAGATTTTGTTTACCTCAAGGTGTCACCAATGAGATGTCATAAGAGGTTTCACATAAGAGGGAAGCTTGCACCTCGCTATATTGGACATTCAAGATTTTGGACAAAAGAGGAGAAGTAGCGTATAAGTTGGAGATGCCACCTCATCTTTCAGTCGTGCATGATGTCTTTCATGTTTCCCAGCTCAAGAAGTGTTTGAGAGTACCGAAAGAACAAGTGCCAATGGAAGAATTGGAACTAGAGGAAGATTTGACGTATGCCGAGCAACCGGTCAAAGTCTTGGAAACTAAGGAGAGGGTCACAAGGAACAAGGTTATTAGATGGTGTAAAGTTCAATGGAAGCACCATACCGGAAAAGAAGCAACTTGGGAGCTAGAAGATGATCTCAAGAAGGAATTTCCCTATCTCTTCTCTTCCGCGTCGAATCTCGAGGGCGAGATTCATTTTAAGGGGGGTAGGTTTGTAACACCCTCATTTTCATGCATCATGCCCTACATACACTTATATACATGTTTAACATTAACCCACATAAAGAGGAACGAGTTTAACTTTATTTCGGAGCATTTAAAATTTATTTGGAGCAAAACCGCACTTAAAACGCAGGAAAGTGCGAACTAGTCCGATCTTTGCTGAGGACTAGTCCGATTTTGGCTCTGGAAAAATTCGGACTTGTCCGATTTTGTGCGGACTAGTCCGATATTCCATGAATTCTTGAAAATTTGCTAAGTCCCTGGACTTTTCCGGACTAGTCCGGTGTTCCAGCGGACTTGTCCGTTTTCCTCTCTGTTCAAATTCGGACTTGTCCGATTTTTGGCCAGACTTGTCCGATTTTCTCTCTGGAAGACTTCGGACTAGTCCGGTCCTGTCCGGACTTGTCCGATATTTCGCGACTCCGAGTTGATCTTTTGTTTTACGACTTGTTTCTTGGGTTTCACATTAAGTGGGCCTAGGTACGTCGTGCCTAACTCTTTTGGAGCCCATGTGGGACTCTAAACCGGCCTCTACTCATCCCAAACTCGAAATCCATCTAACCCTAGCCTCCACCTCTATATAAACAGCTCCACCCATTGGTTGACATCTATTTGCCACTTTTCCACCCACCCAAACCCTAGTTCGTGGGGAGCCACCATCAAGGAGGGAGGAGAAGATCCCAAGCAAGAGGGAGAAGAGGAGGAAACGAAGAAGGATAGAGATCTCCACCAAGTTTCGTCCTTCACCACCAATTCATCTCCAAGTTCATCACCAACCCTAGATCATCAAGATCCAAGTGTTACCTCCAAGTTTCTTGGTTCATTGGAGTTCTAAACACCTGGTATACCTTCTATTCTCTTTTCCTTACATGAATTCAACCCCTAATCTCCGAATTTACATCGATCTAGAAAACCCTAATCCGCTGATCTCGCGGAGTGCGGACTTGTCCGGTCCCTAGCGGACTAGTCCGATCTTTCTAGTTAAATTGTGTTGAATTAATTCTAAAATTTGATCTAATCGACCCCAAACCTGTATAAACTTGTTAAAATCTATTAGAACTAGTTATAGATCATTAAAAGCAATCAAGTAACAAGTTCTACCTTGCATTTGCATCAATCATGCATGTCATGTCATATTGAGTAATATTTGTGCACTCTTTGATTGTGTTTCTTGTCTTGTATGTTTATTATGTGGATTAGACGGATTTGCGCTAGAAAGTGCCGCGGAGGATCTCCAGCACCAGGAGTTTGAAGGCTTTGACCCTAATCAACAGCAAGAGCAAGGCAAGTGTCCTTGAAGCATATTGATCCTGTTTTTAAAATAAGTGTTTTGTTTGCAAAACTGCATGCTTGTGTCAATTTGATGGGAATCCTATGGTAGGAAGTTTACTAGTTTTGTTGACCACCCTTGTCACCTGGAATTTATGGTAGAGAGTCGGGAAGGGTTTTTACCTTTTTGCTTCGCTTAATTAATTGGGATGGCAAACAACACTACACATTTAATTATGTATTAATGGTATTCTTGTTAATGTGAAATGGTCGATACGGTATGGTAATGGGTGATCTAAGCAAGCCTGGTATGTGGATGGGTTGGATGTTATGGTGGTTTGCTTGCTTTAGATCTAAGGACCGGTTCATGCGAGAATAAGCCAGGACTACAGTGCCACCACGAGGCCAAGTATGGGTGCGGTGTAGCTGATTAATTAAGGCTTTTCTAGTGCTGTTTGGACCATTGTGGATGCTCGGGGAAGGGGTAGTCGGATTGGGTTTGTTGATGATTGGTGGGACTACCCTGGGATCCGAATGGCTCAAGAGGGGGCCCTTGGTTGAAGATGTGCTCAGTGGGAGGCATCGCCACCGGTGAAACCTCAGTGGGGTCTAAATAGGCTAGTAATCCCTTTGTAAAGGCTATTTTGTGATCTCTTGGCCATACACCAAAGGAAGTGTATTTGGCATAAGGGAGGTTCTTTAGTCGCCGACGGATGATGGAATCACAAGCACGTGGGTAAAGTGGTACAAACTCTGCAGAGTTAACTAAAACTATCATGATAGCCGTGCTACCGGTTATGAGCACCTGGACAACTTCCATGATTAGAGGGTATTTGGTATTGGTAATGGTTATTGTAATGGTTATGGTAATGGTTATGGTGATGGTTATGGATGGTTATGGATTTATTTCTAGTATTGAATATGGTTATTGGCAATGGTGAAATCTGGAATTATTGATGAGGATGGTGAATTATGGACTGGTATTATGATATTATTTATGATTATGATGGGATTACTTCACATACATATAATATATTGCTTTTCAAATGTTTTACTGTACTTTTCAGCACTTTGCCATTATTATTGTCGTCATTTGAATCAGCCACATGTCATACTTTCCACACTTGCTGAGTACGACATGTACTCACTCTTGCAATTCCCCCCCCCCCAATAGTTGCAGGTCAGGATTGTGAGTTTAATGGCGATAATGCGGAGTTCTAGGCTGTGTCTACCGTCAGCTTTGCCTGTGGTGTTGATTGGAGCTGCGCATACATACCATGTCGCTTATGCTGCATAGTTGCTTAGATTGCTTAATTAGTTTATTTCCGCTGCATTAGTTGGATAATATGGTTTGTGTAATAAAATTTGATAATTAATCTTGTTCTGTGGTAATTTTCTGTATACTCTTTTGTGATTGCACTCGTGTATGTGTGTTGAACATCCTGGGCACACATATGCGTTAGCTTGGTTCAGTTTTTGGAACCGGGCATCACAATACCATATTAATGACACACTATCGGAAGGCTCTTAATACTAGTAACGGCATTGTCAAGGCCCGTTACCACACTATTAAGTGTAATTAACCTCATGAATTGTGTATTAAGCATCAGTAACCGCGAGGGCCATATGTCGGGCCAGGCTAACGGTGTAACAACTGGTCCTTGTACTATAAAAGGACTGGTCGACGATACATAGAGGAGGCAGCTCTCGGCTCTTCTAGCTCTCAGCTCCTCGGACACTCTAGCTCTCTGGAAGCTCTCGACTCTGAAACGCTCAATATAACAACTACACACCCCGTGTAGTAGGGTATTACGCTCAGGCGGTCCGAACCACGTAAATCCTTGTGTCTATTTGCCATCGTCTTTTGAATCTCTGCGCGCCCAATACCGAACTACAAACTCCGCGGTCTACCAACGGTAGTACCAGGAGAATTGCTGGAAAAAAACTCCGAGAGACACCCATTTGTAATTGCTCTAGGCAAAGCATTCTTAACCTCGAAGTTCTTTGCAGGTGGGCTTCCGGAGAAGAAGGTATACCTTGGTGGTATGAGTATTCTATCAATCCTATTAAGCCTTGAGCCAGGATGTCACATCCATAGCTTTTATAAAGGGAATTGACAGTCGAAGTTGACAATTAAGGACCATCAACAAACTCCCCCACACTTAGTCCTTTACTCATCCTCGAGTGAAGGCAAGAAGAACTAAATGATATCATAATTCAGCTACAAGTACGAAATATGTATACAAAACATTTCAACACATACCTTTGTTTAAGAACCTTTGATATGTGGCTACCACATCATCTTGGTTGTTTGAGAGATGGAACGGGTTGAATGTAGTTCACCTGGACTCCTCCTACTAAAATAAACTTAGAAATTGCTATATTTTCCCAAGTCAAAAAGATATTGCCATACTCCTCAAAAGAATGCTCTCGTCTCTCAATGTGTTTAGTCCTCACCTTGGCATCAGTTGCCACTTCTTTTCCTAGGACTAAATATGGCTTTTTGTGGAGCTTGGTAAGGATAGAAAGTGGCTCACTTGCAATTCATATGTTACTAAGTCAAAAATGAGATCCTCACGAGAATACCATGCAACAAAAAGCAATGACTAAATAAATTCTAGTGCACTTATTATGGATGGTGGAAGATGAATGGTGATGATGACTTCCAATGGATCACTCTCTCTTTTTTGTGCAAGGATGAAACATGGCTACTTATTGGTGCTCTCTCTTTTTTTCTCTTTTTTTTTAAATTCTCTTTTTTAGATAGAGTTCTTATAACCATGCCTTCTACTCCTTTTGTGCATCTTTTAGTTTATAGAGGATTTTGCAAAATTTGCATGGAGTATCTTTTGATGATGGATGTGTGAAAATCATGGAATATGGTGGAGTGCACAAGAAATTCCTAATCAAAGATTTTATTCAAGTCACTCAAAAGGGTCAAGAGTTTGACAAAGTTCAATGAAAATGCAAAGTGGGATATGTGGTTTTCAATATTTGTATCATATGGCCTTGGTGGGTATTTGAATTCTAATGAGAGAGGATGGCAAAAATCTGATGACTTCAAAAATTGCAATACCAAAATTCAATTCCAGCATGGAGAGTTTCCAAGTTTCACTCATTTACCATATCGCACCAATCAAATACTTAGATGACATGTTTTTCCTAAATGGATATGTGGTTCAAGAACATGGTAATGAAATTAAAATGAGAAGTAGACATATTCCATTCTCTAGCAAAATATGATATATGAAATTGCACAATTTTAATTTCCAATGAGTTGACTTTTAGTGATATTATCATGCATAATCAATTTCAACTCAAAAATCAGGTATAGAGGGATAAAAGGTGAGAGAGCGCAAACCATCGCCTTAATGAAGAAGAGTGGGTCAAGCCATCATGGCTTGGTCAAATCTTCTTGTGGTCCTTCATGCGAGGCCCTGAATTGTTCTTTCATGACGGTCTGGGCATGTTGCACTTCGGGAGGCCTGTGGGACCTCCCCCACACTTTTTCTTGTACCTGTCTTTATTTGATACGAAAACATGGAAAAGTGAATGACTCTACCGGCCTTACCTACACCGATGAGTTGCAATTTATTTGACAAATGCACTTTGTATGATAGAATCAAAATAAGTGCCTAAGTCTTAAGTGAGAAAGTGTTTATGATGTTTTAAAATTTACTTCTCTCCTACTTAGTCAAATGGGGATAGTGGGATGATTGGAAAGGAGTGGTGAGAGTTGGAGTTTGCTTTATTGGACATGGACAATTTAACCAAACCTCAAGGATAGGCGTGAAAGTCAATCAAATTGACTATGTCTTCCTCTTTGTCCAAATTTTCTTCTGATTCTAAAAAGATCTTGAGACGGTGCCATTTACTTTGAATAGATGGCCTTCATAATTTTGGATTGTAATTGCCCCATGAAATGAAGTATCTACCACAGTATAGGGACCTTCGCATTGACTTTTTAGTTTCCCATGTCCAAAAAGTTTGCCTCTAGAGTTGAAAAGTAGGACTTTATCTCCATGATTGAACTCCTTAGGCGTAATTCTTTTATCGTGCCACCTCTTGGTTTTCTTTTTATAGATCTTGGCACTATGGTATGCCTTATACCTCCATTCTTCCAGTTCAGAAATTTGCATTTTGTGCAACCTTCTAGCTTGGTGGAGATCCATGTTCCACTCTTTGATAGCCCAATACGCTCTATGTTCCAATTCTATGGGTAAATGACAAGTTTTCCCGTAGACAATTTGGAAACCACATTCCAATTGGGTGTCTTAAAGGCGGTATGGTGTGCCCAAAGTGCATCGGGTAGTTTATTCTCCCACCCATTCCCCATCTCAAAGACGGTATTTTGCAGAATATTGTTGATTTCTTTGTTTGAAGTTTATGCTTGACCACTAGTTTGGGGATGGTATGGAGTAGCAATGTTATGCCTAACCCCAAGCTCCCTCAGAAAGCTTCGGAAGGTCTTATCAATGAAATGAGACCCTCCATCACTTATGACCATTCGGGGAGTTCCAAAGCGTGGTAAAATGATTTCATGAAACATTTTTCGAGTGGTCTTGGCATCGGCATGTTTGCATGGTAATTCTTCTACCCATTTGGACACATAATCTACAACCACCAGAATATACTCGCAGTCATAGAACTTTGGAAAGAGTCCCATGAAGTCGATCCCCCACACATCAAATAATTCTACTTGGAGATTGTATGTGAGGGGCATCACATTGCGAGCAGTGATTCCTCCATGCTTTTGGCATTCCCGACATCTTCGAAAGAATTCATTTGTATCCTCATACATTGAGGGCCAAAAGAATCCGCTTTGCCAGATCTTCGCTTGAGTACGGTGAACACCGTAGTGCCTGCCATAGGGGGTCGCATGGCATCTTTCGATGATTTTGGTGCCTTCGATTGTTGGGACGCACCTTCTAAGCAGCCCATCAGAACATACCCTATAGAGTTATGGATCATCCCACAGGTGACGTTGACTCTCAAAAATGAGTTTTTCTTATCCTTCCCTGGTGGTACGTATCCTGTAACCATGAAGTTTACGATGTCCACATACCAAGGGTTAGAGTTGGTCATCTTGAGCAACATATCATCACGTAGGAAATCATTTATAGGTATGTCCAGTGTATTTGGGATTACCATACACGAGAGATGATAAGCAACGGAATTCTCTACTCCCTTTTTATCTCTTATCTCCAGGTCAAACTCTTGGAGTAGGAGAATCCATCGGATTAGCCTAGGTTTAGCATCTTTCTTGGTGAGAAAACATTTGAAAGCAGCATGGTCTGTGTAGACTATGATTTTTGCTCCAACCAAGTATGATCTAAACTTATCGATGGCAAAGACAACTGCTAGGAGCTCCTTTTGAGTTGTGGCATAGTTAAGTTGAGCTCCTGATAGAGTCTTGCTAGCGTAGGCTATTGCATGATGCTTCTTATCCTTGGTTTGGCCAAGGACCGCTCCAATGGCATAATCACTAGCATCACGCATGATTTCGAATGGCAGCGTCCAATCAGGGGGTTAAATGATTGGAGCTATGATGAGTGCCTTCTTGAGGATGTCAAAAGATTGGTGACACCCATCATCGAAATCAAAGGGCACATCCTTAGCTAATAGGCTAGTGAGGGGTCAAGCAATTTTGGAAAAATCTTTGATAAATCGTCGATATAACCCCGCATGACCTAAAAAGCTATGAATAACCTTAATGTTGGTGGGAGGTGGAAGCTTTTCAGTAACTTCAATTTTGGCTTTGACCTCAATCCCCCTTTCGTACACCAAGTGTCCTAAGACGATGCCTTCATGGACCATAAAATGACACTTTTCCCAATTTAGCACCAGGTCCTTCTCTTGGCATCTTTGTACGACCCTGTCTAGGTTCTCAAGACAATGATCAAAAGTTTTTCCATAGATGGAAAAGTCGCCCATGAAAACATCCATGATTTCCTTGATCATTTCTGAGAAAATAGACATCATGCACCTTTGGAACGAAGCGTGTGCATTACACAACCGGAACGACATTCGCCAATAGACGTACGTTCCGTAACGGTGTGTGAAGCTGGACTTACTTTGATCGTCATGGTGAATGGGAATTCGATGGTTACCAGAATACCCAACAAGGAAACAAAAGAAGGAATGTTTCGCTAGTCGCTCAAGCATTTCATCAATGAAAGGCAGTGGGAAATGATCCTTCATTGTTGCCTTGTTGAGTTTTCTGTAGTCAATACACATCCTCCACCCTATGACGGTTCGTTGAGGAATGAGTTCATTCTTCTCATTTCAAACGAATGTCATTCCTCCTTTCTTGGGCACTACATGGACAGGGCTAACCCAATCTCTATGAGGAACGGGATAAATTATCCCGACATGCAAGAGTTTCATGACCTCCTTTTTGACAACCTCCAGCATGGAATTGTTCAACCTCCTTTGAGGTTCCCTAGATGGTGTGCTAAGAGGGTCGGTAGGAATGCGATGGGTGCAAAGAGCAGGGCTGATTCCCTTAAGGTCTTGGAGCGAGTAGCCTAGGACGAATCTATGCTTTTCTAAGACGGTCATGAGTTTGGCAGTTTCGTCTTGTGAAAGCTTGTCACTCATGATGACAGGAGCTTCCGCATCACCGTGTAGGAAAGCATAGCGTAGGCCTAGAGGTAGGGTTTTCAACTCAATCAGGGGCTTTTGTAATGGCTCTTTTTGGGCGAATCAAATGTCTCCTGCAATTCATCATCTTCTTGGATGAATTGTTCTTCTTCTTCATTTTCAGGAGGGTCTAAGAATTGAAGGGCCATGGTTTCCTCGATTGGTTCACTCTCGAGGGGAGGTTCTGCTAATGTGTTCTTGGATCGCAGAATGGGAATGGAAAACTTCCTCCCTCTGATTTTAACATCTAGGCTGCCTTTTGAGGGTGCATACATGAGTAATTTCTCAATGGGTAACTCTATCATTACATCGAAGTCTTGGACTTCGAAGACATGAAAATCAAGGTAGAACTCAATGTTCTCGTGACTTATAGACACGTTTTTCAAAATCCCATATCCTTTCTTGATGTTTCCATAGGAGTCTCTGAAAGATTTTCTTGTTGGAGCCCATGGTAGATCACCCAAAATGGCTAAAGCACAATTTTCGGAAATGATTGTAACACCCTCATTTTCATGCATCATGCCATGCTTCCATAATTAAATATGTTTAACATTAATTAACAAATAAAAGGAACATGTTTAAAATGAATATAGAGTAAAACCGCACTCAAAAGTTATGAGAAGTGCGGACTGGTCTGTTTTTGGTGCAGACTGGTCCATTTTCTCTTTGACCTCCATCGACATGTCCGTTTTTGTTGCGGACTAGTCCATTTTTCTCTCTGTACGGTTTTCGAACTTGCGCGGTCCTTTGCGGACTAGTCTAGTATTCCAATTCCTCGAAATTTCGCCAAGTCCTCTGACTTGTCCGGACTTGTCCAATGTCTAGCAGACTTGTCCGTTTTCCCTCTTACTAAAATTGGACTTGTCTGATATTGGCCAGACTTGTCTTATTTTCCTCTGACCAAGTTCGGACTATAGTCCAGACTTGTCCATTTTTGCCTCTGTCAATCTTCGGACTAGTCCGGCCTTGTACAGACTTGTCCGGTAAATCACGATTCCCAGTTGATCTTTTGTTCCAAGTCTTGTTTCTGGGTTTTACGTAAAGTGGGCCTATGGACGTCATGTCTAACTCTTTTTGGAGCTCATGTGGGACCCCGCACCGAGCTCCACCCACCCCAAACTTGAATCCATCAAACCCTAGCCCTCCACCCTTATATAAACAACCCACCCCTTGACTTTACATCTTTTTGCCTCAATTGAAAGACCACAAATCCTAGTTCATGTGTAGCCACCACCAAGGAGGGAGAAGGAGATATCGAGCAAGAAAAAGAAGAGGAGGAAATGAAAGAGGATCAAGATCTCCATCAAGTTTTCGTTCTTCATCAACAATTCACCTTCAAGTTCTTCATCAACCCTAGATCGTCAAGATCCAAGTGTTGCCTCCAAAAACCTTGATTCATTGGAGTTTTAAGCACCTGGTATACCTTCTACTTCCTCTTTCTCTTTGTGAATTCAACCATGTTTCCAAAACTCATGTTGATCTAGAAAACCCTAATCTGTTGTTTCTGCGAAGGGCGGACTAGTCCGGCCCTATAGCGGACTAGTCTGATTTTGCTGACTATTTTCTACCGAATTAATCCCAAATTGACTCGAATTAATTCCAAACTTGTTAAAAACAATTAGAGCTAGTTACAAAACAACATTAATACCTCATTACCTAGTTTTACTTCGCATTTGCATTAATCATGCATGGCATGACGTATTGAGTAATATATGTGCACTTATTGATTGTGATTCTTGACTTCTATGTTCGTTGTGCATTTTAGACGGATTTGCGCTAGAGAGTGCTGCAGAGGACCTCTAGTACCAGGAATTTGAAGGCTTTGACCCAAACCAAGCTCAAGAGCAAGGCAAGTGTCCTTGAACATATTGGTCTTGTTTCTAAAATAAATGTTTTGTTTGGAAAATTGCATGCTTGTGTCAATTTGATGGGAATCCTATGGTTGGAAGTTTACAAGCTTTGTTTGACCACCCTTGTCACCTGGAATTCATGGTAGAGAGTCGGGAAGGGCTTTTTACCTTTGCTTCGGTTAATTGATTGGGATGGGAGAACAACTATACCATTTAATTATGCATTAATGAGATTATGGTTAATATGAACTGGTTAATATGACATGGTAATGGGTGATCTAAGCAAGCATGGTATATGGATGGGTTGGATGTGATGGTGGTTTCGATTGCTTTAGATCTAAGGACCGGTTCATGGAACGACCATCCAGGAATTATAGTGCCACCACGAGGCCAAGTATGGGTGCGACGTAGCTAATTAATTAGGGTATTGCTAGTATTGCATGGGTCATCTGGCGCATTGGGGAAAGGGAGTCGGATTGGGTTTGGAAATGGTTGGCGGGACTCCCTGGGATTCGAATGGCACAAGAGGGGGCCCTTGGTTGAAGACGTGCTCAGTTGGAGACATCGCTACTGGTGAAATCTCAGTGGGTCTGTACATGCTAGTAGTCCCTTTGTAAAGGCTATTTTGTGATATCTTGGGCACACGCCAACGGAAGTGTGAGAGGGCATAATTGAGATTCCTCAGTCTCCGAAAGGTGATGAAATCACAAACACGTGGGTAAAGCGGCAGAACCTCTGCAGAGTGTCTTAAAACTATCATGATAGTCGTGCTCCCGGTTATGAGCAACATGGACCCTCACATGATTAGAGGGAAACTTGGGATTTTGGTTGGTTTGGTAATGGTTATGGTTGATAATATGGTTATGGCTGGTTATGGATTGAATTATGTCAATGGATATGGTTATTGGTAATGAGAAATCTGGAATATGGATGATGGTAATGAAATATGGACTGATATTATGATAACTACATGGTTTATGATGGGTTTACTTCACATACATATAATGTAATGCTTTTCAAATGTTTTGATGTACTTTTCAGCACTTAGACTTTATTATATTCATCATTTGTATCAGCTACATGTCAGACTTTCCACACTTGCTGAGTACAACATGTACTCACCCTTGCAATTCCACCACCAATAGTTGCAGGTCAGCATGGGGAGTATAACGTTGATAATGCGGAGTTCTAGGCCGTGTCTGCCGTCAGCTTGCCTGTGGTGTTGATTGGAGCTGCGCTACCCTATTTGCTTAGTTGCTTATTTATTTTATTTCCGCTGCATTAGTTCAAACCTGTCATTAATTTTCATTAGAGGTGTGATTTGAGGATATTCTGAATTTGTAATACAAGTGGTTAATTAATCTTGTTTTGTGGTAATTTTCTGTATATCCTTTTATGAATGCACTCGTGTATGTGTGTTGAATATCCTGGGCACACATATGTGTTCAAATGGCTCATTTTCGGAACCGGGTCTCACAAATTGGTATCAGAGTCGCAGGTTGACCGTAGGACGCAGCCTAGATAGAATGGACACTTTAGAACACATAGGAGAACTCTGGAAGCATTGTGTTTTTGCTTGGTGTGTTGATTGCTATATATTGCTGCTTGTGTGCTTAGTAGAGGGTTTTGGGATGCTTTAGCATTACCATGTCCATATAGGCTAGTAAAGGTAGTTTAGCTGCTTAGTTTCATATCCCCTGACACATATAGTTGAAGACGCTTTCTAAATTCTTATCTCTTGCTTTTCTTCAGATGGTGAGGACTCGCAACCAGAGGGATGGTAATGATGAGGAGGAGAACAATGGAGCACCTCCGAACAACAATGGACAAGGACCTGCTCAGGGAGCTATCAACCTTGAGCAGCTATTGGCTATACCAAACCAGCTCATGCAGACCATGATACAGACTATGGAACAGCTGCAATCTGGCAACAACAAAAATCAGCCTCACATGCCTCCACCGCCGCCCCCACCGCCTCATAACCAATTGGGAGAGTTTATGAGGACTAGGCCACCGACCTATGCTCAAGCTGCTGACCCTATGGATGCTGATGATTTGCTCAAGTCCGTGGAGAAGAAACTTGCAATAGTACAATGCAGTGACCGGTAGAAGGTGCTTTTTGCTTCTCATCGACTTGTTGGAGCAGCTGCCGATTGGTGAGATTCGCTATGCAACGCCCATGAGAATCATGAGAGGATTACTTGGGCTGAATTCAAGGAAAGCTTCCGTTCTTATTATGTGCCCGAGGGTGTTATGATCTTGAAGAGACAAGAGTTTGAGAACTTGAGGCAAGGAAGATCGATTGTGGGTGAATATCTCATTAAATTCACTCAACTCTCAAGATATGCGCCTGAGGATGTGAGTCGGGACAGCTGGAAGCAATATTTGTTCATGAGGGGCTTGAACAATGAGATCCAAGTACAATTGCTGAATTGTGATTATACCAACTTTTAGAAGCTAGTGGACAAAGCAATTGTTGTGGAAAACAAAGTCTGTGAGATGGAGCAAGACAACAAGAGGAAGGCGCCATATCAAGGACAGTAGCAAGGAAGTGATGCGCGCTATCGCTTTGCGCCACCTAATGCGCCTTATTGCGGGTCTTCTGCTCCTGTACAACGCCCAAGATATGCATTGCGCCCAACTCAGTTTGTGCAGCAACGCCCTGTCATGCAAGCACCCAGGCCTCCTATACCTTTTCCACCTCGTGCCAATTTTCCTAGTGCAAATATTCAGAATCAAGTTCTTCCCAATAATTTTGGTGCAGTGAGGAAGTGCTATACATGTGGAGAAGGACACTTTGCACATCAATGTCCTAAGTAGAACCTTGGTCAAGGAAGTAATGCCCCAAGACAAAACCCGAGACCCAATGGATGACAGCCACAAGGGAACCGGGGACAGCAGAATTTTGCGCGTGGCAACATGAACCATGTCTCTACGGAGGATGCTCAACAAGCGGATGACGTGGTTACTGGTATGTTTCTCGCAAACTCCAACCCGACGACTATGTTATTTGATTCTGGAGCATCACATTCATTCATTGCATCGAAATATGTTGCCAAGTATAGTTTGCCTATCTCTCATATGAAGTTTACTCTATTGGTTAAGTCTCCTGGAGGAGAGATGAGGACAACTATAGTATGTCCAAAAGTAAGCCTTAGAATAAGGGAGGTAGATTTCTTTTCCAACCTCATTGTTTTGGATTCTCAAGGATTGGACATTATACTTAGTATGGACTGGTTGAGGAAGCACATTGGAGTCACTGAATGTGCCACAAAGACGATGAAGTTAACCAATGAGGAAGGGATCGCCATTGAGTTTGAAGCATCTCAACATGCACCAAAGCATTTAGAGTTGAATCATATGGATGGTGCCACAATTGAGGAGATTCCAGTGGTGTGTGAATTCTTGGATGTGTTTCCAGATGAGTTGCCAGATATGCCACCTGATCGCGACATTGAGTTTGTTATTGAATTAATACCTGGAACTAAACCTATAGCTAAGAGGCCATATAGGATGCCTCCTAAGGAGTTACTGGAGCTCAAGAAGCAGATTCAAGAGCAACTAGAGAAGGGTTTTATTCGCCCAAGCTCTTCACCTTGGGGAGCCCCTGTTCTCTTCGTGGACAAGAAGGATGGATCACAAAGGATGTGTGTGGATTACCGATCTCTCAATGAGGTGACAAGCAAGAACAAGTATATTTTGCCCTGCATAGAAGACTTGTTTGATCAGATGAAGGGTGCTTGTGTCTTCTCCAAGATGGATTTGAGGTTGGGATACTTTCAAATGAAGATTAGACCAACGGACATACCAAGACAGCTTTGAGGACACAATATGGATCTTATGAGTACACCATGATGTCCTTTGGATTGACAAATGCACCTGCATACTTTATGTACCTCATGAATAAGGTCTTCATGGAGTACATGGATAAGTTTGTAGTAGTGTTCATTGATGACATTATGATCTACTCGAAGGATGATAAGGAATATGAGGAACACTTGAGGCATACGTTATAGAAATTGAGGGAGCATCAATTGTATGCCAAGTTCAGCAAGTGCCAGTTTTGGTTGAAAGAGGTGTCGTTTTTGGGTCGTATCATCTCAGGAGGAGGAGTATTGGTTGACCCCAGAAAGGTGAGGGACATGTTTAAATGGAAACCGCCCCAGAATGTAAAGGAGATCCGGTGTTTTCTTGGAATGGCTAGATATTACCGTCGATTTATCAAGGACTTTTCCAAAATAGCCTAGCCAATGACGGAGTTGCTAATGAAGGGGAAAGCATTCCAATGGACTCAAGCTTGTCAAGAGAGTTTTGAGGATTTGAAGAAAAGGTTAACTACAGCCCCAGTTTTGATATTGCCGGATGTACGCAAGAGCTTTGATATTTATTGTGATGCATTGAGACAAGGACTTGGATGCGTGCTCATGCAAGAAGGTCAAGTGGTTGCATATGCATCAAGACAATTGAAGAAACATGAGCAGAATTATCCAACACATGATTTGGAACTTGCCGCCATGGTACATGCATTGAAGATTTGGAGACACTATATCCTTTGACATAGGTGTGAGATCTATACGGATCATAAGAGTCTCAAGTATATTTTCACACAAACGGACCTGAATTTGAGGCAACGAAGATGGTTGGAGCTCGTCAAGGATCATGATGTGGGGATCAACTATCATCCAGGAAAGGCCAATGTCGTGGCCGATGCTTTGAGCCGAAAAGGAGTAAGTCACATGCTCACGGTTCAAGAATTGCCATCCGAGCTATGTAAGGAGTTTGAACGGTTGAATCTTATATTTGTGAATGAGATGGGGATGATGGAGTTAAATCCTACCTGAGAGCAAGAAATTTGAGAGGGTGTTACAAACCTCAAGGCAAAAAGGATATGCGGATAATAGGAGAAGGAGACTAGCATTTAAAGTGGGAGATTTTGTTTACCTCTTGCTGTCACCAATGAGAGGCCATAAGAGGTTTAACATAAGAGGCAAGCTAGCACCTCGCTATATTGGACTGTTTAAGATTGTGGACAAAAGAGGAGAAGTGGCGTATAAGTTGGAGATGCCAGCTCATCGTTCAGATGTCCATGATATGTTTCATATTTCCTAGCTCAACAAGTGTTTGAGGGTACAGGAAGAACAGGTGCCAATGGAAGAAATGGAATTAGAGGCAGATTTGACATATGTTGAGCAACCGGTCAAGATCTTGGAAACCAAGGAGAGGGTAACAAGAAACAAGGTCATCAAATGGTGTAAAGTTGGAAGCATCACACAGAATCAGAGGCAACTTGGGAGCTGCAAGATGACCTCAAGAAGAAATTTCCCTATCTCTTCTCTTCCGCATCGAATCTCGAGGGCGAGATTCATTTTAAGGGGGGTAGGTTTTCAACACCCTCATTTTCATGCATCATGCCATGCATCCATCATTAAATATGTTTGACATTAATCCACATATAAAAGGAACAAGTTTAAAATGAATTTAGAGTAAAACCACACTCAAAAGTTCTGAGAAGTGTGGACTAGTCCGTTTTTGGTGTGGACGAGTCCGATTTCTCTCTGACCTCCATCGGACATGTCTATTTTTTGCTGTGAACTAGTCCATTTTTCTCTTTGTACTGTTTTCGGACTTGCCCGGTCCTTTGCGGACTAGTTCGGTATTCCAATTCCTCAAAATGTCGCAAAGTCCCTCGACTTGTCTCGACTTGTCCGATGTCCAGCGGACTTGTCTGTTTTCCCTCTGACTAAAATCGGACTTGTCCGGTTTTGGCCAGACTTGTTAGATTTTCCTCTGACCAAGTTTGGACTTGTCCGATATAGTCCGGATGTGTCCGTTTTTGACTCTGTCAATCTTTGGACTAGTCCGGTCTTGTGCGGACTTGTCCGGTAAATCGCGATTCCCAGTTTATCTTTTGTTCCACGACTTGTTTTTAGGTTTTACCTTAAGTGGGCCTAAGGATGTTGTGTCTAACTGTTTTTGGTGCCCATGTGGGACCCCACACTAGCCTCCACCCGCCCCAAACTCGAATCCATCAAACCATAGCCCTCCACCCTTATATAAACAACTCCACCCCTTGACTTTACATCCTTTTGCCTCAATTGAAAGACCACAAACCCTAGTTCGTGGGTAGCCGCCACTAAGGAGGGAGAAGGAGATCTTGAGAAAGAAAAAGAAGAGGGGGAAACGAAAGAGGATCAACATCTCCATCAAGTTTTCGTTCTTCATCAATAATACACCTTCAAGTTCTTCATGAATCCTAGATCGTCAAGATCCAAGTGTTGCCTCTAGAACCCTTGACTCATTGGAGTTCTAAACACCTGGTATATCTTCTACGTCCTCTTTGTCACATGAATTCAACCCGTATCACAAATTCACGTTGATCTAGAAAACTCTAATCCGTTGTTTCTACGAAGGGCGGTCTAGTCCGGCCCTATAGAGGACTAGTCTGATTTTGTTGACTGTTTTCTGCTGAATTAATTGCAAATTGACTCGAATCAATTCTAAACTTGTTCAAAATTGTTAAAATCTATTGGAACTAGTTAGTAAACATCATTAACAACTCATTAACTAGTTTTACTTTGCATTTGCATTAATCATGCATGTCATAACATATTGAGTAATATGTGTGCACTTATTGATTGTGATACTTGTCTTGTATGTTTGTTGCGCGGCTTAGACGGATTTGCGCTAGAGAGTGCTGCGGAGGACCTCCAGTACCAGGAATTTGAAGGATTTGACCCAAACCAAGCTCAAGAGCAAGACAAGTGTCCTTGAACATATTGGTCCTGTTTCTAAAATAAATGTTTTGTTTGCAAAACTGCATGCTTGTGTCAATTTGATGGGAGTCATATAGTAGGATGTTTACTAGCTTTGTTTGACCACCCTTGTCACCTGGAATTCATGGTAGAGAGTCGAGAAAGGCTTTTTACCTTCGCTTCGCTTAATTAATTCGGATGGGAGAACAACTATACCATTTAATTATGCATTAATGAGATTATGGTTAATATGAACTGGTTAATATGACATGGTAATGGGTGATCTAAGTAGGCATGGTATGTGGATGGGTTGGATGTTATGGTGGTTTCGCTTGCTTTAGATCTAAGGACCAGTTCATGGAGCGACCATCCAGAAATTACAGTGCCACCACGAGGCCAAGTATGGGTGCGACGTAGTTGATTAATTAGGGTATTGCTAGTATTGCATGAATCATTTGGCCCATCGGGGAAGGGGAGTCGGATTGGGTTTGGATATGGTTGGCAGGACTCCTTGGGATCCGAATGGCATAAGAGGGGGCCCTTGGTTGAAGATGTGCTCAGTTGGAGACATCGCCACCGGTGAAACCACAGTGGGTCCATACATGCTCGTAGTTCCTTTTTAAAGGCTATTTTTTGATCTCTTGGCCAGACACCAACGGAAGTGTGAGACGGAATAATTGAGATTATTCAGTCGCCGAAAGGTGATGAAATCACAAACACGTGGGTAAAGCAGCACAACCTCTGCAGTGTGTCTTAAAACTATCATGATAGTCGTGCTCCCTGTTGTGAGCAACCTGGACCCTCACATGATTAGAGGGAAACTTTGGATTTGGGATGGTTTGGTAATCATTATGATTGATAATATGGTTATAGATTGAATTATGTCAATGGATATGGTTATTGGTAATGAGAAATCTGGAATATGGATGATGGTAATGAAATATGGGCTGGTATTATGATAACTACATGGTTTATGATGGGTTTACTTCACATATATATAGTGTAATGCTTTTCAAATGTTTTGATGTACTTTTCAGCACTTAGCATCTATTATATTCGTCATTTGTATCAGCTACATGTCATACTTTCCACACTTGCTGAGTACGACATGTACTCACCCTTGCAATTCCCCCGCCAACAGTTACAGTCAGGATTGGGAGTATAATGTTGATAATGCAGAGTTCTAGGTCGTGTCTGCCATCAGCTTACCTGTGGTTTTAATTCGAGTTGCGCTACCCTATTTGCTTAGTTGCTTATTTAGTTTATTTCCGCTGCATTAGTTCAAACTCGTCATTAATTTTCATTAGAGATGTAATGTGAGGATATTTTGAATTTTGTAATAAAAGTGGTTAATTAATCTTGTTCTGTTGTAATGTTCTGTATATCCTTTTGTGAATGCACTCGTGTATGTGTGTTGAACGTCTTAGGCACACATATGCGTTCACTTGGTTCATTTTTGGAATCGGGTGTCACCATGATATCAGCTCCAACAGTGGGATTATAAAGGACGTTCACTATTACCCCTCGAATAAGACATCGAATGGTTGTTGGGGGTGAGTTTACCTAAATTATTTCAGGTGAAAGCTCAACCTCTGTCGTCCATTTCCTACTCATGATTGAGGTCAACTCCTTGATCGTTTCCTGAAGGAATTTTCCTTTGGGCAAATCAAGAAGTGAGGAATGTAATGATGGTTTATTTCCATGACAATACATCGAGGTATTCCCAAAATCTTCAAAACAATCTTCCTCGAAGCATAATGGAAACTGCTAAGTCTGAATTTCTTCTTCCTTCAGTGTCTTCAGTTCGGGTGAGGATTTCATAGTCACAACTTGAGATGAACATGGTATGGGTTCCGGGGTGACTATGGGGGATCCTCATGTCTCGACTCGGCTTCCACTTGAGGAGGTTCATTAAGATCGGCGATGAAGGATGTATTTTCTAGAATGCGGTCTAGAATTTCCCTTCCTTCAATCGGTGTCTTATGGAGGAAAGAGCCTCCAGCCGTTGTGTTAAGGTATAGGGCAGAATCCTTATCAATCCCGAAACAAAAATGATGTAGTAACACATGTTCGGGAATGGAGAAGTCTGGGCCTGATTTGGTTAACAATGAGAATCTAGCCCAGGCTGCACCTATAGATTCCTTCTTGATTTGTTGGAAGTTGAGAATTTCCCTTCGTAGAGAGGCAACCTGGGAGAGTGGAAAGAATGCAAGACAAAAATTGTCTTGAAGTTCTTTCCATCTTCCATTTGCACTCCCAACGGTATGAGTGTACCACTGCTTCGCTCTACCCTTGAGGGAAAAGGGAAACAATTTCAACTTAAGGGTTTCTTGTGTTATGCCCTTGATTAGAAGGCATGAACACAATTGCTTAAACTCCTGCAGGTGATGGTAAGGATTCTCACAATCCGTCCCTGAAAAGGATTGCTCCCGAACCATGGCTATAAAGCCAGGGTGGAGTTCATAGATAGTTGAGTAAATGGGATCCGCTGATGGCGGAGGCTCACAGAACTCACACTTAGGAGCAGAAAGAGAAAGAGTGGTGGGTTGCTCCATAGTTTAGATGGTAGAAATATAAGGAATAAAGATAAAAAATATATACAAGGCTGAACAAGGTTCTAAGATCAACAACAATTTTTCCCCGGCAACGGCGCTAGAAATGCTTGTTAACGGCTGGTATGTCACAAATGACAATCCGCAAGCACACGGAGAAATCGCGATAGCACTTCCCCTGAAAGAGTATTACCAAGGGTATCGAATCCAAGGAAAGTGTGTGCTAATCTTCTAAATAGTTCACCCAAGGACACAAAGCTTGGTGGTAGGCAAGGGATAGAGTGGATTTCCTAAGAGAAGGGTTTCTAATTCAAAGCAAGTCGGTCAATAGCAGCTTGTATTGTGCACGGGCTTACCCTAGTCTACCAGGATACTCCTGCCAAGAGCCTATGTTGTAGCCGAACGTGGAGGATTACAACGGACGGATAGGGTTGTCACCACCTACCGGCTACCTCTACAACTCGTGGACTACGAGATAATCAAAGGTAATGTCAAGCCTAGACACCACGCCTATGCTTTTGATTACTTCCCTAACCTCTTGCACAAAGACTAGGGCCTCTAAATGAATAGAGCAATGAATGAACAAGCAACTAAGGAATTCACTTGCTTAAATTAAATAAATGAACTCAATTGGAAATCATGTACCTTACTTGAGATGGGAAGACCTGTTGAGGTACAAAGGTGGAGAGGGTTTGACAAGCCCGAACCCTATCCTAAAGTGGAAGAAGCCCGACAAGCCGGAGCCACCTCCTCCTCCTCTTTCTCACTCTCTCACTATATTCTAAGCAATTAGGCAGCGCTACACCTTTGGAGTGGAGTACTAGACTCATGCTTTTGGTGTCTGGAGTGAGGGAGCCCCCTACCCCCTATTTATACCCTCCAAAGGTCGGTTTGGCACTAGAAAAAGCGAGAGACTTAGTCGCCATCGTGATCTCCAAGCCGCAAGGAGCCAACATGTTGCGGTTGACCGTGTTTGGCAAATTTACCTAGTCGGGCGACCTGGTAGGTCGGCTGAAGTGCCAACAGCTCCAATTGTGCTAAAACTTTTCTGTGACACTGTTATGTGGGCCCCCTTCATGGGTATGGGTGATTCCGATGATTTTTAGTTGGTTTTCTCCTTTAGGCCCATAAATCCTTGTGATTGCGCCTGATTGGTCAAAGGTCTATTTTCTGGATTGGTCCCTATAAATACCTCTAGGTATGGTCATAATTCACCTGCATACACAATTACACTAACACTTGTGGAGATAGTTAGTAAATAACTCCTACCACTATGTTGGTTGTCCAATCCATAGCTTTTATGAAGGGAATTCACGGTCGGATTTGGCAATTAAGGACCATCAACAGTAGTAATGTTTTATGTTTATAAACTCAACGTTGTTTGTATTTCCATCTGTTATTTTGTTTTCTATCTATTTGTTTAGTGAACTATCTATTCTATTTGTATTCTCTGTTAATGAACGACCCTCCACACCATCGTAGCCTCTAAAGTGGTATGTACAGTACTTTACCTGTTGGAGGTGCCAGAGGAGATCGCCCGTATCGGGGCCTGCAAAGCGGTCTGTAACGTAGCATACAGTACTAGTACGTAGTAATAGGAAAACACAACAAATAGCTACAACTGGAAAGAAAAGTGGAGACAATGAACAGAGAGAAAAGAAAAGAAAGGACGAGAAAAATGTTAAAAAAAGATATGTAGAACTCCAACGTACAATTGGCCCCAGGCCCCTATACGCGGTGTCATCATTACCCCTACCCATATACACGGCTAGAAGTTATTACCACTGCTTGAAGGGAAGTGTTACAGACTAGATGTGCCGATTAGATTATTTTGTGTTCATTGCGGGTTATGTAACAGCTAGTTACCACTGCTTGGAGGGAAGTGTTACGGACTAGATGTGTCGATTAGTTAATTTTGTGTTCTTTGGGGATTATGTAACTGCTAGTTCTGTCGATTAGTTTGTTGCCTAGAATGGTACATTGAACACTATTGTTTGGTTCTGTCAATGTTTATATCTAGTATTGAATCCTTGTTTATATCACTGTGTTGCTGCGGTTCAAGAGATTTTATGCGTATGCTTTATTTTGATCGGAATACCACCCCCATTGCTACATTAACTTATTTAGATAACAAATTGCTAGAGCCAGACGCACGCCCGTAGATGGGCTCATGCGTCATATGGATGAACACCAAGCATCCCATCGAATTTTCGGCCCACGAATACAAAGTGACTCGGCGCAGTTTTAGCCCACGAATAACAAGCGGCCTAGCACAGTGTTGGACCTACTCTGATCACTTCACGTACGCTTTGTCCTGGCTGCCTGACCGCAAAGGTCAATATTTTTCACGCCGAATAAAGAATTAGAATAAGGAACGAAAAGAATTTTTCATTACGGTACCCTTCAATCCACAACGGCCCCTCTCCCAACTGTACGAAACATGCTTGTAGGAGCATCTGTCGGCCGCCATGCTCTTGGTGGAGCTTCCGCCGGCCGGCACGCTCTTGGAGGAGCATCGGTCGGCCGCCACGCTCTTGGAGGAGCATCTGCAAGCTGCCACACTCTTGGAAGAGCATCTGCAGGCCACCGCGTGTGGAGGAGCATCCGCCGGCCACCGCACGTGGAGGAGCAACAGCGCTAGGTATAATTGTTCACATAATGTTATTGTAGATCTATCCTCTTACATATAGGCTGATTGAATTGTAGGAAGCGATGTTAGATGATAAGACATGGATGGGAAAAGGCAGGTGTACGAAGGAGTGGCAGGATGAAATGAAGTCATTTTTAAGTTTTGTATTCCAGGGCACTTGCGAAGAAGGAACTATGCCTTGTACTTGCACGACATGTCGTAATATTTTCCATGGGACACGCAAGGAAGTTCATATTCACATGCTTCATAATGGGATGTCATTGGATTATACTTGTTGGGTACACCAGGGAGAATAACAAGTTGAGAAAAATATTGTTGAGCAATCAGCAAATAATGAGGAGATAATTTCTGATGATGCTGCTATGGAAAATATGTTGTCCAGTCTACTTAGAGGCACTGATCATGGTGGTACTTCAGCAGATGTTGATGATCTAGAAAATGCTATAAACCAACAAGAGCCAACTGGGTGTGCAAAGGTATTCTATGACTTATTAAATGATGCCAAAAGGAGTTGTATCCAGGTTGTGAGAAGGTGACTCAATTATCCTTCATTGTCAGGTTGTACCAGATAAAGTGTTTAATTGGTTTGAGAAAAAAAGCGTGTGAGTTGATCCTTGAACTATTCTCATATGTCCTTCTAGAGGGCCACTGCATTCCTAATACACTTCATAAAGTTCAGAAGGTTGTTCGTGACCTCGGGATGGACTACCAAAAGATCGATGCATGTGTCAATGACTGTGTGTTATTCCGGAAGGACTATTCTCTGCTGGATCGATGTCCAAAATGTGGTGAATTAAGATGGAAAAATAGTACTGATGGGGATGCAAGAGAGGATTTACCTTGTGGAAAAGCCAAGAATCTTGCAGCATGCAAGATTCTACGATACTTCCCTCTTATTCCCCATCTTCAAAGGTTTTATATGGCAGAATCAAGGGCATCAAACATGCGCTGGCACAAAGAAGAACGTATTGATGATGGAATATTACACCATCCTGCAGATTCGAAAACATGGAAGCATTATGATAGCATTTACCCAAATTTCTCATATGATCCTAGCAACATAAGACTTGGGATAGCATCTGATGGTTTCAATCCTTTTGGAATAATGAATGTTTCTTCCAGTACATGGCATGTGATTCTAATCCCTTATAATATACCACCTTGGTTGTGTACGAAGCAGCCTTATTGGTTTATGTCAATGATAATTCCTTGGCCAAAGTCACCTGGAAACAACATTGATGTGTATCTACAACCTTTGATTGATGAGCTACTGAAATTATGGTCTGATGATGTTGAAACATACGACAGTTCAAAGAAAGAGACATTTCTCATGCGAGCTTCTATATTGTGGACAAAAAATTATTTTCCAGCATATGCAATGCTATGTGGATGGAGCACAAAAGGTAATCTAGCATGTCCATACTGCCATATAAACACTGACGCCTTGTGGTTGAAACATGGACAAAAGTATTGTTGCATGGGTCATCATCATTTCCTACCTCAGAATCACAGGTGGCGTCGAAACAAAGCTTCTTTCAACAACAATATATAGAATAGAGAGGCTCCAACATCACTCTATGGTGACGAAGTACTCCAACAATACGAGAGTTTTGATCAAGTGAGTTTTGGACAGACGAATAATAACAGAAAGCGCACTGAGAAAAATAGGTGGTATAGTTGGAAGAACAAAAGTATATTTTTCTAGGTCCCGTATTGGAAGACATTGCTAATAAGGCATAACTTGGATGTCATGCACATTGAGTAAAACATTTGTGATAGCATATTGGGGACATTGCTTAATATGAATGGTAAAACAAAAGATAGTCTACAAGCTTGCCTTGATATGCAAGATATCGGTACACGGCCACAGCAACATCTGGTGGCTATAAATGGGAAGTATGATTGTCCACCAGCATCATATACTTTGCGTAAAGATGAGAAGACCACCTTGTGCAAGTTTTTGAGGGATGTGAAGATGCCTGATGGTTATGCCTCAAATATCAAGAGATGTGTGGACATAAAAACACGTAAGGTATCGGGTCTAAAAAATCATGACGGTCATATTATATTTTAGAAGCTCCTTCCTATTGCAATACGTGACATATTGCCTGAAAAGGTTGTTGCATATTTAATTGAGTTTAGAAAATTTATTTTTGGAATTTGTTCTAAAGAATTGGCAGAACCAGATTTGGGTAAGATGATCAAACAATTTCCTGAAAAAAAAATTGTAAGCTTGAGATGTTGCTTCCACCCGCTTTCTTTGATATCATAGTACATCTTCCAACCCAACTTGGCGAAGAACCTCGTTTGGCTGGACCTGTTTCTTATAGATGGATGTATCCAATTGAGAGGTACCTTGGTACATTGAAGAGGTATGTACGTAACAGTGCTCACACGGAGGGTTCTATAGCTGAGGGATATATTAGGGAAGAGTGTATGACTTTTTATAGTCAGTTTTTGGATAACATCAGCACCAAGCTTAATAGGCCAGAACGTCATGAAGTTGCAACTACAAATGAACCTTCTCTCGAGTGTAATATATTTACAGAAGTTAATAATTCTAAAAAAGTGTTTAAATGGGGCAACTTACTATGGTGGAACTACATAACATCAGGCATTATATTATTTCTAATATTGAAGAGGCCACTCTATGGATCAAGTGCGTATAACTCTGATGTTCTATACTATATTGGATCATTCTTATTGTAGATGGCTAATTTAATTTTGTACCTTTTTTAGTGAGCATTTTGAAGAACTGAAAAAGATTCATTCTCGTGATGTTGAAAAACGCCATAGAGATGAGATTGTTTATTGGTTTCAGAAATGAGTAAGTACATGCAAGTTTTTACTTTGATAAAATATTAAACAAATATGTGTTCTGAAGATGTTTTATTGATGACCCCTTTTATACTAATGTGTACAGATTATAACATTAAACAAAGAAGGCAAAGTAATTGCTTATTTGTATGCACTATCTAGAGGACCTGATCGTAGGGCATGTTTATTTAGTCGATCATTCATAAATGGCTTCTTTTTTCAAACTACATAGGTGGAAAAAGATTTACGAACGCAAAAAAGTGGTGTTGTTGTTCGGGATGGTGATCATGATTGGTTTGGTGTAATCAAGAAAATGATTTTTGTTGATTTTTTTTTTAAAAAAAAAAAAGAGGTTCTGTTATTTGAATGTGACGGGATTGATTGGCCTTTTTCGTGTGAGAGCCAAAGCACAAGTTGCAAAACGGATCAATACAGAATGATAGATGTTGACATTACTCTTTCTCAATTTAAGTATGAGCCTTACATTCTAGCCACCCAAGTAGAACTAGTCTTTTTATGTTCAAAGTGTGAAACAACCTAAATGGGCTACAGTTGTTAAAACAAATCCACAAAACCTTTTTGCCATGCCCCCTGGAGACAGTGAATAATGTCACTAAGACGATGGAGGTTGAGACATTTGATGATCAACTTACTGATATCAATATGCCACGCATAAATGAGGATACGACCGCATGGGCTAGGAATGACATTGAGGGAGCAGCAGGTGATGCTTCCGCTCTTCAAATGAGAACATGTGATCAGTTTGAGGAAATGGAGTTCCATCAGAAAATGAAGATGATGACGATGATACATATACCAATGATGGTCATGTAGCTCCATTGGGGGGGGGCGCATAACGAAGATGATGATTTTTTATATATGTATTGTGTGAGCTAGTTGTGTACTATTTGAAATTATTAAAAAAGATAGAAGTCGCTCTTTTATTTAGAAGCAAGCTTAGAATCAAGCCTATATTGAATGATCCCACCTCTTTAGAAGATACACTTAATTTGAAATGACGCTCCTGCAAAAATTCCTAATGCAACGAACTAGTGATTCCTGGCAATGGATCCTAATGCAATGAGTGTGTTCCTGGAGACAGATCCTAAGGCCACGAACTAGTACAATCGTGGCAACAGATCCTAATGCCACGATTGTGTTCCGTGGTGATAGATAACAGTTGAACACACAAAATTATTCATCACACAAATAAACACAGATAACACATTCATTCATTAACATTTATATTACAAAGCACAAGAAAATAAAGACAACATCAACTAAAAAACAACAAAAGAAAACTTAAATCCTACTCCTCCTCTCCCTCCTCCTCCTCCGGCTGCTCTGCCGGTTGCTCCGGCTGGTTCGGATCTAGCAGTGCAACCTCGCGACCGAGGTTCCTCGCCATTGCCGCCACCAGGATATTGTGGCCCTTGGTGCCAAGCACCTCGGCCATCGTCTCGAGCAGCCTCTGGAACCGGTCGAACAACCTGTCGAACAACATCTTTAGCAGCTCGTTGTTGAGCCTCTCGTGGAGCGACAACACTGTTTCTTGCAGGGTGCCTCCCTCGGCGGGCTTGGCGGCAGAACGTTGGCAATGGTGGGTTGTCTGTGTGGAGAAGACAAATGAAGAGAAGAGGAAAGACTGATGGTGCCTTAGTCTATGCAGAGAAGCAAAATGGAGACGCGCTTAGCAGCAAAGTGCCACCGTCTAAGTCCACGAACTAGTACAATCATGGCAACAGATTATAATGCAATTATTGTGTTCTGTGGTGATAGATCCTAACGCCACGAACTAGTGAATCATGGAAAAAGTTCCTAATGCAATGATTGTGTTCTGTGGCGATAGATCCTAAGGTCACAAACTAGTACAACTGTGGCAACATATCCTAATGCAATGATTGTGTTCTATGGTGATAGATCCGAACGCTAAGAACTGGTGAATCGTGGCAAAAGTTCCTAATGCAACGATTGTGTTTCGTGGTGATAGATTCTAACGCCACAAACTAGTGAATTGTGGTAAAAGTTCCTATTGCAACGATTGTGTTCCGTGGCGATAGATCCTAATGCCACAAACTGGTGAATCATGGCAAAAGTTCCTAATGCAACAATTGTGTTCCGTGGCAATAGATCCCAACGCCACGAACTGGTGAATCGTCGCAAAAGTTCCCAATGCAATGATTGTGTTCCGTGGCGATAGATCATAATGCCATGAACTAGTGAATCGTGGCAAAAGTTCTTAATGCAACGATTGTGTTCTGTGGCAATAGACTCTAATGCCACGAACTAGTGAATAATGGTAAAAGTTCCTAATGCAATGATTGTGTTCTGTGGTGATAGATCCTAACACCATGAACTACTGAATCGTGGCAAAAGTTCCTACTGCAACGATTGTGTTTCGTGGCGTTAGATCCTAACGCCACAAACCAGTGAGTCATGGCAAAAGTTCCTAATGCAAAAATTGTTTTCCATGGCAATAGATCCTAACTCCATGATCTACTGAATCATGGTAAAAGTTCCTAATGCAACGATTGTGTTCCGGGGCGATAGATCCTAATGCCACGAACTGGTGAATCATGGCAAAAGTTCCTAATGCAACGATTGTGTTCCATGGAAATAGATCCTAACGCAACGAACTAGTGAAATGTGGCAACAAATCCTAATTCAATGATTGTTCTATGGCGATAGATCCTAACACCATGAACTAGTGAACTGTGGCAACAGATCCTAATTCTACGATTGTGTTCCGTGGTGATAGATCCTAACGCCACAAACTAGTGAATTGTGGCAATAGATCCTAATGCAACGATTTTGTCCTGTGGCGATAGATCCTAATGCGACAAACTAGTAAATCATGGCAACAGATCCTAATGCTATGATTGTGTTCCATAGCGATAGATGCTAATTCCATGAACTAGTGAATCATGGCAAAATACCAAGCTTATTGCAATGATTTAGTATTCATTGCAATGCAATCGTTGCAACAGGTCGGAATACTTGTAGTGTCTGACCAAGCCCTGTACACACTGAAGTCAAAATCGCAGGAAGGTAGATGAGTCTAAAATTTGTAAATCAGCTTCTTCCTCTCATCATCAGTAGCCTTATCTGTAACGATGACTGTGAACGAGCAATAGGGCAAGGTGGCCATATGATATCGCCCGTAAGAAACTCCTAGAGACACAGACCACGCATATGTAGACGCATGTTGGGAATCTAGTCGCGATAGCTGGTGTTGTTGAACTGTGGACTAGGATACTTCCCCCGGTACTACTAAGAAGTTGTCCGCGGAGGTTTGTATTCGGATGGGGCGCTAATAAAGATCGAGAACAAGAGGTGAACACAGAGAGTTTACATGGTTTGGGTCACCTGAGCACAATACCCTGCTCCACGGGGTGTGTGTTGGTTATCTGAGTATGAGTGTGTATGAGCTTGGATGCGTCTGACATGACTTGTCCTTTCTACCGTGCAGTGCAACCCTTTTATATGCCAAGGACTAGCTGTTACAGTATGCACCTTGGCTCGCCATGTGGCCCTAGCAGTAATAACCGCCCTATACACGATCTATAGTGTTAAAGTTGGTTAATAGCATGATAATGTGCCTTAACAGCAGCATTACCAGTTTTGATAGTCCTCTGATCATGTATCATTAATACAGCATTAATGATGCGTTAAACAGGTCTTTTAATGGCCAATTAATAGCCCTTGAATGTTCGCATCGTTGGAGATCATGTTGTCTTCCCGTTGCAGACTTAGGTCCGAGCACGTGACACGTGGAAGATCTGGAGCTTCCCTCTACTGGGGGATAGGTCTGGTGCTAGTGGACAAGTGGCAGTGCTGGAGCTTCCCTGAGGAGGGAGATAGGTCCGGCTCTATAGGACACATGGTAGCACCGGAGCTACCTAAACGAGGGAGGTAGGTCCGGCTCTTCTGGACATGTGGCACCGGAGCAACCCTGTGGAGGGAGGCAGATCCGATACTGCGGGGCGCGTATCTCCTTCGGACGTCCGCCACCTAGATATAAGAACTCCATGACTTTGTTTATAGTACCAAGGGGTAGCTGGTACGTAGGGTACCGACAGGGGCCCTCGGGCCCACCTCAGGGAGAGGTTATGCTACTGGAGGTGGGGCCATCATTGATTCTCGCACTGCTGCTCCAAAGTCTTTTCCTAAGCGGTTGAAGCAACAACGCACAGTTATGCCATTGCCACATGGCACTTCTTGATATGGTGAGTGGGATCTTGGTGTGTGAATCTTACGTAATTGAAGATCGTCAGTTCCCAATATGAAGTTCGTATCGGTTCTAGCATAATCTTTGTAGCCCTATCAGACTGCCATCCTCGGGCTTCCAACTTCCCATCATGACAACGGTTTGCCTGGTGCAACTTTTTAACAAAGTGAACCCAGGCCCCCTTATCATTGACGAGGTTATTCATGATTCAGGTTCGGATGTAGTTTCTATCCAATCGTTGCAGAGGCTTACTAAAGGGACAAAGTTTGCACTGGAAGAAAATTGTTTACGCTTTCATTTGATCTTGTGCTTAGAGCCCTCTGCCCTTGCATCACTTTTCCCACTTATGCTCCATTTTGAGGCGATGGAGTTAAGACATCCTCGCAGCAGGATCAAGAACGATAGTGAGTTGTCGATAGTCCGCACCTACATGGGGTGGTCGAGTGACTCCTTCAAGAATTCGATTCGCTTCAGCAAGTTTCCTTTCAAGAAGGAAAGCGATGGCGAGATAATGTACTTCTCAGCGTTCGCCATGGTGGGGCTCATTCCGCCATTCTCCAGCTTCTTTTTAATGTTGATAGACTTCTACGGTTTGCAGCTCCACCACCTCGACCCCCACTCCTTCTTACTGGTGGCAACTTTCGTCCATTTTTGCGAGATGTGGGTGGGTGTCGCCCTGCATCGAGCTCTTCCAGACCTTCTTCACGGTTCACACAACCGGGAAAATGAACGAGTTCCTTGGCTTCTACTACTTCGTGAAGCGCAAGAATTCACCCTTCAAGTACTTGAAGACGTTTCCTTTCGGGAAGTGGGATGGCTGGAAGAAGGATCGGGTGGTCATCAGGGTGGATTGACATGATAGGATGGAGCTGCCAAATGGCTTTCCCAACATCGACACCAACACCTGGGAGGTGCTCCCGGAGCTGACGGAAGAGTACAACCCTGTGAGACCTATGTGTGCTTAATACATTGGCTATGATGATAAAAGTTTTGAATACTGCCAAAACACACGTCTCAACAAGGTCCGAGCTCTTGCAAGGTCCGACAATAGGTCCGACTTGTTTTGGGTAGCTCCGAAAAGGTCCGATGTAAGGTCCGACTTGCTTTGGCTAGGTCCAACTTCTTTGTCTAGGTCTGACTTATTTAGGCTAGGTTCAACTTGTTTTGTCTAGGTTTAACTTCTTTGCCTAGGTCCGACTTGCTAAGGCTAGGTCCGACATGTTTCTTCTAGGTCCGGCGCATGGCCCGACTAGCTTTGGTAAGATCCGGTGCTAGGTCCCGCTGGCTTTGGTAAGCTCCGGTTCAAGGTTCGGTTAGCTTTGGCAAGGTCCGGTGCTTGATTGCAATTGTTCTGCTTTTACCTTGCAATGTTTCAAACTTACTTTACATCTTGGAAAGTTTGCTTAGTATTATTTTACTATGTTTTTGGTTTGTTTTGGAGGATATGGCTGATATCATTATGCTATTGTTTGCAACATGCTTATGTGAGGTGCTCACGTAAGGTGTTGTGGTTATTGGAACTGATGAGAGGCAAGTCGAGGACTTGTGCTCGTAAGTATTGGTTGTTTATTTATGCAGGTGTTGCTTGAATTCTTCCAAGTCTTGCAATGATAAAATTGGTTTAGGTTTTGATTCTCATGATCATGCTAAGGCACATCCACCTAAAATTGTAAAGTCATTAGGAAGTGGTTTGATTCAAACAGTTCCTAAACATAAAGAAGTGGTTTTAAAATCTGCGGGGGTGCTGTCTCATTCAACTTCTAATAAACATGTTGCTTGCTCATCTAGACATGAACACAAAGTTAAATTTCATTGTACCTACAGTGGTAGAGATGTTCATGTCATAGATTTTTGTTATAGACTAGCTAAACAACAGAAAAAGGAAATAATGATTGCTAGATAACATAACAACCGAGCAAAACTTGTTGTGCGTGCTAAATCGAATGTTAGGAACATGCAACCTGCTGTAATGAGTCGAAAACATGCAAAGTTTGCTCCCAAACCTACTGTTTTTGGTGCTACACATGTAGCACCCTGTAGGTCAGTAGTTGGGAACAAGAATTCTCAAACTTTGGCTCATAAACCTGTTGTTTTATCTCAGCTTTCGCATGTTATTCCAGTTGGACGTCGTGTGACTCAGTATTGGATTCTTAAATGTCTTTTAACTAATCCAATATTGAGTCATAGACATATTGTGCCTCTATGTAGGTTACACGCTTGAGGAAGGAGAACATTTGCATTGTGGATTCAGGTTGCTCACGCCACATGACTGGTAACAAAGATTGGTTCTCCTCTCTCTCTTTTGTGTCATGTGTAGAGAATGTTACTTTTACAGATAATTCTTCAACTCCTATAATTGCTAAAGGTTCGATTAGAGTAAATAATCACTACACTTTGAAGGATGTGGCACTTATTAAAAATTTGAAATACAACTTGCTTTATGTTTCACAATTGCTAGATGAAAATCTGGAAATTATTTTCACTAAAAATTGTTGCAAGTTTGTATATTCAAACAGTGAGCTTATTTTTAACTAGTCTCATTTTGGATGAGTTTTTAAAGCTGATTTTGATATGTCACCCTCTAAGCATAGGTGTCTAGTTGCTAATGATTCAAAGGATTTAAATTTTTTGCATCGTAGAATTGGTCACGTAGGCTTTGATAATCTAACGTGTGTTAGTGCTCTTGATCGTATACATGGGCTGCCTAAGCTTAATGGGGACAAAGAAATTGTGTGCTCTTCTTGTAGACATGCTAAGATGGTTGCAGGTTCACACGCTCCTCTCACAATGACCATGACAACTGAAGCGGGTCAACTTTTGCACCTTGACACCGTAGGACCTTCACGTGTTCAATCCTTCAGAGCTAAATGGTATGTTCTTGTGATTGTTGATGACTATTCTAGATACTCTTGGTTTTACTTTATGGCATCTAAAATGAAGCTTTTAGTCACTTTAGAACTTTATTTCTTATATTATCAATTGATCACCCAGGATCTTTAAAAGCAATTAGAAGTGATAAAGGGACCAAATTTAAAAATCAATCAATTGATCACTTCTATGCTGAAAACGGAATATATCACCAATTTTCTTCACCATATGAACCTCAACAAAATGATGTTGTAGAGAGAAAGAACAGAACCTTAGTTGAGATGGCTAGGACTATGCTTGATGAATATCAAACTCCTAGAAAATTTTGGGTAGATGCAATTGCAACCGCTTGTTCTGTATCTAATTGTGTTTTCTTGCATGCTAAGCAAGGAAAAACACCATATGAACTTTGGTTTGGACATATACCTAGTGTCACACACTTTTGGGTCTTCGGTTGTAAATGCTTTGTTAAGAAACATGGTAATCTTGATAAATTTGAAGCTAGATCTATTGATGGCATGTTTATTGGTTATCCGTCTCATACTAGAGGCTACCGTGTGCTTTTACTTGACACTAACAAAATTGTGGAGACTTGCGAGATTTCTTTTGATGAAGATAGCCCAGGTACTAGCTCTAATATTGCAGGTCAAGATCCATATCTACAGAGAGAGAGTATTTTCATCGAAGAAAACGAAGAAGTGGTGCTTCTGCCCGAAAATTCAGAAGCAAATGACGTTGATCACGCTGCTAATTTTGCAACACAAATAGCACCACAAACTACTGCAGCTGGTACAGATCGTCCTCAAGCCACAAGTTCTTCGATTTGTGGTCAATATGAAAAATAAGGAGCTTGTGAAGTATCTACTCCCCTCCGAATCCTCAAAAGTCATCCTTCACAACAAATCATTGGGAGCTTGCACGAATGAATCGCACGGTCCAGGTTTTGCGATCCAAACTCTCACACTCATTCTGCTTTTGTTGCTTCTTTTGAACCGAAAGATATATCACACAAACTCACTAATGAATCTTGGATTATTGCTATGCAAGAAGAGTTAGAAAATTTTGAAAGAAATAATGTTTGGAAACTTGTACCTCCACCTCAAGATCACACTTTGATTGAAACTAAATGGGTGTTTAAAAATAAAATAAAAAAGTGAGGATGGGGTTGTGGTTAGGAATAAGGCTAGGTTGGTCGCTCAAGGTTTCACACAAATTGAAGGTCTAGATTTGGATGAAACTTTTGCTCCTGTTGCTAGATTAGAAGCCATAAGAATTTTGTTAGCTTTTACTATATCTAAAGGTTTCAAGTTATATCAAATGGATGTTAAAAGTGCTTTTCTTAATGGCTACATAGATGAGGAGGTTTATATCAAGCAACCACCGGGTTTTGAAAATCTATATTCTCCTAATCATGTTTACAAACTGTCCAAAGCCTTGTACGGTCTCAAACAAACCCCTAGAGCATGGTATGATAGGTTAAAAACAATCTTACTTGAAAAGGGGTTTACCATGGGCAAGGTTGATAAAACTCTTTTTGTGCTTAAGCATGGCAATGACTCATTATTCATTCAAGTGTATGTGGATGATATTATCTTTGGTGTGCTTCTCATGATCTTGTGTCCAAGTTTTCAGCTATGATAAGTTCAGAATTTGAGATCAATATGATGGGAGAACTCATGTAATTTTTGGGGCTGCGAATAGAGCAAACCAAGGAGGGAACCTTTGTGCATCAAAGGAAGTATACAAAAGACCTCCTAAGGCGCTTCAACATGGAAAAAAGCAAGCCTCTTCGGACACCAATGGGAACAATGACAACACTTGAACTTGATGAAGATGGTGATCCGGTCGATCAAAAAGAATACAGAAGTATGATTGGATCACTTCTGTACCTCACGGCATGAAGACCAGACATACAATTCAATGTATGTCTTTGTGCATGGTTTCAAGCTTCCCTACGTGCTTCACATTGTCAAGCCATGAGAATTTCAAAAGAATTCTTAGGTACTTACATGAAACTCAAGAATTTAGCATTTTTCTTCCTTCTTCCTCAACCGTTACTTTGAAAGCTTTTTCGGATGCTGATTTTGGGGGTTGTAGGATTGATAGGAAAAGTACTTTGGGTGCTTGTCATTTTCTTGGTAATTCACTTGTTGCTTGGTACTCTAGAAAACAAAAGTCTGTTGCACAATCCATGGCTGAATCTAAATATGTAGTTGCTGCTAGCGCTTGTTCACAAATTCTTTGGATTGTTCAAAAACTTAAGGACTATGGGGTTGATCTAGATTGTGTTCCACTGTTTTATGATAACACTAGTGCCATTTGCATTTCTAAAAATCCCGTGCAACATTCGAGAACAAAGCACATTGACATTAGGTATCACTTTCTCGGTGATAATGTTCAAAAAGGAAACATTGTGCTTCCCAATGTAGATCCCGAACAACAATTGGCTGATGTTTTCACAAAACCTTTGGATTTCACTCTATTTTGTTTCATTCATAGTGAAATAGGGGTTATGCATCTCATGGCTTAAATTGAGGGGGGGGGGGGGTTTGGAACTTGGGAAGTCTATGCATGAATATGAATTTAAAATAATATGAGCATAGTATTTCATACATATATGACTTTGTGATTCCTTTTACATGCTGGAAGTTATTACTACATTACTCATGTTATATATTTTGTAGTTTTTGCCATGACTAGTAATTGGAATAATTACTTACACTAAATCTGGTCATGGTCGAACTTTCTTGCTATTTTGAACTTGTTGCATGCTCATAAGTGCTTCTAATAATGACAAATTAATGAATCAACTCACATGTTGAGCTTTTATTATCAAATAAAAAATGAGAAAAGATCAAGAGAATATGCATGCATCACACTTCTTCTTTTGAGATGGCTTATCATTGCACTTATATATGAACTTGGAAGAAGTTGTGTATGACTAAAACCATGTCCTTAAGCTTCTAATTGTCAAATGACATAGGCTTGGCTTGGTTGGTTAGAATAAGGAATATGCGGCATACAATCTCTTGCAAATGCCATATGATCTGAATTTGTGCTTCGAAAAATAATAAAAATGCAGCAACAAGTGTCATGCTTTCAGGTCTTGAAATAGTTAAGTTTGTGAGATCATGACTTGCTTAAATTGTAAATTACATTTGATCTCTAGATGGCTTACACTACTTTATATATCTCATTGTTGTGATAGTGTAAGTTACTTGATAGTATGACTTGGATAAGCTTTGTTTTATATGTATGTCATCTTATGCTCATATCAAATTAAAATTTCTCTTTTGTACCTTGCTGAATACATTGTCAAAGGGGGAGAAGCACATTGCACATATTCACAAGTGTTTTGGCATGATTCTTTTCAGGAGGAGAATTTTTGTGTTTCTTCTCATTTTATTTCTGATTTACTAAGGGAGAGAAATAAGTATAGGGGGAGAAATATTTGTTTTGAAATTTCTTTCTTTCTCATTTGATTGTTTTCAAAAAATTTCATAAGCCAATGTACGGATTTTAAGTGGTGTTGCCAGTGCATTCATCAAGGGGGAGATTGTGAGACCTATGTGTGTTGAATACATTGGCTATGATGATAAATGTTTTGAATACTGCCAAAACACCTATCTCAACAAGGTTCGAGCTTCTGTAAGGTCCGAAAATAGGTCCAACTTGTTTTGGGTAGCTCCGGAATGGTCTGACGTAAGGTCCGACTTGCTTTGGCTAGGTCCGACTTCTTTGTCTAGGTCCGACTTATTTTGGCTAGGTCCGACTTGTTTTGTTTAGGTCTGACTTCTTTGTCTAGGTCCAACTTGCTATGGCTAGGTCCGACATGTTTTTGCTAGGTCTAGCGCAAGGTCCGACTAGCTTTGGTAAGCTCCGGTGCTTGGTCCCGCTGTCTTTGGTAAGCTCCAGTGCTTGGTCCCTCTATATTTGGTAAGCTCCGATTCAAGGTCCGGTTAGCTTTGGCAAGGTTTGGTGCTTGATTGCAATTGTTCTGCTTTTACCTTGCAATGTTTCAAACTTCCTTTACATCTAGGAAAGTTTGCTTAGTATTATTTTACTAAGTTTTTGGTGTTTTTTGGTGGTTATGGCTGATATCATTATGCTATGGTTTGCAACATGCTTATCTGAGGTGCTCACGTAAGGTGTTGTGGTTATCGGAACTAATGAGAGTCAAGTCGAGGACTTGTGCATGGAAGTATTGGTTGTTTATTCATGTGCAGGTGTTGCTTGTGTTCAATACATGTCTGGTGACATGATCCATTGAACTAGTATTAGGGAGAAGATTAGGTTCAACAACCAAGTTCGAGAGGAATTGTGGTTGAGTTGATTGGGAGGTTGCACAACATGTTTGAATCAAGAAAAATGCATATGAAGGTATTGTAGACGTTGCTGGAAGATGTTTGCACGTGTGCATAGAGTGCATGGAAGTGGATTCATGGTTCCAAGGCATTATGAAGATATGTGGACGTAAAGAATTGGTTGGAAAGGTCCAACCGGCTTGGTTATGGACTCAGACAGCGGCTGAGTCGTGTTTGACTCAAATATGGAAACATTTGAGTTGGTTATGATAGATTTCCGTGTGGGTCACGAAGTTGAGTTTTTTTATAAATGTGGAATAAGTTCCTAAGGTGTTTGGAAGTCTTAATATTGCTTCTATCTGTGTATAGAAGAGTCTTGAGCAGTTATGGAAAGTTTTGATGGAAACTGAGTAGGATACGAGTCCTAGTTTGGTTTGGGTTGGCCTCATTGGATGGTTATATATGCAAGGGAGGCTAGATCTCATGGTGCATGGATTTTGGGATGTTCCTATTGTGTTCTATTGAATAAAGATCATAGTTTAAAGGAACTTTTGTGCCTTGTTCATCCGACTTGTCTCAGGCAAGTTTTTCTCATTGAGTTTCTGCACAGCACTACCTTGCTTTGGTGGTTTTATCATAACTCAAGTTTTACATATCAAATTGACGTGATTCATTTTGGGTTGTCTTAACAACTTTATTATATATCATCTGTGAAAATTTCATGGTCACTGAATTTGTGGTTTCTGATCTACACGAGTTTCTTTGCAGTATTGTAAATCTATTTTTTCTCGGGTAGAACAGATTGACTTTTGTTCGATCTTTTGATTGTAACTTGAGTTTTTCTCGGGTATTTTCATGATTCTTGTTGTGATGCCTTTGTGACTTTATACTCCATAATCTGTACTAGTTTTGTAACAATTGATCACATTTAGATCAGTTGCATACATGGTTTTTACCAATTGATTTTCTGCCAAGGCATTTTTTGTTGCTTCCGCTGAAAAAGTTTTAACCTACCATTTACCCCCCCCCCCTCTAGTAGCTTTCACATGCTCATTGATCCTACAAACCCGATCTTGACAAGGATTTGTAGTTGCATGGAAGGAGGGGTGACCCCTCTGATGGTGATTGCGAACTTCCTGACCAACCGTTGGGCTCCACTGAAGAAGAGGGAATGGCCTGCATGGGAATTCAGTGGAGAAATGGATGCATACCGGATTGATGATGGTCTCGGGTCAAACTTGGATGAAAATTATTTGAAGCTTCATCTCCAAAAGTTGCACCACGAAACCATCAATCCTGATGACCTCACACCTCCAGCAGAGTTCCTACCCCTGACCATAGTTTCGGAGTTCAGGAGGGAGCTGCAGAAGAAGATACCGCTGCTTGATGACTTAGGCATTGTGGAGAGACGTAGAAGTACTCCTCCAGCAGGGATATCAATCCACGGAGGTTCAGAGGGCACGACTGCTGCAGCTTCAAGTTAGAAGAAACCCGACCCAAGTCGGGGTAAGGGCAAAGAGCCCATCGAAACCTTCAGTCGAAAGAGAAAGTTGGCATAGTCTAACGGCAGTTACATCAGATCGAATTTGACGCATAAGGTGCCTCCGCCTCGGCCAAGCCTCAACTCCATGATGGTTGTGCCTCCAACATCGACAAGTCCAGCTCTAAAGGCAAGATCATCTTTGGATCTAGCGCCTGCATTGGGCACTAGTTCTGGCAATTTGACTCTGGCCCCAACGCCGACAATGGGCTCCAGGTTCGAGGTCCCTTCTCACACGAGGGAGGTCCCAACTGAGGTGATGCCGGTGGATGCTTCAAACTCTGAGATGAAGGCTGGAGCCTCTGCCTCACCGGCGATTGTGGGTTCTGGCTCCGGTCGTCCCAGAAAGAAGATTCGTACCGACTGGAGCGGCAACGTCCCTAGGTAAGGGCCAGCTCTTTAGTTTGTGTATTGATTTTGTTTTTTGCTTTTTCTTGAATTCTCTATCCTCTGTTTCCAGAGTATGAGAGGAATTTCTGCTCCAGCATCCGCCAGTGCCTCGGTCTCAGAAGTCGCACCATTCAGAGCCTCCACTGTTGAAATAGCTCCTCCGGTGGTGCAGGCAATCGACCCTACAGCTTCGGTGCCTGCTAGCACCGAGACGACCTCAGCACCACTAGTCAAAGAAGAAGCCGCAATTGCGCCAGAGCAAGCTTCAACTGCTCCGGAGCCAGTACCAGAGGTACTTGCACTAGGGCCAACTACTCTGGAGCTAGTACCGGAGGTACCGGCGCTAGTACCGGATATTTTGGAAGCTGCGGTTGAAGCTCCAATACCATCTCTGGAGGAGACAGTGCCATTGGTAGAAGATCCGGCTGCAGGACCTTCTTCTTCTGTGCTTATGGTTTAATATCCGGTTGCGGGACCCTTTTCGTCAGCGCCGAAGATAGAAGATCCGGCTGGGAGACCTTCCTCGTCCGCCCCGGAGATAGATGAACTTCCGGAGATCATCCCCGCCGATGTCGAGCTGTTGGAGTCCATGCTCGTACCATGGGCTTTGACGACTGTTCTGGAAGACCCGAGGGCACCAGAGGACGGACCCCAAGCAGGCCCGTAGCCAATCCCGCTAGCGTTGTTGATTGACAATGCCTGCTCCAGCCTCCGCCAGGTCCAGCTCACCTTCGACTACGAGCGCAAGTCTCTTGAAGAATAGCGCACCATGCTGGGGCGTTGGCACCAAAAGTTGTACTTTGAGATGAAGTTGACGCAGTCCCGGCTCGGACCGGAAGGAGTGGGTGGCATCGGAGAAGGCCCGGCAGTTGCGCCTGAACAAGGCATTAGATGAACGAGAGGTCGCTATAAAGGCCCTTAATAAGAAGATCCAAGAGATCTACAACCATGCCTAGAGGGCCAATGAAGTGGCCGAAAGCCACTCGGAGATTCTCAACATTGTGAGGGAACAGCTCCTCAAATGTTGGGATGAACTGGATAATAAAGAGGATGGACTCCAAAAAAAGAGAAGATCCAGAAGAGGGAGGATGAACTCTCTCATAAGCTGGCACGCGGCGAGTAGGACTTGGCTGACCACGTGGAGAATTCAAGTTCTTGTGCGAACAAGAGAAGCAACGAGTGTGGCTGACAAAGGAAGGAGTCAGCAATAGAGAAAGTGTTGTTCTACTAGGGAGGATATGGTGAAAACGAAGGTGAAGGACCTTGCAAAAAAGCGAAGCCGCATTCACCCCTGAGAGAAACACATTGCCGACCAAGAGAAGATGCTAGCTGGATGGATCCAGCGGCACGCCAAGGAGGTCGAGCGTTTCTCGAAGGAGGGTTCTACAGAGCTCTCTTCTACAAGGAGGTCACTGGAGGAGCTCCAAAGCATGAGAGCAATTGAGTCCCAGCAGGTGTGGGACTTCCTCGGGTGGGTGAATGAAGCTCTGGTACCTTTTGGGTTTAGCCCGGTTCGACCGGCTGATCTGGAGCCAGAGATGGACAAGGCACTGGTAGCGCTCAACTCAGCAGGTACTAAGCTTGAGGCTCTGGGAGATATGGTCGTCGACGAGATCGAGACTGAAGTGAAATCTCTGGCTAGGAACACCGCAGAGTATGTGCTGACGTGCTTCCAAAACTGAGAGTCCTCGACATATCTAGCTCTGGTGTTCAAAGGACCCATTGCCGAGGAGGAGGAAGCTGCCAAGGACAGCATCCAAGAAGCCGCCGAGAAAGTTGCTTCATTCTTCATGGGGAACTAGCTAGGACCTTTCACTTTTGCCTTCATCTAGTAAATCTCTAATTTGAATGAATGAAATCCTTTTGAATCCCAATTTTGTCTTCAATACATTGCCCTTTATCTTGTTGGCCCCCTGGTAGATGTGTTCAATTGATTGAGGACATCTACCATGAGGATTTTGAAAATGTATTGAAAGCTTGATTGCTCCGAACTTGTAGTCAGTATGATAGCTCTGAGGTTCGAGGCTTGCTTCCGAAATCTCCAACGACCCTTTGTTACATCGACGATGGGTGCCCTGGGAGTTATTGGAGTATGTTCGCTTCGACGGCGCCCACTGTCAACACGTAAAACATCGACGGCAAGCCCCCTGGGTGTTGTTGAAGCTTTATGCTTCGACGGCGCCCACTATCAACGCGTAAAACATTGACGGCGGGCCCCCTGGGGGTTGTTGGAGCTTGTTCGCTTCAAAGACGCCCACTATGAACGCATAAAACATCGACGACGGGCCCCCTGGGAGTTGTTGGAGCTTGTTTCTTCGACGGCACCCACTGTCAATGCGTAAAACATCGATAGCAGGCCACCTAAGGGTTGTCAGAGCTTGTTCGCTTTGACGAAGCCCACTGTCAACACGTAAAACATCGACGGCGGGCCCCCTGGGGGTTGTCAGAGCTTGATGCTTCAACAGTGTCCACCATCGCCTATGTCGATTACTGTCAATTGTTCATTTTTCCTGCGCATGAAAGACAAGAAAAGCAGTAAAATTCATCCTCTTGCCTATAGCTTATTATCGGCTTATTATCCTTCTTTGAACTTTAGATCCTAACAAACTCACTGTGAAAACATAAGTATACTGATTAAACTTTCTTATATCTCAATGCTTTCCAGACCCGCATTATTAAGACCCACCAGAATAGGTGGAGTGGCATACTTAGGGTGCTAGACCAGGATAAGTCGATAGCGCACTTCGTACTTGTCACTGGCTTTGGTTTTCAGGCGAGTAGGCCATCTAGCAATACTAAGTTCTGATAGAAGATTATTAATAAAACTTATATATCACATGAATCTCTAAGACTAAATTTCAAATGGACTGCACAACATTGCTATTGACAAGAAGGTAAAAGATGATAAAAATAATGAGCTTGCGCAAAATTAATGCATGTAGAGTCTACTTGCACATAGATGTATTTCATTATAGGTCTGAATAACAGGGGAGACAAGGATACACTTAAAGTACAGGACCATGTTAAGTGTGCTATTCATCTTGTTCTAACCCAGGGAAAGTAAAGACACACCTAAAGTACGGGACCAAGTTAAGTGTGCTTTTGATCTAAGATCAACCAGCCTCTGTTCATAGACTCTATAATATACATTTCAGGCAAATACAGACTCACCTCTGTGTTACTAAGTGTAGAACTTACGAAGGTTCTCAATGTTCCATGGATTGGGAAGTGGTATATCATCCTCTGTTGCCAAGCGAACGCATCTGGGATGGGAAACTTTTGTTGCTCGAAAGGGACCTTTCCTGCTGGGAAAGTTTGTTCATCCCGTCGCGAGTAAGTATTCGCCGCAGTACCAGATCGCCTTCCTCCAACTGTCGGTTGTGCACATACCTTTGGTGATAGCCCTGGAGCACCTAGGGGTAGCGCGCATCATGGACAGCTGCTTGGCACCTTGCCTCGTCGATGAGGTCTAGGTCTTCATGTCGGAGCTGGTCCTGCATGGCTTTATCAAATGTCCAGACCCGAAGAGAACCCATGGTGATCTCTGGAGGAAGAACTGCTTCAGCTCCGTACACCAAGAAGAAGGGTGTCTCTCCTGTTGCCCAGCTGGGTGTTGTCCGGCTCGCCCACAACGCAGATGGAAGCTCTTCTATCCAGTTGGCGCTATGTTTCTTTAAGCGCTCATAAGTGCGTGTCTTGAGTCCCTTAAGTATTTCTGCGTTTGCTCTCTCAGCTTGGCCATTGCTTGTCGGATGAGCTACTGATGCGTAGCTAACTTGTATGTCAAGTTCTTTGCAGTACTCTTGGAATGGTGCACTTGTGAATTGGGTTCTGTTGTCAGTGATGACTCTGTTCAGAACTCCAAATCTGCAGACAATGGACTTCAAGAATTTGATGGTTGATTGCTTGTTGATAGTCACAACTGGAGTAGCTTCCGACCACTTCGTGATCTTGTCGATGGTGAATTACCACTTTTGCAGCTCAAAAAAATTGTTTTTTGAATAAAAACACTTTTTTCAAAACCCAACAATTTTGTTTTTGTAAAAATAAAGAAATAAAAATGATAGTTGAGAATATAGGATTCTCAACTTACTAAGAAAACCAAATATGCAGTTGGGAAAATCAAATTAAATGGGGAAAACCAAATAAAGAGAAAAGAAAAACAAAGAAAAGGATAACTACCAATTTAACCTATTGGCTAGGTCTCACCGCCATCCGATGAGATGGACATTCCTCCTTCTTCATTTCTTGACATCCGGGCGCAGAAGGATGGGCTCGGACGGCTTGTCTTGCTTCTTCCGCCATACCTTCTTTGGCGGCTTGGTGGACTTGGGCTTTTGGGGAGGCCCAGACTTTTCAGTCTTCTTGGGGTGTCGGCATGGACGATAAGACGGGTTTTCCCCATAGATCAAATTCCTCATGAATGCAATGAACGGGTCCACCTTTGGAGGTGTGATTTTGACCTATTGAATGTGATTAATAATCGTCCCATACTTGATACGGATCATGGAGCATTGCTCCAATTTTGGGCGAGAGCTAAACTTCTCCTCCTTGTCATTGCTATGGAAGTGGATTTCTCAAGCTCCCACATATATGTGAGCCTTCACGATGCTTAGGAATGGTCGCCCAAGAATGAGCGACGTATCCTTCTCGACCTCCATGTTGAGCACCATGAAACCCACGGGTATGAAGCAATTCCGGATTTTCACCAGAACATCTTTAGCGATGCCGGTCGGATAACAGACGGAAGAATCAGCCAGTTGGAGCTGCATTGGTGTTGGAGTAAGTTCTGTGAAGTTTAGCTGGTTAAAAACCACCTTGGGCATCACACTCACACTTGCTCCAAGGTCACAAGGGGCCTTGTCAAAGTGGTGAGCCCCAATTGAGCATGAAATTGTAGGACATCCAGGGTCCTTCAGCCAATAGCCTTCTTGTAGAGAAATCAAATTGACATTTTCCACAGGAGGTTTGGGCTGTCTGGCATGTTGCCATTCTCCACTCGAGGAACAGCAACTTCCAGTTGAGACAACTGAGTTTCCAACATTTTGTTAAAACTCAATTGATTCTTAAAGGCTGAGGATAGTCCTTCAATCTTGGCATTAATGCTCTCTAGGGTCTTGCCATTGGCCTACAGCTTATTGGATATAGCCTCATTGATCTTCAGCTGGCCGATGGCAAGTTCTCTCATGTTGGGTTGATTTCCATTGTTGCCATTGTTGTTGTACCCTCCTTGAAAGAATGGGCGTTCTTGGCCCCACCCTTGACCTTCTGGATGATAGCCATTGTTGTTTCCATTGTTGGCTACGTATAGGGCATCCTCTCGGGTTTTTGGGCAGTCATTGTCCAAATGGCCCGTGTTGCCACAGACTTCAGAAGTTATGTGAGAGTATAAGGCATAGGCATTGCCACATACCTCACCATTTCCTTGTCCATCAATTTTCTTAATAAGGAGGTCTAATTTGGCAGCAATCATGTCCACCTACTTTAAGGTGTGCATGCCTCGCTGGCGGGTATGGAGACACTCGTCGCTCCAACCCATGTTTGACACCATCTTCTCAATCAAATCTTTGGCTTTGGGCAACGTCAATCAGAAGAAGGCACCTCTAGCAGCAGCATCAACATGGTCACGGGCGAAAGGGATTAGCCCGTTGTAGAAGTTTTGGATGATGAGCCAATCATCCATCCCATGGTGGGGACAGGCTAGGATGTACTCCTGAAGCCTTTCCCAAGCCTCGGGAATATATTCCTTGGCGTCTTGCTGGAAGCTGGAAATTCTTCCACGTAGGGCATTGGTCTTGCCCAACGGGAAAAACTTGGCGAGGAATGCCGTAGAACATTTCTCGCAAGTGTCTACAGCACTTTCATTCACGTAGAACCACTGTTTCGCTCTCCCAAGAAGAGAGAACGGAAACAGCCTAAGACGAACAGCATCAGGAGATACGTCCTTGATCTTAAAAGTGATGTAGATCTCAAGGAACTGTTGCAGGTGAGCACTTGCATCCTCGTTAGCCTTCCCACAAAATGGGTTGGTTTGCACCATAGTGATAAGGCCAGTCTCTTGATTTTGAAGTTTACGTCTCCCATGTTAACAGTGGGCACAACATGCACATTGTTAGTAGAGGGAGCCAAAAACTAATGAAGGGTCTTCTGGGCCATTAGCGTTTTGATTGTTGATGCAGTTGCGCTGGCTTGCTTTGCTACTCAATGCTTCTGAGGAGTAACAACACGAGGTCGATCTCTCAGAAGGGATTTGGGATCTTCAACAAAGTTTTCCAGCAAGCGAAAACCAGACATACACTACCCTTATTTCACATAAAATACAAATAAAAAAAAGGTTATCCTACTAAAACCTACCAGGGTCCTATCCTATTCATTCAATCATTTCAGCTGCCTTCCTGAGCAATAGTGCCAGAAATGCTTGTTGACGGTTCATACGCACTACTAACAATTCATCTATAGCAGTGGTGCCAGAAATGCTTGTTAATAGATTTTAGATTATACATATAAATCCGCAAGCGCACGGAAACTATCGATGTAGCATTTCCCCTCTAAGAGTATTCCCAAAGGGTGTCATTTATGTTCTCCCAAAGAATATAAATGATATTTCCTTCACATAATTGAGTTATATTGACAGGTGAAATTTGTATGTGACAGCCGTCAATAGTAGCCATGCAAACACGTCGACATTTGCCCGAAGCAAAGTGACGAGTGTGAGTTCCTATTTGTCAGTCAGACCTCCCGATATATGGGAGGTCTGAGCGGCACATATTTGAACGACTTTGACGGGAACGTCAGTGTCGCCACTTGGTTGCACACGAGGTGCAGAGGATGAGCCGCGCTAGCGCGAGCTCGGTGGTTGTTGAGCAGCTTGCTCCTTTCCAGATTCCTCTTCTTGCGCTGTTGCAAGCGCATGAAGTTCTTCTAGCACAGTAACCCTAACAGTGTGGTCCCATCGAATTCGTAGGATGCCTGACGGAGTTCGCATATTCAACACGAGGTAGTTGTAGTGGCCACAGCCATGAACCTATACAAGGATGGCCTACCTACGATCGCGTTGAAGGGGAGATTGATGTGTGCCACATCAAACACCAGCTTCTCGGACCTATAGTTGTCCCGTGTCCCACTGGTAGGGTAACCGATCTGAGAGGCGTGATGGCTCCCAGACCTACTCCAGAGAATGGGTGTGAGGGCCTAAGGTTCCAGAGATTGAGTTGGAGCTTCACAAAAACTGTGAAGCTAAAGAGGTTGAGCGTCGTGCCTCCATCCACCAGGACATGGAAGGGCTGGATATGGTTGATAGTCAGGGAGACCATCAGGGGCAATTGTCTAGCTGCAACCATGTTCTTCGAGCAGTCTGAAGCATTGAAAGTAATGGAAGTATCCATCCACTTCTGGTGAGGCTCCTCCTTGGCAGTAGGAGCAGCTGCAGCCATCTCTCGACACATAGTCTTCAGGATGCGCCAGGAGGTGATGTCCCAAGATCCTCCATACATCATATGGAGAGTCTTCCGATGCTCGTTGTTGGAGATATCGGAGTCGTTATCGACGCTGTTGTAGACTGCCTTTAACGCCTTCTTGGCGTCTTAGAAGCCTAGCTCCTGATCGGACGGAGCTTCATCGACTTTTTACTTCCCTTCCCGCTGACGGAAAGGGGTCTCGTCTTGTCTCTTGTTGTTGCATTCAGCAAGCCTCTTGACCTCACGACAGTCTTCTAGATTGTGGCTTGTTGATTTGTGAATCGGACACCACATCTTTTCACTGTCGCCGTCTTCAGACGGTGGTCGAGGTTGCTTGTCAGGGCGTGGACCCCGGCCACTAGGAGCTGTGGCACCGACAGCAGTAGGTGTGTCGGCAAGTGACTTCTTCTTGCCATTTGACTTCTTCTTCGATTTTTTTACAGCCGGAGGCAGTAGCTTCAGCTTTAGAGGCAGACTGCTTGGCCTGCGCAGCTGGTTTGGAGTGCATTTCATGGCCCTCCGCAGCTCTGGCACATTTGTCGGCCAAGCTGAAGAGTTTCGTGATGCTACTGACATTCTTGGTTGCCAGCTTCTCCAGCATCTTCTTATTTCGAACCCCATATCCAAATGCAACGATGACAGAAGTGTTAGAGATAGAAAGAATGGTGTTCCGTACCTAAGAGAATCGCTGGATGAAGGACTGCGGCGACCCTCCTGACTTATGTTGTACAACGAACAGGTCCAACTCGGTGCGAGGTCGGGTGTAGGAGCTCCCGAAATTGGCGGTGAACTAACGACAGAGTTCCCCCCAACTGTATATGGAGTCGGGAGGTAAGCTCATAAACCAGGACCTTGCCGTAAAAGCCCGCTTTTCAGAAGAACAAAAACGCAAAAATGTGAACTTAAAATTTTTTGAAAGTGGACTTGGAAATCCAAACTCACATGAACCATATGAGTTAACCAATGTTCACTAAAAATAGGAACTTGTTAAAATTTTACATATAGAACATGGTTGCTAATGTATATTAGAACTTAAGGTGTAAAATTCTTAATTTCCATGTATTCACATTTTCAATGAAAATTAAAGGAGAAAAGAAAACAAAATAGTGAGAAAGAAAAAGGAATTATTCCAACCCTAAAATGGGACATTCAAAAATTCAAATCAAGCTACTATTCAAACTAGGTTCACATGAAGATTTGAGCTGCCCAATAGATGCCCCATATATCAAATAGCCCCCCTGCAAAATTTAAGAATTTTGGAAGCACGATTACTATTTAATACACTATGTAGATTGAAATGCCTTTGAATTCAAATTCGAAATTTAACTTCAAATGAAACATGATCAAAACCAGAATTTGATTTCAGAATCAAATCATACACATTTGTTTTAGGCCGGCTGCCAATTTTTACTAAATTTGGAGCTTGTTTGGTAATGATTTAAATTAGCAGAATAGGGATAAGGAAGAGGAGGGAAGTGGGTCCCACATGTCATGTATATCTTCAGAGGCAGAAATCAAGTTTGCTTCTTCCTGCTCGATCCCTGCTCTGCTCCATATAGCCGCCTGACTCCCTCTTGCGCCACGGCACTCCACCGCCCCCACGGGACCCCGCCTCCCTCACCGGCGCACCCTGTCGCCGGCGCAGGCTCGCCTCCCTGCTGGCCGCGCTTCACCGGTGCCCCACGTCCCCCGCCGCACATCTTGCGCTCTGCTGCTCGCCCTGGCCGCGCTGACTCGCCTCCCCGCCGTCCGCCTGCGCCGCCACGGCCTGCTCCCGGCCGCGCGCATCTCCCCTCCCTGGCTGCACGTCCCTGACCTCTGGCTAGCCGTGCCCCCGCCCCGCACGCGCCCCGCCGTGCGCCCCTGTTTGGTACTTGCCGCCTGCTGCAGCACCTCGCCACGGCAACGCGGTGCTCGTCGGCCTCTGTTCGCTCCAAGCCGCCCACCGCCGGCGCGCCAAGGCCTCTGCTCCATTCCCCAACGCCAGGACCATAGCCGCCTGCTTCTGCACGCCCACGGCCAAGCGCGCGTCCAGCCCTGCTGTCACCCACGGCTGCCCTGCTCGCGTCGCGCCCGTGCCGGTGATGGTCGTCCACCCTTGCTGCTGTCCAGGCCAAGCACCAAGTGTAAATGCCGCCACCGTGTCCCTGCTGGCCGCGCCTTGCCGCGTCGACCGTGAGCGCCATGACGCCATGTCCGTGCGTATGCCGGCGAGACTCCTTGCTGCCCGTCGTGTCATCCCTGCTCGTGCTCTTCACCCTCGGTATGTCATCGCAATGTTCCGCGTCGCTGCTGCGTCCTGGCAGCGAAGACTGTGATGTGTGTGATGGATAAGATGCAGGAAAAATACATTGACACAACAGAGATGACAATTAGTTCAAGGTTAGCTCTGATTTGTGCAAAGATTAGTTGGAACAGTGCTGCCGCCAAGTTGTTCGATGAAATGTTTACGAGGAAAGAACCAACTTTGTTGATGTGTAGAGCTGGTCTGTGATGCAGGGGTAGAGTGATGTTGCAACCGACAAGCCTAAGTGCCAAGATGCTCTTGGAATGTTGATGAAGTGACCAGATCAAGTGCACAACCAAGACGTTCTCTAAAATGCTTACAAGGTCAGTCACTGCCGTCGTCCTTCGCCCTCTGGTCCATGTTCTGCATTCATATCATTTCTATAGAAATCCCCAAGTTGACCTTCTTTGTATTTTGTATCTTGTTGGCTTGTTCGTGCGTGCTCGTGATGCTCCACCATGAGCGGCATCGACGTTGTTGACCACATGACATCGTCATGATGCTCTAAGCCGTCATCATGCCCTGGCATCGAGATGAAGGGTGCTTGTGATGTGTGTGGTGCTGGAACACAAGCACGACTCGTCGGGCTATGGTTGTCAAGCCAAATTAGGTTTTAGTCGATGTGAGGTTGATCGAGTCCTAGGTATAGCCAAGGTTCTCGATAAAATGTCATCCCGGTCAAACCAAGGTGGTTGGTGATCACCGATGACCTGTGGTTGAATAATGCGAGAACGTTGCGACCGACAACGAAAACTAGACCAAGGGGAACCTTGGATAAGAGTTTCTTGATCGTGTCGACGATGTTTCCTAACCGTCCGCAGAATTGCTTAACTAGGTGTGTCGTTTCATCCATGACAGGTTCGTCGAGTCGCTTTCCGACGATCGAGTCGACATCACTAACCTTGTGACTCATAAGGTGGTGTCCAGGATTCTGCTCATCACCATGGACGATTCCGGGTCGATGTGAACGTCAATGAGATGATCTTCCCGAGATGGCAAAGCATGTCGTCGCGACATAGTAATGCCTTATGTTCGAGTTCCAGGAGTTCACCGAGCTCATCTGGACAATCTTGCATAGGACAGTGCAATAGTGTCATGTAAGAACTTGGACGATGCTTGCGGAGATAGTCGTAGTGACTGATTTACCTAAAGGTCATTTGAACGTTGTCTTGGTACTCATGTTAGGTTAGCAGTGCTTGTGATGCCTTCTTAAGTCCAAGCAATGTTGGTCTCACTTCACTCCCAAGTGTCGCTAGGGTTTCACTTTGATTCATCCTTATAAGAACCCTGCAACCACACTTATCACTTAATTAGGTTTACTCCTTAATGAGTTTGTGTAACTTCATTGGTCGACTTCTATGTCGCGACCCTCTTTGTCACACACTCCACTCATACTCAAGCTTCGATGTCCCACCTCGATTCTGGGGTCATCCTTACTCTAATCAGTCCAACAATTCCACACCAGTCAATCTCAGGCTTCTCGAGTGGCATAGCTCCAAGTGTTAAGTGAATAATTGCATTGCGTGCTTGCATTGCACCGTTCGATTCACGTCTCTACACTACTATTACCAATTTACTTATCCATTGTTTCTCCACCCTTCTGAGAAAAATCTAATCTTCCTAGTCAAGCCTCTTCTTCTTAAGGTTTTACAACTCGTCGAGTCTATTATTAACTTACCTTAATTACTTATATGCATTTCATGTTGACAGGAATGTGATAATAGGTGATCGACGAGGAGCTTCGCTTGGAGGAGAAGGCCAGGGTGCCCATCGTGAAGTTACTTGGTGGAGTCCCAGAAGAAGACCACTAACCCTTGACATTTAATCGAGTCGCAAACTAAGGCAAGCCCCGGTTTGCATTTAAGAGCCTTTCAGAATTTTTCCAGTTTTATTCACTTACGTTTTCAGTTGATATTGTGCATTACGTATAAGGTGTTTGATACTCCAAGTGCATATCCACAAATCCTATGGGAGGGCTGAAACGGTTACAGCTTGACGTGTAGAACTGCCAATGCTAATAGTGTAGATATACCGGTCGAAGTCGTGTAGTAGGAATCTACTCGCGAGATAGAAATAACAGTTCGTATGAGGGTAAAAGATGAAATAATGGCTTATGAAATGAATACGAGACCGGGAAGGGGGAATAGGAGTCGACGAGATGGAGTCTCGGGCGCATAGCCCTGCCTGTGTCGCTTGAGGACCGTGTCGTATGCAGCACCGTTGGGCAAGCTTGAACTATACCGGTTGCATAATGGGTATGGGCCCAATAAACTGATGTAACTCCAGACTGTAGTGTGGAGACTCCTCAGTTGTCCTTGAATGGAGATGCGAAGGCATAAAGGTGTAAATCTTCTAGCGGGCAACTTTGACGTGTCCGTGTAGGGGACCTTTTGCTCAGAATGAAGAGGTTTGTCGATATTGGGGTCTTGGGTGAAAGGTGGCCGCGTATGATGCGAGGAGGAGAGCACGTAGGTGTCTCCCACGCGGGTGTGCATGTCGTGCAGTCCGGGTGTGTCCTGATTGCAATCACCGTCCCTTGTAGTTACTTGAGTACCACGTGTCTGTCGTTGTCGTGACATAGTAAATACTAAAGAAGCTAGAAGAATATGATGTATTGAATTATAATTGCTTTGCAACCTTGTGTGGCTTAAAGATAGCACAATTAAAAGTTTACAGTTTCCCCATACTTTAACTGTAATAGCATTATGTGCTTTGGGCACGTCATATCATCGGCAAAGCGTTTCTTGTTTGATTGTTGAGTCTATGATATGTCGTGCCTGAAGAATGTCATTTGCTATTTAAAACATGATTATAAGGATCCACTTGTAGGCGAGTCTATTTATGCTATCTCTTACCTATGGTTAGACTTTACCTTGCATATGTCTAGTGAGACGGGTCAGTCTTGCTGAGCCTTATGCTCACGTTTGCGCTTTAACAATTTTTTGCAGGTATTAGGTGTATTTCTGTTGTTCAGGTTGTACATGAGACCTCGAGGTGTCGAGATGAATCTCATGTGAACCACGCCGCTGTTGAATGTTCTTCGTGTTGCTAGTGAGAAGCGTCCTATGGCATGGACGTCTTCTCTCCTACTTAGTTAAGTGAGATTATGAGTATGTATTTTCCGCTGCGTATGTACTTCTATTGTACACTATTTTGTAAACTTTGTTTAATGTGAAATGAAAACTTTACATATTTTGGTCATTCTTTTCGTGTGTGCTGTTAGGTGCCGCATCGCATGGCACCACCCAATGAGATCCTTGGAGGTCGGGATCCCGGTCCCCACAGACATGGTATCAGAGCTTTATTGGGAATAGCACGCTCAAAAAGAGACTATTTTCGAAAACTCCGAAGTAGTCGAGTGAGGATTAGCTATATGCCCATTAAAGACTATTACTAGTATAAGTTATAAAGGTGGTGAACTAACTTACTTGTTATCATATTTTGTAACAACATTTCGTCTTCAAGGTAAGAGGTAAGGTACGCCACCAAGAGCGGATCAATCTTGGTAAGCTCTGCATACGAGGTGCGGTATGTGATATTTCCGTGGCTTAGCACGGAAAGTTAATATGAGTCTCTGAAACTATTCATGTTTCTGGGAACATATGACACGCGGTACCCAGCGTGACAAAATCTGTGGGAGACCCCGTCGGGTGGTAGATAACCTGATAGTATGCATCTCTAAAACTATTCATGTTCTATGGGAGCATGCGAAACACGTATGCCCGAGCGTGTATAAGTCAGTTCGTGCGGGAGTCTTTACTGTACAGACGTAGTACAGCCATGTACCTCGAGACATGACTCCTCTCGAGGGCGACTCACACCAGAGTCGTATTCATTTACTTTTGATTATATATTGTGACTGTCTGTCGTGTTTCCCTGTGCCGCCCTTGAGGTGTGAAGGTGTGAAAGGGGATTGTTTGTCTTTTGCAGGTACACTAACTATGGTCGCAACCCATGTAGCAAACATTTGTGAGTGATCGATATTAGGACCACCTATAGGCGTATCCGGATATACTGGGTTAGACTTTTCTTTTGGTAAGGAATGTAGTACCGCGAGTATCACATTCGATACTTTGACCATCCCCCACGGAAGAAATGGCTTCATATTCATATTTAGGTCCAAGTACCAGTTGCTAGTATCTTATGGACAATGTAAAATGTTTCTCTTCAAGAGTAGGTGAACCAAAGTTCTTTGTTTCTATCGAGAGTTTAGCTCGACTTTGCCGGGTTGAGACTCTGGTTAAGCATGAAGATCCATAGTGATATGCTATGGATGAGAAGGTCGTCAAGTTCTCTTTCAAGTTCCATTTAGTTCCAAAGCAAATGATTAATTGTAAAGCAAGTTCTAGCTATCAGATTTGAGTTTTGAGCCAAGTTTCAAAATTTGAGTTTGTTCCCAATTCTTGTGTTTCGAAGCCGGTGAGTTCTGTTTTCTAACAGAATTTGACCTGACTTTGAAATTCCATATATCTTCAACCAGAGGGGTTATGGATGCAAATGAATACTTTTTGGAAAGCTCTTGAAGTATTATATAAGTTTTCTATTGACCTCCAAGCCAATAGACCGTTGTAAGGTGTTGAAAATCTTTTCTAACTAAATCTAATGCTGTTCTGAAACTGTATGAACAAGCATCTGAATTTTTGCCATAATTATCTGTAGAAAGCTCTTCTAGTCTATTGTGATACATTTTTGAAAAGTGGAAGAGCTATTCTGCATCTTTTCTATTTATTGTTACCTCAAATTCGGTTTAGAACTAATTAGAAACCGGAGTTGAAGTTAATACCAGTATACAGTACTATTTGAAACAGCCAGAATATTTCTGAACTTTGAACAGCCATAACTCTTAAATAAGAAAAGCAACCTATGCATATCTATACATTTCTGGAAATCGTAAAAGGTCCTCTATCAACTTCCTATTCAACGATAAGGCTAAAACTCGCAATAACCAGGTCTAAATTGAAGGATCGTATAAGGTGTTGTAACAGTCCAAAATCTGGACAGTTATATAATCAGTTATTGTTTGGATCGTAAATTCTATTAGGATCGTCAAAAGACTTCATAATTTTCATTTATGGAATCCTGAGGATGTTTGTAACAAGTTTTCAATATATTGTTTCTGCAAATATCAATGTTTCTCTATTTGAAAATTGTGAACAAAATCAGCAACATACAAAGGAAGCTCTGCCAAATTTCAGTTAAAAATCTGGGAACTTGGTCGAACTTTAAAATTTCATATCTCCTCAACCGAGGTGCTATGAGGGAAAGTAAATACACTTTAGAAATATTTGGAATTCCTCTACAATTTTTCTATTCAACTCAAGACCAGAATCCTTTTCTAAGTGGGCGAAATTTGGAAATCCGTAGAAACTGTCCGGAATCAACAGAACTGGACAGCAATCTGTATAGTTCTGAATTTGAACCATAACTCGCAGACCTTACGTCCAATAGGGTCACACGAGTAACCGTTGGAAAGGATAGTGAGTCAGCTACAATTTTTGTAATTGGATCCAGATCTGAATGGGTCATCTACCTATCCCAAATCGAATTTGAATGCAGGGTGGTCAGTCTGAACTGAAACCCCATTTCTTCTGAATGCTGAATTTTTAGCAAACTTTAAAAATTCATATCTTTTGATCCAGGAATTATATGCATACAAATGAATACATTATGGAAAGCTTATTACATTGGCTACAACTTTGTATATAAGAATATTTCCAGAGTTCGAACAGAACAGTCTGAAAACTTTAGGTCAAAACTGCTACTTTTTAAGCAGGTTCTGCTGAAAGTGCAGAAAATCTGCTAACTTTAAAATAGCATAACTTGCATACCAGAGATGATCTAGAAGCAAACCAATACTTTTTGGAAAGGCTTAAGTGTACTTTAACATTGTTATTCACCTCAAGATCTGATTTTTCCATTAACTGGATCAAAATTGAGTTTGCGTTCAGACTGATCATTTATCACCATAGCCTGGCCAGTTTGAACCTTTTGGTTTTTGTTAGGCATTCGGTTCTCGATTTCAACTCGAGGAGTGTCGTAACCAACCAAGAATTAGGACTCAACTAATCACCAAGTTGAATGGAGTGTTTAACTCATTTTAATCCCTTTCCCTTTGATAGACATACTAGTGTTTAATTTATGTGACTTGTCACATCACTTATTGTGATTTCGAGCGCAAGTCGGAATTTCTCGAGTTGCATCTCGTGTTACCATGAAGATCGTTTGAGGTACGCTTTTAAATCCTAGTTCAAAACTTTAAGGGGGGAGGTGAGCACTCAAGTAACAGTAGTGTTCAACTAGCACTCTTTAGCACACCGAGAGGTGTCAATGGCAACGCAAACAAGTGGGATTACATCTTCAAGAGGATCCAACCTCCACCACCAAATTGAGTTACTCTAGCAGAGTGTGACTTCACCTCCACTATAGTGATCAAAAAGGATATCAGTTCCTCCTGCCAGATCGAAGCGAAGGTTAAGTGAAGCATCACTAGAGACATATAGTTAGTTGTTTTTCTCCTGATGAAGATACTCCTCAAGTCAACAGGTACCTCCAAGACATAGATGAAGATGCAATTAAGTTGATTAGAACATGAACAAGCTTTTGAAAGATCAAGACGGTGGTATACTTTCCGTGTTCCTTGTCAATGCTCTTAGAAGTGAATTTCTTAATCGTGGTCGAGCCATGGAAGAGACATCACCTGTTGAGTATCTTTCACGACCACGGTATCCAATCCCTGCAAATCATCAGACGGTACTTGAGTTTTGTGGGTGTGGTTCATTTAGTCTTGCTAGAACTATAAAAGCTACTGCATCATGCATGTGCACCATTTGCACCATACATATTCACCATTTGCACCATACCATGTGCATATTCATTGCACCATACACCATGTGATGCATCATGAAGCATCATTACGAATAAAACACCAATGATAGAATGCATGGTAATACTAAAATTTAGAGCAAGTTTGTGTACCCCATTCAAACTATTCTAAGGTGTCTAATGACTACGGTCATTTCACCATCTTCATTTGACTTCCTACATTGTTGATCTCCTTTCCATTGAGTAATAATTGGGAAACCGATTACTCAACCTCACTTGCAAATAAACAAACACTTGAACTTCCATCCTTGACTTGTTTAGGTTCAAGTACCTTGATTGTTGCAACTATACCATTCGTAATCGAGTGGTCATCAGTTTGATGATCAACCTTGTAAGATCCATGAAATCTCCTTACTCGCAAAGGTTCCATTTGATTATCAACCTCGCGGAACTCTTTGAAGTTCCTATAGACTTGGTATATGATAACCTTGATAACCTTGTAGTTACCATATGATTGAGTTCTTTGCGTTGTTGAGAACATATGAGGATACTGAATCCGTAAATCTTCATATGCCACCGTGAAGAGTCTTCCGTTTCTATTTTTATTGTTTGAAGATATTGATATACCCTAAATCCTTGTAGTCGCCATATCTTCAGTATTTATGTTGTTTTGATCACATAAGAGTGTTGAGTGTTTTGCTACTCTTATGCTACAGCTAAGGGATCCTATGGTTGGCTAAACATCAAACAAGGTTAATTATTGTTGTTTAACCTCGAAAACCATCTTAACTCATGTAAAGAGAAATACCACATGAAGTTGTAAGGACCTATGCAAAACCAAGCAAGCAACCAAGAATCAATGCAAGGATAGTTTCAAACTATCAAGGTGTCATGCCAATGTAAGAGGACAGCGATAAAAGTTCAGTAACAGAGGTGAAGGTTTTGCACCGTGATATGGTCATGTCGAGCATCCTGTCAAGATTTCAACCTGGAGACTGGAATCACCAAAAGCAAACTTTAGAATTTCCTAAGATGCCTTAAGATAATCACTATTTCATAGAACCCAAGTCTTTAAGAGCATTGTCATTTTCCTTAGTCAATGACCCTCTTTTACGGATTGTTCCCTACTCATTTATGTTATTCTACATGTTAGAATCTCGGGACAAAATTCCTTTAAGGGGAAGGATTGTAAAAGCCCGCTTTTCGGAAGAACAAAAACGCAAAAATGCGAACTTAAAAATTTTTGAAAGTGAACATGGAAATCCAAACTCACATGAACCATATGAGTTAACCAATGTTCACTAAAAATAGGAACTTGTTAAAATTTTACATATAGAACATGGTTGCTAATGTATATTAGAACTTAAGGTGTAAAATCCTTAATTTCCAAGTATTCACATTTTCAATGAAAATTAAAGGAGAAAATAAAACAAATAGAGAGAAAGAAAAAGGAATTATTCCAACCCTAAAATGGGACATTCAAAAATTCAAATCAAGCTACTGTTCAAACTAGGTTCACATGAAGATTTGAGCTGCCCAATAGATGCCCCATATATCAAATAGCCCCCTGCAAAATTTAAGAATTTTGGAAGCACAATTACTATTTAATACACTATGTAGATTGAAATGCCTTTGAATTCAAATTCAAAATTTAACTTCAAATGAAACTTGATCAAAACCAGAATTTGATTTCAGAATCAAATCCTACACATTTGTTTTAGGCCAGCAGCCAATTTTTACTAAATTTGGAGCTTGTTTGGTAATGATTTAAATCAGCAGAATAGGGATAAGGAAGAGGAGGGAAGTGGGTCCCACATGTCATGTATATCTTCAGAGGCAGAAATCAAGTTTGCTTCTTCCTGCTCGATCCTTGCTCTGCTCCATATAGCCGCCCGACTCCCTCCTGTGCCACGGCACTCCACCGCCCCCACGGCACCCCTCCTCCCTCACCGGCGCACCTTGTCGTCGGCGCAGGCTCGCCTCCCTGCTGATCGTGCTTCGCCGGTGCCCCCCGCCCCCCGCCGCACATCCTGCGCTCTGCTGCTCGCCCTAGCCACGCTGACTCGCCTCCCCGCCGTTCGCCCGCGCCACCACGGCCTGCTCCCGGCCGCGCGCATCTCGCTGCCCTGGCCGCACGTCCTTGACCTCCGGCTAGCCGTGCCCCCGCCATGCACACGCCCCGCCGTGCGCCCCGGCATGCTACTTGCCGCCTGCTGCAGCACCTCGCCACACCAACATAGTGCTCGCCGGCCTCTGTCTGCTCCAATCCGCCCACCGCCGCGCGCCAAGGCCTCTGCTCCATTCCCCAACACCAGGACCACAGTCGCCTGCTTCTGCACGCCGACGGCCAAGCACGCGTCCAGCCCTGCTGTCACCCATGGCTGCCCTGCTCGCGTCGTGCCCATGCCGGCAACGGTCGTCCGCCCTTGCCACTGTCCAGGCCAAGCACCAAGTGCAGATGCCGCTGATGTGTCCCTACTGGCCGCGCCTTGCCGCGTCGACCGCGAGCGCCATGACGCCATGTTCGCGCGTCCGCCGGCGAGGCTCCTTGCTGCCCACCCTGCTGTCCCTGCTCGCGCTCATCGCCCTCGGTACGTCATCGCGATGTTCCGCGTCGCTGCTGCGTCCTGGCAGCAAAGACCGTGATTTGTGTGATGTATAAGATATAGGAACACGGCATTGACACAATGGATACGACAATTAGTTCAAGGTTAGCTCTGATTTGTGCAAAGATTAGTTGGAACAGTGTTTCTGCCAAGTTGTTCGATGAAACGTTTACGAGGAAAGAACCAACTTTGTTGATGTGTAGAGCTGGTCTGTGACGCAGGGGTAGGGTGATGTTGCAACCGACAAGCCTAAGTGCCAAGATGCTCTTGGAATGTTGATGAAGTGACCGGATCAAGTGCACAAACAAGAAGTTATCTAAAATGCTTACAATGTCAGTCACTGTTGTCGTCCTTCGCCCTCTGGTCCATGTTCTGCATTGATATCATTCCTATAGAAATCCTCAAGTTGACCTTCTATGTCTTTTGTATCACGTTGGCTTGTCCGTGTGTGCTCGTGATGCTCCACCATGAGCCGCGTTGACGTCGTTGACCACATGACATCGTCATGACGCTCCGAGCCGTCATTGTGCCCTGGCATCGAGATGAAGGATGCTTGTGATGTGTGTGGTGCTGGAACACAAGCACGACTCATAGTACAATGGTTGTCAAACCAAATTAGGTTTTAGTCGATGTGAGGGTGATCGAGTCCTAGGTATAGCCAAGGTGCTCGATAAAATGCCTTCCAGGTCAAACCAAGGTGGTTGGTGATCACCAATGAGCTGTGGTTGAGTAATGCGAGAACATTGCTACTGTCGGTACCCTAAAAACCCTACACCCCCTGAGGTTACAAAGATCTCGAGGGAAGGCCGTCTATTTGGATTGAAGACCCTCGGAGGCCCACTTGTCAGACATGACCGGACCTGCTTCTCCAACATGGTTAATCCCTAGGTCGCCACGTGTATTGCCAAACCGGAGCTACCGCCCACAAGGGGGAAGCTCCGGGCCAAATACCGAAAAGGCACCTCCGGACTTAACCCCTGACCGAGAGAAGCTCCGGACCTGACACGTGTCAGATAGCCCCGGAGCTACCTGCTTCCCACAGCAAGCTCCGGAGCTGCCACGTGTCCAAACGTCGGAGCTGGCAGCCTCTAACCTCCGGAAGACCTTGTAACGGCTCTGGATCTTCAAAGGAGAGCCAAGGACTTCAAGACCCGATTAAATGTCATTAATGCCATATTAATGACACTTAAACGGACGATCTTAACACCAGTAACGGCACTATCGGAGCCCGTTACAGGATCATTAACAATAATTAATCGTGTATCAATACTAGTAACCGCCGGGGCCACATGTCGGGCCAGGCTAGCTTGTAACGGTCTGTCCTTGTACTATAAAAGGACAGGCCGACGATACACGCGGGACAGGGGTTCACAGACGTTCACAGACGTGGACAAGCAATCATACGTGACAAGCTAATACAACACCAACACACCCGTGGAGTAGGGTATTACGCTCAGGCGGCCCGAACCACGTAAATCCTTGTGTCTCCTGTGTTAAATCGCCATTCACCTTCTTGAGTCTCCGCGCGCCCACACTGAACCACAAACTCCTTCAACACTTTAGCAGTGTCAGGAGATCTGCCGACTCCAACAGTCGACAGTTGGCGCGCTAGGTAGGGGCGCCTGAGATTTTCGAGAATGGTGAACTCCGCGGCTGGATCATCCAACGGCCAACCTGCTGCTCAGGTTGTTGGGGACAATCCCCCCAACAGGCAGCCACCAGCAGGAGCCACACTCCCACCACCATCTTCTCCAGCAAATCGTGCTGGGCAACGTGATGGTGCGCCGGCGTCACTTACTGCGTCGGCAAGTCATGACAACCCGGAACGCGTGCTCCATGCAGCGCATGCTCTTCTCCAACGTCCACCACCTCCGGATGCATCTCGAGATGCAATGGAGCAGTGGAGGGCCGATGTGGAGCATTTGGTCGCAGCAGCGGCCGAACGCCTCAACAACCAGGGTCCTCCTCCTTCGGGACGAGCCCCGTCGCAGCGGCGGACTTTGTCAGGTAGACTTGGTCCGCACGTCTCCAACAACAGGAGACGATCTGCATCACAACAGGTGACGCCGTTGCCCTCTGGGGCACGACGCACCCATACAGTATCTAGGCTTTCGACTCATGACCTCCGGGCGGAGCTTGATCGCCGATACCGCCAACAGGATGGCCGTGTCCATATCGAGCGCGCTCGTGAAAGACGGGAAGCTCAGGACCTTTCTACTGTGGAAGGAGTAGGAGGAGGCTGTTCAGCCCTAGCCATGCACCTGCGCATGGTTAGATGGCCACAGAAGTTCCGGCCACACCTGCCGGAAAAATTCGATGGGATTGTCAACCCCGCCGAATTCCTTCAGATATACTCCACTGCAATCTTGGCAGCTGGAGGAAACGAGACTGTAATGGCCAATTACTTTCCAGTGGCCTTAACTGGGACCTCCAGGTCCTGGTTTATGAGCCTTCCACCCAACTCTATCAACAGTTGGGAGGAGTTGTGCCGTCAGTTCACTGCCAACTTCGGGAGTTCATACACCCGACCAGGCACTGAATTGGACCTTTTTGCGGTCGTGCAAAAAGGGGGAGAATCTTTGCGGTCCTTCATCCAGAGGTTCTCTCAGGTACGCAACACAATCCCTTCTATCTCAAGCGCTTCTGTCATTGTGGCATTCAGACAGGGCGTACGGGACAAGAAGATGTTGGAGAAGCTGGCGATCAAAGAGATCACCAGCGTCACGGAACTCTTCAGCCTGGCAGACAAATGTGCCAGAGCTGCGGAGGGTCGTGAAATGCACTCCAAACCAGCCTCGGAGGATCACAAGAAATCCTCCAAAGAAGAAGTCGCTACCTCCGGGGGTGGCAAGAAGAAAAAGAAGACCAACGGCAAGAAGAAGCCGTCGGCCAGCACATCCAACGTTGCAGCTGCTGCAACTCCGGGTGGCCGGGGGCCACGCCCCGAGAAGCGACCTCGACCGTCTTCCGAAGACGGTGGCAAACCCAAAGTGTGGTGTCCCATTCACAAAACGGGCAGCCACGGTTTGGAAGACTGCCGGGAGGTCCAAAACCTTGCCGAGCACTACAGCAAGCGCCGGGAAGGGTCCCCTTTCCGACAGAGGGAAGGAAAACAGAAGGTCGACGAAGCTCCAGCTGAAGAGGAGTTAGGGTTTCAGGATCCCAAAAAGGTCCTGAAGGCCGTCTACACCTCCGTCGACGATGACTCTGACGTCTCTGACAACGATCGTCGGAAGACCATGAACACCATTTTTGGTGGATCATGGGACATCACCTCCCGTCGCGTCATCAAGACTATGCGGCGGGATATGGCCGCTGTAGCTCCTACAGCTAGACCGGAGCCACATCGAAAGTGGATGGACACATCCATCACTTTTGATGCTTCGGACAGTCCTCGAAGCATGGTCGGAGCTGGACAGTTACCTTTGATGGTATCTCCCACCATCAATAACATTCAGCTCCATCATGTTATGGTGGACAGAGGTTCGGGATTGAACCTCATAAGCTTTGAAGCTTTTACCAAGCTTCAGCTCCGACCTTCGGATCTCCAGCCCTCTCGACCTTTCTCCGGAGTAGGTCCGGGGGCCATTACCCCACTCGGAGCTATAACTCTCCCCGTTACCTTCGGGACACGGGAGAAGTATCGCACCGAGAAGTTGGTCTTCGACGTCGCTCAGATCAACTTACCATTCAACGCCATCTTGGGTAGAACTGCCCTATACAAATTTATGGCAGCTGCTCATTATGGATACCTGGTGTTGAAGATGCCAACACCAGTAGGCGTTCTCCGGATCCGCGGAGATCGCACTGCCGGAGTAACTGCTCTGGAGGAGCTCCATGCACTCACCACGGCGCAAGAGGAGGACTCCAGACAGGAGCAAGCTCCGAAACCGCCGAGCATTCGTCAACGAGGCTCAACCTCTGCACCTCGTGTGCAGCCAAGCGGCGACACCGACATTCCCGTCAAAGTCGTCCAAATTGGTTCCGATGCCGCTCAAACCACCCGTATATCGGGAGGGTTGAACGACAAATAGGAACTCGCGCTCATCACTTTCCTCCGGGCTAATGTTGACGTGTTTGCCTGGCAACCGTCACAAATGTCTGGGATCCCCAGGGAAGTGATTGAGCACAATCTGAAGATTTACCCCGATGCTCGGCCTGTGCATCAGAAGCCTCGGAAGCAATCCGTAGAGCGGCAGAACTTCATCCGACAAGAAGTGAAGAAGTTGCTCGAAGTCGGATTCATCCGAGAAGTCCTCCATCCAAAATGGCTGGCGAACCCAGTCGTTGTGCCCAAGGCCGGCGGGAAGCTTCGGATGTGCATCGACTACACCACACTGAATAAGGCATGTCCAAAAGATCCATTCCCACTACCTAGAATAGATCAGATAGTGGATTCCACCTCCGGGTGTGAGTTACTGTGTTTCCTAGACGCATATTCAGTGTATCATCAAATCAGGATGTCTAGGGAGGATGAAGAGCATACTTCATTCATCACAGTAGATGGATTGTATTGTTACACAGCCATGCCATTTGGTCTCAAGAATGCAGCTTCAACTTTTGTACGAGCTATGTACAAAACTTTTGAAGAACTCATCAGAGACATAGTGGAAGTGTACGTCGATGACATCGTGGTCAAGGTCAAGAACAAGGAGTCCCTCTTGGACACCTTGCAGGCTGTCTTCGACAAGCTGCGGGCCACCTGCACGAAGCTAAACCCAGACAAGTGTGTCTTCGGGGTTAGCTCCGAAAAACTTCTTGGTTTCCTGGTAAGTCACCGGGGCATAGAGGCTAATCCGGCGAAGATAAAAGCCATTGAAGACATGTGGCCACCAACCCGCATCAAAGACGTCCAAAAGTTAACTGGGTGTCTAGCAGCCCTCAGCCGGTTCATATCAAGACTGGCGGAACGGGCACTTCCCTTCTTCAAGTTGTTGAGGAAGTCAGGACCATTCCAATGGTCCGAAGAAGCAGAGAAGGCATTCCAGGAGCTGAAACAGTTCCTCACCACCCTACCAATTCTGGTAGCTCCGAACCCTGGTGAGCCTTTGTTACATTACATTTCAGCTACTGACGAAGTCGTCAGTATGGTTCTGGTTGTGGAGAGACCGGAACTACCCCATACTCAGGAATCCAGACCCCTTCGGGAGGGTCCGGAGGTTCCTGAAAGTGAGTCTGGGTCCCAGCTCCCAGACTCAAACCCACAAGAAGTCACTTCAGAAGACCTAGACCCCTCTGAGAGGGTCCAGGTCATTTCTGAAGAAGCTCCGGGTTCCTCCAGCCAGAACCTGGAGGTCCCCGAAGAGAATCTGGACTCCTCCGACAGGGTCCGGATCAATGAAGAGGAAGCTTCGGACCCCTCCGGGAGGGTCCGGACCATTCAACACCCGGTATACTTCATCAGTGAAGTATTACATGATGCCAAGACTCGATACCTAGAGGTGCATAAGCTGCTTTATGCAGTTCTTATTGCCTCCAGGAAGCTACACTACTTCCAAGCTCACAAAGTCTCGGTGGTGACCTCCTATCCACTTCGAGCGATCTTGCATAATCCCAATTCAACTGGGAATATTGCAAAGTGGGCAGCGGAATTGGCTGAATTCGATCTCGAATTCATTCCGAGGCAAGCAATCAAGAGTCAAGCGTTGGCAGATTTCATGGCGGAATGGACTCCCTCTCCATCAAACCCTGGGGGCCCCAGTGAACAGAAGACGGAGCATCAAGCTCCAACCTTCACTGAGCCTCACTGGACCCTCTACTTCAATGGCTCCATGCAGAAGCAGGGGGCCGGAGCTGGAATCCTTCTCCTTGCACCGACTGGGGAGAAGGTGAAATACATGGTGCACCTTGACTTCAAGGCAACCAACAACATGGCGGAGTATGAAGCACTCATCTACGGACTAAAGGTGGCACTGTCATACGGTGTCAAGCAACTGCTGGTCAAAGGAGATTCACAGCTCATCATCAAGCAGGTGAAGGGTGAATGCTCCTGTAATAATCTCCAGCTAGCTGCTTACCTCCTTGAAATCCAGAGGCTTCAGAAGGACTTTGAAGTCCTAGACCTCCACCATGTCCAGCGTTCCCACAACGCTGAAGCTGACGAACTCTCGACCAAAGCGTCAACCGGAGCTCCGGCTCCTGACGGAATCTTTGTCCGGAGGTTGTCAAAACCCACAGTTCAGCCTGCCGAACTGAACGAAGGGGGCGAGATCAGCATCCCGAAGCTGACGGTCCCGATGGCCCTGTTACCATGGCAGCCATCAAGGGTCGTAGGTGCTGCCGGAAGCTCCGAGCAACCCAGCACGCAAGACTCAAATGCTCAAGTCAGTTCCGATGCATGGATCTCGGAGATCCGGAACTACTTGAAAGACAACATCCTTCCTTACGATGATGTATCCGCTGACCGGGTAGTCAGATTGGCTAAAAGATACACGCTGGTAGAAGGGGATCTCTACCGGTGCGGTGCCAACGGCATCCTAATGCGGTGCATCACAAGGGAAGAAGGCTGCGAGCTCCTCGCAGAAATCCATGGAGGCGAGTGTGGGAACCACGCATCTTCCCGCACGCTGGTTGGAAAAGCCTTTCGGCATGGCTTCTACTGGCCTAAAGCGCTCCAGGATGCCACTGAGCTGGTGAAGAAATGCGAAGCATGCCAATTTCATGCAAAGCAAATTCATACACCTGCTCAGCCCTTACAAATGATACCTCCTACATGGCCCTTCGCTGTGTGGGGTATGGACATCTTGGGACCCTTCCCAAGAGCCGTCGGAGGTTACAAGTTCCTGTACGTCGCCATTGACAAGTTCACCAAGTGGCCGGAAGCAACTCCAGTTGTGACGATCAACAAGCAATCTGCTATCAACTTTCTGCAATCCATTGTAAGCAGATTCGGAGTCCCAAACAAGATCATCAATGATAATGGGACTCAATTCACAAGCTCCGCATTCCAAGGATATTGCGAAGACCTCGGCATACAAGTTTGCTACGCCTCCGTAGCTCATCCAGCTAGCAATGGCCAAGCCGAGAGAGCAAATGCAGAAATCCTTAAAGGACTCAAAACGCGCACCTATGAACGCTTGAAAAAGCACGGAGCCAACTGGATCGAAGAGCTTCCGCCCACTCTATGGGCCAACAGGACTTCTCCAAACCGGTCAACCGGAGAAACACCCTTCTTTCTGGTGTACGGAGCTGAAGCAATCCTTCCTCCGGAAATCACCTTGGGTTCACTCCGGGTCCGGACCTTCGACGAAGCCGCGCAGGACCAGCTCCGGCGTGAAGACCTAGACCTCCTCGAGGAGGGAAGGTGCCAAGCAGCTGTTCGGAATGCCCGATATCGCCAAGCTCTACGGCGTTATCACCAGCGGCATGTACACAACCGACAGCTCGAGGAAGGCGATCTGGTGCTACGGAGAATACTATCCAGAGAAGGGTTAAACAAACTCTCCCCCGGCTGGGAGGGGCCCTTTCGAGTGATCAAAGTATCCCGTCCCGGAAGCATTCGCTTGGCTACCGAGGATGGGACACCTCTCCCAAATCCTTGGAACATCGAGCACCTCCGTAAGTTCTACACTTAATACCACGGAGGTGAGTCTTAAGTAACTTGAGATGTATGTTATAGAGTCATTATTGTACAGAGTCGGGTAGTTCCTCCGGGAGAGCAGCCGGACCTTTCCCGAAAGGTTTGCAAAGCTCATGCAGCACTTGTCACAGTCTCCGGACTAAAAGTGTGGCTAACTACCCTGGGTCAAACGAGAAACCAAACACACTTAGTCTGGTTCCGTACCCTAAGAGTGTACTTGTTTCCCCTGTACCCCGGACCTATAATGAAAGACATCTTCATGTGAAATAGACTCCACGTGCATTCATTTTGTGCAGGCTCGACATTTTTATTTTTCTCTTTCTTATCTATAACAGAGACGTGCAATTCTTAAGAAATTTTAGTTTGACCGGTTTATATACGATTCGAGTTGCATTGTCAGATCTTTTGGATTTAAATATCGTTTGTGGCCAACTCGCCTGAAAGCTGCCAAGCCAATCTAGGGCCGGAGTGCGCTATCGACTTAGCCTGGTCAAGCACCCTAAGTACGCCACTCTACCTACACCCCGACAGGCCGAAGTAAGGCGGGTCCATGGACAATTGGATCTAAGAGAAAAGACAACGCATCCGGTTGTATTTAAAATCGCGTTCAACTTAAAATTTTCTTGAGAATCGTAAGCCGCGACGAAATTATAGACAAGGAACGAATTTTAATATTTTTTTTGGCTTAAGTGTGCAGGAAAAATAAACTCTACATTGATGGAGAAAAGCCGGAGCTAACCAAGCTCCGACTCCCCAAAGGGGGTCAACCGTCGACGCTGAGTAAAAGATGGTGAGAAGACCCCGTAAATGGAGTCTATTGCCAACAAACCAAGTGTTGGCAAAGGTCACTGCCGGAGCTACTAAGCTCTGACACCTCGGAGGACTAACTATCGACGCTCTACGTGTTGATAGAGGCTATTGCCGGAGCTACCAAGCTCCAGCGATGGACAATGTCGGAGCTTCTAAGCTCCGACGACTTCAGGGGACCTTCACTATCAAAGACTTCGGACCTAAATTCACAAGTTCGGAGCAAATTCGTCTTCAACAAAACTCAATATCCTTTTGGTACATGTTCACAATCAAATTGTGTACATCTACCAGGGGGCCAAGTGAAGATAAAGATGTTGAAGACAAAAAATGAAATTCGCAAAAATTTGGGGATTTCATTCATCTGGAGACAGGAGATTACATCTGGAGACAAGGGATTACAAAATTGAGGAAGAAGAAGAGAAAATACAAGTGAGAGCTAAAGAGATGCCTAGACCCTATGGAAGAACTCGGCGACCTTCTGGGCGACCTCCGACACGCTGGCTCGGGTAGCTTCGCCTTCTCCTTCGACGGGGCCTTCAAGCACCGGGTCCAGAGGAAATTGAGGGTTCTGACTGGTGTAGCACGTCAGCACATATTCTGTGACGTTCCTCGCCAGGGATTGCCCCTCGACCTCCAGTTGGTCCAAGATGACATCGCCCACCTTGGAGAGCTTGCTACCTGCTGCGCTCAACGCCTGCAGCGCAAGGTCCGGCTCCGGCTCCGGATCATCCGGGCGCACGGGGCTGAAACCCATCGGCGTCAGCGCATCATTGGCCTTGCCCAAGAACTCCCAAATCTGCAGGAAGTCCGCCGTCCTCAGGCTCTTCACCTCTTCCAGGGATCTCTTGGCTGCCGTCAGTTCAGAATTCTCACGGGCGAGGCGCTCAACTTCTTTGGCGTTTTGCTGAATCTTTGCAGCAACCCGCCTCTCAAGTCTTCCGAGCTCCTCCTCCCGGAGGTGGATCTTGTTCTGACGATCGAACAGGTCCTTCTCCCTAGCCTCCACTTTCTTCTCCCGGGCAACAAGGGCACACTCGTATTCGTAGAGTTCCTGCCCCCGCACCCAGGTCTTCTCCTCTTCCTCGAGGCAGCGCTCTTCCAACTTCTTAGTGCGCTCCTCGAGGCCCTTGTCAGCCAGAGCTACTTTCTCGGCGAGCTCCTCTTCCCTCCTCAGGATGTCATCCCGCAACTCCAGGAGTTTCTGCTCTTCGTCCTCGAGCCGTCTCTCCCTCCCTTCAAGTGCCTCTCGGTGCTTGATGAGTGCGGTGTTGATGGCCTCAAGCTGTTCGTACCGAGCATTGGCCGCGTCGTTGGCAGCCTTGGCCTGATCGTGGATCTCCCGGGATTGAGCGTCGAGGGCATGGGTCATGCTCTCCCTCTCATCCAGCAGCTTGTCCCAGTACTCCAGGCGGATCTTCTCCCGCTTGATCCACTCCTTGTCGTCCGCTAGCCTCGACTGCGCTAGCTTAGTCTCGAAGTGGAGCCGATTACGCCACCGCCTAAGGGTTTGGCGCTCCTCTTCAAGAGCCTTGCTGTCGTGGAAGAAGGCCTATTGGACCTGACGTAGACTGGAGCAGGCGTTGTTGATAGACATCGACAGCGGGATAGGCTCCGGACCTGCTGGGGTCTCCTTCGCTGATTCCAGCGGGTCTTCACATACAAAAATTGGGTCCCACTCTACGAGAGCGGAACCCCGAGCTTCCAAGGCACTAGGGCCGTCCTCCGGGATGGCCTCAGTCGCCATCGAAGAAGGCCCCGCCGCCAAGTCTTCATTCGCCCCCTCGAGCAGGGGGCCAGCGACTTCGCTTGGGCACTCCGGCTCGGCCGCAGGTACCATCAACGTCGTCGCCTCCGGAACAGGAGCTGCTACAGGCTCCGGCCAGGACACCTCTTCCAAGGGAGGCTCAAGCTCCCTCGCCTCTTCAACCGCCGGCTCTGTGACCGGCGCTCCAACAATAACTGCCTCAGCGACCGGTACTTCGGAGGTAACTGGCTCCACTACCGGAACTACCTCGACTTCTGGCTCGCATGCCGGAGCTTCAGTCACCTCCGGCTCAACCGCCGGGGCTTCGACAAGTTTCGGCTCCGAGGCCGGGACTACTACTTCTTCCGGCTCTACAGCCGGAGCTTCCACTACTGCAGCACCAGGACCCGGAGCTGCAGCACCAGGACCCGGAGCTTCAACCTCCGAGACAAGTGCCGCTGGCGTGTCTTCACTCCCGTGGTCCGGCGCTACCACGGGAAATTCTGGGGACGAGTCGAGGTCCGGCGCCGGAGCTGTCGCAGCCTCAGCCACCACCTGGGGCGACACTAGGACAGGAGCAGAAGCTCCCACGGCCTCAGACATCGTGGCCGAGGGTGGAGCTTCACTCCCCTTCTTGGGGACGCTGCAGGGGATGGATAAAGAAAATTAACAAACAATCGCTACAATTAAAAAGTTAACCAAGGTAAAGATCAAAAATTACCTTGGAAGGCTTCCGCACCAGCTTGCGCGGAACCTTTTTCCCGGACGTTCCGGGCTGGCCATGGTCGGCGTAGGAGCTCCGGGAGGCCCCCCAGAACTTGTCGCAGGCACGGGCGTTTCCCGGGTCGAGGCTCTCCTCGATCGGAAGGAACCCCTGGACCTGGAGACTCCCACCGTCCCGGGTGCCGGAGTCGTGCACCCGGAGCTAGGACCCCAGGAGGGCACCACCACGGGGACAGACGCGCTCCGGGAGGATCCCACTGCAGGAACAGTATCGTTCCGGGAGGACCCCACTACGGGGACAGTCGCCACGGCGGCAGAAGATCTTCCCCCCTGGGGAGAAGGAACCGAGGCGGAAGTAGCGGGCCTAACGGACCTTCCGCCGACATGTCGTAGCTTCCTCTTCCGACTCTCCGGCTCCTCCGCCAGCTCCTTGCCCTTGCCGATGACCTCGACCCTCGGCTGTGGAGCAGGGACCGAGCCGTCTTCGGGCACCCCGGGGATTTCCACCCGGGTGGTTGGTCTTCTCTCGACGACACCCAGGTCGTCAAGCGCGGGCATCGTCCGTCGGAGCTCCCTGCTGAACTCCACTTCCATGTTCAGGGGGAGAAAGGCCGACGGTGGAGTCAAGTCATCACTGTCAACGTCGATGCCGTGCTGGAATTTCTTGAGGTGGAACTCCAAGGTCTTCCCCACCATGTTGGACTTCAACCCGGTCTCAACCCGGTCATCGTCCATCACGCTGTTGAGGGCCCAGGCGAGCTTCTCCCTCCTCTTCAGCGGTGCCCACCTGTTGGTCAGGAAGTTGCAGAACACCGCCTGGGGAGTCAATCCTCCCTCCACGCATCGGCGGATCCTGGTCAGGACAGGGTCGAAAGCTTCTGCCAGCACTGGAACTTCACTCCATATCGACGTGTCGATGCCGGGCAGACCATCTGGCAGCTCCAACCGCTCATGCTCCTCCACCCTGACGACTATCCAATCTTTCTTCCAGTCATCCCACTTCCCGGAAGGGAACGACCGGAGGTACTTGAATGGGCACTTCTTGCGCTTCACGAAGTAGTAGAAGCCAAGGTACTCATTGCTTCGGCCGGTGGTGTGAACGGTGAAGAAGGTTCGGAAGAGCTCGACGCAGGGGGGGGGATGCCCACCCACATCTCGCAGAAGTGGACAAAGATGGACACGAGGAGAATGGAGTGAGGGCCAAGGTGGTATAGCTGCAGACCATAGAAGTCTAGCAGCATCAAGAAGAAAGAAGAAAAAGGTGGGATCAGCCCCACCATGGCGTACGAAGAAAAGTACACCATCTCGCCAGCGCGCTCCTTCTCAAAGGGGAGCTCCCCGCCGGCACGGACCAAGCGGTTGAAGAAGTCCGAGGACCACCCCATGAGGGCCCGGACCTTCTTCAAATCGTTGTCGGTCTTCAGGCGACTCTCACGCAGACCCAACTCCATCGCGGCACAGCTAGGCAAGAGAAGAGGAGCAAAGTACGAGTCGGGAGTTTGAGTGCAAGATCAGATTAGAGGCGTAAAGAACTCCCGACGGTGCGCGCTTTCCTTCTTAAGTAAGCCCTCGCAATGCTTGGATGGAAACCGCAGGGAAGTCGAAGATACTACTCAAGAATTCAACCCAGCCGATGACAAGAGGGATCGAGACCACCCCGACGATCAAGTCGAGGCTCTTACCCAGGCGAACGGTTGTCATCACGAGGCGGGAAACCCAAAGGCGGCGGCCTGACAGGGCGCGCGGAACCGATACGGTTTTCGTATCGGGAACCGGCGACCTTCAATTGCGTGAGATCCGCACGTCAAAGATCTCATCTGCCGCCTGAGGTTCGCCACGCGGCAGGATCTAACTATAAAACCCTGCCAACGGCACCTCCGAAGACCCTTGAAGACCCAGTTCAAGAGTCGCAAGGATGGATCCACCTCCAACGGAACGACTTCACCCCAGTGACCTTCCTCGGAGGTAGGTCCAGGGGGCCACTGTCGGTACCCTAAAAACCCTACACCCCCTGAGGTTACAAAGATCTCGAGGGAAGGCCGTCTACTTGGATTGAAGACCCTCGGAGGCCCACTTGTCAGACATGACCGGACCTGCTTCTCCAACATGGTTAATCCCTAGGTCGCCACGTGTATTGCCAAACCGGAGCTACCGCCCACAAGGGGGAAGCTCCGGACCAAATACCGAAAAGGCACCTCCGGACTTAACCCCTGACCGAGAGAAGCTCCGGACCTGACACGTGTCAGATAGCCCCGGAGCTACCTGCTTCCCACAGCAAGCTCCAGAGCTGCCACGTGTCCAAACGTCGGAGCTGGCAGCCTCTAACCTCCGGAAGACCTTGTAACGACTCCGGATCTTCAAAGGAGAGCCAAGGACATCAAGACCCGATTAAATGTCATTAATGCCATATTAATGACACTTAAACGGACGATCTTAACACTAGTAACGGCACTGTTGGAGCTCGTTACAGGATCATTAACAATAATTAATCGTGTATCAATACTAGTAACCGCCGGGGCCACATGTCGGGCCAGGCTAGCTTGTAACAGTCTGTCCTTGTACTATAAAAGGACAGGCCGACGATACACGCGGGACAGGGGTTCACAGACGTTCACAGACGTGGACAAGCAATCATACGTGACAAGCTAATACAACACCAACACACCCGTGGAGTAGGGTATTACGCTCAGGCGGCCCGAACCACGTAAATCCTTGTGTCTCCTGTGTTAAATCGCCATTCACCTTCTTGAGTCTCCGCGCGCCCACACCGAACCACAAACTCCTTCAACACTTTAGCAGTGTCAGGAGATCTGCCGACTCCAATAGTCGACAGCTACCGACAAGGAAAAATAGACCAAGGGGAACCTTGGATAAGAGTTTCTTGATCGTTTTGATGATGTTTCCTAACCGTCCGCAGAATTGTTTAACTAGGTGTGCCGTTTCATCGATGACAGGTTCGTCGAGTCGCTTGCCGACGATCGAGTCGACATCACTAACCTTGTGACTCATAAGGTGGTGTTCAGGATTCTACTCATCACCATAGACGATTCCAGGTCGATGTGAATGTCGATGAGATGATCTTCCCGAGATGGCAAAGCACGTCGTCGTGACATAGTAATGCCTTATGTTCGAGTTCCAGGAGTTCACCGAGCTCATCTGGACAATCTTGCAAAGGACACTGCAATAGTGTCATGTAAGAACTTAGACGATGCTTGCGGAGATATTCGTAGCGAGTGATTTACCTAAAGGTCATTTGAAAATTGTCTTGGTACTCATGTTAGGTTAGCAGTTCTTGTGATGCCTTCTTAATTCCAAGCAATGTTTGTCTCACTTCACTCCCAAGTGTCGCTAGGGTTCACTTTGATTCATCCTTATCAGAACCCTGCGATCACACTTATTAGGTTTACTCCTTAATGAGTTTGTGTAACTTCATTGGTCGACTTCTAAGTCGCAACATTCTTTGTCACACACTCCACTCATACTCAAGCTTTGATGTCCCACCTTGATTCCGGGGTCATCCTTACTCTAATCAGTCAAACAATTCCACACCAGTCAATCTCAGCCTTCTCGAGTGGCATAGCTCCAAGTGTTAAGTGAATAATTGCATTTTGTGCTTGCATTACACCTTTTGATTCACGTCTCTACATACTATGACAACTTGACTTATCCATAGTTTCTCCACCCATCTGAGACATATCCAATCTTCTTAGTCAAGCCTCTTCTTCTTAAGGTTTTTACAACTCGTTGAGTCAATTTTTAAGTTACCTTAATTACTTATATGCATTTCATGTTGATAGGAACGTGATAATAGGTGATCAACGAGGAGCTTCGCTTGGAGGAGAAGGCCAGGGTGCCCGACGTGAAGTTACTTGGTGGAGTCCCAGAAGAAGACCACTAACCCTTCACATTTAATCGAGTCGCAAACTAAGGCAAGCCCCAGTTTGCATTTAAGAGCCTTTCAGAATTTTTCCAGTTTTATTCACTTATGTTTTCAGTTGATATTGTGCATTACGTATAAGGTGTTTGATACTCCAACTACGTATCCACAAATCCTATGGGAGGGCTGAAAAGGTTACATCTTGACGTGTAGAACTGCCAATGCTAATAATGTAGATATACCGGTAGAAGTCGAGTAGTTGGAATCTACTCGCGAGATAGGAATAACAGTTCGTATGAGGGTGAAAGATGAAAGAATGGCTTATGAAATGAATACGAGACTGGGCACGGGGAATAGGAGTCGACAAGATGGAGTCTCGGGCGCATAGCCCTGCCTTTGTCACTTGAGGATCGTGCCGTATGAGGCACCGTTGGGCAAGCTTGAACTGTACCAGTTGCATAATGGGATATGGGCCCAATAAACTGATGTAACTCCAGACTGTAATGTCGAGACTCCTCGGTTGTCCTTGAATGGAGATGCGAAGGCATAAAGGTGTAAATCTTCTAGCGGGCAACATTGATGTGTCTGTGTAAGGGACCTTTTGCTCAGGATGAAGAGGTTTGTCAACATTGGGGTCTTGGGTGAAAGGTAGCCGCGTATGACGCGGGGAGAAGAGCACGTAGGTGTCTCCCACGCGGGTGTGTGTGTCGTGCAGTCCGGGTGTGTCCTGATTGCAATCACCGTCCCTCGCGGTTATTTGAGTACCACTTGTCCGTCGATGTCGTGACGTAGTAAATACTGAAGAAGCCAGAAGAATATGATGTACTGAATTATAATTGCTTTGCAACCTTGTGTGGCTTAGAGATAGCACAATTAAAAGTTTACAGTTTTCCCATACTTTAACTGTAATAGCATTATGTGCTTTGGGCACATCATATTATCGGCAAAGCGTTTCTTGTTTGATTGTGGAGTCTATGATGTGTCGTGCCTGAAGAATGTCATTTGATACTTAAAACATGATTATAAGGATCCACTTCTAGGCGTGTCTATTTATGCTATCCCTTACCTATGGTTAGACTTTACCTTTCATATGTCTAGTGAGACGGGTCAGTCTTGCTGAGCCTTATGCTCACGTTTGCGCTTTAACGATTTTTTGCAGGTATTAGATTTATTTCTGTTGTTCAGGTTGTACATGAGACCTCTAGGTGTCGAGATGAATCTCATGTGAACCACGCCGCTGTTGAATGTTCTTCGTGTTGCTAGTGAGAAGCGTCCTAGGGCATGGACGTCTTCTTTCCTGCTTAGTTAAGTGAGATTATGAGTATGTATTTTCCGCTGCGTGTGTACTTCTATTGTACACTATTTTGTAAAATCTGTTTAATGTGAAATGAAAACTTTACATATTTTGGTCATTCTTTTCGTGTGTGTTGTTAGGTGCCGCATCGCACGGCACCACCTAATGAGATCCTTGGAGGTCGGGACCCCGGTCCCCACACTTGCAGTCCTTGTCAGAGCCACAGAGAAGTAGTTGGTCATCACTGCCTCATTGCCTCCAGCCGCGAGGATGGCAGTGGAGCAGATTTCAAGAAACTCGACAGGGTTGACTGTCCTGTCGTATATCTCCAGTAGATGAGACCGGAACTTGGGTGGCCACTCGACCATGCGGGGATGCATGGCAAGATCCGAATAGTTGCACTCCACTCCAAGAGGAGAAGGGTTTTCTCGAGCAATTCGCCTCTCGCGAGCTCGATCGATGTTGACACGGCCATCCTACCTCATGTAGCAGCGATCGACCTCCGACCGGAGGTCCTGAGTCAGGAGCCTTGTCACCGTGTGAGTACGGTGAGCCCCGAAGGGCAACGACGTCACTTGCTGGGAGGGCGCACGTCTTCTGGGCTGCGATGCCTGGGGACCAAGTCTACCAGACAAGATCCTATTACGAGAAGGTGCCTGCCCTGCATGGGGCAGACCATAGTTGTTGATCGCATTGGCTACGACCGCAACCAAATGCTCAACATCAGCACACCATTGTTCGAGCGCAGTCGGAGGAGCTCCCGGCGCTGGAGAATGCTGGTGTAGAGTTCGTGCTGCGTTTAGTGCGTTCTTCGGGTTGTTTGTCGATGCAGTGATCAACACGAATTCACCATTCTGTTGTCCAGCATTGGCTGCTGGAGTAGATGGTGGTGGTGCGATGCCCACCGGAACAACAACATTGGTTGGCTGCTGCACATTGGAGGGATTTTCCCCAACGCGTTGCACAGTCGGTCTGTTGGATGAAGCGGCAGTGGATTTCACCATCTTGAAATCTTGAAAGCCCCCTACCTGGCGCGCCAAATTTCGAAGTGTGGACTAGGACACTTCTCCTGGTACTACTAAGAAGTAGTCTGCAGAGGTTCATATTCGGATGGGGTGCTAATCAAGATCGAGAACAAGAGGTGAACACATAGAGGTTTACATGGTTCAGGCCACCTAAGCGTAATACCCTACTCCACGTGGTGTGTGTTGATTATCTGAGTATGAGTGTGTATGAACTTGGATGCATCTTAGATGACTTGTCCTTTCTACCGTGCAGCGCATCCATTTTATATGTCAAGGACTGGCTATTACAGTATGCACCCTGGCCTGTCATGTGGCCATGACTGTAATAATCGCTCTATACATGATCTATAGTGTTAAGGTTAGTTAATAGCGTGATAACGTGACTTAACAGCAGTGTTACCAGTTTTGATAATCATCTGATCGTGCGTCATTAATACAACATTAATGACGCGTTAACCTGGTCTTGTAATGTTCGTGCCGTTGGAGATCCTGTTGTCTTCCCGTTGCAGACTTAGGTCTGGGCGCCTGACACATGGAAGATCTGGAGCTTCCCTCCACTGGGGGATAGGTCCGGTGCTAGTGGACACATGGCAAGGCCGGAGCTTCCTTGAGGAGGGAGATAGGTTCGGCTCTGCGGGATACATGGTAGCACCAGAGCTACCCAAACAAGGGAGGCAGGTCCGGCTCTTCTGGACACGTGGCAACACCGGAGCCACACCCTATGGAGGGAGGCATATCCGATACTGTGGGATGCGTATCTCCTTCGGACGTCCACCACCTGGACATAGGAGCTCCATGACTTTGCTTACGGTACCAAGGGGTACCCGGTACACAGGATACCGATAGGTTCCCTGCTCGATAGTTGGTATCACGCATATGTAGACGCATATGACAATGCAAGACTAGAACCTCGCTCGAAGATGAAGTCATCCTGATAGGACAATCGGCGATGCCTAGAGCGCAAATAAGCAGCGACGGACGAAGGCAAGAGCGTAAAAGCTGCGGTATTTTTTGATTTTTTTTGTGTGTCACCAACTAGATCAAATGTGGCCGCAGCAAGAAGAAGCACGAAGGGCCAACAACCTTGGGACGGTATAGAGGCAGAGCAGACAGACACGCGCCGCCAGAGGACACAGGCTACCGCTCGCAAGATAGAAGCGGATGCGATCTGGCCTCCGACGAATCTGGGTGTCTAACACGCACGGGTGAAGTCACAAGAGCAGTCTAACACGTGCGCCTCCACAAGATTCGACGCCACAAGTTCACATTTTACATTCTTATTCTTTCCAAAAGTGGGATTTTACAGTTCCATTCTCAGTCTTGTAGTATATGTGTTTGTTTCCGCATTGTGCTTGCATTAGTGTACTTCTTAGAAAATTATTTTGTTAGTTTAGTTATGGTAATTATATGGGGGTAACTGGTTTCATGTGTACTATGTGCATTGGGTAATATAGGTAGAGGCTATACCTTGATCATTTGCGAAAAAGATTTTCTGCTTGAAATCAAAATTGGTTTATAGAGTTTTGGCCTGTCAGACATGTTTAGATGGACAGATACAGCTTCTTTTAGTATAGGTGCACATTGCTGTAAAAACCAATGTCAACCAAGTTATCCAATTGTACTTTGAGTGTATGATTTTAATTGAAAATTGTTCTTTATTGCAAGGCAGAACTTCTTTAAAAAAATATATTGCCGTGATCCCGCTTTCAAACATTAGAGAAACGAAAATGAAGCACAAGCCTTGCTGTACTTGCCTTTTTACCAAAAGCACATGATAGTTCAGACGTTCAGTAAGAGCTCTTATATCTGCTTCTCTTTCCTGTATCTGTTAGAGACTACATGCCTGATTGTACATTGTCTGTTGTGCTATAATTGCTATCTCATTAACTATAACTTTGAACTGTAGAATTGAATCAATTGTTTCACCCTATCATGCAAATCCCAAAAGGGAAACAGTTAGCATATTGTATATAAAAAGGTAACTAGCTTCTACACCAAATATGCTACCTTTCCAGGATATGACTGCTGCCCCTATTTTATATGTGTTTCAATGTAGCAGGCTTGAGTATAATTTCCTAGTTTTGCAGCTTAGAATGACTCAGTTTTTTGTTCGAAATTCTGAAATTCTGATGACACTATTAAAGTAGAGATCAAGCTTGAGCAGTGTACTTTGAAATCTAAACATGTTGCTATGTTAGTATTTGTTAACTAAGAGAATGTTATTCAATAACACCAAAACACTCTCAGTTATTGTGTGGAACACTTTCAGTTATTGTTTGGAAGCACTTTACACTTTTATTGCTTAAATATATGGGAAAATGACGTTATCTTCTTAAGTGCATGGGCAATTTTCTTGGGAAGGACAAACATGACTAATTTTTCTTGTTTTTTAGCTCTGAAATTTCATCCCTAGCAAGTTTCTGATATTGGTCCCTCCTGTTCTTAGTTGACATAATACACTTGTTGACAGCTGGATTAGATTTGCATGACCAGATCTACCTCATTTAGTTATTCTTGTTTGTGGATTTGAGCTATTGCCAATTTAGAGTAGTTGAACGTGCATATCGTGACATCTACCTTGCTATTTTCAGTCTAGGTATATTGGCTTTGGTTTGTGATTTTTTTCTTAATAATCCATTCATGTGAGGTCTACCTTTCTCATTATTTATAGGATAGATTCATGTATCACTGTTGTCATCTTATTTAGTTTCTCTTCCTGATTATATTGTTTACTTGGTAGCAGGGACTGAATCACTTCGAAAGTCAAAGGTATAAAACAATCCAAATGGTAGCACCTGTGTGGGAGAAATGTTAGTTGTTTAAAATTGTTAAAGCTTGCAAGCTTGGAGCAACTTGTGGTGATAGTGCTTTTGTATTACAAAAATGTTAGCTTTGTTTTGTATAAACTACTTTTGTATGTCACACCATATGTTAGTGCTCTATGCACTGAAGATGCGTGTTACAAATTGTATGACAGTATTGGTCAGGGCTCCAAACATAAGAATAGTGCAAGAGCAAGAGCAAGGCGAGTGTGATCAGAAATAATTAATATGAATTATTAGCATTTTGCCAATGTCGGAGTTTTTTCCGGCAATTCTCCTGGTACTACCGTTGGTAGCCCGCGGAGTTTGTAGTTCGGTATTGGGCGCGCAGAGATTCGAAAGACGATGGCAAATAGACACAAGGATTTACGTGATTCGGGCCGCCTGAGCGTAATACCCTACTCCACGGGGTGTGTAGTTGTTGTATTGAGCGCCTCAGAGTTGAGAGCTTCCAAAGAGCTAGATTGTCCGAGGAGCTGAGAGCTAGAGGAGCCGAGAGCAGCCTCCTCTGTGTATCGTCGACCAGTCCTTTTATAGTACAAGGACTGGTCGTTACACCGTTAGCCTAGCCCGAAATGTGGCCCTGGCGGTTACTGATGCTTAATACACAATTAATGAGGTTAATTACACTTAATAGTGTGGTAATGGGCCTTGACAGTGCCGTTACTGGTATTAAGAGCCTTCTGATAGTGTGTCATTAATATGGTATTAATGACACTTGTCGGTACCCTGGGTACCATATACCCCTTGGAATTGCAAAGATCTCAAGGGAAAGTCACCCACTTGATTTGAAGATCTTTGGAGGCCCACATGTCAGATATGTCCGGACCCGCTTCTCCAACATGGTTAGTCCCAAGGTCGCCACGTGTACTATCAAACTGGAGCTACCGCCCGCAAGGGTGGAAGCTCCGGGCTATGTACCGAAGTGGCACCCCCGGACCTAACCCCAGACCGAGGGAAGCTCCGGGGCTGACACGTGTCGGCTAACACCAGAACAATCTGTTCCCCACAGTGTGCTCCGGTGCTGCCACGTGTCCAACCGCCGGATCTTCAGCCTCTAACCTCCGGAAGACTTCACAACGGCTCCGGATTTTCAAAGGGAAATCAAGGACTTCAAGACCCGATTAAGTGTCATTAATACCATATTAATGACACATGATCGGACGACCTTCATTACCAGTAACGGTGCTGTCAAAACCCATTATTTGGTCATTTGTGGCAATTAAACGTGTTGAATAAGTATCAATACTAGTAACCGTCGGGGCCACATCTCGGGTCAGGCTAATTTGTAACGGCCTGCCCTTGTACTATAAAAGGACAAGCCGACGACGGACTCTACACGTTCAGACACGCTGACACACGCGCTACATCCAATACAACATCAACACACCCCGTGGAGTAGGGTATTACGCTGAGGCGGCCCGAACCACGTAAATTCTTGTGTCTCCTGCGTCATTTGTAATTCACCTTATTGAATCTCCGCGCGCCCACACCGAACCACAAACTCCTCTAACACTTTAGTAGTGTCGGGAGATCTGCCGGATCCAAACCACCGACAGTTGGCGCGCCAGGAAGGAGCGCCTGAGATTTCGAGAATGGTGAACTTAGCTGCTGGATCATCCAACGGTCAACCTGCTGCTCAAGCTGTTGGGGGCAATCCCTCCAATATGCAGCCACCAGCAGGAGCCTCAGCACCAGCAGGAGTCACACTCCCACCACCACCGCCTCCACCAGCAAATCAAGCTGGGCAACGCGATGGTGCACCAGCGTCAATCACTGTGTCGGCAAATCATGACAACCCGGAACACGCGCTCCATGCGGCGCGTGCTCTTCTCCAACGCCCACCACCTCTGGATGCATCCCGAGATGCACTGGAGTAGTGGAGGGCTGATGTAGAACATTTGGTTGCAGCAGCAGCCGAATGCATCAGCAACCAGGGTCCTCCTCCTTCAGGACGGGCCCCATCGCAGCGGCGAACCTTGTCTGGCAGACTTGGTCCGCACGTTTCCAATAACAGGAGACGTGCTGCATCACAACAAGTGACATCATTGCCCTCCGGGGCACGACGCACTCACACGGTATCCAGGCTTTCAACTCATGACCTCCGGGCGGAGCTTGATCACCGATACTGCCAACAGGACGGCTGAGTCCATATTGAGCGTGCTCGTGAAAGACGAGAAGCTCAAGACGTTCCTGCTCCTGAAGGAGTAGGAGGCGGCTATTCAGCTCTGGCCATGCATCTGCGTATGGTCAGGTGGCCACAGAAGTTCCGGCCTCACCTACCGGAGAAGTTCGACGGGACCGTCAATCCTGTCGAATTCCTTCAGATTTACTCCACTGCTATTTTGGCAACCGGAGGAAATGAGGCCGTAATGGCCAATTATTTTCCAGTGGCTTTAACTGGGACCGCCAGGTCCTGGTTTATGAGCCTTCCACCCAACTCCATCAACAGTTGGAAGGAGCTGTGCCGGCAGTTCACCGCCAACTTCGGGAGTTCATACACCCGACCAGGCACTGAACTGGACCTTTTTGCAGTCGTGCAAAAAGGGGGAGAATCCCTGCGATCATTCATCCAGAGGTTCTCTCAGGTACGAAACACTATCCCTTCTATCTCTAGCGCCTCTGTCATTGTGGCATTCAGACAGGGTGTACGGGACAAGAAGATGCTGGAGAAACTGGCGATCAAGGAGATCACCAGTGTCATGGAACTCTTCAGTTTGGCCGACAAATGTGCCAGAGCTGCGGAGGGCCGTGAGATGCACTCCAAACCAACTCCGGAGGGTCACAAGAAATCCTCCAAAGAAGAAGTCGCTACCTCCGGGAATGGCAAGAAGAAGAAAAAGACCAACGGCAAGAAGAAGTCATCGGCCGGTACATCCAATGTTGCAGCTGCTGCAGCTCCGGGTGGCCGGGGGCCACGCCCCGAGAAGCGACCTCGACCATCTTCTGAAGATGGTGGCAAGCCCAAGGTGTGGTGCCCAATTCACAAAACGGGCAGCCAGAGTTTGGAAGACTGCCGAGAGGTCCAAAACCTTGCCGAGCGCTACAACAAGCGCCGGGAAGAATCTCCTTTCCGACAGAGGGAAGGAAAGCAAAAAGTCGACGAAGCTCCGGCTGAAGAGGAGTTAGGTTTTCAGGATCCCAAAAAGGTCCTGAAGTTTGTCTACACCTCCGTCGACGATGATTCTGACGTCTCTAACAATGAGCGTCGGAAGACCATGAACACCATTTTTGGTGGATCATGGGACATCACCTCCCACCGCGTCATCAAGACTATGCGCCGGGATATGGCTGCTGTAGCTCCTACAGTCAGGCCGGAACCTCATCGGAAGTGGATGGACATAGCCATCACTTTTGATGATTCAGACTGCCCTCGGAGCATGGTTGGAGCAGGTCAGTTACCTTTGATGGTATCTCCTACCATCAATAACATCCAGCTCCACCATGTCATGGTAGACGGAGGTTCGGGGCTTAACCTCATAAGTTTCGAAGCTTTTACCAAGCTTCAGCTCCGACCTTCGGATCTCCACCCCTCTCGACCTTTCTTCGGAGTAGGTTCGGGGGCCATTATCCCACTCAGAGCTATAACTCTCCCGTTACCTTCGAGACATGGGAGAAGTACTGCACCGAGAAGTTGGTCTTCGATGTCGCTCAGATCAACTTACCCTTCAACGCCATCTTGGGTAGGCCTGCCCTGTACAAGTTCATGGCAGCTGCTCATTATGGCTACCTGGTGTTAAAGATGCCAACACCAGTAGGCATTCTTCGGATCCATGGAGATCGTACTGCCGGAGTAACTGCACTGGAAGAACTCCATGCACTTACCACGGCGCAAGAGGAGGACTCCAGGCAGGAGCAAGCTCCAAAACCCCCGAGCATTCGTCAACGAGGCTCGACTTCTGCACCTCGTGTGCAGCCAAGCGGCGACACCGACATTCCCGTCAAAGTCGTCCAAATTGGTTCTGATGCCGCTCAGACCACCCGTATATCGGGGGGATTGAACGACAAATAGGAACTCGCGCTCATCACTTTCCTCCGAGCTAATGTCGACGTGTTTGCCTGGCAACCGTCACAAATGCCTGGGATCCCCAGGGAAGTGATTGAGCATAATCTGAAGATCTACCCCGACGCCTGGCCTGTGCATCAGAAGCCCCGGAAGCAATCCATAGAGCGACAGAACTTCATCCGACAAGAAGTGAAGAAGTTGCTCGAAGCTGGATTCATACGAGAAGTTTTCCATCCAAAATGGCTGGCAAACCCAGTTGTTGTACCCAAGGCCGACGGGAAGCTTCGGATGTGTATCGACTACACCACACTAAATAAGGCATGTCCAAAAGATCCATTCCCACTACCTAGAATATATCAGATAGTGGATTCCACCTCCGGATGTGAACTACTGTGTTTCCTAGACGCATAGTCTGGGTATCATCAAATCAGAATGTCTAGGGAAGATGAAGAGCATACCTAATTCATCACAGTAGATGGATTGTACTTTTATACAGCCATGCCATTTGGTCTCAAGAATGCAGCTCCAACTTTTGTACGAACTATGTACAAAACCTTTGAAGAACTCATTAGAGACATAGTGGAAGTGTATGTCAATGACATCGTGGTCAAAGTCAAGAACAAGGAGTCACTCCTTGACACCTTGCAGGCTGTCTTCGACAAGCTGCGGGCCACCCGCACAAAGCTAAACCCAGACAAGTGTGTCTTCGGGGTTAGCTCCGGAAAACTTCTTGGTTTCCTGGTAAGTCACCGGGGCATAGAAGCTAATCCGGTGAAGATCAAGGCCATTGAAGACATGCGGCCACCAACCCGCATCAAAGATGTCCAAAAACTAACTGGATGTCTAGCAGCCCTCAGCCGGTTCATTTCAAGACTGGCGGAACGGGCACTCCCCTTCTTCAATCTATTGAGGAAGTCCGGACCATTCCAATGGTCTGAAGAAGCAGAGAAGGCATTCCTGGAGCTGAAACAGTTCCTCACCACCCTACCAATTCTGGTAGCTCCGAACGCTGGTGAGCCTTTGTTGCTTTACATTTCAGCAACTGACGAAGTCGTCAGTATGGTTCTGGTTGCGGAGAGACTAGAGCTACCTCATACTCAGGAATCCAGACCCCTTCGGGAGGGTCCGGAGGTACTTGAAAGCGAGTTTGGGTCCCAACTCCCAGACTCGAATCCACAAGAAGTCACTTCAGAAGACCCAGACCCCTCCAGGAGGGTCCAGGTCGCTTCTGAATAAGCTCCGGGTTCCTCCGGCCAGGACCCGGAGGTCCCCGAAGAAAATTCGGATCCCTCCGGGAGGATCCAGGTCAGTGGAGAGGAAGCTCCGGGCCCCTCCAGGAAGGTCCGGACCATTCAACGCCCGGTATACTTTATCAGTGAAGTACTACATGATGCCAAGACTCGATACCTAGAGGTGCATAAGCTGCTCTATGTAGTTCTTATTGCCTCCAGGAAGCTTCGCCATTACTTCCAAGCTCACAAAGTCTCAGTGGTGACCTCTTACCCACTTCGAGCAATCTTGCATAATCCCAATTCAACTGGGAATATTGCAAAGTGGGCAGCGGAATTGGCCGAATTTGATCTTGAATTCATTTCAAGGCAAGCAGTCAAGAGTCAAGCCTTGGCAGATTTCGTGGTGGAATGGACTCCCTCTCCATCAAACCCTGGGGGCCCCAGTGAGCAGAAGCCGGAACATCAAGCTCCAGCCTTCACCGAGCCTCACTGGACCCTCTACTTCGATGGCTCCATGCAGAAGCAGTGGGCCAGAGCTGGAATCCTTCTCCTTGCACCAACCGAGGAGAAGGTAAAATATGTGGTACACCTTGACTTCAAGGCGACCAACAACATGGCGGAGTACGAAGCACTCATCTACGGACTAAAGGTGGCACTGTCATATGGTGTCAAGCAACTACTGGTCAAGGGAGATTCGCAGCTCATCATTAAGCAAGTGAAGGGTGAATGCTCCTGCAACAATCTCCAGCTAGTTGCTTACCTCCTTGAAGTCCAGAGGCTTCAGAAGGACTTTGAAGTCCTAGATCTCCACCATGTTTAGCGTGCCCATAACGCTGAAGCTGACGAACTCTCGACGAAAGCATCAACCGGAGCTCCGGCTCCTGACGAAACTTTTATCCGGAGGTTGTCAAAACCAACAGCTCAGCCTGCCGAACTGAGCGAAGGGGGTGAGATCAGCATCCCAAAGCTGACGGTCCCGATGGCCCTGTTACCATGGCAGCCATCAAGGGTCGTAGGTGCTGCCGTAAGCTCCAAGCAACCCAGCACGAAAGACTCAAATGCTCAAGCTAGCTCCGATGCATGGATCTCGAAGATCCGGAGCTACTTGAAAGACAACATCCTTCCTGACGATGATGTATCCGCTGACCGGGTAGTCAGATTGGCTAAAAGATACACGTTGGTAGAAGGGGATCTCTACCGGCGCGGTGCCAATGGCATCCTAATGCGGTGCATCACAAGGGAAGAAGGTTGCGAACTCCTCGCAGAAATCCATGGAGGCGAGTGTGGGAACCACGCGTCTTCCCGCACGATGGTCGGTAAAGCCTTTCAGCATGGCTTCTACTGGCCTACAGCACTCCAGGATGCAACTGAGCTGGTGAAGAATGCAAAGCATGCCAATTTCATGTAAAGCAAATTCACACACCGGCTCAGCCCCTACAAATGATACCTCCTACATGGCCCTTCGCTGTGTGGGGGATGGACATCTTGGGACCTTTCCCAAGAGCCGTCGGAGGTTACAAGTTCTTGTACGTCGCCATTGACAAGTTCACCAAGTGGCCGGAAGCAACTTCAGTTGTGACAATCAACAAGCAATCAGCTATCAACTTTCTGCAGTCTGTTGTATGTAGATTTGGAGTCCCAAACAAAATCATCACTGATAATGGGACCCAATTTACAAGCTCTGCATTTCAAGGATATTGCAAAGACCTCGGCATACAAGTTTGCTACGCCTCCGTAGCTCACCCAGCAAGCAATGGCCAGGCCGAGAGAGCAAATGCTGAAATCCTTAAAGGACTCAAAACGCGCACTTATGAGCGCTTGAAAAAACATAGAGCCAACTGGATTGAAGAACTTCCGCCCACTTTATGGGCCAACAGGACATCTCCAAACCGGTCAACTGAAGAGACACCTTCTTCCTGGTGTACGGAGCTGAAGCAATCCTTCCTCCGGAAATCACCTTGGGTTCACTCCGGGTCCGGACCTTTGACGAAGCCACGCAGGACCAGCTCCAGCGTGAAGACCTAGACCTCCTTGAGGAGGGAAGGTGCCAAGCAGCTGTTCGAAATGCCCGATATCGCCAAGCCCTACGGCGCTATCATCAGCGGCATGTACACAACCGACGGCTCGAGAAAGGCGATCTGGTGCTACGGAGAATACAATCCAGAGAAGGGTTAAACAAACTCTCCCCCAGCTGGGAGGGATCCTTCCGAGTGATTAAAGTATCCCGTCCTGGAAGCGTTCGCTTGGCTACCGAGGATGGGACACCTCTCCCAAATCCTTGGAACATCGAGCACCTCCGTAAGTTCTACACTTAATATCACGGAGGTGAGTCTGTAGTAACTTGAGGTGTATGTTATAGAGTCATTAGACAGAGTCGGGTAGTTCATCCGGGAGAACAGCCGGACCTTCCCCGGAAGGTCCGCAAAGTTCATGCAACACTTGTCACAGTCTCAGAACTAAAAGTGTGGCTAGCTACCCTGGGTCAAACGAGAAATTAAACACGCTTAGTCTGGTTCCGTACCCTAAGAGTGTACTTGTTTCCCCTGTACCCCGGACCTATAATGAAAGATATCTTCAGGTGAAACAGACTCCACGTGCATTTATTTTGTACAGGCTCAACATTCTTTTTTATTTTTCTCTTTCTTGTCTATAACAAAGACGTGCAATTCTTAAGAAATTTTAGTTCGACCGGTTCATATACAATTTGAGTTGTATTGTCGATTCTTTTGAATTCAAATATTGTTCATGGCCCACTCGCCTGAATGCCGCCAAGCCAATCTAGGGCCAGAGTGTGCTATCGACTTAGCCTGTTCAAGCACCCTAAGTATGCCACTCTACCTACACCCCGGCAGGCCGAAGTAAGGCGGGTCCAATAACAGTTGGATCTGGAAGAAGAGGCAACGCATTCGGTTGTATTTAAAATCGCGTTCGACTTAAAATTTTCTCAAGAATCGTAAGTCACGACAAAGTTATAGGCAAGAAACGAATTTTACTATTTTTCTTGGCTTCAGTGTACAGGAAAAATAAAATCCACGTTGATGGAGAAAAACCGGAGCTAACAAAGCTCCGACTCCTCTAGATGGCTTGTAATCGATGTTAAGCATTGAAAACGGGCATCACCGGAGCAACCAAGCTCCAGTAAAGCTAGGGGGGCCAGCCGTCGACGTAAAAGATGGTGATAAGACCCCACAAATGGAGTCTGCTGCCGACAAGCTACGTGTTGGCAAAGGTCAGTGCCGGAGCTACTAAGATCCGACACCCCAGAGGGTTAACTATCGGTGCTCTATGCGTTGATAGGGACTATTACCGGAGCTACTAAGCTCCGACGGTAGTCAGTTTGACCTCAGGGGGCCTTCACTATCGAAGACTTCGGACCTACACTCTACAAGTTCGAAGCAAATGAGTCTTCAACAAAACATAATATCCTCTTGGTACATGTTCACAATCAAATTGTGTACATCTACAAGGGGGCCAAGTGAAGACAAAAGTGTTGAAGAAAAAAAGTGAAATTCACAAAAATTTGGGGATTTCATTCATATGGAGACAAGGGATTACAAAATTGAGGAAGAAGAAGAGAGGATACAAGTGGGAACTACGGAGATGTTCCTAGACCCTATGGAAGAATTGAGCGACCTTCTGGGCAACCTCCGACATGTTGGCTCAGGCAGCTTTCCCTTCTCCTTCAACGGGACCTTCAAGCACCGGGTCCAGAGGAAATTGGGAGTTCCAGCTGGTGTAGCATGTCAGCACATACTCTGCGACGTTCTTCGCCAGGGATTGCCCCTAAACCTCCAATTGGTCCGCAATGACATCGCCCACCTTGGAGAGCTTGCTACCTACCAAGCTCAACGCCTGCAACGCTAGGTCCGGCTCCGGCTCCGGATCATCCGGGCGCACGGGACTGAAGCCCATCGGTGTCAGCGTGTCGTTGGCCTTGCCCAGGAACTCCCAAATTTGTAGGGAGTCCGCAGTCCTCAAGCCCTTCAATTCTTCCAAGGATCTTCTGGCCGCCACCAGTTCGGAATTCTCACGGGCGAGGCGCTCAACTTCTTTGGCGTTTTGCTGAATCTTCTCAGCAACCCGCTTCTCGAGTTTTCCGAGCTCCTCCTCTCGGAAGTGGATCTTGTTCCGGCGGTCGACCAGGTCCTTCTCCCTGCCCCTCACTTTCTTTTCCCTGGCAACAAGGGCACACTCCCGCTCGTGGAGCTCCTGCCCTCGCACCCAGGCCTTATTCTCCTCCTCTACGCAGCGCTCTTCCAATTTCTTGGCGCGCTCCTCAAGGCCCTTGTCAGCTAGAGACACCTTCTCGGAGAGCTCCTCCTCCCTCCTCAGGACGTCATCCTGCAGCTCTGGGAGTTTCTGCTCTTCATCTTCGAGCCGTTTCTCCCTCTCTTCAAGTGCCTCTCGGCGCTTGATGAGTGTAGTGTTAATGGCCTCAAGCCTTTCGTGGCGTTCATCGGCCGCACTGTTAGCTGCTTTGGCCTGCTCGTAGATCTCCCGGGATTGAAGCGTCGAGGGCGCGAGTCATACTCTCCCTGTCATCCAATAATTTACCCCAGTATTCCAGGCAGACCTTCTCCAGCTTGATCCACTCTTTGTCATCCGCTAGCCTCGACTGCGCCAGCTTGGTCTCGAAGTAGAGCCGGTTACGCCACCTCCTAAGGGTTTGGCGCTCCTCTTCAAGAGCCTTGCTGTCTTGGAAGAAGGCCAGTTGAACTTGATGCAGACTGGAACATGCGTTGTCAATAGACAGTGACAACGGGATAGGTTCTGGACCTGCTGGGGTCTCCTTCGCTGGTTCCAGCGGGTTTTCAGATACAAAAGTTGGGTCCCACTCAACAAGAGTGGTCCCCTGGGTCTCCATGGCACTAGGTCCGTCCTCCGGGATGGCCTCAGTCGCCATCGAGAAAGGCCCACCGCCAGGTCTTCATTCACCCCCTCAGACAGGGGGCCAGCGACTTCACCAGGGCACTCCGGCTCAGCCGCGGGTACCTCCGACATCGTCACTTCCGGAGCAGGGTCCACTTTTGGCTCCGGCCTGGGCACCTCCTCCGATGGGGGCTCGAGCTCCGACGCCTCTGCAACCACTGGCTCGGGAGCCGGAAGATATTCATCCTCAATCGACCCTGCAGCCGGAGCTCCAACAACTACCGGCTCTGCGGTCGGTGCTTCTGAGGTAGCCGGCCCAACCGCCGGGACTTCCTCAACATCCGACGCGCACGCCGGGACTTCGGTCATCTCCGGCTCGACCGCCGGAGCTTCGACAATTTCCGGCTCTGGGGCCGGAATTACAGCTTCCTCCGGCTCAACGACCAGAGCTTCCATCATCTCAGCACCAGGACCCGAAGCTTCAACCTCCAGGACAGGTGCCACTGGCGCATCTACACTCCCGCGGTCCGACGCTACCACGGGAGCCTCTGGGGATGAGTTGAGGTCCATGACCACGACAGCTGGCGCCGGAGATGTCGCAGCTTCAGCCACCACTTGGGGCGGCACCGAGACAGGAGCAGAAGCTTCTGTCCTCACAGCTTCAGCTACTGTGGCTGAGGGCGTAACCTCACTCCTCTGCTTGGGAACGCTGCAGATGATGGACGAAGAAACTTAAAAAATAGTTACTACAATTAAACAACTATCCAAGGTAAAGATTAAAAATTACCTTGGGAGGCTTCCGCACCAGCTTGTGTGGAACCTTTTTCCCGGGCGTTCTGGGCTGGTCATAGCCGGCGTGGAAGCTCCGGAAGGCCCCCCGGAACTCGTTGCGGCCACGGGCGTTTCCCTAGTCGAGGCCCCCCTCGATCGGGAAGGACCTCCGGACCTAGAGGCCTCCATCGGCCCCGGTGCTGGAGTCGCATGCCCGGAGCTAGCACCCCGGGAGGACCCCACTGCGGGAACAGTCGCCGCAGTTGTAGAAGACCTCCCCCTCCGGGGAGAAGGAGCCGACGCAGAGGTAGTGGGCCTGACAGACCTTCCGTCGGCGTATTGCAGCTTCCTCTTCCGGCTCAAGGGTTCTTCCGTCGGCTCCTTACCCTTGCCGACGACCTCAGCCCTTGGCTTCAGGGCAGGGTCGGAGCCACCCTCAGAAGCTCCAAGGATCGCCACCCTAGTGGTTGATCTTCTCTCGACGACACCAAGGTCATCAAGCACAGGCATCTTCCGCCGGAGCTCCCTGCTGAACTCTACTTCCACGTTCAGAGGGAGAAAAGTTGATGGCGGAGTCAAGTCATCACCCTCGACGTCGATGTCGTGCTGGAACTTCTTGAGGTGGAACTCCAAGGTTTTCCCCACCATGTTGGACTTCAGCCCGGTCTCGACCCGGCCGTCGTCCATCACGCTGTTGAGGGCCCAAGCGAGTTTTTCTCTCCTCTTCAGCGGTGCCCACCTGTTGACCAGGAAGTTGCAAAACACCGCCTGAGGAGTCAATCCTCCCTCCACGCATTGGCGGATCCTGGTCAAAGCAGGGTTGGAGGCTTCCGCCAACACCAGAGCTTCACTCCAGATTGTCGTGTCGATGTTGGGGAGGCCTTCGGGCAGCTCCATCTTCTCGTGCTCCTCCACCCGGACGACTATCCAGTCCTTCTTCCAGTCATCCCACTTCCCAGAGGGAAACGACCGGAGGTACTTGAATGGGCACTTCTTGCGCTTCACGAAGTAGTAGAAGCCAAGGTACTCATTGCTCCTGCCGGTGGTATGGACGGTGAAGAAGGTCCGGAAGCGTTCAATGCAGGGGGGATGCCCACCCACATCTCACAGAAGTGGACGAAGATATACACAAGAAGAATGGAGTGGGGGCCAAGGTGATACAGCTACAGACCATAGAAGTCTAGCAGCATCAAGAAAAAGGAGGAAAAAAGTGGGATCAACCCCACCATGGCATATGAGGAGAAGTACACCATTTCGCCGGCGTGCTCCTTCTCAAACGGGAGCTCTCCACCGGCGCGGACCGAGCGGTTGAAGAAGTCCGAGGACCATCCCATGAGGGCCCGGACCTTCTTCAGGTCGTCATCGGTCTTCAAACGACTCTCGCGAGACCCAACTCCATCGCGGCATGGACAGGCAAGAGAAGAAAAGCGAAGCACAAGTTGGGAGTTTGAGCGCAACATCAGATGAGAGGCGTAAAGAACCCCAAACGGTGCGTGCTTTCCTTCTTAAGTAAGCCCTTGCGACGCTTGGATGGAAACCGCAAGGAATTCGAAGATACCACTCAAAAATTCCACCCAGCCGATGACAAGATGGCCCGGGACTACCCCGGCGATCAAGTTGAGGTTCTTACCCAGGCGAACGGTTGCCATCATGAGGCGGGAAGCCCGAAGGCGGCGGCCTGACAAGGCGCGTGGAACCGATACGATTTTCGTAGCGGGAACTGTCGACCTTCAATTGCGTGAGATCCGCACGCCAAAGATCTCACCTGCCGCACACGGGATACACCACGCGGCGAGGATTTAACTCCAAACCATCACCAACGACACATCTGAAGACCTTTGAAGACTCAGTTCAAAAGTCAAAGGATGGACCCACCTCCGGTGGAATGACTTCATTCAAGGGGTCTTCCCCGGAGGTGGACCCAGGGGGCCACTGTCCGTATCCTGGGTACAATATACCCCTTGGGATTGCAAAGATCTCAAGGGAAAGTCACCCACTTGATTTCAAGACCTTCGGAGGCCCACATGTCAGACATGTCCGGACCCGCTTCTCCAACATGGTTATTCCCAGGGTCGCCACGTGTACTATCAAACCGGAGCTACCGCCCGGAAGGGGGGAAGCTCCGGGCTATGTACCGAAGTGGCACCCCCGGACCTAACCCCAAACCGAGGGAAGCTCCGGGGCTGACACGTGTCGGCTAACACCGGAACCATCTGTTCCCCACAATGCGCTCTGGTGCTGCCACGTGTCCAACCGTCGGATCTTCAGCCTCTAACCTCCAGAAGACTTCACAACGGCTCCGGATCTTCAAAGGGGAATCAAGGACTTCAAGACCCGATTAAGTGTCATTAATACCATATTAATGACACATGATCGAACGACCTTAATTACCAGTAACAGTGCTGTCAAAACCCATTACCCGGTCATTAATGGCAATTAAACGTGTTGAATAAGTATCAATACTAGTAACCGCTGGGGCCACATGTCGGGTCAGGCTAATTTGTAACGGCCTGCCCTTGTACTATAAAAGGACAGGCCGACGATGGACTCTACACGTTCAGACACGCTGACACACGCGCTACATCCAATACAACATCAACACACCCCGTGGAGTAGGGTATTACGCTGAGGCGGCCCGAACCACGTAAATTCTTGTGTCTCCTGCGTCATTTGTAATTCACCTTCTTGAATCTCTGCGCGCCCACACCGAACCACAAACTCCTCTAACACTTTAGTAGTGTCGGGAGATCTGCCAGATCCAAACCACCGACAACACTTAATCGGGTCTTGAAGTCTTTGATTGCCCCTTGAAGCTCCGAGCCGTTGAGGGTCCACGAGTCTGATTGTTGAGGCTGAAGGTCTGGCGGTTGGACACATGGAAGCATCAGAGCTTTCCGTCTGGGACGGGTAGGTCCGGTGTAGATGTACACGTGTCAGTACCGGAGCTTCCCTCTGTCAGGGGTTAGGTCCGGCAGTGCCGCACAGGTGTTTAGCCCGGAGCTATCCCATGTGTGGGATGTAGGTCCGGCTACAGTATACACGTGGTGGCACCAGGACTAACCATAGATGGGAGGCAAGTCCGGTCCCGTATGACACGTGGGGCCTTCGCAGGTCTTCAATTCAGACAGGTGAAGTTCCTTTAGTCTTTTTGTAGTCCCAAGGGGTATTCGGTACACAGGGTACCGACAGTGGCCCCCTGGGCCCACCACTGGGAGAGACCTTTTGGATGAAGTCGTTCTGCCGGAGGTGGGTCCATCCTTCGGTTTTTGAGTCGTGTCTTCAAGGGTATTTGGATGTGCCGTTGGTGGTAGTTCGCAGTTAAACCAACACCGCGTGGCATATCCAGGATGCGGCAGGTGAGATCTGAGCGTGCGGATTTCATGCAATTGAAGGTCGTCGGTTCCCGATACGAAAACCGTATCGGCTCCGTGCGCCCTGTCAGGTCGCCGCCCTCGGGCTTCCTGCCTTTCATGATGACAACCGTTGGCCTGGGGTAAGGACCTCGACTTGATTGTCGGGGTGGCCCAGGGCCCCCTTGTCATTGGCAGGGTGAAGTTTTTGAATTGTATCGTCGGCTCCTCTGTGGTTTCCATCCAAGTGTTCTGGGGCCTTACTTAAGAAGGAAAGCGCGCACCGTTTGGGGATTCTTTATGCCTTCATTCGAACTTGCGCTCAAATCCTCCAAACTTTTGCTTGTTTTTCCTCTCTCGCCACGCTGTGCCGTGATGAAGTTGGGACTCCCCACGAGCCGCATTGGGAGCAAGAAGGAGTTGTCTAGGGTCTGGACCTACATGGGATGGTCCAGTGACTCCTTCGATAATGACATTCGCTGTGATGAGCTTCCCCTCGAGAAGAAGCGAGCCGAAGATATGGTGTACTTCCTTGGGTACGCCATGGCGGGTTTGATACCGCCTTTCTCCACCTTCTTTCTGATGCTGCTAGATTTCTATGGTCTGCAGCTCCACCATCTGGGCCCCCACTCAATCTTGCTGGTGGCGACTTTTGCCCACTTTTGTGAGATGTGGGTGGGCGTGCCCCCTTGCATGGAGTTGTTCCGGACCTTCTTCACTGTCCACCCGACTGGGAAGAGTGATGAGTTCATCGGCTTCTACTACTTCGTGAAGCGGAAAAACTCTCCCCTCAAGTACATGAGGTCCATCCCTTCTGGCAAGTGGGACGACTAGAAGAAAGACTATGTGGTCATCACCGTCGAGGGACACGAGAGGCTGGAGCTGCCTGAAGGCCTTCCTCGCATCGACACCGACACTTGGAGTGATGTGTCGGTGCTATCGAGGGAGAACAGGCCCATCCTGGATAGAATCCAGGAATGTTTCGAAGGTGGGGTGACCCTGCAGATGGTCTTCGACAACTTCTTGACAAACAGGTGGGCCCCGCTGAGGGCTAGGCGCCGGCCTGCCTGGGCCTTCAACAGTGAGATGGATACCAACCGCATTGAAGTCGGCTTGGACACTAACTTGGCAGGTGAAGCCTTGAAGACCCATCTCAAGAAGTTACAGCCTGGGAACATCGGTCCTGGTGACGTGTCTCCACCGGCGGCCTTCCTGCCTCTGAATATGATTCCAAAAGAGTGCAAAGAGCTCCGGAGGAAGATGCCGCTGTTGGACGACTTGGGCCTACTGGAGAGGTGATCAACCTCTGGGGTGGCAATCCCCAGAGCTTCTGAAGGCGGCTCTGCTCCCACCCCAAAGCCAAGAACCAAAGTTGTAGGCAAGGGCAAGGAGTTGGCCGAGCCCTCGAGCCACAAGAGGAAGCTGAAGCATGATGACATGAGGTCCGACAGACCTGCTCCTTCCACGACGGCTCCTTCTCCCCTGCGGGGGAGGTCTTCAACGGCGGCAACCACTCCAGCATCGGTATCTCCCTGGGTGTTAGCTCCAGCCATGCGGCTCCAGTACCAGGGTCAGCTGAAGGCTCTGGGTCTAGAGGTCCTTCCCAGTCGAGGGGGGCCTCAACCAAAGTCATGTCGGCAGCAGCAGTGAGTTCCGGGGAACCTTCCGGAGCTGGCACGCTAGGGGCAATAGGGTCCAGCCCCGAGCGTCCGTGGAAGAGGTTCCGTGCTAGCTGGAGCGGAAGCCTTCCGAGGTAAATTTTGTTTTTTACCTCAGTTGATTGTTTTTTGTTGTAATTGTGTTTTGAGTTTCTTCATCCTTCATCCACAGGGTACCCAAGAAAGGGGCTGAAGCTCCGGTTCCTGCAGCAGCAGCTGAAGCTGTGCAGGCGGAGGCTCAAGCTCCAATCCCAGTGCCGCCCCAAGAGGTGGCTGAGGCTGCGGCAGCTCCGGCGCCGGCTGTCGTGGTCTTCGACCTCGACTCATCCCCAGAAGCTCCCGTGGTAGCGCCGGACCACGGGAATGAAGATGTACCAGCGGCACCAGCCCCGGAGGTTGAAGCTCCGGGTTTGGATGCTGAAATGGTGGACGCTCTGGCCTTAGAGCCGGAGGTAGCTATGATTCTGGCCCTAGAGCCAGATGTTGTTGAAGCCCCAGCAGCGGAGCCGGTGGTTGATGAAGTCCCAGCGGTAGAGACGGGTGTTCATGAAGTTCTGGCAATAGAGCCGATTGTCGAAGAAGTTCTGGCGCCTGAGTTGGTTGCTCCAGAGGTGCCGGCGCCCGAGCCCGTGATGGTCGAAGCGCCAGCGCCTGAGCCGGCAGTGGAGGAGGCGTCAGCGTCGGAGCCAGAAGTGGCTTTAGCTCCGACCGAATCTTCAACGCCTGCCCCGGAGGTGATGGTCCCGGAGGTTCCCACATCTGAGCCAGGGTGCCAAGATGAAGTTGTTGGCCCCCCACTTGAGGGACCAGTAGTTGATGACCTGGTGGCGGGACCTTCGGAGCCAACTCCGGAGGTCGAAACTTTTGTAGCAGGACCTTCCTCGATGGCAGCCGAGGCTATCCCGGAGGGCGGCCCTAGTGCCGCGGAAGCTCAGGGGACCGCTCTTGTAGAGTGGGACCCGATTTTTGTCACGGAGAACCTGCTGGAACTAGTGGAGATGACCCCGTCAGGTCCGGAGCTGATCCCTCTGTCGTTGTCTATTGACAACGCCTGCTCCAGTCTTCGTCAGGTCCAGATGGATTTCTACCACGACAGCAAGGCCCTCGAGGAGGAGTGCCAAACTCTTAGGAGGTGGCGCAACCGGCTCCAATTCGAGACCAAGCTGGCACAGTCGAGGCTGGCTAACGACAAGGAGTGGGTGAAGAAGGAGAAGGTCCGGTTGGAGTACTGGGGTAAGCTGCTGGACGAGAGGGAAAGCATGGTGCGATCCCTCGACAACCAGTCCCGGGCCATCCAACGACAGCCTCGTCAAGCGCTGGGAGGCACTTGAGGAGTGGGAGAAAAAGCTCGAGGATGAAGAGCAAAAACTCCTGGAGCTGCGGGATGACCTCGTGAAGAGGGAGGCAGAGCTTACTCAGAGGCTGACTCTGGGTGACAAGAGTCTCGCGGAGCGCACCAAGAAGTTGGATGAGCACTTCGATAAAGAGGAGAAGAAGGCCTGGCAGCAAGGATAGGACCTCCACAAGAGGGAGGATGAAATTTCTGCCAGGAAGAAGAAGGTGCGGAGCCGGGAGAAGGACCTGGTCGACCGCCGGAACAAGATCCACCTCCGAGAGGAGGAGATCAATAAACTCGAAAGGCAGGTTGCTGAAAAGATTCAGCATAACGCCAAAGAGGTTGAGCGCCTTGCCCGTGAGAATTCAGAGCTTGTAGACAAGAAAGAGAAAAATAAAAAATATTGAGCCTGTAAAAAATAAATGCACGTGGAGTCTGTTTTCACACAATGATGTCTTTCATTATAGGTCCGGGGTACAGGGGAAACAAGTACACTCTTAGAGTACAGAACCAGGCTAAGTCTGTTTTGTTTCTCGTTTGACCCAAGGTAGCAAGCTACACTTTTAGTTCTGAGACTGTTACAAGTGTTGCCTGAACTTTGCGGATCTTCCGGTGAAGGTTCGGTTGTTCTCCCGGAGGAGCTATCCGACTTTGTATAATAACTCTATAACATACATCACATGTAACTACAGACTCACCTCCGTGATATTAAGCGTAGAACTTACGGAGGTGCTCAATGTTCCAAGGATTAGGGAGAGGTGTCCCATCCTCGGTTGTTAAGCGAACGCATCCGGGACAGGATACTATGATCACTCGGAAGGGTCCTTCCCAGCTGGGGGAGAGTTTGTTTAACCCTTCTCTGGATTGTATTCTCTGTAGCACCAGATCGCCTTCCTCCAGAAATCACCTTGGGTTCACTCCGGGTCTGGACCTTCGACGAAGCCGCGCAGGACCAGCTCCGGCGTGAAGACCTAGACCTCCTTGAGGAGGGAAGGTGCCAAGCAGCTGTTCGGAATGCCCGATATCGTCAAGCTCTACGGCGTTATCACCAGCGGCATGTACACAACCGACAGCTTGAGGAAGGCGATCTGGTGCTACGGAGAATACTATCCAGAGAAGGGTTAAACAAACTCTCCCCCGGCTGGGAGGGGCCCTTCTGAGTGATCAAAGTATCCCGTCCCGGAAGCGTTCGCTTGGCTACTGAGGATGGGACACCTCTCCCAAATCCTTGGAACATCGAGCACCTCCGTAAGTTCTACACTTAATACCATGGAGGTGAGTCTTGAGTAACTTGGGGTGTATGTTATAGAGTCATTGTACAGAGTTGGGTAGTTCCTCCGGGAGAGCAGCCGGACCTTTCCTGAAAGGTCCGCAGAGCTCATGCCGCACTTGTCACAGTCTCAGGACTAAAAGTGCGGATAATTACCCTGGGTCAAACGAGAAATGAAACACACTTAGCCTGGTTTCGTACCCTAAGAGTGTACTTGTTTCCCCTGTACCCCGGACCTATAATGAAAGACATCTTCATGTGAAATAGACTCCACGTGCATTTATTTTGTACAGGCTCAACATTTTTATTTTTCTCTTTCTCGTCTATAACTAAGACGTGCAATTCTTAAGAAATTTTAGTTCGACCGGTTTATATACAATTCGAGTTGTATTGTCAATTCTTTTGGATTCAAATATCATTCATGGCCAACTCGCTTGAAAGCCGCCAAGCCAATCTAGGGCCGGAGTGTGCTATCGACTTAGCCTGGTCAAGCACCCTAAGTACGCCACTCTACCTACACCCCGGCAGGCCGAAGTAAGGCGGGTCCATGGACAGTTGAATCTAAGGGAAAAGACAACGCATCCGGTTGTATTTAAAATCGCGTTCAACTTAAAATCTTCTTGAGAATCGTAAGCCGCGACAAAATTATAGACAAGGAACGAATTTTACTATTTTTCTTGACTTAAGTGTGCAGGAAAAATAAAGTCTACGTAGATGGAGAAAAAGTCGGAGCTAACTAAGCTCCGACTCCCCTAAGGGGGCCAGCCGTCGACGTTGAGTATAAGATGGTGAGAAGACCCCGTAAATGGAATCTGCTGCCAACAAGCCAAGTGTTGGCAAAGGTCACTGCCGGAGCTACTCAGCTCCGACACCCCGGAGGACTAACTATCGACGCTCTACGTGTTGATAGAGGCTATTGCCGGAGCTACCAAGCTCCAGCGATGGACATTGCCGGAGCTTCTAAGCTCCGACAACCTCAGGGGACCTTCACTATCGAAGACTTCGGACCTAAATGCTACAAGTTCGAAGCAAATGAGTCTTCAACAAAACACAGTATCCTTTTGGTACATGATCACAATCAAATTGTGTACATCTACCAGGGGGCCAAGTAAAGATAAAGGTGTTGAAGACAAAAAGTGAAATTCGCAAAAATTTTGGGGATTTCATTTATATGGAGACAGGAGATTACATCTGGAGACAAGGGATTACAAAATTGAGGAAGAAGAAGAGAAAATACAAGTGAGAGCTAAAGAGATGGTCCTAGACCCTATGGAAGAACTCGGCGACTTTCTGGGCGACCTCCGATACGCTGGCTCGGGTAGCTTCGCCTTCTCCTTCGACAGGGCCTTCAAGCACCGGGTCCAGAGGAAATTGGGAGTTCCGGCTGGTGTAGCACGTCAGCACATACTCTATGACGTTCCTCGCCAGGGATTGCCCCTCAACCTCCAGTTGGTCCGCGATGACATCGCCCACCTTGGAGAGCTAGCTACCAGCTGTGCTCAACGCCTGCAGCGCAAGGTCCGGCTCCGGCTCCGGATCATCCGGGCGCACGGGGCTGAAACCCATTGGCGTCAGCGCGTCGTTGGCCTTGCCCAGGAACTCCCAAATCTGTAGGGAGTCCGCCGTCCTTAAGCTCTTCATCTCCTCCAGGGATCTCCTGGCCGTCGTCAGTTCGGAATTCTCACGGGCGAGGCGCTCAACTTCTTTGGCATTTTGCTGAATCTTTGCAGCAACCCGCCTCTCGAGTCTTCCGAGCTCCTTCTCCTGGAGGTGTATCTTGTTCCGACGATCGACCAGGTCCTTCTCCCTAGCCTCCACTTTTTTCTCTCGGGCAACAAGGGCACACTCGTATTCGTAGAGTTCCTGCCCCCGCACCCAGGTATTCTCCTCTTCCTCTTGGCAGCGCTCTTCCAATTTCTTGGCGCGCTCCTCGAGGCCCTTGTCAGCCAGAGCTACTTTCTCGGCGAGCTCCTCTTCCCTCCTCAGGACGTCATCCCGCAGCTCCAGGAGTTTCTGCTCCTCATCCTCGAGCCGTCTCTCCCTCTCTTCAAGTGCCTCTCGGCGCTTGATGAGTGCGGTGTTAATGGCCTCAAGCTGTTCGTGCCGAGCATCGGCCGCGTTATTGGCAGCTTTGGCCTGAACATAGATCTCCCGGGATTGAGCATCGAGGGCATGAGTCATGCTCTCCCTGTCATCCAGCAGCTTGCCCCAGTACTCCAGGCGGATCTTCTCCCGCTTGATCCACTCCTTGTCATCCGCTAGCCTCGACTGCGCCAGCTTGGTCTCGAAGTAGAGTCGGTTACGCCACCGCCTAAGGGTTTGGTGCTCCTCTTCAATAGCCTTGCTGTCGTGGAAGAAGGCCAGTTGGACTTGACGCAGACTGGAGCAGGCATTGTCGATAGACATCAACAGCGGGATGGGCTCTGGACCTGCTGGGGTCTCCTCCGCTGGTTCCAGCGGGTCTTCACATACAAAAATTGGGTCCCACTCTACGAGAGTTCTGAGCTTCCAAGGCACTAGGGCCATCCTCCGGGATGGCCTCAGTCGCCATCGAAGAAGGCCCCGCCGCCAAGTCTTCATTCACCTCCTCGTGCAGGGGGCCAGCGACTTCGCTTGGGCACTCCGGCTCGACCGCAGGTACCTCCGACGTCGTCACCTCCGGAGCAGGAGCTGCTACTGGCTCCGGCCGGGACACCTCTTCCGAGGGAGGCTCGAGCTCCATCGCATCTTCAACCACCGGCTCTATGACCGGCGCTCCAACAATAACCGGCTCAGCGGCCGGTGCTTCGGAGGTAGCCGGCTCAACTGCCGGAACTACCTCGAATACCGGCTCACATGTCGGGGCTTCAGTCACCTCCAGCTCAACCGCCGGGGCTTCGACACCTTCCGGCTCCGAAGCCGAGACTACTACTTCCTCCGGCTCAACAGCCGGAGCTTCCATCACTGCAGCACCAAGACCCGAAGCTTCAACCTCCGGGACAGGTGCCACTGGCGTGTCTTCACTCCCGTGGTCCGGCGCTACCACAGGAACTTCTGGGGACGAGTCGAGGTCCATGACCACGACAGCCAGCACCGGAGCTGTCGCAGCCTCAGCCACCACCTGGGGCGGCACCGGGACAGGAGCAGAAGCTCCCACGGCCTCAGACATCGTGGCTGAGGGTGGAGCTTCACTCCCCTTCTTGGGGACGCTGCAGATGATGGACGAAGAAAATTAACAAACAATTGCTACAATTAAAAAGTTAACCAAGGTAAAGATTAAAAATTACCTTGGAAGGCTTCCGCACCAGCTTGCGCGGAACCTTTTTCTTGGATGTTCCGGGCTGGCCACGGTCGGCGTAGAAGCTCCAGAAGGCCCCCTGGAACTTGTCGCAGCTAAGGGCGTTTCACGGGTCGAGGCTCTCCTCGATCGGGAGGAACCCCTGGACCTGGAGGCTCCCACCGTCCCTGGTGCCGGAGTCGTGCGCCTGGAGCTAGCACCCCAGGAGGGTTCCACCACGGGGACAGACGCGCTCCGGGAGGATCCCACTGCAGGAACGGTATCGTTCCGGAAGGACCCCACTACGGGGATAGTCGCCACGGTGGCAGAAGATCTTCCCCTCTGGGGAGAAGGAACCGAGGCGGAAGTAGCGGGCCTGACGGACCTTCTGTCGGCGTGTCGCAGCTTCCTCTTCCGACTCTTCGGCTCATCCGCCAGCTCCTTGCCCTTGCCGACGACCTCGACCCTCGGCAGTGGGGCAGGGACAGAGCCATCTTTGGGCATCCTGAGAATCGCCACCCAGGTGGTTGATCTTCTCTCGACGACACCGAGGTCGTCAAGTGCGGGCATCGTCCGCCGGAGCTCCCTGCTGAACTCAGGGGGAGAAAGGCCGATGGCGGGGTCAAGTCATCACCGTCGACGTTGATGCCGTGCTGGAATTTCTTGAGGTGGAACTCTAAGGTTTTCCACACCATGTTGAACTTCAACCCGGTCTCAACCCGGTCCTCGTCCATCACGCTGTTGAGGGCCCAAGCGAGCTTCTCCCTCCTCTTCAGCGGCGCCCACCTGTTGGCCAGGAAATTGCAGAATACCGCCTAAGGAGTCAATCCTCCCTCCACACATTGGCGAATCCTGGTCATGGTGGAGTTGAAAGCTTCCGCCAGCACCAGAACCTCACTCCAGATCGTCGTGTCGATGTCGGGCAGACCGTCAGGCAGCTCCAACCTTTCGTGCTCCTCCACCCTGACGACTACCCAATCTTTCTTCCAGTCATCCCACTTCCCGTAAGGGAACGACCGAAGGTACTAGAATGGGCACTTCTTGCGCTTCACAAAGTAGTAGAAGCCAAGGTACTCATTGCTCCGGCCGGTGGTGTGGACGGTGAAGAAGGTCCGGAAGAGTTCGATGCAGGGGGGAATGCCCACCCACATCTCACAGAAGTGGACAAAGATAGACACGAGGAGAATGGAGTGAGGGCCAAGGTGGTATAGCTGAAGACCATAGAAGTCTAGCAGCATCAAGAAGAAGGAAGAAAAAGGTGGGATCAACCCCACCATGGCGTACGAAGAAAAGTACACCATTTCGCCGGCGCGCTCCTTCTCGAAGGGGAGCTCTCTGCCGGCACGGACCAAGTGGTTGAAGAAGTCCGAGGACCACCCCATGAGGGCCCGGACCTTCTTCAAATCGCTGTCAGTCTTCAAGCGACTCTCGCGCAGGCCCAACTCCATCGCGGCACAGCTAGGCAAGAGAAGAAGAGCGAAGCACGAGTTGGGAGTTTGAGCACAAGATCAGATGAGAGGCGTAAAGAACTCCCGACGGTGCACGCTTTCCTTCTTAGTAAGCCCTCGCAACGCTTGGATGGAAACCGCAGGGAAGTCGAAGATACCACTCAAAAATTTAACCCAGCCGATGACAAGAGGGCCCGGGACCACCCCGACGATCAAGTCGAGGCTCTTACCCAGGCGAACGGTTGTCATCACGCGGCGGGAAACCCAAAGGCGGCGGCCTGACAGGGCGCGCGGAACCGATACGGTTTTCGTATCGGGAACCGGCGACCTTCAATTGCGTGAGATCCGCACGTCAAAGATCTCATCTGCCGCCTGAGGTGCACCACGCGGCGGGATCTAACTGTAAATCCCTACCAACGGCACCTTCGAAGACCCTTGAAGACTCAGTTCAAGAGTCGCAATGATGGACCCACCTCCGACGGAACGACTTCACCCCAGTGATCTTCCTCGGAGGTAGGTCCAGGGGGCCACTGTCGGTACCCTAAAAATCGTACACCCCTTGAGGTTACAAAGATCTCAAAAGAAAGCCATCTACTTGGTTTGAAGACCCTCGGAGGCCCACTTGTCAGACATGACCGGACCCGCTTCTCCAACATGGTTAATCCCTGGGTCACCACGTGTACAACCAAACCGGAGCTACCGCCCACAAGGGGGAAGCTCCGGGCCACGTACCGAAACGGCACCTCCGGACTTAACCCCAAACCGAGAGAAGCTCCGGACTTGACATGTGTCTGGTAGCCCCGGAGCTACCTGCTTCCCACAGCAAGCTCCGGAGCTGCCACGTGTCCAATCGTCGGACCTTTCAGCCTCTAACCTCCGAAAGACCTTGTAAAAGCTCCAGACCTTCAAAGGAGAGCCAAGGACTCAAGACCTGATTAAGTGCCATTAATGCCATATTAATGACACTTAATCGGACGATCTTAACACCAGTAACGGTGCTGTCAAAGCCCGTTACAGGATCATTAAGAGCAATTAATCGTGTATCAATACTAGTAACCGTCGGGGCCACATGTCGGGCCAGGCTAGCTTGTAACGGCCTGTCCTTGTACTATAAAAGGACAGGCCAGCGATACACTCAGGGATGTTCACGAACGAACTCACGCACCCCATACACTCGTGATGAGCTCTTACTGCTAATACAACACCAACACACCCATGGAGTAGGGTATTACGCTCAGGCGGCCCGAACCACGTAAATTCTTGTGTCTCCTGTGTCAAACTCCTATTCACCTTCTTGAATCTCTGCGCGCCCACACCGAACTTCAAACTCCCGAATCACTTTAGCAGTGTAGGGAGATCTGCCGGCTCCGACCGCCGACAGCGTTGAAGGGTAAGTTGATATGCGCCATGTCGAAGACCAACTTCTCAATGCGGTAATTCTCCCGGGTCCCAAAGGTCACCGGAAGATTAATTGCACGGAGTGGGGTTATGGCCCCCGGACCTACTCTGGAGAAAGGTCGGGAGGGGCGAAGGTCCGAAGGTCGGAGCTGAAGCTTGATGAAAGCTTCAAAGCTTATGAGGTTCAGCCCCGAACCTCCGTCCACCATTACATGGTGGAGTTGGATGTTGTTGATGGTCGGAGATGGCATCAATGGAAGTTGGCCAACTCCGATCATGTTCCGAGGGCAGTCTGATGCATCAAAAGTGATGGCAGTATCCATCCACTTCCGGTGCGGCTCCGCCCTGGCAGTGGGAGCTACTGAGGCCATGTCCCGCCACATGGTCTTGAGGACACGGCGGGAGGAGATGTCCCACGAACCACCAAAGATGGTGTTCATGGTTTTCCGACATTCATTGTTGGAGACGTCGGAATCATCGCCGACGGAGGTGTAAACAGCCTTCAAGACCTTTTTAGGGTCCTAAAAGCCTAACTCCTCTTCAGCCGGAGCTTCATCGACTTTTTGTTTTCCTTCCCTTTGACGGAAAGGAACTTCTTCCCGGTGCTTGTTGTAGCGCTCGGCAAGGTTCTGGACCTCTCGGCAGTCTTCCAGGTTGTGGCTGTTCGAATTGTGTATAGGACACCACATCTTGGAGCTGCCTCCGTCTTCAGACAACGACCGAGGTCGTTTCTCGGAGCGTGGCCCCCGGCCACCCGGAGCTACGGCAGCTACAACAGTAGGTGTGCCGGTCAACGACTTTTTCTTGCCGTTGGACTTTTTCTTCTTTTTTCCACTCCTGGAGGTAGTGGCTTCGCCCTTGGAGGATTTTTTATTGTCCTCCGGAGGTGGTTGGGAGTGCATTTCACGGCCCTCCGCAGCTTTGGCACATTTGTCTGCCAAGCTGAAGACCTTCGTAACGCTGGTGATCTCCTTGGTCACCAGCTTCTCTAGCACCTTCTTGTCTCTTACGCCATGTCTAAATGCAACAATAACAGAGGCGCTAGAGATAGAAGGAATAGTGTTTCGTACCTGGGAGAACCTCTGGATGAAGGATCGCAGGGATTCTCCCCCCTTCTGCTTGACAACAAAAAGGTCCAATTCGGTGCCTGGTCGGGTGTATGAACTCCCGAAATTGGCAGTGAATTGTTGGCACAGTTCCGCCCAACTGTTGATGGACTCGGGCGGAAGACTCATGAACCACGACCTCGCGGTCCGAGTCAAAGCCACGGGGAAGTAGTTGGCCATTTCGGCCTCGTTGCCTCCGGCTGCAAGGATTGTGGTGGAGTAAATCTGGAGAAACTCAGCGGGATTGACAGTCCCGTCAAATTTCTTCGGCAGGTGAGGCCGGAACTTTTGTGGCCATCTGACCATGCGTAGGTGCATGGCCAAGGCAGAACTGTCTCGAGCCTCTCGCCTTTCACGAGCACGCTCGATATGGGCGCGGCCGTCTTGTTGATGGTAACGGCGATCAAGCTCCGCCCGAAGGTCGTGGGTTGAAAGCCTGGTAACCGTATGGGTGTGTCGCGCCCCGGAAGGCAGCGACGTCACTTGTTGAGATGCAGCATGCCTCCTATGTTAGGAAGCGTGCGGACCAAGTCTGCCTGACACAGTCCGATGCTGCGATGGGGCATGCCCCAATGGGGGAGGACCTTGGTTGCTGATGCGATCGGCTGCTGCTGCAACCAAATGTTCCACACCAGCGCTCCACTGCTCCATTGCACCCTAGGATGCACTTGGAGGTGGTGGGCGTTGGAGAAGAGCACGCGCTGAATGGAGCGCGTGTTCAGGGTTGTTGTTAGCCGACGTCGTGACCGACGCAGATGCCCCGTCCCGCTATCCAGCTTGATTTGCTGGTGCGGACGGTGGTGGCGGAGGCATGACTCCTGCTGGAGCTGCGACACCTGCTAGCTGTTGCACATTGGAGGGATTGCCTCCAACAGGTTGCGCTGTAGGGTTGCCGTTGGACGATCCAGCAGCAAAGTTCACCATCTTCGAATCTCGGGCGCCCCTTCCTGGCGCGCCAACTGTCAGAGTTTTTTTTCCGGCAATTCTCTTGGTACTACCGTTGGTAGCCCGCGGAGTTTGTAGTTCGGTATTGGGCGCGCAGAGATTCGAAAGATGATGGCAAATAGACACAAGGATTTACATGATTCGGGCTGCCTGAGCGTAATACCCTACTCCACGGGGTGTGTAGTTGTTGTACTGAGTGTCTCAGAGTCGAGAGCTTCTAGAGAGCTAGAGTGTCCGAGGAGCTGAGAGCTAGAGGAGCTGAGAGCAGCCTCCTTTGTGTATCGTCGACCAGTCCTTTTATAGTACAAGGACTGGTCATTACACCGTTAGCCTGGCCCGACATGTGGCCCTAGCGGTTACTGATGCTTAATGCACAATTAATAAGGTTAATTATCCTTAATAGCGTGTAACAGGCCTTGACAGTGCGGTTACTGGTATTAAGAGCCTTCCGATAGTGTGTCATTAATATGGTATTAATGACACTTAATCGGGTCTTGAAGTCTTAGATTGCCCCTTGAAGGTTCGAGCCGTTGGGGGTCCACCAGTCTGATTGTTGAGGCTGAAGGTCCGGCGGTTGGACACGTGGCAGCATTGGAGCTTTCCGTCTGGGATGGATAGGTCCGGTGTAGATGTACACGTGTCGGTACCAGAGCTTCCCTCTGTCGGGGGTTAGGTCCGGAGGTGCCGCACAGGTATTTAGCCCGGAGCTATCCCATATGTGGGATGCAGGTCCGGCTGCAGTATACACGTGGTGGCACCGGGATTAACCGTAGATGGGAGGCAGGTCCGGTCCCGTATGACACGTGGGGCCTTCGCAGGTCTTCAATTCAGACAGGTGAAGTTCCTTTAGTCTTTTTGTAGTCCCAAAGGGTATTCGGTACACAGGGTACCGACAGCCAATATATTTATGTTCAGGGAGCGAAGATTTTCATTGTGATTCATCATTTTAATATTTGTTCTCTTTCTTGAATTTTCATATAATCTTACTGATGGTCCTGGCTTGACTTTTACTAATTAATCTCTGTTTGGCACAACTGAAACTTGTTAAGAATCTGTCTTATTTTTAGCAGCTTTTAGAAGCAGCTGTTTGAAGAAACAATTTGAAATACAATTTAAGCGTTTGATAATCTGCTTTTAAATGTCTCGGTTTGCTGCTACAGAGTAAGAAATGCCTGAATTGCCTATCATGATATTTCGACGCTTATATTTATTTACTCAGTTACTTTTTATGTTATATCTTATTTCTCACATAATACAAACTATTTAATATTCATACATTTGAAAAATAATGTATAAAAGGTCTATAAAATTATAAAATAAAGTTTTCATAGAGGAAAAAGTACATAAATATTTATGTTTCTATTACAAAATTATCTATACTATAATACCATCATTGTCCTCCCACCAAGCATGCTGCATCGAATTGTACAATGAGATTGGCATATCCTTTGACATTCAAGCAACCATGTGGTCTATTATTATAGAGTATTTGTTGCACGCATATGTCAATAAAAATTCTAGTTGCATTTACATCTCAAGTGGTATTAGTTGTCCTCATCTTTGAACCGTTATTCATCTACAAATATCATACTTATATGTCAAAAGTCTTCAGGCAAAAACCACTATGCATGATCACAAAAAAATGAATTACAACTCGGTTGCAACCAAAGCCATAAGACTGCCCGCAGCGGCAGCTGTATCCAAGCCGCTATCCGTCTTTTAGCGGCCCGCGCAGGCGCAGCGGTAGCGGTATTCGCATCTCTACTTTACCGGTGAACACAGTTCACCTTCAAATTTGGAGGCCCCGCTACTTGCGGATTACCTGTGGAAATGAAGAAAGAAAAGATAAAAAAAAGAAGAGAAGAGGAGAGTGAAAAGTGAAAAGAGGAAGATATATTATAAAATAGGTAGTGGTAGATATAGAAGTGTGATATAGAGGTAAACAAGCGTGGAGAACGAAACTGTAAAAGAGAGAATCTTTTAAAGAGGAGATATAGAAGTAAGATATAGAGATCCACAAGTTCTAGCAGTCTAACACACCTACCGCACAGGTAAACCTGCGCTAGCTGGTCACGTGCGGTGGGCCTTGACAGCAGCACGGACAGATCTCAACCGCAGCGCAGATATCCTCGGCCGCACGCCAACCTCGTCTGCGGGTGTAGGGACTAATCCCCGTTGGTTGCCGTGTGAGTCCAGTTGCAGGAGGCAACCGCCCGTCGAGGATGCAACGGCCTGGCAACGCCGCTCACTGGGAGGGGGCATTCGCGGACGGCGGCGGAAAAGTGGGTGCGCGTGCGGCGGCAAAAAGTAGACGGCGGGAGTGGCGCGTCAAATCGAGCGGCATCGATGATGGAGAGACGCGGCCGAGCGGAGGAAGCCCAACAGTTGTGCGGGACTGGGAAGGAGGAGGGTTAATGGATCTTTCAATTGCGGGTAATTTCTATTGAACTTGAAGGGTAATTTTATACTCTTTGTTGACGGAAGCTGTCAAAAGCTTCAAGTGGCTTGCTAGTTCATTTTGTGAAACACCTTTAGTGTAAGTGAGATGAGAAGCTACGCATTTAAGAGCTTAAATGTTTAAATTTGCTAGAGGTGTGTCAAACAGACCTTAGTTTCATTTCAACTAGTCCGTCAGGTAATCCATGTGACAGTCAGGCAATTCACGCTAATATCGGCACCAGCCAAATGAACCTTGATCACACTCCAAACCACACGTGAATTGGGTGTGCGTCAGTCATCCACCAGAGTGCGTTTGGTAGGCTGGACTAAATTGGATTGACTTGAATTGGATGGTCTAGTCACGTGTTTGTTTCATATAGTCAGATGGACAGGGTCACTCTTTGGTGGGTTTAGGATCTATCTGCCTAGGTTGTAGGATCGTGACATAATATAACAATACATTAACGATAATTTCTTTCGCGTTAAACTGCAGAGCCAAACATGGGTGAAGACCGCAGTTGGATGTATACTGACTGGAAGAGCAGAACTGGTAGTCACTCAGATGAGTGGTACACCAAGACAGAAGCTTTTGTGGAATGAGCTTTTTCATTGTCAAATAGCGATAAGGCGCGATGCCCATGTACGAAATGTCGAAACGAAACGTTTTTGGAGAAAGTGAAACTTACGATGCACTTGTGTCGAAACAGTTACGTGTCACATTATGAGTTGTAGAACTTCCACGGCGAGACAGCTTCTCAAGCTGTACAAGAAGTGGAAGCGAACAATGATGATGTCACAGAGGTTGATATGATGGATGAGATGCTGGAAGCTATACAACCAGAGCTTACAGAAGATCCTCAAACAGCAGAGGTTAAAGAGTTCTTCAAACGTCTCAAAGATTCAGAAGAGGCCCTACATGGACACACTAAAATGTCAATCCTCAATTTTGTGACTAGACTTATGACAATTAAGTCTAAGTTCTTCTTTTCTAACAATTGTTACAACATGCTCATCGATTTATTCAAAGATGCCCTTCCACAACCCAACAAAGTGCCTAAGGACATGTACAACTCGAAGAAAATTCTTTCCGGTCTCGGTATGAAGCACGAAAAGATTGTGTGTGTCCGGACAACTGCATGCTTTTCTGGAGAGGGCATGTCAATGAGAACAAATGTTTGAAATATGGTCAACTGAGGTTTGTCGAAGTTGTTAATAACGATGGTAATATTGTGATGACGGAAGTCGCACGTAAGCAGCTTCGTTACTTACCTATGACACCGATGTTGAAGCGGATGTTCCTTTCAAAAAAAACGGCCAGACACATGAGATGGCACAAAGAAGGTGAATGTGAGAACAATGGAGTCATGACGCACCCGTCCGATGGTGAGGCATGGAAGGAGCTGGACCGGTTCAACCCAGAAGTCGCTCTTTAAGCGAGAAATGTTCGCATCGGGTTGGCGACAGATGGGTTCACGCCGTTCAGCACAAATGCCACACCATACTCCTGTTGACCCGTCTTTGTCATTCCGTACAATCTTCCACCGGCTTTTTGCATGAAGAATGAGTTTATGTTTCTTAGCCTCATCATACCTGGGCCAGATCATCCTGGGTCACGTCTCAACGTGATGTTGAAACCGTTGATTGAAGAGTTGAAAATGTTGTGGACAGGGGTCGAAGCGTACGACTGTTACAAGAAACAGAAATTCAACCTCCGAGCTGCTTATTTGTGGTCTGTTCATGATTTTCCGGCATACGACATGTTTTCTGGATGGAGCACTCATGGTCGGTTGACGTGTCTGATATGTGCCTCGGATACCGATTGCTTTCGACTAACCCATGGAGGCAAGATATGTTACTTCGATTGTCATAGACGTTGGTTGCCTCCGAATCACTTGTTTAGACAACAGGGGAATGTCTTCAGAAAGAACACTGTTGTCACCACCGAAACGTCTTAACGGGTCAGAAATATCTGATATGTTGGACAAATTGGTGACAGATGAAGGTCGTCCTGAATATTTTGAAGGTTACGGAGACAAACACAATTGGACTCACATATGTGGACTTTGGGAGTTACCGTATGTGAAGTCGTTGATTCTAAGGCACAACATTGATGTTATGCATCAAGAGCGTAACATGGTCGAATGTATCATAAGCACATGCATGGACATGACGGGCAAAACAAAAGAAAATTTAAAGGCTCGAAAGGATCTTGCTGAGCTTTGTAACCGTCAAACTCTTGAGCTCTCCGAAAATGGTGGTAAACCACGCGCTCCTTTCTGTCTTCGACCTAAAGAAAAAAAAAAGAAGTTCTCGAATGGTTGCAAAGGTTGAAATTCCCAGATGGTTATGCAGCTAGTTTGAGACGAGCCGTGAATGTGAAAACGGGAAAGTTCATTGGGTTGAAGAGTCATGATTATCATATAATCATGGAAAGACTTCTGCCTGTTATGTTTCAAGGCTATTTTGACGATGCAGTGTGGAAGGTGTTAGCCGAGCTTAGCCACTTATATAGGCAACTCTGTGCTAAAGAAATCACGCCAGAGATGATGACTAAATTGGAAAAGGAGATTCCAGTACTTTTGTGTAAGATGGAAAAAAAATTTCCTCCAAGATTTTTCAATCCAATACAACATCTCTTAATTCATCTTCCATTTGAAGCGAAAGTGGGCGGTCCTGTGCAATATAGGTGGATGTATCATATTGAAAGATCACTTAGATATCTGAAACCAATGGTTGGTAACAGGGCAAGGGTTGAAGGTTACATCGCCGAAGCTTTTACTCTTAAGGAAGTAGGATACTTCTCAAGTGTTTACTTTGCAGTGGAAAACAATGTTAATACTTCGTTAATGTGGTACAATATATATGAGCAACCTCCTTGTAGCGATCTCTCCATTTTTGCAACAAGAGGCACTACTGTTGGTAGTTACACTTCGTACGATGTTAGCGAAAAAGAAAGGTGTGCTGCATTCTTCTACATGTACGCTAATATGGAAGAAATGAATGAATATTTCAAGTAAGTGTTTCTCCTACACTTGTGCTTTTCACCATCTTTTCCGACACATGTATTCTAAAAGGTTCTCTTTGTCGTGTAGTATGTTCGACAAGCAAAATTGGAAACATAGACATCAACCCACGAGCAAGCAAATAGAACAGATTCGACGAGAAGGAATAAACGGGGGATCTAATTTTCTCTCCTGGTTTCGAGATCATGTAACGTTTTCTCAATAACTAATCAATGTTAACAATGTTTTCTTATAACTTAAGAATGCTTACGTTTTCTAATAACTCCATATCTTGGACAGTGCCAGAAAGATGCCAACGTCTGAAGATTTGCGACAACTATCCCGTGGAGTGGTTAATGTTAGAAGCTATGGTCGATATGACGTCAACGGCTTTCGATTCCGTACAACTCAATTTGAATCTCTTTGTCCTCTCGCGGCAACATGTAATACCGGAGTTGTGATGAGGGTAATCGATTCGCAAGATCATGAAACGCAGTACTACGGGATTATTAAAAAAATCCTTGAATTCACTTTTGTCGCAAACAAGCCAATTCGAGCGGTATTCTTTGACTGCGAATGGTTTGATTCCATTTGTGGAATTCGAGTAAACGAATTTGGCATGGTCGAAGTAAAACACAAGGAACAGTTGAAAGGATTCGATTCATTAGTTCTTGCACACCAAGTAGAGCAAGTGTACTATCTACATTATCCATGCAATAAATTCAAAGCTTGGTGGGTGGTACATAAGGTGAATCCACGTGAGCAGTTATACGCTCCAGGAGATGATGATTACCACGACGAAGTTGAGGTTGATTGTGTCTACCAAGAGGAAGAGTTGCCAGACTCCTTCTCAGTCGAGCCCAGTGTAGGACTCGATGACTTAGTTGGAGACGCTCAAGATATCGAGGCTGGCACGGAAGCGGAAACAGAATCAGAATCGGAAACTGAAGATATCGATGACATAGTCAAACCTGCTGATTTGCGCAAACGAAAACGATATGCGGAAGAAGAAGATCGATGGACTGGTTTAAGGAGTAGGGTGCATGATCGTGATGTTGATGAATTTTGAAGTACCGTTTTATTCACTAATTTAACATTAATTTTGTATATTATCTTTGCATATTAATCATTTATTCCTTGCAACAGGATGTCATCAAAGGGGAAGGGGAAGGGGAAGCCAGTGAGAGGGTTTGAGCCGCCACGAGACCCTTGCTCTGGGACCTTGTTACCTTCGAGCCGATGTTCCCTCTTTCTGGCGTACGCTCCACCCTCAGCTGTCGTGTGCTTTTAGCGGACGGAGGTAAATTTTAGTTTACAATAAAGTTATTTTTAAAATTGTAGTTGTTATTAATTATTTATTGTCAATCTTTTCCTTTTGTGCAGTCTGACTTAGGGACTTCAGAGACAGAGTCAGAGTCAGAGGCTAGGGGGCCGCTACAGGAGCCCGACTCAGAGGTTAGGGGGCCACTACAGGAGCCCTCTAGTGCTAACCTCCCTTCAGAGCCGGCTAGCGCTAGTCTCCCTGTGCAGCTAGCTACCACTAGCCTTCTTGGAGACTCTGGTGGTTCCGTAGAGCCTTCAGGGTCACAGGACGCGGCAGCGTCGCAACACAGGCGACGGACGAGGAGGACCCACTTTGCGGCTCCTCCTCCGGTTACTACTCAGCGGACCACGATCCGTCCTGTTGGAGACAGGTAAATACTGTATATAGTATATTAAATATTAGATGTTGTTTTCCTTTACTTAATGATTTAATATATTTTGTAGATGTTGGTACGACTTTTCGTTCACGGGGGCCAAGAAGCACCACAGGCAGGTTAACAGTGTCCTAGGTGCTATTGTGAAGTTGCACTACCCTAGTGTGATTGACGGTTTTCCTGCCCTATCGTGAGATGAATACGCTCGCGTCTCTCACCTGGTCCACGACACGGTTTAGGGAGCCGTGTGGCACGATTTTATGGTAAGTTTAACTTTTTCATTTTTTCAACTCATTTGAATTGTTAATTCATATCACTTAAATATTTGTTTGCTTAAAGTTGAGGTACCAAGTAGAGGAATCGGGCATGGAGGACCACGCGAGACGCGTTTTCCATTACAACGCTCGGAAGCTCACGACAGCGGCGTTGTCGTACGCCCGGATTCAGGCCGTCAACGCGTACTACAAGCGGCACCCCCAGGAGCAGGAGCAGCAAAGGGGTGTATTTAGGAAGGACTCCGACTCGTACTTGACGGAGGAGCAGTACGCGGAGGTAAGTTTTTAATATTGTTAAATATTTACAATATCTACGTATGTTAACTGCGTTGATGAAAAATGAAATATGTGCAGGTTAGTATTTCCTGGTTACAGGGTAACATCGAGGCGTACTTAGCTCTTTGTCGGTACTGGGCTAGCGACACTTTTATCAATAAGTCCACAAAGGCTAGACAGTGCCGCATGGGGTCCGAGGACAAGCACAATTATGGCGGCAACGGCTACTTGCGTTTGGCTAAACGCATGGTAAGTACCTTTTCAATTTATTTATGTGTTCCTAATATATTATTTATCTCACTAACACGGCTGTGAGATGAGTCATGAGCCGACCCCGACCCAAGTTTGGAAGAGAGGTCACAAGGGAAGTGACCCTTCTCAGCCAGGGCAGTGTACGCAGCCGACCGCCTGGTAAGTTTTTGAAATTCATCAATTTCATTATAACTAATACTATTATTGACATGCTTACAAGATTTATTTGTTTTGTAAGCAAAGTACACGCAGGAGGTCGCGAAGATACACAGTGCGGATTACAATTGGGAAAGCGCGTCGATCGACCCCCAAGCCGCGTACGCAAGCGGAGGTGGGAAGGCCCACGGACGGTGAGTTCTTCATGTGTTTCATTTCTTTTTCAATTAATCTTCTTCTACTTAGTTTTTTCATTCTTTTGCAGGTTTGCCATTTTTGATAGAGTTGTCGACTCGAGGTCGACGCGACCTTTGAGAGGCGCTTCATCGTCGCAGGCTTCGTCCGCTGGGACCAGTGGTCATCTCTCGCAGACCCAGCTGGAGCTCCAGGCCATGAGGGAGACGCTGACGCAAACCCAGGCAGAGCTGGAGAGGACGAGAGCGGAGGCAAGGGAGGAGCAGCAGAGGACGACCTTAATGATGGCCCAGATGCAAGCAGCGGTGACGGTAAGTAATTTAAAGTAGTTAAATTTCACAGTACTTCAATAATATATATCTTCTAATATTTTGCAATGGCAGACTCTTGCTCGACACAGCGGTCAGGATATCGAGATTCCTACGCTTCTGCCGCAGCAGACACCGGAGCAGGTGATAAACTCTCTCTTTAATATTTTTGTATCCATTTTAGTATTTTATATAGAGAGATAAGGAGATAGAACATAGAGGTAGATCTTGATGACTTGTCAGATATTGATTCCTATAGTGGTGAGGAAGTTAAGTGTATCTAATCAAGCTTTAGTAGTTTTTGACCATGGCAGAAATGATTAGTATATAGTTAATAAGTTGTAAGTGCTTCCATTTAACAAAGGGCTAGTGGTTCATAAGCTTGACATGTTACCTAAAGTCTTCAACTCTGATACCTGCTAGTTTGCTATTTATATATGCAACATTACTTCATTTGAAACTACATCATGCTTCCTTCTTTTGTCACTGATGTTCTTGGCGTCTTATATTATCACTGAGTTGACATTGATGCTTACTGGTGATTATGTTTCTTTTGCAGGGTTCGGGAACGCGCTGAGAAGATCCCGGAGGCAGTGGAGGGGCTAGCGTGTAGCCCGATGGATGTTTTGTTGTTTTTGATGTTTTAGAACTTAATTTACAACTGTTTTGTGTTCTGTGTATATCTGTGTATATCTGTATACTGTTCTGTGTTCTCACCATCGAGCGAGGTAGTCAGTTTCTTTTTTTAAAAAAAAATCAAAAACATAACTTAGGTCGGCTATGTCCTTGCCGACGTAAGTTAGCCCAGATTAACTTACGTCAGTCAGACCATACCGACGTAAATTAACCCACTTAACTTACGTCGGTTTGGAACAGCCGACGTAAGTTAGACCACTTAACTTACGTCGACCCTCTGTGGCCGACGTAAGTACTCCAGTCCAGCCCGCGGCCCATCCCGGTACGTGACTTACGTCAGCTGCTACAGACCGACGTAATTAAGGTAACTTACGTCGGTGGCCGACGTAAGTTAGCTTAGTTACGTCCAAACCGCTCGGCCAACCGCCGATGTAATTAAGGGAAAACCGACATAATTAAGTTACTTACGTCGGTTTAGGCCTTAATTACGTCGGCTTTCGCCGACGTAATTGATCGATATTCCTGTAGTGATGGCTAGATGCACAGAGTCACCAGCTTCGAGAAATATTCCTTCCAGGTGCTGGATGAAGTTGTCGGTACCCTGGGTACCATATACCCCTTGGGATTGCAAAGATCTCAAGGGAAAGTCACCCACTTGATTTGAAGACCTTCGGAGGCCCACATGTCAGACATGTCCGGACCCGCTTCTCCAACATGGTTAGTCCCAGGGTCGCCATGTGTACTATCAAACCGGAGCTACCGCCCGCAAGGGGGAAGCTCCGGGCTATGTACCGAAGTGGCACCCCCGGACCTAACCCCAGACCGAGGGAAGCTCCGGTGCTGACACGTGTCGGCTAACACCGGAGCCATCTGTTCTCCACAGTGTGCTCCGGTGCTGCCACGTGTCCAACCGTCGGATCTTCAGCCTCTAACCTCCGGAAGACTCCACAACGGCTCCAGATCTTCAAAGGGGAATCAAGGACTTCAAGACCTGACCAAGTTTCATTAATACTGCATTAATGACACACGATCGGATGACCTTAATTACCAGTAACGGTGCTGTCAAAGCCCATAACTCGGTCATTAATGGTAATCAAGCGTGTTGAATGTATATCAATATCAGTAACCGCCGAGGCCACATGTCGGGCCGGGCTAACTTGTAACGGCCTGCCCTTGTACTATAAAAGGACAGGCCGACGATACATAGGACACGTCTACACACACGCTCTACAGACTCTCCACACTCTAGACATACATCCAATACAACATCAACACACCCCGTGGAGTAGGGTATTACGCTCAGGCGGCCCGAACCACGTAAATTCTTGTGTCTCCTGCGTCATTTACAATTCACCTTCTTGAATCTCCGCGCGCTCACACCGAACCACAAACTCCTCTAACACTTTAGTAGTGTCGGGATATCTGCCGGATCCAAACCACCGACAGTTGGCGCGCCAGGAAGGGGCGCCTGAGATTTCGAGAATGGTGAACTCAGCTGCTGGATCATCCAACGGTCAACCTGCTGCTCAAGCTGTTGGGGGCAATCCCTGCAATATGCAGCCACCAGCAGGAGCCTCAGCGCCAGCAGGAGTCACACTCCCACCACCACCGCCTCCACCAGCAAATCAAGCTGAGCAACGCGATGGTGCACCGGCGTCAATCACTGCGTCGGCAAATCATGACAACCCGGAACACGTGCTCCATGCAGCGCGTGCTCTTCTCCAATGCCCACCACCTCCGGATGCATCCCCGGATGCACTGGAGCAGTGGAGGGCCAATGTGGAACATTTGGTTGCAGCAGCAGCCGAACGCATCAGCAACCAGGGTCCTCCTCCTTTAGGACGGGCCCCATCGCAGCGGCGGACCTTGTCTGGTAGACTTGGTCCGCATGTTTCCAACAACAGGAGACATGCTGCATCACAGCAAGTGACATCATTGCCCTCCGGGGCACGACGCACTCACACGGTATCCAGGCTTTCAACTCATGACCTCCGGGCGGAGCTTGATCACTGATACCGCCAACAGGACGCCCGAGTCCATATTGAGCGTGCCCGTGAAAGACGAGAAGCTCAAGACGTTCCTGCTCCTAAAGGAGTAGGAGGCGGCTGTTCAGCCCTGGTCATGCATCTGTGTATGGTCAAGTGGCCACAGAAGTTCCGACCTCACCTACCGGAGAAGTTCGACGGGACCGTCAATCCTATTGAATTCCTTCAGATTTACTCCACTGCTATTTTGGTAGTCGGAGGAAATGAGGCCGTAATGGCCAATTATTTCCCAGTGGCTTTAACTGGGACCGCCAGGTCCTGGTTTATGAGCCTTCCATCCAACTCCGTCAATAGTTGGGAGGAGCTGTGCCGGCAGTTCACCGCCAACTTCGGGAGTTCATACACCCGACCAGGCACTGAACTGGACCTTTTTGCAGTCGTGCAAAAAGGGGGAGAATCCCTGCGATCATTCATCTAGAGGTTCTCTTAGGTACGAAACACTATCCCTTCTATCTCTAGCGCCTCTGTCATTGTGGCATTCAGACAGGGTGTACGGGACAAGAAGATGCTGGAGAAACTGGCGATCAAGGAGATCACCAGTGTCACGGAACTCTTCAGTTTGGCTGACAAATGTGCCAGAGCTACGGAGGGCCGTGAGATGCACTCCAAACCAACTCCGGGGGGTCACAAGAAATCCTCCAAAGAAGAAGCCGCTACCTCCGGGAACGGCACGAAGAAGAAAAAGACCAACGGCAAGAAGAAGCCGTCGGCCGGTACATCCAATGTTGCAGCTGCTGCAGCTCCGGGTGGCCGGGGGCCACGCCCCGAGAAGCGACCTCGACCGTCTTCTGAAGACGGTGGTAAGCCCAAGGTGTGGTGCCCAATTCACAAAACGGGCAGCCACAGTTTGGAAGACTGCCGGGAGGTCCAAAACCTTGTCGAGCGCTACAACAAGCGCCGGGAAGAATCTCCTTTCCGATAGAGGGAAGGAAAACAAAAAGTCGACGAAGCTCCGGCAGAAGAAGAGTTAGGTTTTCAGGATCCCAAAAAGGTCCTGAAGGCCGTCTACACCTCTGTTGACGATGATTCCGACGCCTCCGACAACGAGCATCAGAAGACCATGAACACCATTTTTGGTGGATCATGGGACATCACCTCCCGCCGCGTCATCAAGACTATGCGTCGGGATATGGCTGCTGTAGCTCCTACAGCCAGGCCGGAGCCTCATCGAAGGTGGATGGATACAACCATCACTTTTGATGCTTCCGACTGCCCTCGGAGCATGGTTGGAGCAGGTCAGTTACCTTTGATGGTATCTCCTACCATCAATAACATCCATCTCCACTATGTCATGGTAGACGGAGGTTCGGGGCTTAACCTCATAAGCTTCGAAGCTTTTACCAAGCTTCAGCTCCGACCTTCGGATCTCCACCCCTCTCAACCTTTCTCCGGAGTAGGTCCCGGAGCCATTACCCCACTCGGAGCTATTACTCTCCCCGTTACCTTTGGGACACGGTAGAAGTACCGCATCGAGAAGTTGGTCTTCGACGTCGCTCAAATCAACTTACCCTTCAATGCCATATTGGGTAGGCCTGTCCTGTACAAATTCTTGGCAGCTGCTCATTATGGATACCTGGTGTTAAAGATGCCAACACCAGTGGGCGTTCTCCGGATCCGTGGAGATCGTACTGCCGGAGTAACTGCTCTGGAAGAACTCCATGCACTCACTACAGCGCAAGAGGAGGACTCCAGACAGGAGCAAGCTCCAAAACCCCCGAGCATTCGTCAACGAGGCTCGACTTCTGCACCTCGTGTGCAGCCAAGCGGCGACACCGACATTCCCGTCAAAGTCGTCCAAATTGGTTCCGATGCCGCTCAGACCACCCGTATATCAGGGGGATTGAACGACAAATAGGAACTCGCGCTCATCACTTTCCTCCGGGCTAATGTCGACGTGTTTGCCTGGCAACCGTCACAAATGCCTGGGATCCCCAGGGAAGTGATTGAGCACAATCTGAAGATCTACCCCGACGCCCGGCCTGTGCATCAGAAGCCTCGGAAGCAATCCGTAGAGCGACAGAACTTCATTCGACAAGAAGTAAAGAAGTTGCTCAAAGCCGGATTCATCCGAGAAGTCTTCCATCCAAAATGGCTGGCAAACCCAGTCGTTGTGCCTAAGGCCAGCGGGAAGCTTCAGATGTGTATCGACTACACCACACTAAATAAGGCATGTCCAAAAGATCCATTCCCACTACCTAGAATAGATCAGATAGTGGATTCCACCTCCGGGTGTGAATTACTGTGTTTCCTAGACGCATATTCTGGGTATCATCAAATCAGAATGTCTAGGGAAGGTGAAGAGCATACCTCATTCATCACAGTAGATGGACTGTACTGTTATACAGCCATGCCATTTGGTCTCAAGAATGCAGCTTCAACTTTTGTACGAGCTATGTACAAAACCTTTGAGGAACTTATTAGAGACATAGTGGAAGTGTACGTCGATGACATCGTGGTCAAGGTCAAGAACAAGGAGTCACTTCTCGACACCTTGTAGGCTGTCTTCGACAAGCTGCGGGCCACCCGCACAAAGCTAAACCCAGACAAGTGTGTCTTCGGGATTAGCTCCGGAAAACTTCTTGGTTCCTTGGTAAGTCACCGGGGTATAGAAGCTAATCCGGCAAAGGTCAAAGCCATTGAAGACATGCGGCCGCCAACCCGCATCAAAGATGTCCAAAAGCTAACTGGATGCCTAGCAGCCCTCAGCCGGTTCATCTCAAGACTAGCGGAACAGGAACTCCCCTTCTTCAAGTTATTGAGGAAGTCCGGACCATTCCAATGGTCTGAAGAAGTAGAGAAGGCATTCCAGGAGCTGAAACAGTTGCTCACCACCCTACCAATTCTGGTAGCTCCGAACCCTGGTGAGCCTTTGTTGCTTTACATTTCAGCAACTGACAAAGTCGTCAGTATGGTTCTGGTTGCGGAGAGACCAGAACTACCCCATACTCAGGAATCTAGACCCCTTCGGTTCGGAGGTCCCTGAAAGCGAGTCTGGGTCCCTGCTCCCAGACTCTAATCCACAAGAAGTTACTTCAGAAGACCCAGACCCCTCCGGGAGGGTCCAGGTCACTTCTGAAGAAGCTCCAGGATCCTCCAGCCAGGACCCAGAGGTCCCCGAAGAAAATCTGGATCCCTCCGGGAGGATCCGGGTCAGTGGAGGGGAAGCACCGGGCCCCTCCGGAAAGGTCCAGACCATTCAGCGCCCGGTGTACTTCATCAGTGAAGTACTACATGATGCTAAGACTCAATACCTAGAGGTGCATAAGCTGCTCTATGTAGTTCTTATTGCCTCCAGGAAGCTTCACCATTATTTCCAAGCTCACAAGATCTCAGTGGTGACTTCTTACCCACTTCGAGCAATCTTGCATAATCCCAATTCGACTGGGAATATTGCAAAGTGGGCAGCAGAATTGGCCGAATTTGATCTTGAATTCATTTCAAGGCAAGCAGTCAAGAGTCAAGCATTGGCAGACTTCGTGGCGGAATGGACTCCCTCTCCATCAAACCCTGGGGGCCCCAGCGAGCAGAAGCCAAAACACAAGGCTCCGGTCTTCACCAAGCCTCACTGGACCCTCTACTTCGACGGCTCCATGCAAAAGCAGGGGGCCGGAGCTGGAATCCTTCTCCTCGCACCAACCGGGGAGAAGGTAAAATACATGGTACACCTTGACTTCAAGGCGACCAATAATATGGTGGAGTACGAAGCACTCATATACGGACTAAAGGTGGCACTGTCATATGGTGTCAAGCAACTGCTGGTCAAGGGAGATTCCCAGCTCATCATTAAGCAAGTGAAGGGTGAATGCTCCTGCAACAATCTCCAGCTAGCTGCTTACCTCCTTGAAGTCCAGAGGCTTCAAAAGGACTTCGAAATCCTAGATCTTCACCATGTTCAGCGTGCCCATAACGCTGAAGCTGACGAACTCTCGATGAAAGCGTCAACCGGAGCTCCGGCTCCTGACGGAACTTTTGTCCAGAGATTGTCAAAACCCAAAGCTCAGCCTGCCGAACTGAGCGAAGGGGGCGAGATCAGTATCCCGAAGCTGACGGTCCCGATGGCCCTATTACCATGGCAGCCATCAAGAGTCGTAGGTGCTACCGGAAGCTCCGAGCAACCCAGCACGCAAGACTCAAATGCTCAAGCTAGTTCCGATGCATGGATCTCGGAGATCCGGATCTACTTGAAAGACAACATCCTTCGAGACGATGATGTATCCGCTGACCGGGTAGTCAGATTGGCTAAAAGATACACGTTGGTAGAAGGGGATCTCTACCAGCGCGGTGCCAATGGCATCCTAATGCGGTGCATCACAAGGGAAGAAGGCTGCGAACTCCTTGTAGAAATCCATGGAGGCGAGTGTGGGAACCACGCGTCTTTCCGCACACTGGTTGGTAAATCCTTTCGGCATGGCTTCTACTGGCCTACAGCACTCCAGGATGCAACTGAGCTGGTGAAGAAATACGAAGCATGTCAATTTCATGCAAAGCAAATTCACACACTGGCTCAGCCCCAACAAATGATACCTCCTACATGGCCCTTCGCTGTGTGGGGGATGGACATCTTGGGACCTTTCCCAAGAGCCGTCGGAGGTTACAAGTTCCTGTACGTCGCCATTGACAAGTTCACCAAGTGGTCGGAAGCAACTCCAGTTGTGACAATCAACAAGCAATCTGCTATCAACTTTTTGCAGTCCATTATTTGCAGATTTGGAGTCCCAAACAAAATCATCACTGATAATGGGACCCAATTCACAAGCTCTGCATTTCAAGGATATTGCGAAGACCTCGGCATACAAGTTTGCTACGCCTCCGTAGCTCACCTAGCAAGCAATGGCCAAGCTGAGAGAGCAAATGCTGAAATCCTTAAAGGACTCAAAACGCGCACTTAGGAGCGCTTGAAAAAACATGGAGCCAACTGGATTGAAGAACTTCCGCCCACTTTATGGGCCAACAGGACATCTCCAAACCGGTCAACTGGAGAGACACCCTTCTTCCTGGTGTACGGAGCTGAAGAAATCCTTCCTCCGAAAATCACCTTGGGTTCACTCCGGGTCCGGACCTTCGACGAAGCCACGCAGGACCAGCTCCGGCGTGAAGACCTAGACCTCCTTGAGGAGGGAAGGTGCCAAGCAGCTGTTCGGAATGCCCGATATCGCCAAGCCCTTCGACGCTATCATCAGCGGCATGTACACAACCGACAGCTCGAGGAAGGTGATCTGGTGCTACGGAGAATACAATCCAGAGAAGGGTTAAACAAACTCTCCCCCAGCTGGGAGGGACCCTTCCGAGTGATTAAAGTGTCCCGTCCCGGAAGCGTTCGCTTGGCTACCGAGCATGGGACACCTCTCCCAAATCCTTGGAACATCGAGCACCTCCGTAAGTTCTACACTTAATATCACGGAGGTGAGTCTGTAGTAACTTGAGGTGTATGTTATAGAGTCATGTTCTTAAGAAAATTCTAAGAGTGTGGCTAGCAACATTCATGCAACACTTGTCACAGTCTCAGAACTAAAAGTGTGGCTAGCTACCCTGGGTCAAACGAGAAATTAAACACGCTTAGCCTGGTTCCATACCCTAAGAGTGTACTTGTTTCCCCTGTACCCCGGACCTATAATGAAAGACATCTTCATATGAAACAGACTCCACGTGCATTTATTTTGTGCAGACTCAACATTCTTTTTTATTTTTCTCTTTCTTGTCTATAACAAAGACGTGCAATTCTTAAGAAATTTTAGTTCGACCGGTTCATATACGATTCGAGTTGTATTGTCGATTCTTTTGGATTCAAATATTGTTCATGGCCCACTCGCCTGAATGCCACCAAGCCAATCTAGGGCTGGAGTGTGCTATCGACTTAGCCTGGTCAAGCACCCTAAGTACTCCACTCTACCTACACCCCGGCAGGCCAAAGTAAGGCGGGTCCAAGAACAGTTGGATCTGGAAGAAAAGGCAACGCATTCGGTTGTATTTAGAATCGCGTTCGACTTAAAATTTTCTCAAGAATCGTAAGCCGCGACGAAGTTATAGGCAAGAAACGAATTTTACTATTTTTCTTGGCTTCAGTGTGCAGGAAAAATAAAATCCACGTTGATGGAGAAAAACCAAAGCTAACAAAGCTCCGACTCCTCTAGATGGCTTGTAATCGATGTTAAGCATTGAAAACGAGCATCACCGGAGCAACCAAGCTCCAGTAAAGCTAGGGGGGCCAGCCGTCGACGTAAAACAAAAGATGGTGAGAAGACCCCATAAGTGGAGTCTGCTGCCGACAAGCTACGTGTTGGCAAAGGTCAGTGCCGGAGCTACTAAGCTCCAACACCCGGAGGACTAATTATCGATGCTCTATGCGTTGATAGGGACTATTGCCGGAGCTACTAGCCTTCACTATCGAAGATTTCGGACCTACACTCTACAAGTTCGAAGCAAATGAGTCTTCAACAAAACACAATATCCTCTTGGTACATGTTCACAATCAAATTGTGTACATCTACCAGGGGGCCAAGTGAAGAAAAAAGTGTTAGTGTTGAAGACAAAAAGTGAAATTCACAAAAAGTTGGGCATTTCATTCATCTGGAGACAAGGGATTACAAAATTGAGGAAGAAGAAGAGAGGATACAAGTCGGAACTACGGAGATGGTCCTAGACCCTATGGCAGAATTGAGCGACCATCTGGGCAACCTCCGACACGTTGGCTCGGGCAGCTTCCCCTTCTCCTTCAACGAGACCTTCAAGCACCAGGTCCAGAGGAAATTGGGAGTTCTGGCTGGTGTAGCACGTCAGCACATACTCTGCGACGTTCTTCGTCAGGGATTGCCCCTCAACCTCCAATTGGTCCGCGATGATGTCGCCCACTTTGGAGAGTTTGCTACCTGCCGAGCTCAACGCCTGCAATGCCAGGTCCGGCTCCGGATCATCCGGACGCACGGGACTGAAGCCCATCGGTGTTAGCGCATCGTTAGCCTTTCCCAGGAACTCCCAAATCTGTAGGGAGTCCGCAGTCCTCAAGCCCTTTAATTCCTCCAAGGATCTTCTGGCCGCCACCAGTTCAAAATTCTCGCGGGTGAGGCGCTCAACTTCTTTGGCGTTTTGCTGAATCTTCTCAGCAACCCGCTTCTCGAGTTTTCCGAGCTCCTCCTCCCGGAGGTGGATCTTGTTCCGGCGGTCAACCAGGTCTTTCTCCCTGCCCCTCACTTTCTTTTCCCGGGCAACAAGGGCACACTCCCGCTCGTGGAGCTCCTGCCCTCGCACCCAGGCCTTCTTCTCCTCCTCAATGCAGCGCTCTTCCAATTTCTTAGCGCGCTCCTCGGGGCCCTTGTCAGCCAGAGCCACCTTTTCGTTGAGCTCCTCCTCCCTCCTCAGGACATTATCCCGCAGCTCTAGGAGTTTCTGCTCTTCATCTTCGACCGTTTCTCCCTCTCTTCAAGTGCCTCTTGGCGCTTGATGAGTGTAGTGTTAATGGCCTCAAGCCTTTCGTGGCGTTCATCGCCCGCACTGTTAGCTGCTTTGGTCTGCTCATAGATCTCCCGGGATTGAGCGTTGAGGGCGCGAGTCATACTCTCCCTGTCATCCAATAATTTACCCCAGTATTCCAGGCGGACCTTCTCCCGCTTGATCCACTCTTTGTCATCCGCTAGCCTCGATTGCGCCAGCTTGGTCTCGAAGTAGAGCCGGTTACGCCACCGCCTAAGGGTTTGGCGCTCCTCTTCAAGAGCCTTGCTGTCGTGGAAGAAGGCTAGTTGAACTTGACGCAGACTGGAACAGGCGTTGTCAATAGACAATGACAACGGGATAGGTTCCGGACCTGCTGGGGTCTCCTCCGCTGGTTCCAGCGGGTTTTCAGATACAAAAATTGGGTCCCACTCCACAAGAGTGGTCCCCTGGGTCTCCATGGCACTAGGGCCGTCCTCCGGGATGGCCTCAGTCGCCATCGAGGAAGGCCTCGCCGCTAGGTCTTCATTCACCCCCTCAGACAGGGGGCCAGCGACTTCACCAGGGCACTCCGGCTCAGCTGCGGGTACCTCCGACGTCGTCACTTCCGGAGCAGGGGCCGCTTCTGGCTCCGGCCTGAGCACCTCCTCCAATGGGGGCTCGAGCTCCAACGCCTCTGCAACAACCGGCTCGGGAGCCGGAGGATCTTCATCCTCAATCGACCCTGCGGTCGGAGCTCTAACAACGACCGGCTCTGCGGCCGGTGCTTCTGAGGTAGCCGGCCCAACCGTTGGGACTTCCTCAACATCCGGCGCGCACGCCAGGACTTCAATCACCTCCGGCTCGACCGCCAGAATTACAGCTTCCTCTGGCTCAACGGCCGGAGCTTCCATCATCTCAGCACCAGGACCCGGAGCTTCAACCTCTGGGACAGGTGCTGCTAACGCATCTTCTCTCCCATGGTCCGTCGCTACCACGGGAGTCTCTGGGGATGAGTCAAGGTCCATGACCACGACAGCTGGCGCTGGAGCTGTCGCAGCTTCAGCCACCACTTGGGGCGGCACCGGGACAGGAGCGGAAGCTTCTGCCCTCACAGCTTCAGCTGCTGTGGCTGAGGGTGGAGCCTCACTCCTCTTCTTGGAAACGCTGCAGATGATGGACGAAGAAACTTAAAAAATAGTTACTACAATTAAACAACTATCCAAGGTAAAGATTAAAAATTACCTTGGGAGGCTTCCACACCAGCTTGCGCGAAACCTTTTTCCCGGGCGTTCTGGGCTGGTCATAGCCGGCGTGGAAGCTCCGGAAGGCCCCCCGGAACTCGTTGCGGCCACGGGCATTTCCCTAGTCGAGGCCCCCCTCGATCGGGAAGAACCTCCAGACCTAGAGGCCTCCACCGGCCCCGGTGCTGGAGTCGCATACCCGGAGCTAGCACCCTGGGAGGACCCTGCTGCGGGTACAGTCGCCGCGGTTGTAGAAGACCTCCCCCTCTGGGGAGAAGGAGCTGATGCAGAGGTGGCAGGCCTGACGGACCTTCCGTCGGCATGCTGCAGCTTCCTCTTCTGGCTCAAGGGTTCTTCCGCCGGCTCCTTACCCTTGCCGACGACCTCAGCCCTTGGCTTCGGGGCAGGGTCGGAGCCACCCTCGGAAGCTCCAGGGATCATCACCCTAGTGGTTGATCTTCTCTCGACGACACCAAGGTCGTCAAGCACAAGCATCTTCCGCTGAAGCTCCCTGCTGAACTCTACTTCCACGTTTAGAGGAAGAAAAGCTGATGGCGGAGTAAAGTCGTCACCCGCGACGTCGATGCCGTGCTGGAACTTCTTGAGGTGGAACTCCAAGGGTGTCCCCACCATGTTGGACTTCAGCCCAGTCTCGACCCGGTCGTCGTCCATCACGCTGTTGAGGGCCCAAGCGAGTTTTTCTCTCCTCTTCAGCGGTGCCCACCTGTTAACTAGGAAGTTGCAAAACATCGTCTGAGGAGTCAATCCTCCCTCCACGCATTGGCGGATCCTGGTCAAAGCAGGGTTGAAGGCTTCCGCCAGCACCGGAGCTTCACTCCAGATTGTCGTGTCGATGTTGGGGAGGCCTTCGGGCAGCTCCAGCCTCTCGTGCTCCTCCACCCGGACGACTATCCAGTCCTTCTTCCAGTCATCCCACTTCCCAGAGGGAAACGACCGGAGGTACTTGAATGGGCACTTCTTGCGCTTCACAAAGTAGTAGAAGCCAATGTACTCATTGCTCCTGCCGGTGGTATGGACGGTGAAGAAGGTCCGAAAGAGTTCAATGAAGGGGGGGATGCCCACCCACATCTCACAGAAGTGGACGAAGATAGACACAAGAGGAATGGAGTGGGGGCCAAGGTGATACAACTGGAGACCATAGAAGTCTAGCAGCATCAAGAAAAAGGAGGGAAAAGGTGGGATCAACCCCACCATGGCGTACGAGGAGAAGTACACCATTTCGCCGGCATGCTCCTTCTCAAACGGGAGCTCTCCACCGGCGCGGACCGAGTGGTTGAAGAAGTCCAAGGACCATCCCATGAGGGCCCGGACCTTCTTCAGGTCGCCGTCGGTCTTCAAACGACTCTCGCGGAGACCCAACTCCATCGCGGCACGGCAAGGCAAGAGAAGAAAAGCGGAGCACAAGTTGGGAGTTTGAGCGCAAGATCAGATGAGAGGCGTAAAGAACCCCAAACAGTGCGCGCTTTCCTTCTTAAGTAAGCCCTTGCGACGCTTGGATGGAAACCACAAGGAAGTCGAAGATACCACTCAAAAATTCCACCCAGCCGATGACAAGAGGGCCCGGGACTACCTCGACGATCAAGTCGAGGTTCTTACCCAGGCGAACGGTTGCCATCATGAGGCGGGAAGCTCGAAGGCGGCGGCCTGACAAGGCGCGCGGAACCGATACGATTTTCGCATCGGGAACTGTCAGCCTTCAATTGCGTGAGATCCGCACGCCAAAAATCTCACCTGCCGCACACGAGATACGCCACGCGGCGAGGATTTAACTCCAAACCATCGCCAACGGCACATCTGAAGACCTTTGAAGACTCAGTTCAAAAGTCGAAGGATGGACCCACCTCCAGCGGAATGACTTCATCCAAGGGGTCTTCCCCGGAGGTGGGCCCAGGGGGCCACTGTCAGTACCCTGGGTACCATATACCCCTTGGGATTGCAAAGATTTCAAGGGAAAGTCACCCACTTGATTTGAAGACCTTCAGAGGCCCACATGTCAGACATGTCCGAACCCGCTTCTCCAACATGGTTAATCCCAGGGTCGCCACGTGTACTATCTAACCGGAGCTACCGCCCGCAAGGGGGGAAGCTCCGGGCTATGTACCGAAGTGGCACCCCGAGACCTAACCCCAGACCGAGGGAAGCTCCGATGTTGACACGTGTTGGCTAACACCGGAGTCATCTGTTCTCCACAGTGTGCTCCGGTGCTGCCACGTGTCCAACCGTCGGATCTTCAGCCTCTAACCTCCGGAAGACTCCACAACAGCTCCAGATCATCAAAGGGGAATCAAGGACTTCAAGACCCGACCAAGTGTCATTAATAATGCATTAATGAAACACGATCGGATGACCTTAATTACCAGTAACGATGTTGTCAAAGCCCATAACTCGATCATTAAGGGTAATCAAGCGTGTTGAATGTATATCAATATCAGTAACCGCCGATGCCACATATCGGGCCGGGCTAACTTGTAACGGTCTGCCCTTGTACTATAAAAGGACAGGCCGACGATACATAGGACACGTCTACACACGCGCTCTACAGACTCTCCACACTCTAGACATACATCCAATACAACATCAACACACCCCGTGGAGTAGGGTATTACGCTCAGGCGGCCCGAACCACGTAAATTCTTGTGTCTCCTGCGTCATTTACAATTCACCTTCTTGAATCTCCGCGCGCCCACACCGAACCACAAACTCCTCTAACACTTTAGTAGTATCGGGAGATCTGCCGGATCCAAACCACCGACAGACGTGATCCAAAGATTTTGGTTGGATGAGTCCATCCATCTTGTCTAAGTATGCTTCTTATTAACATAATTAGTGATAATTAATTTATTTGTTGTTGACTAATAATTATAATTATGATATTAACATTAATATTTACTAATAATATGAAGTGTATACAAATAATTAGTATCACGTGAAATTATCAACTTAGATGGTTCAATCCATCCAAGTTTCGTCCAACCTACCAAACAAAAAATTAGATCATTGAATCCATCCAATCAAACATCAATTTGGATAATCCAGTACAGAAAAATATGGATGATCTAATCTAATCCAACTTTAACTTCAAACTAAACGCAACCCCAAATCCACTAGTGGCCCAGATTACACTTGTGTTTATTGCCCCGTGTGCAAACGAAGCCTTAGGATGGCGGTTTCCTCCGCCGCCGCCACGCAACCCCACCGCAGGAGCAATAAGCCATGCTTCACGACCTAAGATCTGTTTCGGGGCGCTTGCCAGCACCGCCGGAAGACGACGAGGAGGAGGAGAGCGTGAGGGCAATCGTCGTCTCCGACTAGAGGGTTATCTACCTGGTCTGTCTCTCCCTTTATCCCCTTCATCTCCTGTTTCTATCCCCATCTAGTGGTTGCTTCTCCCGAGGCGCACAACCAATTCCTTGACGGCCGCCGTCTGACAGGTGCCCACCGCTCTCTGTGTATCTCCTCCGCACTGCAGCTAAACATGTTCATAGCGAACACGGTGGAGTTCCTCAACTCGTTCGCAGCGCTCTGCAATGACAACCTTGCGCTCCTCCACAGGTAAAAATGATGGCTGAACTTCCTGTGAAATCCGGTCGAGGACTAGAACCGCTTGTGGTTGTGGATGTTCAATTATTTCTTATTCCTTTTCGAGAATGCAGGGTTTGATTTTATTAGATAATTCACATTAGAGGAGTTGGTGAATTTTGTTAGGAAAGGGATTTTGGGTCAGGACTCTTTTCGAGAGAATAAATAGGACTGTAGATGTGCGGTTTGTTGGGAAATAGAAACAGGGTAGCGACTACAATGCAATCTAGGATATGATGCAATCATGCAATCAACCATCTTTAGACATTAGATCTGCATCGTATGATTGTTGCATATTTTTACTTAACCTCTTCTATATCACTAGGGGTTAAGTAAAAATGTGCAACAACCATAGGATAGTAGAATAAAAATTCAATGGTTGAGGGTGGTTGATTGCACGATTGCACCATATCCCAAATTGCATTCTAATTGCTGCCATGCAGGAAAAGAATGCATACAAAGGACCCATAAGTGGGTCAAACCCTTCCCCGGACCCTGCAGAAGTGGAGTTACGTGCACTGTCCTGCCCTTTTTTACATTCATTCTAATTTTTTAAAGGACAACCTCACATCACTTAATGAGAGTCGTTGCTTAGTCAGTGGTCAGTTAGTTCTGTTGGCTTTGACAATGTAGCACTAATGTCTTGGTGATTAAATATGAAGTTAATTTCTTTCTCATTTCCATATAGTTGCCCTACAAAATTTGTTGATCTGTGGATGATGAACGTTGTTGTGCTGGGGTGGTAGGTCTACATCTCTATCACAATAATTTTTTTAGTTGCTGTAAATGAACTGTAAGCAGCATCAAGTTTACGGTTCATGACTACAATTTACTGCAGGATAGTACACAGTATGACAGTAATGCACAGGGGTTTGCCTGGTCCTTTTCCTTTGTTATTACTGGAATTTGTACGCCAATATTCATATCCTAAATCCAGTGAGTCTCATGCCAATGCTGACAAATGTTGTTTTTTGTTTCCAGGAAAATAGTAAAACTCGACTCAAGTCTTGCCCTTCTGGAAGCAAAACATCATAGTATTGAGCAGAATAATGATCAGGGCACCCAAGGAGCCAAAAGGTACACCTCTTTGACACATGATAAGATATTTGATCCGGCAAATTTAACTAGTGAATCCTCTAGGTAGGTCTCTGCCCATTGATATGTCACTTGTACATTAATAAAGGTACATGAATCCACATATTGCAAACTTCTAGTTAGAATCTCTGAATAATAGTAACTTAATTAGGAGCTTGCTCAATGAAAATTTCCATTAGTTACAGTTTTGTACATATTAATTAATAAACAAGAATACGAAGCTATGGAAGGTAACTACGCTTAATCATGTCATATTATGACCATGGCAGTTGATTGACATGTTTTTCCCTACAATATTGTGTCATTAGACTTTAGCAACTCTTGTCCTCTTATATTTCTTCTCATCCACGTACGATCTGTTGCTATGCTAACTTTTGCTTTAGTTCTATCATAGTCAAATACGTGCAGGCCAAATCATATATTTTGATATCTTGGTAGTGTGCCCTTGCAAGATCTAATCATTTTCCTTTCATCTGCGAAATGGTATGTCACACCTCATTTTACAGAAAGTAAAATATGGCAAACCTGCATGTATGCCAGGATCAGTTGGTCATACATGCATGACAAAATATGGTAAACAGTTCTATATCGTATAAAATAACAATTAAATACCTTAAAACAATTACGAAAAACAGCAGCGGAAGAAAGAAACAAGCAGGACACGCCACAGGCAAATCGACTGGCAGCAACGTGACCTTCTAAACTCCATCTTCATTTGATCATCTTTTACCTGAGCAGCATGACATATACAAAAAAAAAACAGAAAAAAAAACAGAAAAAGAAAGAAGCAAGGATGAGTACCTAATGTACTCCGCAAGTGTGGAAGTTATGACATGCGGGTTATTCAATGAAGAAAGGCTGACACGGGTTAAGCCTCTATGCATCCTTAATTTCCTATGTTGACCTTAGCATCCTATTTACTAGGTGAAAGACATATATATCCAATAATAATATATACCGTCGGGTTACACCCACCCGACTCACCACCGTCCAGGTTACCCACATGGAAACCAACTCACCGAGTTAAACCACCTGGCTACCAACTCACCAGGTTACCCCACCCGGCTACCAACTAAACCATCCTGTCCATCCATCCCAACTAATCAAGGCAGTGCTACCAAGCGCGCTTGTGACCGTGAGTCCGACTATCTAGATAGATTTACACTCTGCAGAGTTTGTACCACTTTACCCACATGTTGTGATTTCATCCACTGTTTCCAGATGGACTAAGAACCTCCTTTATGCCGGTGAGGGCCAGCCACACTTCACACTACCTAAGGTGTGTAGCCAGAAGGTCACAACAGAGCCTTTACAAAGGGTCTCCCGACAAGTACGAGCACTCTAAGGTTTCGCATACCCTGCCATACTCGAGTACACCCTCCGACGTGGTAGCCCCCTCTTGAGCCATGCGGATCCCAGAGCAGGTAACACTGAACTCGTTACCCGCACCAATCCATTGTCCATACTCATTGAAAGATCTCCTAATTAATTGGCTAAGCCGTTCCATACCGTCATGTGGTGGCACGGTAATGCCTGATAGCGAGTCACCAAGAACCGGTCTTTAGAATCTAGAACAAGAGCCAACACAATGAACCCGAGTCTCGTGCGTACTGCACCCACCACTCAAACCTGTCTGTCCAGATTCCTATCTACTATATATATATATATATATATATATATATATATATACACATACATACATACATATATAACCATATCCATCCAATAAATGATATTAGAAGTATTATATCAAGTTATCATTACCACTCAACTAAAGACAGCAGGGCTAAGCATAAACACATACCCAAATCCCAACAAGACCACCCAAACCCAACGATGAGGAATAATATAGAAATCTAAGTAAACTTCCTAACTTATGATTCAATTTAAGACTTGCATGCAACTAATTCTATCTGTGAACTTAATAATTCCTAACCGGTGCAAAGTGGTCAAGGGCATTTGCCTTTTCTTTATTTTATGTAGCTGCTCAGTCTTCTGGTAGCACACTCGATCTTCCAAGTCTTCACGTCGCATCACGATCACGGCACGAGAACAAATAAACTACCGAAAAAGAGACAAAAAAATACATTCAACAAAAGTACACCATACAAGCAAAATAAGTAATAAAGAGTACAACGCGAATATCCTACGGTGTAACGAGAACCTACGCACGGAAACGACTTGACAGGGTGTTACGGGGTTTTATCAGGTTATAACAATGTTTTATAGCTTAAGTCGCATAATTAAATAATGATGAAGTTAACAAAACATGCTTATATGACAATTCATTGGGTTTGACAAGATATTACACATTTACATTATCATGCATGCAATGATAGGTCAAACGATGCAAAAACATATTTATCAGGCATACAATAATAGATTAAGTCTAGATCATAAATCATTCAAGAGTATGCTCCTAAGCATTTTTCTAGTTTAGGAATCATGATCACATGCAATAACACATTTTATTATACATTTTCAACATTAATATGCATGAATGATTAATTAAGAGTGTGTTTTATGCACAACACAAGTTAACAGAGGTTCTAAATGTAATTTCAACATGTTACACAATTATTTTATACTAAAGCAATATTAATCCATGATTTTACATCAATGTTCAACATACTACAAAGTTATTTCAATTAAATCAGCATAGTTCAGGAGTTTAAATGTGAAAACAGGGGTTTAATTCTAAACAGGACACTGCAAGGACCTAATTACAATAAACCAGAACTGTACAGGGTGTTCAATGCAAGTTTTCAGGGGCTTAAGTGCTGTTTTATTGGTTAAACAGGATTATTAAACAGTCCAGGGGTGATTTTATGAAAGCAGGGACCCGCAGGTAATTTTTATAAAGTTTCCAGGGGCGAGGGCGCAAAAGTACAAAGGGGTACGCGGGATAAAACATGGGCCGTCGGATGCTAATTGGATGGTGAAGATTTTAAAAAGGTGAACCGTTATGCTAGATCTATTAAGGACCACTGGATATAAAACGGAGGGCTCGGATTTAATGGGAATGAAAGGGTAAGTTTGATCTAATCTGGATCGTTGCTTAGCGATCTAACGGCCAGGGAGAAAAGAGGCACAAGGCTTCTTCCACCCAGGGACACACGGCGGCGCCGCCATGGCTGCGGCCATGGAGCTCGCCGGAGCAACGGGGGTTCGGCCAACATGAACTAGATCTCCACGAATTTCGAATAAGACGAAAGAGGAGGCTGTGGTGAACTCGCATATGGGGGTGTGATGGCCCGGAAGAACGCGGAGGGTGGCTCGCGGCGGCAGGGTGCGGAGGAGCTCGTCGGAGCACCGCCGATCTAGGCTATCTTATGCCTAAACGCACATACAACCGCTAGAACAGAGAGAGGAGGGCGTGGCGCACTCATCCAGGGTGAATCAGTGGCTCGGGAGGGCGCGGAAGTAGGCACGCGACGAGGAGAGGCGGAGGTGGCCGTTGGTGACTGACGGGGAGGCTTCACGGTGGTGTTCCTCCTTGCCCAGATTGTCGGGAAGGCGTTCTGGCGCACCTCGAGCACGAACGAAGAGTCAAACCAGGGAGAAATAGAAGATAAAGGGTGGAACGTCGGCGAGGGGCGACGAGCTTATCGGATCTCGGCGAGGAAGGCGACGGGCGATGATTTCTATGCACCTTCGTGCTCGAGGCATGTTCTAGAGGGAGGCAAATGTGATGGTGGGGTCATCCCAAAAGGGAACCGAAAGAAAACGGTGAAATGTCAAGTTAGGCGGGAGAGCTCACCGGAATCATGCCGGGGTTGCGTCTTCACGGCGCTGCCTCACCACGGGGAAGGCCGGAGGGGCTCACGGGGTTTCTGAGAAGAAAGGTAGCTAGCTAGGAAAGGGAGGTCGGTGCGTGGAGCGGGAGAATCATGGTGGCGATGGTGCTCAACGAGCAAATGGTGGCGGCGGCGCGCGGTCGGCCTACAGGAGCGAAGGAGGCGCGCTAGGGTTTGGAGAGAGTTTTATAGGGGCGAGCTGTGTGCGGCGCAAGAAGCTAGCAGATATTTCGGAGGAAGCTGGAGTCCGCGCCCAGACTTTGGCGTCCGCGCCTGGCGCGCTGCAGTCACGTGGATTGCATGACCCACGAGAGAGAGAAGGGAGCAGGGGAGGAGAAAGCTGCCCCATGGGGTCCGCATGGCAGTGAAGAGGAAGGGATCCAAAGTGGGGTGGCTGTTGACGAGTGGGCCCAGGCGCGGTGAGAGACGGAGGAGCGTAGGAGAAAGAGGGGAGCTGCTGACCTTTGGGACCCACCAGCAGGGGTATCCAAGGCACAATTGGGCCGGCTGGGTGCGGCCCAGGTAGGGAGGAGGGCGGGCTGCGGCTGGGCCATGGGAAAAAGGTTGGTGTGGGTTGGGCTGCAGAGAGAGATGGGCTGCAGAGGGGGTTTAGGTTTAGGCCCAGAGACTAGTTTTTCTTTTATTCAATTTATTTGTTTACCCCTCTTTTAATTCAAATTTGAATTCAAATCAACAATTTGGTATGTTTTCAAATTTTAAAGTTTAAATCAATGACAAACACACATTCATGCATCCAACCACAATAAATCATCACACCATATATATTCTTTTCATTTCTTCCCTTTTTTTAAATTTTATTGTTTAAATTATTTTAAATTCAAATTTGTTTGTATTGAAATTTGGGGTGTTACATGGTATATATGATTTTGTCAAATTTGGCACCTGAAAATCCAGTTAACTACACCTGTTTTGTACCTGTACATACATGATGACGAATTCGTCAACCATTGTTCTGTGCTTTTCCTGTTCTAGTGAGTTACCTCTGTTTGGTTGCTAGAATAGTACTTTGTCATGCTAGTGGTGAAAAAGAAATATATTTTTTTAACATCATCATACCGGAGTTCTGACATAAGGTGTCTGTGGCATGCTGACTGTATGTAGGTCAGGTGATTTTTTTTATTAAGCTCTACTGACAGGAATTAGTTGTATGTGGCATGCTGTATGCAGGTCAGGTGATTCTTGATTAAGCTATACTGACAGGGAGCATGAGCAATAGCTGAGATTTGGGATTTTGGATCGAGAGGTTTTGTCAAACGTAAACTCCAGGCCAGCTAGGAGAGCCCTGAGCGCTGATTGTTCCTGTATATGATCTCTGCACCATTTTTTTTTTGCTAGGATGAATACCCTACCGCTAATGGTGTTGAAGATGTATTTGTCATGTGGATAGTTCAGCGCGCATTTCGAAGTTTGAAACCCATGGGTTATTGGATTTGAAGATGTAAAGTTTGTGTATGGTCTGAATGCTTTTGGCCTAGCGTGTAAGGGGAAGAGCCTGAGTACATGTGTTCAAGATTTCCATCTTTAAGACCATTACGGAGCAGTCAATTATGCAATCTGATTTATAGTGCAATTTTGCAATTATGTATCCTCAACTATTGAGTGTTCATTTTAAGGTGGTTGCGTTTTTTAGCGAACCCTCTCCACTTGTGTTTCTTATATGGAGGGAGTTAAGTGAAAAAATGTAACTATTTTAGGATGTAGAGCCATTGGATTTAGCATGATTGCACAATAAATCAGATTGCTAACGGAATATCTGAAGCTGAAACCTTCAAATATTCTTATTAGCATGAATTTGTAAAAGTAGAAATGGTTCCACGAGCTGAACTTTAATATCCGCTGGATGGACTCGTAGGCATCGATTTTATACGGTGTTATTGGATGTATACTAGATTGAAAATGTATGTGCCCAATCTTCAACGGTTCAGCGTAGAGTTGTATACTAAGCTGTACCAACGGAGTCCTTCAGTATTTTTGTGGGAATAAAGGTTCACAAATTATGCAACAAAATAGCAGCGCACGGGCACAGCAAGAGCAAGCAGCGCCTCCGTCTGGACCGCTGGCCTCCGTCTCGGTCTACCATCTCCCCTTCCTGCGCCCGTCTCGCCTCTTCTTTCCTCTACCCGGCGGTGAGGCGTCGACGCCACTTGCTGACTTCTTCACGGCGGCCCCAGCCTAGCAGCTAGCAGAGGCTCGGTCTCGTGCCGCCAGTGCACGGCGGCCAGAACGGGGCACAAGCCTGCCGCCAGGTAAGAGCTGGTCTCTCCTTCCCCCACTCCCGACTCCCCAATACTGGAATCCTCTTTGCTTTTGTAGTTGACCTTTAGGCTAGATGTAGCGGGGATGAGTCGATCCCTGCGCGGGGGCGTAAGAAATTTTCGCCCGTGGGCGGGGACGAGGATGGGGAGATTTCATCCCAATGGGGGATGGACATGGGGAATTTTCATATTACTTCTTCCTGGAACGGTAAACAACTCAATCGGCAGGCAGCGCCGACACCACCAATGCCAGGCAGCTGTGTCTGACGACCCGGGGAGCGGAGCTCTCGGAGGAGAGGGCCTCTCTGGTCCCCACTGGCGTTAGATAGGGCGGCTGCATTACCTTGCCCAATGGTCTGTCCACCTCTAGCTGCTCATCGTAATTTGTCTGAGATATAAACTAATCAGTAATCACCATGCACTCATCTTTGTTGGGCTAAAATTTGTAGAATGTGGACTTCAATTTTCTTCAGTCTCCCGTGTAGACTTGACACTATTATGCCATATTGCTTCACATTCTGGTTGAACATTGAATCAGCATAAACTTTGACACAGTTTATTTGCACTTCAGTAAAAAAATGGGAGGTAGAGAAAGGCAAATGGTGTTTGTCACTGTAGGGACTACATGTTTCGATGCTCTTGTTGCGGCAGTGGACTCTGAAGAAGTGAATGAAGCTTTGCTGCAGAAGGGTTACACTCATCTTGTTATTCAAATGGGCCGAGGGACATACATGCCATTCAAGGTAACATTTTCCTTGACAATTTTTTTACTTCTCTAAAGCATAAGACCTTCTGATGATCAAATGGTGTTCGTCGATCCAAACATAGTATCTGATGTTCAGCTAACATTTATAGCAGTTAAGTTGAGATTAGAAGTCTTGTCAATTATGCAGTGTTCCTACATTTTGTATGTGTGCATTAAAGTGGTATTTCCTTTCAGCAATGCTTAACCTGAAAGTTTCCAGTGTCTTGATTTCGACGTACTCGGAACATACTCCCATTCAGCATTCTTGGCTTATGTTGTTCATAACTTTATATTTATGTAGATTAAAAATAAAGTATACATGTAGCTTATTTTCTTTCTTTCTCCTTTTTTGGGTTCCTTAGGGCAGGATGAGGATTTGATCTGTAAGGACACATGTTCTTCTAGATAAATTTGTCTATATGATGAGAAGTCATAGAAAATATTTCCTCTTAATGGTGTAAAGTAATCAAATTTATTTTCTTGTTGAATCAGTTCTCAGAAAATTCAACTCTCGAGGTTGATTATTTCACTTTTTCTCCAAGCATTGCTGACTACATAAGAGAAGCGTCCTTAGTCATCAGTCATGCAGGTGGTAATCACATTCTATAATGCTCATACATGAAGCGGATAATATTGTTAAACGACTATACGTATTGGTTGTAACAATATTTAAAGCAGACATACTGCATCAAATGTAGATAGCTAGTCTGGTCAATGGTAACAATCCTTTCACTGACAGGTTCTGGGAGCATATTTGAGACGCTACGACTTGGCAAATCTCTTATTGTTGTTGTGAATGAAGATCTTATGGACAATCACCAGAGCGAGTTAGCAGATGAACTAGCAGAGAGGAAGCATCTTTTCTGTGCACGGCCACAAACACTGCCAAAGACTATCAAGGCGATGGACTTGAATACCCTCTTACCTTGCATGCCAGGAGATGCCGAGCAAGTTGTCACACAGATCAACAAGTTTCTTGGCTTCCCAGTCGACTGACTGCTGTTCTGGTTCACTTATAATGTTATGGAAAATACAGAGTTCATAGTTGCTAGTTTTTCTTCAACACTCAAAATCCAGTGCATTGAAGAGCGATTTGATTCCATTCATTCATTCATGATAGTAGTTGAATGTAACCAGCATGGATCTGATGATTCTGATTGAAACTGTTATGATCAGTGTTATCCTAAACGGTAAACGGTAGATAGTCGGTGGAACTCTGTTTACTGTTTAGAGGGTTTAGACGGCATTAAAACGGATTAAACGGTGTGTACTGTAGCAGCAACAGCAAGAAATTTTTTTTTACTGCCTTGCTCTACGGTAGATGTTCAAGTTAAGTTCAAACTCATGTTTGAAAATAGGAACCAATTTAACTTTGATATCATATAAAAATTAAAGAGGCAATTGCAATAGCACACCATTGAATAATAATATTGAGACTGAAAAATAGTGCATGTAGTAATCTAAACAATATTTTGATCTTCAGCTACTAATGGTTGTTTTATTATATTTTTTGAAACACAAGTAGTATTATTTATGATTGTTTAAGTGAAGTTTAGAAAATGTATTGATTTTAATCAATTTGATGATATTAATTTACATCTGATTTAGAATTATAAGTTCACTTTACCTAGAGAGCTCTAAATACGTTTAAACACGTTTAAAATCCGTTCCTTTAGCCCGTTTAAATGGGTGTTGACTTGTTTAAATGGGTCAACCGTTTAGTCTAGTGTTTAGAAGTTAAACTGTGTAGTTGTCATTTGTTTAGCGTTTAAACAGGCGTTTAGGCTGTTTAGGATAACACTGGTTATGATGTGTTTTGTTCTTCTAGTTCTACCTTCTTAATCTTCAGAGCAATCCTTGATGGCTTGGTGGTAGAACAATCTTCCCTATTCGCTTCTAGTTTGCCGTTTTTTATTCTGAACATGTAATTGCTTTCTGCTCTTTAGTACATTTCAGACATTTTTCCACGTGGCGGAGCTTTCCTTGTTATGTCTTTGAAGAATTGGTGCATGCAAGCCATACAGACCCTCCCCAGGGGCTAGGTTGGCATTGCTCATTGCACCATGTAAATTTGAGCTGCTCAGACAATTATCTGAATATGTATATTTTGTCCAACATAAGGATTTTCAAGAACTAGGATTTTCCTTGCGGGGCATTTTTCATGCACCTTTTGTTGTGCATTTTGACTGCAGGAGCGCTGGAGCACCAAACAGCTGGGAGCACTAAAGATGTTTCTTTTTGAGTATTATCTCTGGTCCCAGAATTTCAACCGTCCTTGCTGGAAAATTTCGGTCGTTTGAAGGAAAAGTGATATGTGATTACGTCGTCACAATAAGACTCCTTTTTGAACTTCTCACTGCCATGGCAAATAATCACCTTAACAAAAATATTGTGGCACACTAAAAAAAATTGGAATGCGATTAGGATGTTTTCCAAGCATGGACCAAATAAGGCCCCTAACACTAGAGACGGTCATGCCAACATCGTTGGTCATACTCAACAACGCATTGCGCAGCTGGTCTCACTCAAATGCCATGTTCATTAACAGAAGAAAAAACGAAAATATCATGACAATACTTAAGCACTAAACTAAGTAACTGCACAATATACATGAACTAAGGAACTACATATCAAACTAGTACCTGGAAGTCTCACATCCTCTTCTCTTTTTTTCTTCAGAATTTCAGATTATTTTTGTGAAATATCCGAGACAAGTAATGCTTATATAGAGATTGTGTGTATTGTACATCAATAAACACCTCACCGGTGTTCATTAAAAATCACACGGTGAGCGAGTGGTTTATCACAAGGAGCCTGGAGCCTCATTGCAAGTTTCGCGGGCGATGAATCGGCCTATGGAAGGAGTCATTCATCGCTACATTGGATGAACTGGGTCACCCCCCCCCCCCCCCCCCCCCCTCTTCGATGCAATTTGTGGAAAAATATCTTTTGCTATTTAATGACTAGCATGCCTATTCTTTAAATCTAATTTTTAGAATCTGGAGAAGAAATTGGGTCATTTGAAACCATTTCAGTTATTTTTTAAAAAAAAAATCTAGTGTTGAAAAGGAGGATATTTGACACGGGGAACAGCTGACTTCGATTTTTTTAAGTAAACAATATTCTGACTCTACATCCAACACCCAAGCACTAAATCCAGAGCTCCATGATACATTTCTCGGGCTTACAGTTTTTGTGGTATCATGTAATTGTGCCATCCATCGATGTGTTGAAGATAAGAAATGTTAACACAATGTCCTGGAAGAATATTGTTTGAGAAGCAGCAGTTGGGAACAAAATTCCTTAACGATAAAGTTATCAAATTAGAGTTATGACACTCTAGCACCCTGCAGCGATTTGCAGAAAACCAGGCCTGTGGAGGTACGCATGGGACGCTCACCCAGAACTGCCACACAGTCATCTGTTGTTCTAAGATGAGGCTGAACAGACTCCCAAATCTTTTTCTTTTGGACCTGACAAAAGTATAATGACACATTAGCTACATTGTCCCAAATAAAATCAGCAATAAAATTCTCTAGTTCCACAAAAGTTCATCTCGTTTCATACTTGCATTGTTGAATTCAGAACGTAAGAAGCACCCTGGTTATAAATCGATATAATGTTTCAAATTCAAATTTTTTGTACATCCTTAAGATTATGAGCTTATGATTAAACTTTTTCCGAATTCAATCACATCTAGTTCTTTATAATGCCCATCCAATGTAACAACTTTGCTAAAAGATGATGAGCTTTTAGAATACTGGAAGAGAATATCTCCTTTATTGCTGTTATAATGTGTTCACTAGATTTCTTGTAAAGAACATCAAATATCAACACAGACATAGATTTGATTTCCCAAAATGGTAACTTATATATATAATATACGATCTATAAGGGCTTAACACAACTGATTTAAAGAGAGAATTGTTAAGCACCTGTACAAATCTCTTCTACGATGCAAAAGGGTGCTTAAAAAGGTCTAATAACCTTGCAACACCACATAAATATCAGGTACTAACTTTAGCACTCTTTTCTACATATAAGCACTTAGTTCCAAATATAAACCTTTTTCCCAGTAAGCACCTCCATTGTAAATGCCCTAAGACATCACACTTGGGAAGTTGGCAATTGATTGTCACAACACCCCATAGCTGTGAACTTATTTGTATGTGAATGTATATCACACATCATAGAACATGTTATCACTTAACATGTTATGTGGTGTATATAGAATAATTTAGTTCAGGCATCCAAGGTGTAATGTATCTAGATTACTGAATGGAACTGTACCAATAGCCTATGGGAATGTCAAACCTTCATTGCTAAATGATACCTGATTCGGTAATGCAGGGTCTGACTGACGATCCTTTTCATCTTCTGAACCAAACCATACCCTTTCACCAGGAACAGAACCTTCGGGAGGGGTGAGCAGCTCGACATTTTCATGGGAAGCATCAGAGGCGGCCATGAGCATGCCATTTGACTTAATGCCACGCATGTTTCTTGGTTTGAGGTTAGCAAGAACAATCACATTGCTGTCCTGCATGCAATCACAGCTAGTGCACTCAGTACATGAAACAGACACAGATTAGACTCTACTACAATGAAACTACTCCATTGATTCTACATGTTTGAGTAATACGATCTGTCTCCCGAAATTCTACAAGAGGTGGCCACGCAGATCTAATCTCAGTGTGAATTGGCCATAATCAAGTTCAAATCTGGAATTGATACCAGGATCTTCAGGAAAGTTTCCCTTCTCTCTCTGATGTCTACTTCATTACTTTGCAACAACAATCAAACAAAGTCGTCCTCGAGACGTTGACTAGTTACACATGTTACCTAGTAGAGGTGTTGTGGTGCTCTAAATTGACTTATTACTATAATCTATAAGCAAACTGCTGGAACATGAAACTGGTTCCTGCCTTGTGAACTGATATTAATTAGATACCCAGCAGCGTGATTCAATGTCGTGGATGCATTTCGCAAAGCATTGTACCTGGAGCTGTTCGAGGGGAACATAGTTGACGAGGCCACTGCAAATGGTGCGCGGCTCCGCTTCGCCGACATCGATCTCCTCGACGTACAGGGTGTCGGCCTCCGGGTGCCGCCACGCCTTCACCACCCGCCCCACCCGGATGTCCAGGAGCCCCGCCAGCTCCTCCGCGGCCGGCTCCGCTTTCTCGGCCCCGCCCTCCGCGGACGCCGGAGCTGTCTTCTTCGCTTCCTCCACCGCAGCCTGCGGTGGCGGAGGCGTCGTGGCGGCGTCGGATGGAGAAATTGATGGGGACGATGAGCAGAAGAGGGCGATGCCCCTAGTGGATCTTTCAGCCGACGACGGCGGCGATGGCAAGAACGGGCAAGCGCCGGCACGATTCCTTACGAGGATGAGAGGCGACGGCGAGGAGGGGAGGAAGCGCGCACAGGAGGTGAACACCATTCTCGCCGCAGCAATCATCCCGGTCCTGCGCTGGGTGGCGATTCAGAAGCCAGCCGCCGGCGTTCGTGCGCTTCAGCCGCAGAGCGCAGCGGCAGCGGAAAGAATTTTTATCCGACAGATGGAAGGGGGGAAGGATGGGCCGAGAGTTGCACGTAGGGATAAAAACGGATATAGGATGGGCCGAGAGTTGCACGTAGGGATAAAAACGGATAGGATAATATTTGGTCTGTCCGGGTGCTGGATCCGAAAATATTCGGTCTATATCTGTTTTGATCGGATTCTATTTGGATACGGATCGGATATCGGATATTCCTATTCGGATATCGGACCAGAAACGGCGTAGCTCAATATCCGTCCGTTTTGTCAGATATCCATTTTCAATCGAATATATCCGATTGCATATCCGTTTTGTATCTGATTATTTTTGGCCTAACCCAGGTTGTTGCTGGCATTTGACGGCCTGGCCCATGAAGAAAACTGAAAATCCTAACTAGCGACAAAATACTTTACTAGATGTGGGAATCAAACTCGGACCTGATACACACAAGGCTGGCGCCCTACCATCAGACCAAACAAGTTTTCTTGGTGATGCATACAAAACAAGATATTTAAAAGCTAGCGCATGATGTTGTTGATTAAGATTTTGATCCATATATCAAAGCATTTATCGCATGGTTTTAAATGAAGATTATTGAATACTTGTAGTAACAGTTCATGACTTACGTGTTATGAATTATGTGTATGAAGTACGAATTGTATGTTACTTTTTTCAATTTTAATTACATGTGTTATGTAAAATGATGTGATATGTGAAATATTAATTACATGTGTTATGTGTGCGAACTATATATTTCTTTCATTATCTACATTTCATGATGTGATACGTGAAATATTTTTTTCCGAAATAAATATCTGAGTCCGTCCGATATCCATAAATTTTCAATTCGATTAATCCGTTTACGATACATCCGACAAATCCGATACCAAATCCGTTTCCGACAACATTCGATCCGTATCCGTTTTCAAAATTATTATATGGATATGGATATGGAAAAACATTTTATCCATCCATATCCGTCCGTTTTCATCCCTAGTTGCACGCAGCAGCGTTCCATGGCCGGAATGGCCCATGTGCGGTACTTTTGCAGATTTTTATTTTAAAAATGATATTATTTTAATCCAAATTTATAAAAAGAAGTACTGATTCAAAAAATGACAGAAATAGGTACTTCCCGTCCTTTAGCGGGCGGATTATTTGAAATTCAGATGGTCTGCCCGTAATTGATTTTGGAAGAAGGTGAACCGAGATGTCAATCCTGTTGGACGAGGTGGTGGTGTCGGTGTGCTGGATATGAGTATAGGTGGCCAACGGGCCGTGCTGGGCTCAGGCCTTGAAAGCCTCGGCCCGGCCTGGCCCAAAAAAATCGGGTCGTGCTGGACCGGCCCACGGACCGAAGGTCTAGGCTCGAACACGACCCGAGTTCATTTTATGCATGCCGGGTCGTGCCGCTGGCCCGTTTAAGTTAAAAAAATACAGTAAAAAGTGAAAAATCATTCGGGCCTAAACGGGCCATGGGGCAGGAGGTCAAGGCCCGAGCACAGCCCGCACCGTGCTTCGGGTCGTGCCGAGTTCGAGCTGTGCTTTTTTGCGGGCTTCCGTGCCGGCCCATGTGGTCACCTATCGATATGAGGTTCTGAGTTGGCGACGGTGCCTTAGTGTTGAACGGCGGGTCCTCACTTTTCAATCCTCCCATGGTGTCTCAGATCTGCGAGGTATCAAAGATATATTCGACATCAAAGGTGATGTCATTGCCCACGAGATCCCCAACATTAAAATACTATGATGACTGCCATCATCCGAGTCGTGGAGAGCAGGTTGACTGTTCCAAATATTGTGGCAGAGCTTGAAAGATTGATTCCGACAAGATGGCTGTGGCATGTAGAAGAGGAGGGTGATAATACATTCAAGACTGTATTTCCATCTTGGGCTGAGCTAAGGCGGATGATGGGTGTTGTACAATCTAGAGTTAACAAGTAGGGCTGTCAATGAAGCTCGAGAATCGTGAACAAGAAGTGTTTGGCTCGTTAAAAACTCGATTCGAGCTCGGCTCGATAGATAAACGAGTCGAACTCGAGCTTCATCTCGAGGTCGCGAGCCTGACGAGTTCGAGCTCGTTAAGCTCGATAAGGCTCGTTTAGATAAATTATGTTTTACAAGTATTATTTGTTAATAGTTTTCTCTTGAATATTATTCATTTTTATTGTTTAAACGATCTTCTCGAGGTCAAACTCGAGCTTTTACGAGCTTCAACCGAGCCTAACTATTTAAACGAGTCTTATCGAGCCGAGCTCGAGCTTGGCTGCAGGATCCACCAGATTTCAGGCTCCGCTCGAGCTCGGCTTGAATTCTTAACGAGCTCGAGCCTCGAAAGGCAAGCTCGCTCGAGCTCGGCTCGTTGACAGCCCTATTAACAAGGCCATGATTGAAGAGAAGGGTGCAGGTGGGGGAGCATCCACTAAATTACCCAAGATTTGGATTCAGTGTTCTGGCCTGCCTGCTGATTTGAAAGTGTTTCCGATTATTTGGTTAGTGGGATCAATTCATGGGGTCACTAAGGATGTTGATACGACTGTTTCCAGGAACAATGATAACTGCCGCTTTTTAGCAGATGATACTTGATTCAAACCTTATTCCTGATGCAGTCAATGTGGTTATAAATGAAGATTTATTTGTGCTCAAGTTCAAAGTAGAAACTAATACACATGTAAATAGCACAGACCCAATGGACACTAATGAATTCAATGATGATGATCTATTGGGGGTGATAAAGGTAGAGATGCTGACATAGGCGCCAAAGAAAAGAGACATGCACAAACCACCCAGGGAGATGCCAGCGATAAAGGAAAATCAATTACTGGCTCTCAGTATGGGCGACAACATGCCTCTGATTTTCCAGTAAGTTTAATCACTATTTCTCCACATATCTGTAATAAAGATTGGGATGTTAATTCACTTAGTCTCCCTGGACAGGTAACTGAGAAGGTGGACATAACTAATCTGGTACAGGAAATGCAGGCGCTGGCAAATGCAAACTATCTCCTAGGAGCCACTGACTCTACGTCTCATCACCTAGCTGAGGGGGCCGAGGTCAGTGAATCTCCTGTACAGACCTCACACAACTTAACTAATTCTATTCATGCAATTTTTAATGACAGTAGTGAAAATGAAAACAATGATAATTGTGATCAGGATTCGATGAATATGGTGAATGCCGGATTAGAAGAAATGATAGAGGAGAGTGTGGAGAATGTCAGGTATGAACAACACCTGGATGGTGTCACGAAGATGGCGGCAATACCTGAAGTGTTGCCATCACGTACGGCGGCAAGGCGTAGCAAACGCAGGTCTGCAACAAGTGATGAGCCATCTATTGAAAGAGCAGAGAAGCTAAAGGCAAAGAAAAATGAAGGTCAGTTCCAGATATCATTTTTGAATTTATCAGAAAATGTCATCACTATTTAGTTAAATAGTGTTGGGATTCAGGTGAGTGGGAATATGTCTGTTCAGGATGTGGTAACTAAATTACAAGAGGATGAGCATGATAGACTGGTAGAGAATAGATTGGAAGATAAGAGAACAGAGGTATTAGATTTAGAAGACAAACAAATGCAAGAGGAAGAGCAACTAGACAATTTCATATTAAACCATATCTGCTCAGACATTTTAGAAGAGGTGGTCGAGTCTTGTAGTGGTCTAGATAACCTTACTTCCAAATTAGTTACTGTCGGTACCCTGAGTACCGGGTACCCCACGATACCACAAGAAAAACTATGAAGTTCCACCTGTTCGAGCTGAAGACCCCCGAAAGTTCCACGTGTCCCGCAGCACTGGAGCCACCTCCCTCGTTCGGGTAGCTCCGGTACTGCCATGTGTAACGCAAGGCCGAAGCTAACTCCCTTCATAGGGAAGCTCCGGACATGCCACATGCCCAGTGGCTCTGGACCTAACCCCCATTAGAGGGACACTCCGGTGCTGCCACGTGTATAGTAGCTCCGGATCTGCCTCCCCACAGAGGGAAGCTCTGGAGCTACCACGTGTCGAGCCTCAAGCCTTAAGCCTGCAATGGGAAGACTACTGGATCTCCAACGGCGCAGACATTCAAGAGACAGTTAAAGCAGTTGTTACAAGACCTGATTACGCATCATTAATGTCACACTAATGACACACGATCAGAGGACCTTTAGTACTGGTAACGCCGCCATTGAGGCGGGTTATCACACTGTTAAATATACTTAATACATACAGATCGTATATTAGAGAATTAAAGACCGTCAGGGCCACATGTCGGGCCAGAATGACAATGTAACAACCAGTCCTTGAACTATAAAAGGCTTGCGCCGCACAGTACAAAAGGAGGGCGTTCTTTGAACCCCAAGCCATACGCACACAAGCATATACAAACACCAATCAACAACCACCCTGTGGAGTAGGGTATTACGCTCAGGCGGCCCGAACCACGTAAAACTCTCTTTGTCATCATCTCATCCTTGATCTTAGCGCGCCTCAACCGAATACGAACCTCCGCGGACTACGATTTAGTAGTACCGGGGGAAGTGTCGATCGCACACTTCGACATTTGGCGCGCCAGGTAGGGGCCCTCAAGATCTCGAGATGGTGAACTCCACGGCAGCATTGTCCAATGGCAATGCTGGACAGCCTGATGGAGGGAATCCCTCCAACGTGCAACAGCCAGCTGGCACTGTTGTACCGACGGGTGTTGTCGCACCACTACCACCACCACCACCACCACCTGTTTTGGCAATCAACGCTAGACAACAGGATGGTGCCCTCGTGTCGGTGACTGCATCGATGCACAACCCTGAGCATGTGCTCAACGCGACGCGAACTCTTCTCCAGCGTCCCCTGGCGCCCAGAGCACCTCAGGGTTCAATGGAGCAGTGGCGCGCTAATGTGGAGCATCTGGTTGTAGACACAACCGATGCAATCATCAACCAAGGCCCGCCCCCTGCAGGGCAGGCAACTTTTCAGCGTAGGACCTTGTCTGGCAGACTTGGTCCTCAAGTGTCACAATACAGGAGACGTGCTGTGTCCCAACAAGTGATGTTGATGCCCTCAGGGGCACGTCACACTCATACGGCATTGAGGCTTTCGATGCATGATCTCCGGTTGGAGCTCGACCGATGATACAGGCAACAGGGTGGTCGTGTCCATATCGAGCGCGCTCGCGAGAGGCGCGAGGCTCGAGAAAACACATCTCCTTTGGGAGTAGGGGGCGGCTGTTCAACCCTGACCATGCATCTTCGCATGGCTCAATGGCCACAGAAGTTCTGGCCTCATCTGCCGGAGAAGTACGACGGGACTGTCAACCCCGTTTAGTTCCTCCAAATCTACTCCATTGCCATTCTCGCGGTGGGAGGCAATGAGGCTGTGATGGACAACTACTTCCCTGTGACTCTGATTGGGATAGCTAGGTCCTAGTTCATGAGCCTACCGCCTGACTCCATCAACAGTTGGGTGGAGCTTTGTCGCCAGTTCATCGCCAATTTCGAGAGCTCCTACACCCAACTCAGTACAGAGCTGGATATATTTGTCGTACAACAGAAGTCAGGAGAGTCGCTGTGATCGTTTATCCAACGGTTTTCCTAGGTACGAAACACGATTCCTTCCATCTCTGACGCATCTGTCGTTGTTGCATTTCGACAAGGCGTCAGGGATAAGAAGATTTTGGAGAAGCTGGCGACAAAAGAAGTCACCAGTGTCATGGAACTCTTCAGCCTAGTCGACCAATGTGCTACAGCAGCAGAGGGTCATGAAATGCACTCCAAGCCAACTCCAGAGGCTGGTGAAAACTCCTCCAAGGCTAAAGCCACTGCTTCCGACAGTGGAAATAAGAGGAAAAAGTCCAACGGCAAGAAGAAGTCGTCGGTCGGCACACCTACTGCAGCTGCAGCTCTGGGTTGCCGGGGGCCATGCCCCGAAAAACGTCATCAACCATCGTCTGAAGATGGCGACGACAAAAAGATGTGGTGTCCGATCCATAAAATGGACACCCACAATCTTGAAGATTGCCGTGAGGTCCAGAACCTTGTCGAGCGCTTCAACAAGCGCCGAGAAGAAGCTCCTTTCCGCCAGCGGGAAGGAAAACAGAAGGTCGACAAAGCTCCGGCAGATCTAGAGCTAGGCTTCCAAGACCCCAAGAAGGTCCTGAAAGTCGTGTACAACACCGTCGATGACGATTCTGACATTTCCGATAATGAGCGTCGGAAGACTCTCCATACCATATATGGAGGGTCTTGGGATATCACCTCCCACCGTGTCCTTAAGACCATGCATCGGGAGATGGCTGCCACAACTCCTACCGCCAAGGCAGAACCCCATCGGAAGTTGATGGATACTCCCATCACTTTCGATGCTTCAGATTGCCCAAGGAACATGATCGGGGGCTGGTCAACTGTCGTTGATGGTTTCTCCTACCATCAACAACATCTAGCTCTACAACGTCTTGGTGGATGGAGGTGTGACGCTCAACCTTCTGAGTTATGAAGCGTTCGTAAAGATCCAGCTCCGACTCTCAGACCTTCACCCCTCACGTCCTTCCTCCGGGGTAGGTTCGGGAGCAATATGTCCTCTCGAATCAATTACACTCCCGGTGACCTTCAGGACTCGGGAGAACTATAGGGCCGACAAGCTGGTCTTCGATGTGGCGCACACCAGCCTACCCTTCAACATTATCCTAGGCAGTCCAACCTTGTATATGTTTATGGCCGCAGCTCATTACTGCTATTTGGTGTTGAAGATGCCAAAACCTTCAAGTGTTCTCTGGATCCGCGGAGATTGCAATGCGGGAGTTACTGCGCTGGAAGAACTCCACGCGCTTGCAACAGGGCAGGAGGAAGCATCCGGCAAGAAGCTAGCTGCTCAACTTTCAAACTCTTGCCATTGTGGCTCAACCTCTGCACCACGCGTGCAAACAAGCGGCGACACTGACATTCCCATCAAAGTCGTCCAAATTGGTTCTGATGCTATCCAGACTACCCGTATATCGGGAGGTCTGGACGACAAATAGAAACTCGCGCTCATCACTTTCCTCCGGGCGAACATTGACACGTTTGCATGACAACCATCACAAATGCCTGGGATCCCTAGGGAAGTGATTGAGCACAACCTGAAGATATATCCTGACGCACGACCAGTACACCAGAAGCCCCGGAAGCAATCAGTCGAGCGGCAGAACTTCATCAGACAAGAAATCAAGAAGCTGCTCGAAGCTGGTTTAATCCGGGAGGTTCATCATTCAAGATGGCTGGCAAACCTAGTCGTTGTACCCATGGCCGGCGGGAAGCTTCGGATGTGTATCGACTACACCAAATTGAATAAGGCATGTCCAAAAGACCCATTTCCACTACCTAGGATATATCAGACAGTGGATTCCACCTCCAGGGTGAGCTATTGTGTTTCCTAGATGCATATTTAGGATATCATCAGATCCAAATGTCTAGGGAAGATGAAGAGCATACTACCTTCATAACAGTAGATGGGTTGTATTGTTATACTGCCATGCCTTTCAGTCTCAAAAACGCTGCTTCAACTTTTGTGCGAGCCATGCACAAAACTTTTGGAGAGCTCATCAGGGATTTGGTGGAAGTCTACGTCGATGACATCGTCATGAAGGTGAAGAACAAGGAGTCACTCCTTGACAACTTGCAAGCCGCCTTCGACAAGCTGCGCATCACGGCACCAAGCTAAACCCGGACAAATATGTCTTCGGGGTTAGCTCTGGGAAGCTCCTCAGATTCTTGGTGACTCACCGATGAATTGAGGCAAATTCGGCGAAGATCAAGGCTATTGAAGACATGCGGCCCCCAACCCGCATCAAGGATGTCCAGAAGTTAAATGTATGTCTAGCTGCGCTCAGCTGGTTTATCTCAAGACTGGCAGAGTGGGCACTTCCCTTCTTCAAGTTATTGAAGAAGTCCAAACCATTCCACTGGTCTGAGGAAGCAGAAAAGGCATTCCAAGAGCTCAAACAACTCATCACCACACTACCAATCCTGGTAACTTTGAACCCGGGCGAGTCTCTATTGCTTTGCATTTCGGTAACTATAGAGGTTGTCAGCATGGTCCTGGTCGCGGAAAGACTGGAGCCATCTTCAATTCAAGAGACCATACCCCTCCAGGAGGGTCCCGAGCTACCTGAAGGCGAGTCTGGGTCCCATCCCCCAGGCGTGGATCCTCAAGGAAAGATGCTCAAGGATCAACCTCTCTCATCTGTGGGAGTTCTCACAACTGATCAAGAAGATCCAGACCTCTCCGGTAGGGTCTGGGTTGAACAAGAAGAAGATCCGGAACCCTCCAGGAGGGTCTGGGAAGCTCAAGAAGAAGGTCCAGACCCCACCGGGAGGGTCTGAGTTGATGAAGAAGAAGTTTAGGGCCCTTCAGGGAAGGTCCAGACTGTCCAACGACCAGTGTACTTCATCAGCAAAGTACTCCACGATGCCAAAACTCGATACATTGAGGTGCATAAGCTGCTCTACACAATTCTTATTGCCTCAAGGAAGCTTTGTCACTACTTCCAGACCCACAAGATATCAGTGATAACCTCATATCCACTGTGTGCAATAATGCACAATACAAAATCCACTAGAAACATTGCAAGGTGGGCAGCAGAGCTGGCATAATTCGACCTCGAATTCCTGCCTCGACATGCTATCAAGAGTTAGGCATTGGCTGACTTTGTGGCGGAGTGGACCCCTTCTTCGTCAAACCCAGGGGTCCATAGTGAGAAAAAGTCGGAACCCAAGGTCCCAATCTTCACCGAACCTCACTGGACTCTCTACTTCGACGGCTCCATGCAGAAGCAGAGGGACGACGCTGGAATCCTTCTCCTCGCTTCGACCGGGGATAAGGTCAAGTACATGGTACACCTTGATTTCAAGGCAACCAACAACATGGCGGAGTATGAAGCTCTCATCTATGGACTCAAGGTGGCGCTTTCATATGGCATCAAGCAGTTGCTGGTTAAGGGTGACTCGCAACTCATCATCAAGCAAGTCAAAGGTGAATGCACCTACAACAACCCTCAACTCGCTGCTTACCTCCTTGAAGTCAAGCTCCAGAAGGACTTCCACGTCCTGGACCTCTGCCATGTCCAGCGTCTCAACAACGCTGAAGCTGATGAACTCTCGACGAAAGCTTCAACTAGAGCTCAAGCTCCCGATGGAGTCTTTGTCAAGAGATTGTCAGGACCTACCGCTCAACCTGCCGAAATGAGCGAAGGGGGCGAGACCGACACCTCGAAGCTAGTGGTCCCGGTGGCTACCATGGCGTCCACCAAGGGTCGTAGGCGCTGCCGGAAGCTCTGAGCAACCCAGTGCGCAAGATCTCGAGGCTCAAGTTAGCTCCAATGCATGGATCTTGGAGATATGAAGCTACTTGAAAGACAACATCTTTCCTGAAGATGGTGTATCCGCTGACCAGATTGTCAGATTGGCTAAAAGATACACGCTGGTAGAAGGGGATCTCTTCCGGCGTGGTGCCAACGACATCCTAATGCAGTGCATCGCTCGGGAAGAAGACCACGAGCTCCTCGCGAAAATCCATGGAGGCGAGTTTGGGAACCACATGTCTTCCCGCACACTGGTTGGTAAAGCCTTCCAGGATGGTTACTGCCCTATAACACTCTAGGATGCAGTAGAGCTGATAAAAAAGTGTGAAGCGTGCCAATTCCACGTGAAACAAATTTACACACCGACTCAGTCACTGCAAATGATACCTCCTACATGTCCATTCGTTGTGTGGGGGATGGACATTTTGGGACCTTTCCCAAAATCCCTCGGAGGTTACAGGTTCATGTATGTCACCATCGACAAGTTCACTAAGTGGCCGGAAGCTACTCTAGTTGTGACAATCAACAAGCAATTTGCTATCAAGTTCTTGAAGTCCATAGTCTGCAGATTTGGAGTCCCGAACAGAGTAATAACTGACAATGAGACCCGATTCACAAGTGCAACATTCCAAGAATATTGCGAAGACCTTGGTGTACAAGTCAGCTATGTGTAAGTAGCTCACCCGACAGGTAATGGCCAAGCCGAGAGAGCAAATGCAGAGATATTGAAAGGACTCAAGACACACACATATGAGCGCCTATAAAAACATGGACCCAACTGGATAGAGGAGCTTCCGTCTGCATTGTGGGCGAGTAGGACAACACCTAACCGGTCAACTAGAGAGACACCCTTCTTCCTGGTGTACGGAGGTGAAACGGTTCTTCCTCCGGAGATGACCTTGGGGTCACTCCGAGTCCAGACCTTCGAGGAAGCTACACAAGACAAGTTCCATCATGAATACCTAGACCTCGTCGACGAGGGAAGGTGCCAAGCAGCTGTTCGGAATGCACGATATCGCCAAGCGCTCTGGCGCTATCATCAAAGGCATGTATGCAACCGGCAGCTTGAAGAAGGCGATCTAGTCGGAGATACTAACTCAAGAAGGGATGAACAAACTCTCCTCCAGCTGGGAAGGTCCCTTCCGAGTAATCGAAGTTTCCCGCCCTGGATGCGTTCGCTTGGCTACAGAGGATGGGACCCCGCTTCTCAACCCATGGAATATCGAGCACCTCCATAAGTTTTATGCTTAGTTTCACGGAGGTGAGTCTGTAATCACACATAATGTAAGTTATAGAGTCTATGGACAGAGTCAGGTAGGTCCTAAAGGAGAACATTCTGACCCCTCCGGGAGGGTCTGGGCAGTTTAAGCACACTTAACTTGGTCACTGTACTTTAAGTGTAGCTTACCTATCCTGGGTTAGAACAAGATGAATAGCACACTTGGCCTGGTTCTGTACCATAAGTGTGTCCTTATCTCCCCTATAATCCGGACCTATAATGAAAGACATTGTTGTGTGAAACCAGACTCCATGTGCATTAATTTTGTATAGACTCACTTCTTTTATTATCTTTTCCTTCTTGTCTATAAAAAAGTTGTGCAATTCTTTTTGAGATTCAGTCTGAGTTATTCACATGATATACAAGTTATATTGTTGATCTCTTTCTGATCTTAGCATTGCTAGATGGTCTACTCGCCTGAACGCCAAAGCCAGGCCCGGAATGTGCTATTGACTAAGACTGGTCAAGCACCCTAAGTACGCCACTATATCTATATTCTGGCATGCCTCAGTAGGGCGGGCCCGGAAGGCATTCGAATATGAAGAGATTACATCAATATGCTTGTTATCATGTAGAGTTTCTTTTGGATCTAAAATTCAAATAAGAATAGTAAGCCGCAAACAAGTTATAGACGGGAGAACGAATTTTACTACTTTCTTGTCTTTAATGTGCAGGAAAAATGAAAAATAGATGGCGATGGTGGACGTCGCTGGAGCTACCAAGTTCTAGCAACCCCTAGGGGGCCCACCGCTGATGTTTTACGTTGAAAGTGGGCGTCATCAGAGCTAACAAGCTCCAACAACTCCCAAGGGGGCCCGCCATCGATGTGAAGAATTAATGGCGGTCTAAACGAAGATGGTGGAGAAATCACCCCGAGGGGGTCTACTGTCAACGTATTATATGTTGACAGTGGACACCGTTGAAGCTAGGAAGCTCCGACGATCTCAGGGGGCCCGCCGTCGATGTTCTATGCGTTGACAGTGGACGTAGTCGAAGCTACAAAAGCTCCGACAACCCCAGGGGGCCCGCCGTTGATGTTTCTGAGTGTTGACTGGGCGTCGTCGGACCTACCAAGCTCCGACAACTCCCAGGGGGGCCGTCGTCGGCATTTTTGAATGTTGACAGTGGGCGCCGTCAGACTTACCAAGCTTCGACAACCCACTGGGGCTCGCAGTCGATGTTTCTAATCGTTGACATTGGGTGCCGTCGGACCTACCAAGCTCCGACAACTCCCAGGGACCCGCCGTCGATGAAACAAAGGGTCCCTGGAGATGTCCGAGGTAAACTTTCGAACTCAGAGCTATCGTTCTAGCTACAAATGAGAAGTGAAGTCATCAAGACATTGTCAAATCCTTTTGGTACATGTTCGCCATTAAATTGTGTGCACCTACCGGGGGGCCAATAATATAAAGGACAATGCATTGAAGACACACAAAATATAATTTATTTTCAAAAGAATGGATTCCATTTATTCAAAATAAGGATTACAAGTGAGGGCAGAAGAAAAAAGTTCCTAGCTACTAGAGGTCCTAGGTCCTATGAAAAAATTAGGCAACTTTCTCAGCAGCTTCATGTGGGGACCGAAGTCCACACTTTCCAGGAATCGCATTGGGTGGTGCCGTGCGATGCGGCACCCAACAACACACATGTAAAGGAACACGTATTACATAAATAATTTGCTGAAATTTACCAAGATGTTCAGTTTACAAATTGTTTATAAAAATAAACTACAACGGAAGATAAGATTACAACTCTCGTACTCAAGTCTAATAAGCAAAAGAGAAACCGTCCAGCCCAAGGACGCTCCTCACTAGCCACGAAGACCAAACAGCAGTGGCATGCTTACCACATGAGTATATCACTCGGAGAGTTTCGAGTCTCATCTGACAACCATAAACATAAGCACAGAAGCTAGTACCTACAAAACAACTTATATAGCAACCGTGAGCACGAAGGCTCAACAAGACTTAACCGTCTCACCTAAACATGAAACTCTACATGAGGGTAAAGACATAAACATAGGACGGCAGATTTGCATAATGGACTCGCCTAAATATGGGTCCTTATTTTCAGATTTATAGCAGCAACTTAAACCTTGTACGGGGCAATATCGTAACTCCACAATCAAACAAGAAACGCTTCATCACGATGCTGCATGCCCAAGTTGGAAATTAAATTTAGTGAGCCCTATACTAATACATACAACATAGCAATACCATGATAATATAATGTTCATAACCGCAGCAATTAATTCTCATATCAGTGCAAGTATTTAGCCACGTCACAACTCAGTGAACAAGTGGTACTCATATCCGCGACGGACGGTGATTCAAATCAATGATACCCGGAATACACGACACATACGCCCGTACTGGAAGTCACATCGGTGCACTTCACGGACGTTGTACGCAACCACCTTTCTCAAGTTCCACCCAAGTTGAATCAATTCAATCGTCTAGGACAATATCCCCACTCACGGTGCACCCTTCCGCTGTGAAGATGTCATGAGCGAGTTTTCGTCTACTGTGTTGCGGCCGAAAGCCTGAGGAAATTGAAAAAGTCTCAACAAAAACTTCCCAAGGTACATCGGTTTCCTGGACCCTATATATCCAGTATGACACCGGTACATTTCAAACTTGCTCAGCAGGGCGGCATACAGATCGGTCCTTAACCGACACAGGCAGGGCTACGCACCCAAGACCACGTCTTGCTGCATCCTACGCCCCTGCTCGGTCTCATTTTCAGACTACTACTTCATTCTCTTTGAACCAATCGCATGTGAAAAAGTCCTAGCCATGCGAGTAGATTCCAACTACTCGACTTCTACCGAATCCTATACAACATTTAGCATAGCATAGTCTACACGATGACTTGACAACTAACCAAATACTCCATCGGTTGATCTGGTCATGCAAGTGGGTTTTCAATCACCTTAGCCCTAATGCACAATACTCACCCTAGACATAGGTGATAGAAATCAAAATTTTGTAATAGCGCTTAAATGCAAACCGGGGCTTGCCTGGTTGCAAGACGATATCAAAGTTAATCTCCAGAGGGAATACTTTAAGTAGTTACGGGGTCCTCTTGAGCTCGGAAACTAATCGATATGCAAAGAATTATGCAAGTTAATCAATACCGATATTATACTATAGTTCAAAGGAAAGACAATTAAGTATATGAATTTAAGCCTAATGGTTCTGGAAATTTAACAGGGGACACTAGGTACTATGGGGAAGATCTGGACCAAAAATTGGAGATGTTCAAGGAAGCTTGTTGTCTCCAAAATTTTAACAACTAAAATACTTCTCTAAATTTTGGTTGTAATTGTGGAGGTCTATCATGGCTACCAGTTGTTGTATCATACAGAGGGGTTATCACTGGTTCTAGTAAAATTTGTTTCATAAACTTCTAAGCTTCCTATTAGGAGATATTGAATTTAGAAGTTTGGATAAATTTCTGAAATAGTTCTGATGTTTTTGGGCATTCTATGACCTGTTAGGAAAATCTCCAGATTGAGCTAGGTTATTAAATCCAATAAAGCTGAAATTTTTACAGGAATTCAGAAACTTACTGAAGAACATTTTGGAAAAATTTATTAGTTTTCTATGAAGTAAATCATCAGATAAAAATCAAACATGAATTTGCTTTAAAGGGCTCTACAGGAAAATCTAGGGATTTTCATGAAGATTGGGTTGTATTTATGGTTAGTGTAGATAAATATCAAACCAAAAAAGTTAGTTTGACAATTTTTTAAGCTTTCTACTATGATATATTCAAGTTAGAAGTTTGCACAAGTTTCTGTACAAATTCTAAATGAATTTGGCTATTTTTATGTGCATAGAGAATACACAGGTTATCAGACCATGTAAATTAAGTCTAATGACCCTTAAATGTTTACTGGAGTTCAAGGATATTCAAATGAAGGTTCTGTAAAAAGTTGGAATTATCAAAAAGAGCAGAACTATAGGAATTAATTCTATAAGCATTTTGCTTATTTGAATTATGGAGCAATTCCTTTTGACTTTCATACAAATCCAAGTGCAACAATGGAAAGTATGCTTCATGCTGGTTCTAACAAAATTTATTTGGGAATTTTTGGACAATTCTACTAGGAGATATGATTTTCTAAGTTTGATAAAAATCTGGGATTTTTTTTTCACAAGGAAATTGAATAAACAGAGACTGGGCCCACTGAATTCAAAATGACCAATGGCAGCCGAGCCACATGGAGGGTGACAAGATTTTTGCGCATGGACACATTAAATCCCGAGGCCACAAAGGATCCTAAGGGCTGGCCTCTGCTCAATGACAAGCGGGCCCCAATACTTCTTCTACCTCTAACAGCACAGGTGACGGCGCTCGGCCGTCGGACATGGCGGCGCCTCACCGGCGGCCATTACAGGGCACGACAACCCTCGATAATAGCCGCCCCTACCTAAAATCGGACGTAGAACAGGACAGTGAGGTTCCCGACGGCGATTGGCGGCCGGAGATGTGGTCTCAACGGCGACGGCGGCGGTGACTACGCCGGCGAGGTCGCAAGAGCCCTAGGGTGTCTTATTTTCATCATGATTTGTTCGTAAAGCTTCCTGGTAGCATGATGAACTTGAAAATGAACCTCAATCGAAGTGAAAACAGCTCCTATCGAGCTTCCTCCGATGACCTAGGTCGGGAATGGTGGAAAATGGGGAAAACTTCAGGAATCCGAGTGACTCAAATAAGATTTTCCAAGAATCTTTCTCAGGGAGATGCGCACGGCTATATAGGACATATCTGTAAACTAAATCGAACTAGGATGCAGGGTGTAACCCGAGTTTGATTGAAACCTAAATAATATTCACATATGGACGTGCTACGGTAAAACTGGAACTAAGTAATCGATAGGGAAGGAAAGGAAGAACGGTTTTCACCGTGAGACAATAGAGTTGCTGGCGATTCTTTTCTCTGTAGGAAGTAGGCCGAGACACAACTTGTAGCCCTGGCTTCATGGCGAGACCAAGGTGTTTCTTCTCAGCAGCAACCTCGGCGGCCGCAAAATCCTTGCGCACGATGAAGAGAAAGCTCGAGCTTTCCGAGGAGAGGGTTAGGGGCTGCGCATGATTGTTGAGCAAATGAAAACACAAGGAAAACAATCAATCTTCAGTGGTTACCTCGGATTTATCAGTGGAACAGAGAACTGCCGCCTTTGCTCTGTTCTTACAGTGACCACAGCAGAGAGCAGCGCTTTTGGCTGTGGAGTGAAGAATAAAGCGTAGGGTGGCAGAGGAGGTGATAAGGAGGAGTTTTCCACCGCTGGAGCACTCGAGCGTGCCCATGTGCGCCGCCAGAAACTGGGAGCGCGGGACACTCACGGCAATGGCGGTTCACTCGGTTTGGGAGGCTGACTAGTGGGTCCCACTGCCTGCTTAAGCTCATCCTCTCTGTATACTTCAATTCAGTCACCAACTTTCTTCCAAAATTTCCAGATATTTTATGGTAGACTAAATTGAAGGTGTAGAAATTGATTCTAAAATCAGATTTTTTATTTGACAAAGTTCCACTTGAATTCAAATTTGAATTTGAATTTGAGTTGAATTCAATGAAGCTATTGAATTAAATAGTGAACTTGCTTCAAAAATTATGAAACTTTGCAGGGACGCTATTTGGAATATTTGGAATCCATTGGCCAACTCAAATATTCATGTCAACTTCATTTGAACATTAGTTAACTTTATTTTTTTGAATTCCCTCATTTGGAGTTTGAATAAATTTGTTTTTCTCGTTCCCTTTTTAATTCTTTTTACCATTCAAAATTTTTAGTCCAAGCTGAAATTTGCATTATGGAAATTAGGGCTTTTACATTCCTCCCCCTTAAAAGAATCTCGTCCCGAGATTACAATAAAGAGACGAAAGTAGGAGAGAAATTACCGGATGTGAGACGATAAGAAATCCGGATAGTTTGAGCGGAGATATTCTTCTGTTTCCCATGTCGCTTCTTCAGCAGTATGGTTGCTCCATAACACTTTATAAAGCCACAGAGTGCGGTTCCGCGTTGTTCGAGTCTTCTCATCGAGAATCTGAACCTGATGTTCGGAGTACGTCAAATCCGGTTGCAATTTGCCGATGTTGTCGGTGTGGACTGCAGCTGTGAACTTAAGACATTTCCGGAGCTGAGATACGTGGAAAATGTCTTGTATACCAGCGAGAGATGCCGGTAATTCCAATCGATAAGCCACATGTCTGCACTTCTCCGTAATAGCAAATGGGCAAATAAACCGGGGAGCTAGCTTTCCTTTTACTCCGAACCGGTGAATTCCTTTCATCGAAGACATGCAGAGGTACACGTGATCCCCGACATCAAAGTGCAGCGGTCGGTGCCGCTTGTCCGCATAAGCCTTATGTCGATATTGAGCCGCTCTTATATTTGATTAAATGATCCTAACTTGTTCCTCGGCTTCGTTGACTAGATCAATCCCAAACGTCACTCTTTCGCTGGACTCACACCAATTCAGTGGGGTGCGACATTTTCGGCCATAGAGAGCTTCATATGGTGCCATCTTGATACTCGCTTGATAACCGTTGTTGTACGAGAATTTCGCCAACGGCAAATGATCATCCCAATTTTTACCGTGGTGGATGGCACACACACGTAACATATCTTCAAGCACTTGATTTACCCGCTCAGTTTGTCCATCGGTCTGTGGGTGATAGGCAAAGCTTCTAATCAGTTTAGTACCCAACGAGGCGTGCAGCTGCTCCCAGAAACAAGCAACGGACAGCGAGCCTCGACCTGAAATAATCGTGTGAGGAATGTCATGTAGACACACGATTCTTGATATGTACAACTCGCATATTTCCTGGTATTGAATCCGACATTTACCGGAATGAAATGTACTGATTTGGTTAGTCGACCGACTATCACCCAAATCGAATCATGCTTCCGGAATGTGAGTGACAATCCAACGATGAAACCATACTCACATCATCCCATTTTCATGCCGGAATATTCAGCGGTTGCAGCTGTCCCGCTTTCTGCATGTGGTCGGCTTTCACTCGCCGACACGTATCACACTCGGATACGTACTTCGCTATTTCCCGCTTCATCCGTGTCCACCAAAACTTGGTCTTCAAATATTGATACATTTTATTGCTGCCCGGATGAATAGAAAGTTTTGACATGTGAGCTTCATCCAATATTTTCTCCCGAAGCTTAACATCTTGGGGTACAACTGTTCGGTCCTTGAACCATATTGTACTGTGATCATCTCTCCGGAAACATTTTATCTCCCCACCGTCCACTCTTTCTATTATATGTGACATGCCCTTGTCCTTCTTTATGGCTTCAATAATTTCCTCTCGGATGGTGGGAATGAGAGCAAGATTATTGAGAGCCCCATATGGAATGACATATAGACTTGGTTCCTCATCTTCCATTTCAGCCATGGTGATGTTGTGGACATGAGCTTTCCGACTAAGCGCATCGGCAACCACGTTCGCTTTACCAGGGTGGTAGTGAATTTCAATTCCGTAATCTTTGATCAGCTCTAACCACCTTCGTTGTCTCATATTCAGCTCCTTCTGCATGAAAATATATTTCAAACTCTTGTGGTCAGTGTAGAGGTGTACAAGATTTCCAAGCAAGTAATGCCTCCACATTTTTAATGCCAATACCACGGCAGCGAGCTCAAGGTCGTGAGTCGGGTAGTGCTGCTCGTGGTTTCAGAGTTGGCAAGATCCGTACGCGACCACACGTCCTTGCATAAGAACACAACCAAGTCCGATGCCAGATGCATCGCAATAAACGTCAAACGTTTTTGTCGTGTCCGGCTGAGCAAGAACGGGGGCTGTTGTAAGGTGATGTACTAATGTATTGAATGATTCTTCACAAGCTGAACTCCAAATATATTTGGTTCCCTTTTTCAGTAGCTCCGTCATTGGCTTAGCGATTTTTGAAAAGCTCGGGATGAACCTCCGATAATATCCTGCTAAACCGAGGAAACTTCGGACTTTATGTACTGACTTCGGATATTGCCATTTCAGTACTTGAACAATTTTACTTGGGTCCAAAGCGATGCCCTCAGCTGAAATAATGTGTCCCAAGAGTGGCACTTGGCTGATCCAAAATTCACACTTGCTGAATTTTGCGTATAACTTGTGATCTCTCAACCGTTGCAACACAATATGCAAATGTTCAGCATGCTCTTCCTCTGACTTGGAATAAACCAATATGTGATCGATGAAGACCACGATGACTTGTCCAACTCCGGCATAAATACCGAATTCATGAGATACATACAGTGAGCTGGAGCATTGGTGAGACCAAAAGACATGACAAGATACTCGTATAATCCATATCGCGTCGAGAATGCCGTCTTCGGTATATCCTCCAGTCGGATTTTGATTTGATGATATCCGGACCGAAGATCCATCTTCGAGAACACCCTCGCACCAACAAGTTGACCGAATAAAATGTCGATGCGGGGCAGCGGGTACTTGTTCTTTATAGTCACGGCGTTGAGCGGTCGATAATCAACACATAACCGCAATGTTTCATCCTTCTTCTTGACAAACAGCGCCGAGCAGCCCCAAGGTGACAAGCTTGGGCGAATAAAACCCTTGTCCAAAAGGTCTTTCAGATGCTCCTTTAATTCAGCTAGCTCATTAGGCGCCATCCGATACGGTCTTCGAGAGATCGGTGTGGTTGCCGGTACAAGTTCAATCTTGAACTCAATGTCCCGTTCGGGCGACATGCCCGGTAAGTCATCAGGAAACACGTCGGGATACTCACGGACCACCGGAATATCTTCAAGTTTAATTGCCTCCGTGTTGTATGCAGCTGCACTGTCCTGCTCCAAACTGTCCAAAAACAGCTCATGTTGTCTGTGCATCGGAGAGTCAATTTGGATAGTCCGGGTACAGATATTAAGAACGGCACCGTGATGGTTCAACCATGACATCCCCGATATTACGTCGATCTTCTGTCCATCCAATATAAGCAGGGACGTTGGATATATTTTGCCCCCCAAACATAAAGCTGCTCAGGGAACAATCTGACTAGCCGAGATACTTTCACCAGGTGAGCTTATATGATAACTTTTCTTGGGAGTATTGGTGGATAATTGGTGCTGATCCACACATGATTTACTGATAAAATTGTGGGTAGCACCGGAATCAAAGAGTATGAGGACGGGTATGTCTTTGATTGCAAACATGCCCGCTAACACCGGTGCTCCCTCCTGAACACTCTCGATTGCTATGTGTTGAACACTTACAGTTTGCCGTTCTGTCTTTTCTGGTTGAATACGGGACTGAATACACTGTTGTACTAGTACTTGCCTGCTGCTCAAGATCTTCTCTGGGCAATCCTTGGTATAGTGCCCAACACGGTCACATGTGGAACACCTATACTGATTCAACGTCCCACTGACTTGAGGCCTGAATTGTCCTGCATCTCGCTGCGAGATAAATGCCCCTGGAACAATTTGGGACGGCTCTTGCTGTTGATGTACTGCTGGTTGGAAATCTGATACTTCAAACGGCCGACTCTGATACGAACTCGGTTGTGCAGCCGGCTGCCATATCTGACTGGACGGTGATCGGTACACCATACGGTATTTCTGAGGAACATTATGTGTGTTGTCCTGCACAGCAAGTCTCTTCTTTGACTCCTCCACGATCCGTTCACGTGTGGCATCCTCTTGCATAATCGCGGCATTAAGCATAGCGTTGAATGAACCGTGATTAAAAAATGCAAGCTTGTCTTTCAACATGGGTCTTAGACCCCGGTAGAAGTACTCTCGCTTTTGATCCTCCGTACTTACATACTCCGACGCATATTGCGCTAGATTAATAAAGATTTTGGAGTATTCTTGAGCACTCATTTCTCCTTGCTTCAAATCAAGGAATTTCTGAAGCTTCCTTCTCATAATGGCAGGAGGAACATGATAGGCGTGGAATGCCTTGCAGAACTCGGTCCATGTGACTTGTTGTCCGGCGGCCAAGGAGGTGACGTGGTTCGCCCACCAAGCACCGGTGATGCCATGAAGTTGTTGTGCTGCATATAAAACCTTCATAGGGTCACTGCACTGCAGTAGTCCGAACTTAGCTTCAATGGTGCGGAGCCAATGGACCGCATCTAGAGGTTCACCATCACCACTGAACACGGGGGGTCCAGTCGCCAAGAATTCCAGATATGTTGCTTGCTGAGGTTGACGATTGCCTTTGGCTTGACGTCCCCCCCCCCCCCCCTGATTGGACATAATCTGCACGAGGGTTTGCAGCAGATCGGTCCGCTTGTCGCACGAACCCAGCATGGCTGCGATATCGTCCGCCAATGTAAGCGGAGACAGAGGGGGCGGTTGCGCCGACTGTTCTGGCTCTCAAAAGTCATCCCTTCCCTGACTTGAACCACCAACCTCATATGTTGTGCGAGTGCGCACCATTCTGCAGTTACAGTCATTAATCCAACATGAGACGTGATATTGCAAGATCACACTAGGATGAAAACAATAGTGTGTGTATTGATAACCAAATTTGCATAATGGTCATATATTGATAAAATATAAACTTTATACACAATACATCATCCCTGCACCAATGTTACAATAGCGAGTTCCAAAATAATGAACTCCATGGATCAGAGTTCATTTCAACTATTGTTGGTCGCGACGAGACATTATGCGCGTGATCGTGCGAACACACACTTTTATTTTCAATATGACACAACATGGCCATAAAAGAAAAGAGGTTCGAGTGGGTCGAACCATCAATTCCACTGGAAAATAGTTGAGTATTGACAACTGATCCATTACGACACTTCTCGAAGTGAATTCGAGGAATAGATTTGTCGGTACCCTGCGTACCGTATATCCCTTGGGACTGCAAAAAGACCAAAGAAACTTCACCTGTCTGAGTTGAAGACCTCCAAAGGCCCCACATGTCATACGGGACCAGACCTGCCTCCCTTCTATGGTTAGTCCCGGTGCTGCCACGTGTATACTACAACAGGACCTACATCCCACACATGGGATAGCTCCGGGCTAAACACCTGCGCAGCACCCCCGGACCTAACCCCCGACAGAGGGAAGCTCCGGTACCGACACGTGTACAACTGCACCGGACCTACCCGTCCCAGACGGTAAGCTCCAAAGCTACCACGTGTCCAGCCGCCGGACCTTCAACTTCAACAAGCAGACAAGAGGACCCCCAACGGCTCGGACCTTCAAGGGACAATCAAAGACTTCAAGACCCGATTAAGTGTCATCAATACCACATTAATGACACACGATCGGAAGGCCCTTAATACCAATAACGACACTGTCAAGGCCCGTTACCATACTATTAAGGGTAATTAACCTCATTAATTGTGTATTAAGCATCAGTAACCGCCAGGGCCACATGTCAGGCCAGACTAACGATGTAACGACCAGTCCTTGTACTATAAAAGGACTAATTGAGTGATACACAGGGGGGCTGGCTGAACTCTTCGGACACTCTCAGACTAGGCTCTGACACACACTCATAAGTGCTCAAACACTCAGTACAACAACTACACACCCCGTGGAGTAGGGTATTACGCTTAGGCGGCCCGAACCACATAAATCCTCGTGTCTATTTGCTATTGTGTTCTGAATCTCTGCGCGCCCAACACCGAACTACAAACTCCGAGGGCTACCAACGGTAGTACTGAAAGAATTGCTGGAACCAGACTTCAACAATTGGCGCGCCAGGTAGGGGCGCCCGAGATTCAAGTATGGTGAATTCTACTGCTGGATCGTCCAACGGCAACCCTGCTGCGCAACCTGCTGGAGGCAAACCCTCCAACATGCAGGAGCCAGCAGGTGCTGTGGCTCCAGTAGGAGTCATGCCACTGCCGCCACCGTCCGCACCAGCGAATCAAGCTGTACAATGAGATGGGGCGTTTGCGTCAGTCACGACATCGGCGAACAAAAATCCTAAACACACGCTCCATGCCGTGCGTGCTCTTCTTCAATGTCCACCGCCTCCAGGAGCATCCCAGGGTGCAATGGAGCAAGGGAGGGCTGATGTGGAACACTTGGTTGCAGCCGCAGCCGATTGCATCAGCAACCAAGGTCCTCCCCCCTCGGGGCAGGCCCCATCGCAGCATCGGACGGTGTCCAGCAGACTTGGTCCACACGCTTCCCAACATAGGAGGCATGCTGCGTCTCAACAAGCGACGTTGTTGCCTTCCGGGGCGCGACGCACCCACACGATAACCAGGCTTTCAACTCACAACCTCCGGGCGAAGCTTGATCACCGTTACCGTCAACAGGATGGCCGCGTCCATATCGAGCATGCTCGCGAAAGGCGAGAGGCTCGGGACAGTCCTGCTCCCGAGGGAGTAGGAGGAGGCTGTTCTGCCCTGGCCATGCACCTACGCATGGTCAGATGGCCGCAGAAGTTCCGGCCTCACATGCCAGAGAAATTTGACGGGACTGTCAATCCCACTGAGTTTCTCCAAATCTACTCCACCGCAATCCTCGCGGCTGGAGGCAATGAGGACGTGATGGCCAATTATTTCCCCGTGGCTTTGACTGGGACCGCTAGGTCCTGGTTCATGAGCCTCCCGCCTGACTCCATCAACAGTTGGGCAGAATTGTGCCAACAATTCACTGCCAACTTTGGGAGTTCATACAGCCGACCAGGCACCGAACTGGACCTTTTTGCTATCAAGAAGAAGGGGGGGAGAGTTCCTGTGATCCTTCATCCAGAGGTTCTCCCAGGTACGAAACACCATACCTTCTATCTCAAGCGCTTATGTTATTATGGAATTTCGACAGGGCGTACGAGACAAGAAGATGCTGGAGAAGATGGCGACCAAGGAGGTCACCAACGTCACGAAACTCTTCAGCTTGGCGGACAAGTGTGCCAAAGCTGCGGAGGGCTGTGAAATGCACTCCAACCCACATCTGGAGGACAACAAAAAGTCCTCCATGGGTGAAGACACTACCTCCGGGAGTGGCAAGAAGAAGAAAAGTCCAACGACAAGAAGAAGTCGTCGACCAATACACCTACAGCTGCTGTTGCCGCAGCTCCGGGTGGCCGGGGGCCATGCTCCGAAAAATGACCTAGGCCGTCGTCTGAAGACGGAGGCAGCTCCAAGATGTGGTGTCCTATACACAAGACGAACAACCACAACTTGGAAGGCTCTCGAGAGGTCCAAAACCTTGCGCTACAACAAGCGCCGGGAAGAAGTTCCTTTCCGTCAAAGGGAAGGAAAACAAAAAGTCGACGAAGCTCTGGCTAAAGAGGAGTTAGGCTTTCAGGACCCAAAAAAAGTCTTGAAGGTTGTTTACAGTTCCCTCGACGACGACTCCGACGTCTCCGACAATGAGCATCGGAAGACCATGAACACCATCTTTGGTGGTTTGTGGGACATCACCTCCCGCCGTGTCCTCAAGACAATGCAGCGGGACATGGCCTCAGTAGCTCCCACCGCCAGGGCGGAGCCACAACCGAAGTGGATAGACACTGCCATTACCTTCGATGCTTTGGACTGCCCTTGGAACATGATTGGAGCTTGCCAACTTCCACTGATGGTATATCCTACCATCAGCAACATCCAACTCCACCATGTGATGGTGGACGGAGGTTCGGGGTTGAATCTCATAAGCTTCAAATCTTTTGTCAAGCTTCAGCTCTGACCTTTAGATCTTCGCCCCTCTCGACCTTTCTCCAGAGTTGGTCCGGGGGCCATAACCCCACTCAGTGCCATTACTCTCCCGGTGACCTTCGGGACTCGGGAGAATTACCACACTGAGGAGTTGGTCTTCAATGTGGCACAGATCAACTTACCGTTCAATGCCATCTTTGGCAGGCCAACCTTGTACAAGTTCATGGCTGCTGCCCATTATGGTTACTTGGTGTTGAAGATGCCAACACCAGCAGGTGTTCTCCGGATCTGCGGAGATCGTACCACTGAAGTGACTGCTCTAGAAGAACTCCACGCACTTGCTACAGCACAGGAGGAAGAATCCGGAAAGGAGCAAGCTCCAAAACCCCCGAGCATTCATCATCGAGGCTCAACCTCCGCACCTCGCGTGCAACCAAGCGGCGACACCGACATCCCTGTAAAAATCGTCCAAATCGGTTCCGACGCTGCTCAGACCACCCGTACATCGGGAGGTCTGAATGACAAATAGGAACTCGCGCTCGTCACTTTCCTCTGGTCTAATGTCGACGTGTTTGCCTCGCAACCGTCACAAATGCCTGGGATCCCTAGGGAAGTGATCGAGCACAATCTGAAGATCTATCCCAACACTCAGCCTGTACATCAGAAGCTTTGGAAGCAATCAGTAGAGCGACAAAACTTTATACGTCAAGAAGTGAAGAAGTTGCTCGAAGCTGGATTCATCCGAGAAGTCTTCCACCCAAAATTGCTGGCAAACCCAGTCATTGTACCCAAGGCCGGCGGGAAGCTTTGGATGTGTATTGACTACACTACACTAAATAAGGCATGTCCAAAAGATCCATTCCCACTACCTAGAATAGATCAGATAGTGGATTCCACCTCCGGGTGTGAATTACTGTGTTTGCTAGACGCATATTCTGGGTATCATCAAATCAGAATGTCTAGTGAAGATGAAGAGCATACTTCCTTCATCACAGTAGATGGATTATATTGTTACACTGCCATGCCATTTGGTCTCACAAACGCTGCTTCAACATTTGTACGAGCTATGTACAAAAATTTTGGAGAGCTTATCAGAGATGTAGTGGAAGTGTATGTCGATGACATCGCCGTCAAGATCAAGAACAAGGAGTCATTCCTTGACACCTTGCAAGCTGTCTTCGACAAGCTGCGAGTCACACGCACGAAGCTGAACCTAGACAAGTGTGTCTTCGGGGTTAGCTCCGAAAAGCTTCTTGGATTCTTGGTGAACCACCGAGGAATAGAAGCAAATTCGGCGAAGATTAAAGCTATTGAAGACATGCGGCCACCAGCTCACATCAAGGATATCCAGAAGCTGACTGGATGTCTAGCTGCCCTCAGCCGGTTCATCTCAAGACTGGCGGAATGGGCGATACCCTTCTTCAAGTTGTTGAGGAAGTCCGAACCATTCCAATGGTCTGAAGAAGCAGAAAAGGCATTCCATGAGCTGAAGCAGCTCCTCACCACTCTACCAACCTTGGTAGCTCCGAATCCTGGTGAGCCACTTCTGCTTTACATTTCAGCAACTGACAAAGTTGTCAGCATGGTCCTGGTTGCGGAAAGACCAGAACCATCTCCAGTTCAGGAATCCAGACCCCTTCGGGAGGGTCCGGAGCTACCTGAAGTTGAGTCTAGGTCCCAGCTCCCAGACTCGGATCCTCAAAGCAAGATGCCAGAGGAGCCACCTCCTTCAAGTGGAGAAGTCACTGCTGCTGAGCAACAAGATTCGGATCCCTCCGGGAAGGTCCGCATCACTTCAGAAGAAGCTCCGGATTCCTCCAGCAGGAACCCAGAGGTCCCCGAACAAGGTCCGGACCCCTCTGGGTGGGTCCGGGTTGATGAGGAGGAAGCTCCAGGCCCCTTCGGGAGGGTCTGGACAGTCCAACGCCCAGTGTACTTCATCAGCAAAGTACTCCATGACGCCAAGACTCGGTACCTGGAGGTTCATAAGCTACTCTACGCAGTTCTTATTGCTTCTAGGAAGCTTTGACACTACTTCCAAGCTCACAAGATTTCAGTGGTAACTTCTTATCCACTGCGTGCAATCTTGCATAACCCCAACTCTACTAGGAACACTGCAAAGTGGGCAGCAGAACTGGCCGAGTTCGATCTTGAATTCGTCCCAATACAAGCAATCAAGAGTCAAGCACTGGCGGACTTCGTGGCGGAATGGAACCCCTCTCCATCAAATCCTGGGGGCCCCAGTGAGCAGAAGCTGGAACCCAAGGTTTCGGTCTTCATCGAGCCTCACTGTACTCTCTACTTCGACGGCTCCGTGCAGAAGTAGAGAGTCGGAGCTGGAGTCCTTCTCCTCGCTCCGACCGGGGAGAAGGTTAAATACATGGTTCACCTTGTGTAGGATCGAAGAGCACGTGAAAAGCTACCAGAGGGGGGGGGGGTGAATGGTAGATTTAAAAATCTTACGCAGCAGAAACTATTAAACCCCAACCCCTTCGGCAGAAAAACGATCTGTTAAAGAAATCATGTGATAGACTAATATAAACGTGTTTCACCATGACAAAAGTGATAGATATCAGAGAGAATCAAGTCACGAAGATAACACAGGAAGAATCACTCAAATCTGTCAAGAAAAACTCAAGTTATGATCGAAAGATCGAACAAAGGTCAATCTGCCCTTCCCAAAAAAACAGTTCTGGAACGCTGCAAAGAAACTCGTGTAGATCGTAGATCACAAATCCAATGATGGTGAAATTTTGAAAGATTATAGATAATCAAGTTGTGAATACAACCCAAAAAGAATCACATAAATTGGATCTGTAAAACTCTAGTTATGATAAAACCACCGACGAAAGGTAGTGCTGTCCAGAAACTCGACGTGTAAAATTTGTCTGGAACAAGTCGGACAAACAAGGCTCAAAAGTTCCTTTAAACTATGAATTTTATTCAATAGAACACAAGAGGAACAGCTCCAAAGTCTTGCATCACGAGCTATGGGCTCCCTTGCTTATATAACCAACTCGAAAGCCAACTCAACTCAAATCAGGAACCTAATCCTACTCTGTTCACGAATCGTAACTTTCCATAACTGCTTAGGATTCTTCTATACACAGATAGAAGCAATCTTAAGACTTCCAAACACCTTAGTAACATATCCCACATTCCTAAACAACTCAAATTCGTGACCCACACGAAATCCTATCATAACCAACTCAAATCTTTCCATATTTGAGTCAAACCCGACTCAGCCGCAGCCTGAGTCCATAACCTAGTCAGTTGGACCTTTCTGACCAACTCTTTATGTCCACATCTCTTCATCACGTCTTGGAACCATGTAGCCACGTCCATGCACTCCTTGCACACGTGCATACATCTTCCAATGACGTCCACGATACCTTCACATGCATTGTTCTTGATTCAATCATGCTGCGCAACCTCCTGATCAGCTCAACCACAATTCCTCCTGAATTTGGTTGTTGGAACCTCATCTCCTCCCTGAGACTAGTCCAATGGATCCCATCACCAGCCATGTCTTGAACTCAAGCAACACCTGCACATGAATTAACAACCAATCCATACGAGCCCAAGTCCTCGACTTGACTCAAGTTAGTTCCGAACACAACACCTTATGTGAGCACCTCACATAAGCATGTTGCAGAACCACAGTAACACGATATTATCCATATCAACCAAAACGCACCAAAAACTTAGCAAATGAATACTAAACAATCTTTCCAACAATGTAAAGCAAGTACGAAACATTGTAAATGAAAAGCAGAAGCACTGCGATCAAGTTCCGGACCTTGCTAGAGCAACCCAGACCTTGAGCCGGAGCTAACAAAAGCTAGTAGAACCTAGCGCCGGAGCTTACCAAAACTAGCACAACCAAGCTCCCGCCGGAGCTTACAAAACTAGCAGGACCTTAATAAAAAGGTGTTTTGGTGATATTCAAAACTTTTATCGTCAAAGCAAGTGTATTCACTACAAGCCAATGTATTCAACACACATAGGTCTTATAATCTCCCCCTTGATGAATGCATTGGCAACACCATTTAAAATCCGAACATTGGCTTATTCACATAAAAGTTTTGAAGGCAATTTCTCCCCCTTTGTAAATCAGAAGTAAAATGAGAAGAAAATCCAAAAATTATCCCATATTATCTCACCCCCTTTATTATCTCCCCTTATGCACATATTCTCTTTCTCTTCATGCTTATCTCTCCCCCTTTGACAATGTATTCAGCAAGTCATGAGCATATAAACAAATTATCTCTCCTCCTTTAGTTGTTATGAGCATATTATAACATATACATATAAACAAAGCTCATCCAAGTCATACTATCAAGTACCTTACATTATCACATCAATGAAATACATAAAGTAGTGTAAGCCATGCTAGAGATCAAATGTAATTTTCAATTTAGGTAAGTCACGATCTCACAAACGTAACTATTTCAAAACCTGAAATCATGACACTAGTTGCTGCATTTTATTATTTTTCAAAGCATAAATTTAGATCATATGATATTTGCAAGAGATTATATGCGCATCTGCCTTATTCTAACCAACCAAGCCAAGCCTATGTCATTTGACAATCAGAAGCTTAAGGACATGGTTTTAGTCATACACAACTTCTTCCAAGTTCATATCTAAGTGCAATGATAAGTCATCTCAAAAGAAGAAGTGCGATGCATGCATATTCTCTTGATCTTTTCTCAATTTATATTTGTTCATAAAAACTCAACATGTGAGTTTATTACTTGATTAATTCTTAATGATTAAAAGCACTTGTGAACATGTAAGAGTTCAAAACAGCAAGAAAGTTCGACCATGACCAGTTTTAGTGTAAGTAATTATTCCAATTACTAGACATGACAAAAACTACAAAATGTATAACACGAGTAATGTAGTAAGAACTTTCAGCATGTAAAAGGAATCACAAAGTCATATATGTATGAAATACTATGCTCATATTATTTTAATTTCAGATTCACACATAGACTTCCCAAGTTTCAAAAATCCCCCTCAATTTAAGCCATGAGGATGCATAACCCCTATTTCACTACGAATGAAACAAAAACGAGTGAAATCCAAAGGTTTTGTAAAAATGCCAGCCAATTGTTGTTCGGTATCTACATGGTAAAGCACAATGTTTCCTTTTTCAACATTATCTCGGAGAAAGTGATACCTAATGTCAATGTGCTTAGTTCTAGAATGTTGCACGGGGTTTTTAGCAATGCAAATGGCACTAGTGTTATCACAGAATAGTGGAACACTATCTAGATCAACCCCATAGTCCTTAAGTGTTTGAACAATCCAAAGAATTTGTGAGCAAGCACTAGCATCAGCTACATATTCAGATTCGGCTGTGGATTGTGCAACTGAATTTTGTTTTCTAGAGGACCAAGCAACAAAAGAATTACCAAGAAAATGACAAGCACCGGAAGTACTTTTCCTATCAATCCTACAACCCCCAAAATCAGCATCCGAAAAAGCTTTCAAAGCAACGGTTGAGGAAGAAGGAAGAAAAATTCCAAATTCTTGAGTTCCATGTAAGTACCTGAGAATCCTTTTGACGGCTTGTCGATGTGAAGCACGTGGGGAGGCTTGAAACTGTGCACAAAGACATACGCGGAATTGTATGTCTAGTCTTGATGCCGTGAGGTACAAAAGTGATCCGATCATGCTTCTATATTCTTTTTGATCCACGGGTTCACCATCTTCATCAAGTCCAAGTGTTGTTGCTATTCCCATTGGTGTCCGAAGAGGCTTGCTTTTGTCCATGTTGAAGTGCCTTAGGAGATCTTTTGTATAATTCGTTTGATGTACAAAGGTACCCTCCTTAGTTTGCTTGATTTGCAGCCCCATAAAGTAAGTGAGTTCACCCATCATACTCATTTCAAATTCGGAACTCATCATTGCTGAAAACTTGGACACAAGATCATGAGAAGCACAACCAAAGATAATATCATCCACATACACTTGAACGAATAATGAGTCATTGCCATGCTTAAGCACAAAAAGAGTTTTATCAACCTTTCCCATGGTAAACCCTTTTTCAAGTAAGAATGTTTTTAACCTATCATACCATGCTCTAGGGGCTTGTTTGAGACCGTACAAGGCTTTGGACAGTTTGTAAACATGATTAGGAAAATCTGGATTTTCAAAACCCGGTGGTTGTTTCACATAAACCTCCTCATCTATGTAGCCATTAAGAAAATCACTTTTAACATCCATTTGATATAGCTGAATCCTTTAGATGCAGCAAAGGTTAACAAAATTCTTATGGCTTCTAATCTAGCAACGAGAGCAAAAGTTTCATCAAAATCTAGACCTTCAATTTGAGTGAAACCTTGAGCAACCAACCTAGCCTTATTCCTAACCACAACCCCATCCTCACTTTGTTTATTTTTAAATACCCATTTAGTTCCAATGAAAGTGTGACCTTGAGTTGGAGGTACAAGTTTCCAAACATTATTTCTTTCAAAATTTTCTAACTCTTCTTGCATGGCAATAATCCAAGATTCATTAGTGAGTGCGCGTGATATATCTTTGGGTTCAAAAGAAGCAACAAAAGCAGAATGAGCATAAGAGTTTGGATTGCAAAACCTGGACCGTGTGACTCGTTCGTGCAAGCTTCGAATCATCTGTTGTGGGGCATGATCTTTGTAAAACCGTAGGAGAACAGATGTCTCACAAGCTTCTTCTTCTTCATGTTCATCACAAATCGATGAGCTTGTGACTTGAGGATGATTTGAATCAGCATTGATGGTTGTCGGTGCTGGTTGAGAATTAACATCCGGAGCTGAACCAAAGTCTTTAGCTGCTGAATTTTTGGGCAGCAACTCTAATTCTTCCTCATCTTCAACGAAAATGCTCCCCCCTACGGATATGGATCTGGACCTGCAATGTTTGAGCTAGTACCTAGGCTAGCTTCATCAAAAGACACTTCACAAGTCTCCACAATTTTGTTAGTGTCAAGTAAAAGCACACGGTAGCCTCTAGTATGAGATGGATAACCAAGAAACATGCCATCAATGGATCTAGGTTCAAATTTATCAAGATTACCATGTTTCTTAACAAAGCATTTGCAACCAAAGACCCGAAAGTGTGTAACACTAGGCCTATGTACAAACCGGAGCTCATATGGTGTTTTACCTAGCTTAGCAGGCAAGAAAACACGATTTGAGACATAACAAGCGGTTGCTAACGCATCAGCCCAAAATTTCCTAGGAGTTTGATATTCATCAAGCATAGTCCTAGCCATCTCAACTAAGGTTCTGTTCTTTATTTCTACAACACCGTTTTGTTGAGGTACATATGGTGAAAAAAATTGATGATCTATTCTATTTTCAGGACAAAAGTGATCAAAAGATTGATTTTTAAATTCAGTTCCGTTATCACTTATAATTGCTTTTAAAGATCCTGGGTGATCAATTGATAATCTAAGAAATAAAGTTCTAAAGTGACTAAAAGCTTCATTCTTAGACGCCATAAAGTAAACCCAAGAGTATCTAGAATAATCATCAACAATCATAAGAACATACCATTTACCTCCGAAGGATTGAACACGTGAAGGTCCTACGGTGTCAAGGTGCAAAAGTTGACACGGTTCAGTTGTCATGATCATTGTGAGAGGAGTATGTGAACCTGCAACCATCTTAGCATGTCTACAAGAAGAGCACACAATTTCTTTGTCCTATTTAAGCTTAGGCAGCCCACGTATGCGATCAAAAGCACTAACACACGTTAGGTGATCAAAGCCTACGTGACCAAGTCTACGATGCCAAAAATATAAGTCCTTTGAATCATTAGCAACTAGACACCTATGCTTAGAGGAAGACATATCAAAATCAGCTTTAAGAACTCTTCCAAACTGAGATGTTAAAAATAAGCTCACTATTTGAACCTACAACTTTGCAGCAGTTTTTATTAAAAATAATTTCTAGATTTTCATCTAGCAATTGTGCAACAGAAAGCAAGTTGTATTTCAAATTTTTGACAAGTGCCACATCCTTCAAAGTGTAGTGATCATTTACTCTAACCAAATCCTTAGCAATTATAGGAGTTGAAGAATTATCGGCAAAAGTAATATTCTCTACATGTGACACAAAAGAGAGGGAGGAGAACCAATCTTTGTTATTGGTCATGTGGCGTGAGCAACCTGAATCCACAATCCAAATGTTCTCCTTCCTCAAACATGTAACCTACATAGAAGCACAATACATCGATGACTCAATACTGGGGTTAGTCAAAAGGCATTTAGGAATCCAGTACTGAGTCACGCGACGTGCAGCAGGAAAAATACGCGAAAGCTGAGACAAAACAGCTGGTTTTTGAGTCGAAGTTTGAGATTTTTTTATTCTTACCTACTGATCTATAAGGTGTTACTTGTGTAGCATAAAAATCAGTAGCCCCGGAGGCAAAAATAGAAGGTCCGGAGGTAAACTCTGAATGTTTTTGACTTAAAACAGCAGGTTGTACATTTGGTTCAATACGTGCAGCAAATTTTTGTAAGTGCATCTAGGATATCCCTTGTGGGTTTGGGCTAATTGATGACAAACATATGAGATCCTAATGAAACTATTGAGATGACTGCAAGACAGATAAGTGAAACAACTCGGTGCACACAAAAAGGTGAAAAATGGAGTGGTGTCCAAAGAGGGATACTTTGATGGAGCTTGGAAGATCAAAATTAGATTTTGAATGTATAGGGAGTGTATGAAAGACACACTTCAATAGCTCACAACTTTGCGCTGGGGTAAGGGCTTAAAATTAACTTAAAATTCACAATGCACCGGACTAGTCCGATCATGGACTGGACTAGTCCGTTTAACTCTCTGGAATCTCTCAAATTGGGAGACCGGACTAGTTCGTGTGTCCACCGGACTAGTCCGTTGAACTTTCTGTAGTCTCTCATATTGAGAGACCGGACTAGTCCGTGTGTTCACCGGACTAGTCCGTTGACCTTTCTGGAGTCTCCCTTCTGTGGAGATTGGACTAGTCCGCAGACTAGTCTGTTGAACTTTCTGGAGTTCACCTTCACACAGCACCGGACTAGTCCGAGCTTGGACCAGACTAGTCCGGCAGACTTTCTGGACTTCAAAGTACACTGAGACCGGACAAGTCCGGACTTGCACCGAACTTGTACGGTGTTAGGGTTTTTCAACGGTTACTTTTTGGAAACCCTATAAATAGAGAATCAACGGCCTTCCAAAAGAAATACACGACATATACTGCTGCAAACACAAACCCTAGTGCCGCCACTTCGTCCCAAGAGCCCAAAACACATCTCCCCACACATCTAAAGTGCAAAAATAGTGAAATCAATTGAACACTTGGATTCGGGATTGGGAGATCGTCGTTCCTTCATTGCGAGCTCTTGGGGTTTGATCTTTCTACACTCATACTCTGCATTGCAATACTTTTGAGTGTATTTGATCACTTATTTCGTTGTAATTCTCGTGGGAGCCCTCAACGTGTGAGGTTGCCCCACAAACTTGGTGATTACCCATGATAGTGGAACCAAGTCGGCCTTCGTGGTGACTTGAAGAGGGAAAGGGTTGGAGACCCGGATCTGTGTGAGCTTCCTCAACGAGGACGTAGATCTCGTGGTGAGATCGAGCCTCGGGAAAAATTCGTGTGTCTTGTGCTTTATTTCCTTTACATTTTGTTCATTAGATCACTTGAGTGCTAAACATCAATCTAAGGCAATTATAAGTTTTCACTTGCATTCTTACATTAATCTCAAACAAAAATATCAGTTGTTCTCATTTCCGCTGCTAAAGAAATTTATTTTCCCAAATAACACCTGATCAACACACATATTTCTAGCACACCGGACAAGTCCGCCCTCACGACCGGACTAGTCCGGCCAACCAAGTTTTGATGATTCTATTAAGTGTGCAGGAAATTCAAAAGGCCTATTCACCCCCCTCTAGGCCACATTTAATTGGTATCAGAGCAAGGTTCTCCGCTAACGAGACTCACATCTCGGAGAGATCAATGGCCTCTGAGAAGAACAACGATATCTCGAAGATGAACATTAATGAGGAGGAACAAGAAACTAAAGCCTTTGATGTGCTGAAAGAGAGCCCACACGATTATGAAGAAGTACGACAACTAAAGGCACTCCGGAGAAAGAAACTACTAGGACAAAAGGGAAAAGAAGAAGAGAAGACGACGGGGAGTGGTCATCACGACTACTCCCGACATCCTTACAACTACAACTGTCTCAATTCAAACAATCACTATCTTTCCATTTCTATGGGAAAACCTCCACAGTTTGACAGAAGCGACTATACCATGTGGAAGTACAACATGAAGATGCATCTAATATCCCTAAATCCTAGTCTGTGGCACATTGTTTGCACTGGCATAGATATCCCAGACACGGATGAAGAACTCATCCCAGAACAAGAACAAGAGATTCACAGAAATGCAAAAGCCGTCGTCGTGATCACATCATCACTAAGAAGAGAAGAATTCACCAAGATCGATGACTTAGAAAGTGCAAAGGAAATATGGGATACACTCAAGACAGCTCACGAAGGAAATAGGTCGGTCCGTGAAGCTAAAATCGAGATGCTTGAAGGAGAGTTGGGGAGATTTGCTATTGAAGAAGGCGAATCACCTCAAGACATGTACAACCGGATGAAGGCACTCATCAACAAAATTCGTGCTTATGAAAGTAAGAAATGGACGGATCACGAGGTGGTCAAGAGAATGATTAGAGCCTTCATGCCAAGAAATGTCACACTTTGCTCAATGATTAGAGAAAGCCCCGTGTTTCACAAAATAACTCCCGATGAGTTGTTGGGGAAGATCATAAATCATGAAATGATGGAGAAAGAGGCACAATACATCAAACACTTGGCTGAACTCACTTCCTCCAAAAAGAAAGAGGTTGCTCTCAAAGCAACATGCCGACCCAAACTCAAAGAAACTCGTGAAGATCAAGAAGATGGGCATACAAGCGACGAGAGCACCGATCTTGATGATGAAGAAATGGTACTCTTTATCAAGAAGTTCAAGCGAATGATGAAAAGAAGACAGGGCAATAACTCAAATGAAGGCAAAAGCAAGGATAAAGGAACATCCAAGGCTCGCCGCACTTGCTACAACTGCAGAGAGTATGGTCACTTCATGATGGAATGCCCTTATGAAGAAAACAAAAGGAAGAAGGAAACAAGACCTCAAGAAAAGAAGAATTTCAGAAAGAGAAGACAAGCCCATCAAGCTCACATTGGCAAGGAGTAGGACTCAAACGACGAGTCCTCCTCCGGTGAAGAAGAAGAGATGGCCACTATCGCAATCAAGAAACCTACTATGAAGGCCACACTCTTCCCAAACATGGAAGGATGGGATATGAACAACCACACTTGCCTTATGGCTAAGGAAGGCAAGAAAAAGGTACAACTCACTCCTCCTACGCTAAATTCCTCTATTGATGACTTTGATAGCTCTAGTGATAATGAAGAAATGTTTAGAGGACTAAGTAAAAGTGCTCTAAAGAAAATGGAAATGTTGTCGAACGAAATCTTTGAAAAAGAGGAACTTCTTAACCGACAAGAAGATATGCTCATCCGTGAAAGGAAGAGATATCAAGAAGTTGAAAAGCTTCTTGAGCTTGAAAGAGAGAAGAACGAGTCGCTTGAGGTTGAGCTAGCCTTGAGTAAGGAAACTTACTCAAAGCTAGAAGACTCGCATATTGCAATCAAGGAAGAACTTGCTAACTTGTCAAAAGTTAACAAGATCCTTGAGGTGCAAGTTGAGTCGCTCAAGCAAAGTGACTCCTCTTCCTCCAAAGATATGAGTTCGACAACAATCGAAACTTGCACTTTCTATAGTAAGAAGAATGTTATTTCTAATACTTCAACTTCTCATAATATGCATGCCCCTCCAAGCGGCATCTTTGATAAGGAAAAGATCAAATATGCACGCAGTGCATATATGGTCACTAGACCTCCTAATGTCAAAGATGGCCTTGGTTTTGACAGGAAAAAACACATGTCTACTCCCAAACATGCTAAGAATGGAATTGTCTTTGTTAAGGAAAAATCCCATGAATCTGATTTACAAATATTGTTTCATACATTTGATGCTTCCTATGTTCTTATGACAGCAAAACATCGAAAAGTCATTGCTAAATATACAGGGCCACGCCACAAGAACTTAAAAACTTGTGTGTGGGTGCCCAAGACTCTTGTGACTAACCTGAGAGGACCCAAGCAAGCTTGGGTACCTAAAACCAAGGAATAATTCTTTTTTTTGCAGGCTTATTCCTTCAGTGGGTCTAAATGGGTGCTAGATAGCGGATGCACAAATCACATGACCGGAGAGAGAGGTATGTTTTGGAGTACGAATATAACAAGGATCCAAGTGAAGGCATATACTTCAGAGACAACAGACAAGGAAAGGTCCTTGGTAGCGGTAACATTGAAATATCCGCTCAACACACATTATCCAATGTTTTACATGTAAATTCTATAGATTATAACCTTTTGTCAATATCCCAACTATGCAACAAAGGTTACAACTGTTTATTCACTAATGAGGGTGTGACCATTTTTAGAAGAAGCGATGGCTCGATTGCATTCAAGGGAATGTTGAAGGAAAGCTTTATCTTGTTGACTTCAACAAAAATAAAGCCGAACTCAACACTTGCTTGGTTGCTAAGACCAACATGGGATGGCTGTGGCATAGACGGCTAGCCCATGTTGGGATGAGAAATCTGCAGAAACTTCTAAAAGGTGGTCACATCCGTGGTCTTAAGGATGTAGTTTAGAAAAAGACAGGCCGTGCAGCGCTTGTCAAACAGGAAAACAAGTCGGAGCACCACACCCTGCCAAGAATGTGATGACTACCGCAAGACCGCTGGAACTCCTCCACATGGATCTCTTTGGTCCAATTTCGTACATCAGCATCGGCGGTAACAAATACAGTTTAGTAATTGTTGATGATTTTTCAAGATTTACCTGGGTATTTTTCTTGTATGATAAATCAGAAACTCAGGGGATCCTCAAGAAGTTCTTGAAAAGAGCTCAGAACGAATTCTCATCAACCATAAATAACATCAGAAGTGACAACGGGACAGAATTCAAGAACCTCCAAGTTGAAGAGTTTCTCGATGAAGAAGGGATAAAGCATGAATTCTCGGCACCCTACTCCCCTCAACAAAATGGAGTGGCCGAAAGAAAGAACAGAACATTGATCGAAATGGCCAGAACTATGTTGGATGAATATAAGACGTCAGATCAATTTTGGGCAGAAGCGGTGAACACCGCTTGTCACGCCACGAATCGACTGTACCTCCATCGACTACTGGAGAAAACTCCGTATGAGCACCTTACCGATAAAAATCCTAATGTTTCTTATTTTAAAGTTTTTGGTTGCAAATGTTTTCTTCTGAACAAGAAACAGAGGGCCTCGAAGTTCGCTTCGAAGTCCGATGAAGGATTCTTGCTCGGTTATGAATCGAATGCCTACGCCTATCGTGTCTTCAACAAGGTGTCCGGCCTTGTTGAAGTAGCACGTGACGTAGTGTTCGATAATCTAACAGCTCACAAGTGGAGAAAGTTGATAAGTGTGTGCTAGATAAAGAGGAAGCTCCATATGAAGCACTGAGGAAAATGGGACTTGGTGATATCTTACCACAAGAGCAAACATTCGACTCAAATGCACAAGATGAACCTCAACACGGAGGCAATGATCAAGGGGGAGCTCTTGCACAAGATCAAGAGGACGAAGATTAAGAAGATCAGGACAATCATGGAAGCAATGATCTAGGGGGAGACAATTCACATGAAGATAATGAGAACAAGCAACTACACAAGCTCCACACCCAAGAGTACACCAGAGCGTGCAAAGAGACCACCCTGTCAACAATATCGTTGGAGATATTGCTAAGGGAGTAACTACTAGATCTCGAGTTGCAAATTTCTGTGAATACTATTCTTTTGTGTCTTTTCTGGAACCATACAGGGTAGAAGAAGCCTTAAGGGATCCAGAATGGGTGATTGCAATGCAAGAGGAGCTGAACAACTTCAAGAGAAATGAAGTGTGGGAGCTGGTGGAGAGACCAAAGGCGAACATAGTTGGAACCAAATGGGTCTTTCGGAACAAGCAAGATGAACATGGAGTAGTAATAAGAAATAAAGCAAGATTGGTGGCCAAAGGTTATTCTCAGGTCGAAGGTTTGGACTTCGACGAAACTTTTACTCCTGTAGCTAGACTTGAGTCCATTCGTATTTTATTGGCATATGCTACTCACCATAATTTTAAGCTGTATCAAATGGACGTCAAAAGCGCTTTCTTAAACGGTCCAATCAAGGAGGAAGTTTATGTGGAGCAGCCACCAGGATTCGAAGACCAAAAGTACCCCAACCATGTCTACAAACTGCGTAAGGCTCTTTATGGCCTCAAACAAGCTCCTCGAGCTTGGTATGAGTGTCTTAGAGATTTTCTAATTCAAAATGGATTCAAAATTGGTAAAGCTGACTATACACTTTTCACTAAACATTGTGATGATCACCTATTCGTATATCAAATTTATGTTTATGACATTATCTTTGGATCCACTAACAAATCTTTCTGTGAAGAATTTAGCAAAATTATGACAGATAGGTCAATGATGGGCGAATTGATGTTCTTCTTGGGATTCCAAGTGAAGAAATTAAGAGAAGGTACATTTATAAGCCAAACCAAATATACACAGGACATTCTCAAGAAATTCAATATGGACAAAGCCAAGCCCATCAAGAACCCATGGCCACTAACGGACATCTCGACCTCAATGAAGACGGTCCAAATGTGGAGTATATCGGTCCATGATCGGCTCCTTACTTTATTTATGTACATCTAGGCCTGATATTATGCTTAGTGTTTGCTTGTGTGCAAGGTTTCGAGCCGCACCTAAAGAGTGTCACTTAATTGCGGTAAAAAGAATCCTAAGGTACCTTGTGCACACACCCAACTTGGGCCTTTGGTATCCCAAAGTATCCAAATTTAACTTGATAGGGTATTCCGACGCTGACTATGCAAGATGCAAAGTCGATAGAAAGAGCACGTCAGGGACTTGTCAATTTCTTGGTAGGTCCCTAGTTTCTTGGTCATCTAAAAAGCAAAACTCCATTGCTCTTTCCACAGTAGAAGCAGAATATGTTGCAGCCGGTAGTTGTTGCGCACAACTACTTTGGATGCGACAAACCCTTAGGGACTACGACTACAATCTTAACCATATCCCGCTTCTATGTGACAATGAAAGTGCTATAAAAATTGCACACAACCCTGTAGAGCACTCAAGAACTAAGCACATAGATATCCGTCATCATTTTCTTAGAGATCATTCATTAAAAGGTGACATTGCTATTTCACATGTTAGGACTGAAAAACAACTTGCTGATATTTTTACCAAACCATTGGATGAGAAAAGGTTTTGTGAGCTTAGAAATGAACTTAATATTCTTGACTCTCGAAATGTGGCTTGAAACGTTGCATACCTAGTTGAAATTTCAAACATCGCATTTTATTGTGAAAAACTGTGCCTCACCTCTTTTTCTTCTAAGAAAACTAATTTTAATGAAGAAATCTTGGAGTTTATGACCACTTTTCATTGTTGATTGCCTTCTGGTCATAAGTACCAAGATTATTTGCAAAACTTGTCCTTGGATCACTTTTAGTTATCTCTAAATACTTAGTTTTTCTAGTGACACCGGACTAGTCAGGTTTGCCACTGGACTAGTCCGGATAGTCTCTCTTTCCTAGGTTCTCTAGGGGCACCGGACTAGTCCATCCTCTGATCAGACTAGTCCGATTGGCTGCGTATATAAGCAGATGGCCAACCCAAATTTGAAACCTCCCTCCACTTTGAGTTGATCCCTCACCTCTCAATCCCTAGCCCCCAAAAGTGATTTTCGAGTTGAGCCCTCAAAATCCAAGTTTTCTCCATGGGAAATCCTCCCCTCGATGAGTTGATACTCCACTCCGAACTCATTCAGACAGATTCGTGCTCCTTCAACGCGAATCTTCAAATCTCGGTAAATTTCTCCCTAAAATCAAACTCTCAACTCTTCTAGTTCTAGCTTGTTTCCCTTGATTCCAAGGCAGTACATTAGCTTCAGAGATGTATTCCTTTCACTTTCATGCACCCTTGCATCCTTAGATAGAAGCTGTAATTCATAGGTTTTGTTAGGGTTCTTATGCCAGGCCGGACTAGTCCGGCTCTCAGATACGGACTAGTCCGGTACACCGGACAAGTACGCACTCTGAAACCGGACAAGTCCGATATCTGACATTTGAATCCTCACATCTCCTTCAATTCTTGGTTCTTTCTCGTCTAATCCATGAACTCCTTATTAGGCACGATGTCTTCAAGCTCTAATGACAGCTCTTTCCACGTTGATGAAGAAGTTGAACGTGAAAAAGTGAAGAGAGCCAAGGAGAGATACATGAAGAAAAGACATGATGTCAATGTGCACTCTCCACCCTCCAACGACAATTTGCCCAAGAAAAGGAAGGTGGTTGTTAAGAAGGCCCAAGGAAGAGCTGGCGAGAGCTCCTCAGGGCCAAAGAGGACTCTCAACAAAGGAAAGGGGCTTGCTAGTGGTCCCATCGAACCCCTGAAGATGAAGAACCCAAGTCACCGCAATAGGCAGCGCTCGAGTAAGGATTACACTGGAAAAGGGGGTGAGCTTGCCGATAGCTTCAGGCAGGTTAATGTGTATGATCAACCTCGACAATGCTCAGACCCAAGATTTTGGAGCAACTTCCATGCCGACTACTACGAGCATGTGTACGTGAAGATGAAGAATCCCGTGGTAGAGAGTCAATGGGTGAATGTTGGATACTTATAGTCGAAGAGATATCCTGCCTTTCATGAGGTGGTTGAGGCCCTGGAAAGGCACAGCTTGAAGGATCTGTTTGCCTTTGAGTGTGAATGGAACAATGAGGTCATCACCCAATTCTACTCTACCCTCTACTTTGCTCGTGGTGATGGAGACAATCTTACTTGGATGACTCATGGTTCCAAGTACAGTGTCACTTATGATGAATTTGCAAGGATCCTCCACCTTGAGCACACTTTGGATCATGATCTTGTCATCCACAATCTGCAACCCTTGGAGAAGGATGAGCTCAAATTTCTCTATGACACAAGGATGCCATATGTCCCTCCCACTATCAAGTATTTGAAGCCCTTCTATGTGGTCCTCAATAGAATTTTGAGGAAGACAATAGCCCCGAAATATGGAGATGCGAGGACTATTCAAGGAACTTTGAGGACTCTAATGAAGGTCATTGGTGGGAGGAGACGGTTCAATGTCTTTGAATACATCTACAATGACATTGTGAACATCTCAATCACTCCAAACAGATCTTGCGGGTATGCCCCGTACATCATGTACATGATTGAGAAAGTGACTGGACTTGAGTTTGTCAAGGATGTTCATCATACGGGGCTGAAACCGCAAAAGCCCACCGAGTACACTCTACCCTCGGGTCCTGATGCACCTCCCTCCCCTAGGTCTGAGAGGAGGACTAAACAAACTCAGGATGTGAATGCCACAAGATCTTCAGCTGCTACTCCTAGCTCTGCTCCTGCCCATGAACCCTCCGGTGGTGTGCTCAAAATGCTCACCTCTATCTTTGCTTGCTATCGCAAGATTGAAGTCAGGCAGAAGAAGCATCAACAATATGTCAATGCCAACATCAAAGCTATCTGTGACAAGCTAGAGATTGAGCCGGTGGGATCCCCGCCCGCCTTCGAGGACTCCGAGGAAGAGTCTGCTCCGGCGAATGATGATGATGGTGGTGAAGATGAGGAATGGACCGAGACTGAAGAAGAGAGTGGCGATGAGTGATTCCCCTTAATTTTTCCCTTTTTGGTGCCTTGATGCCAAAGGGGGAGAGATTGAGACTAGTAGTTTGAGACCATCTCTAGTTGGTGTCTTTATGTTTTGTGATCAAGGACATGTACTTATTTTTAAAACATTGTAATGCACTATTTATTCTCTTATGTGTGATGCTTATTGTTGCTTGAATGATTATCTCTATGCTCATTATTGATTACCTTTACTTCATCACACCTTGTTGATCACACACCTGTTAGGCACCCCACCATAAGGTGTGTGCATGTGTGAGAAGCTTTCTGTGGATTCATCGTTATTCTCATATGTGCACACCTTATGAAAATCAAGTTTTTTTATTCTCAATTGTGATATCTCAAATGGTTGTCATCAATCACCAAAAAGGGGGAGATTGTAAGTGCATCTAGGATATCCCTTGTGGGTTTTGGCTAATTGATGACAACCATATGAGATCCTAATGAGACTATTGAAATGACTGCAGGACAGATAAGTGAAACAGCTCGGTGCACGTAAAAAGGTGAAAAATGGAGTGGCGTCCAAAGAGGGATACTTTGATGGAGATTGGATGATCAAAATTAAATTTTGAATGTATAGGGAGTGTATGAAAGACACACTTCAAGAGCTCACAACTTTGCGCTGGGGTAAGGGCTTAAAATTAACTTAAAATTCACAATGCACCGGACTAGTCCGATCATGAACCGGACTAGTCCGTTTAACTCTCTGGAATCTCTCAAATTGGGAGACCAGACTAGTCCGTGTGTCCACCGGACTAGTCCGTTGAACTTTCTGTAGTCTCCCATATTGAGAGACCAGACTAGTCCGTGTGTTCATCGGACTAGTCCGTTGATCTTTCTGGAGTCTCCCTTCTGTGGAGATCGGACTAGTCCGCGGACTAGTCCGTTGAACTTTCTGGAGTTCACCTTCACACAGCACCGGACTAGTCTGAGCTTGGACCGGACTAGTTCGACAGACTTTCTGGACTTCAAAGTACACTGAGACCGAACAAGTCCGTACTTGCACCGGACTAGTCCGGTGTTAGGGTTTTTCAATGGTTACTTTTTGGAAACCCTATAAATAGAGAATCCACAACCTTCCAAAAGAAATACACGACATATACTGCTGCAAACACAAACCCTAGTGCCACCACTTTGTCCCAAGAGCCCAAAACACATCTCCCCACACATCTAAAGTGCAAAAAGAGTGAAATCAATTGAACACTTGGATTCGGGATTGGGAGATCGTCGTTCCTTCATTGCGAGCTCTTGGGGTTTGATCTTTCTACACTCATACTCTGCATTGTAATACTTTAGAGTGTATTTGATCACTTCTTTCGTTGTAATTCTTGTGGGAGCCCTCAACGTGTGAGGTTGCCCCACAAACTTGGTGATTACCCGTTGATAGTGGAATCAAGTCGGCCTTCATGGTAACTTGAAGAGGGAAAGGTTTGGAGACCCGACTCTGTGTGAGCTTCCTCAACGAGGACGTATATCTCATGGTGAGAACGAACCTCGGGAAAAATTCGTGTGTCTTGCGCTTTATTTCCTTTACATTTTATTCATTAGATCACTTGAGTGCTAAACATCAATCTAAGGCAATTATAAGTTTTCACTTGCATTCTTACATTAATCTCAAACAAAAATATCAGTTGTTCTCATTTCCGCTGCTAAAGAAATTTAGTTTCCCAAATAACACCTGATCAACACACATATTTCTAGCACACCAGACAAGTCTGCCCACACGATCGGACTAGTCCGGTCAACCAAGTTTTGACGATTCTATTAAGTGTGCAGGAAATTCAAAAGGCCTATTCATCCCCCCTCTAGGACACATTCAATTTTGCATGAAAGTTATGAGATCTAGCAACCATTCTTTCCCTTTTCTGTTGTTTAGCTAGTCTATAACAAAAATCTATGACATGACCATCTCTACCACAGTAGGTACAATGAAATTTAACTTTGTGTTCATATCTAGATGAGCAAACAACATTTTTATTTGAAACCAAATGAGACAATACTCCTGCAGATTTGAAAACCACTTCTTTTTGTTTAAGAACTGTTTGAATCAAACCACTTCCTAATGAATTTACAATTTTAGGTGGATGTGCCTTAACATGAGCATGAGAATCAAAACCTAAACCAGTTTTATCATTGCAAGACTTGGATGAATTCAGCATCAAGTTAAGGTTCTTATTCCCATTACAAAACCGATCAAATGTCTTATGCATGTTATCAAGTTTATTGGATAGATCAAGGCAATTTTCACATGAAGTTTTTCCTTTTAATTTGCAACTGGAACAATATTTAACTTCATGACAGCGTAAAGCATTGTTCAATATAGAAATTTCATTCATAGCATCTTGCAGTTTCTTATCAAGATCATCACAACCAGTTGTAGAACAACTGGCATCTTTCAAGTTTTTATCATTAAGTGCAGCAAGCTTTTTGTTCTTTTCAATTTCAAGTTCAAGTTTATCAAGTGTAGAGGTATGTGCACTTCTTAGGGAGGACAATTGTTCATATATTAAGTCACATGAGGAACAAGAATCATCACTAGGAATCAAGGATTTCAAAAGATTAATTTCAGATTCTAGTGACTCAATTTTAACAGCATTGTCCCTAAGCTTTTCGTCCTTTTTCTTAACAATAATAGTGGCACGAGAAATAGCATCACACATTTCTTCGCAAGTAGGACATACCTCTTCATTGTCGTTGTTGTGTTCTGCCTCCTCCATACTTGATCTTGACTTGCCCGCCATGAATCACAAGTTTGCCAAATCATCTTCATCTTCATCACTTCCAATGTCCACGTCGCTTGAGCCAAGTTCCTGGAGTGCTGAGATGAAACTGTTCACCAGTTGGCGACTTGTAAGGCCCTTCTTTTTCTTCTTATCGTTTGTTGAGGAGTGCTTTATCCTTGATTGTTTTCTTCCCGGGAGGTAGGACCTGAAAGGTTAGGACAATCTATACGAAAGTGTCCTGTCTTACCACATTCGAAGCATTGTTGAGGTCCGGAGCTTCCTCTCCTTCTAGTTCTCACATTTTGCAATGCTTTTGAGAACCTCGTAGAGAGAAGTGCTAGCTCCTCCTCTGGAAACTCCTCAATCTGTTCAAGGGTTAGAGAGGACAACAAAGCAAGTGTACTACAAGATGAAGATTGGCCGGAGCTAGGCATATCATGTTGAGAAACAAAAGCAATAGACTTGTTGGGGTTCTTACGTGATATTATGTCAATTTCATGAGTTTTTAGCTTGGAATATAGCACATCTAAAGTAAGTGTACTCATGACAGTAGATTCACGAATAGATGTGACTTTCATCCCCCAAATTGACATGTCTAATGCACTTAACAATTGCCTAGCATTTTCAGCATCTGAAAAATTAACATTGACGCTACGCAAGTTGCTGAGAATTTTATTAAAGCGAGCAAAGAGATCATCAATTGACTCACCGGGTTGCATCTCGAAGCGCATGTATTCTTTCTTGAACATGTCTTGCCTTACCTCCTTGATCGTGTCGGATCCTTCGTGGTAGTCACAAAGTGCTTTCCACACATCGTATGCAGATCGGAGGTGTGCAACACGGTCGAAGTCGCTTTGAGTTAATCCTTGTATGATCAAGTTTCGAGCCTTGTTGTTGTTGTCGACATCTCTCAGATTTGTAGCTGTAACTTGATCATTTGACGGCACTTCATATGGCTTGTACACCTTCTCCCATATTGCAAAGCCTTGCGCCTGGATGAAAGCCTCCATGCGTGCCTTCCAAACCTGAAAATCAATACCAGCAAACACACAAGGTTTGGCGGAGTATTTCTCCATGATGATTAATCAAAAACACGTGCAAATCACAAAGATTAGAGCACCGTGGTTCTGATACCAATTGTAGGATCAAAGAGCACATGAAAAGCTACCAGAGGGGGGGGGGTGAATGGTAGATTTAAAAATCTTACGCAGCGGAAACTATTAAACCCCAACCCCTTCGGCAGAAAAATGATCTGTTAAAGAAATCATGTGTGAGACTAATCTAAACATGTTTCACCGTGACAAAAGTGATAGATATCAGAGAGAATCAAGTAATGAAGACAACACAAGAAGAATCACTCAAATCCGTCAAGAAAAACTCAAGTTATGATCGAAAGATCGAACAAAGGTCAATCTGCCCTTCCCGAAAAAACAGTTCTGGAACGTTGCAAAGAAACTCGTGTAGATCATATACCACAAATCTAATGACCGTGAAATTTTGACAGATGATAGATAATCAAGTTTTAAAGACAACCCAGAAAGAATCACGTCAATTGGATTTGTAAAACTCGATTTATAATAAAACTACCAATGAAAGGTAGTGCTGTCCAGAAACTCGACGAGTAAAACTTGTCTGCAATAAGTCGGACGAACAAGGCTCAAAAGTTCCTTCAAACTACGAATTTTATTCAATAGAACACAAGAGGAACAGCCCCAAAGTCGTGCACCATGAGCTCTAGACTCCCTTGCTTATATAACCAGCTCGAAAGCCAACTCAACTCAAATCAGGAACCTAATCCTACTCTGTTCACGAATCGTAACTTTCCATAACTGCTTAGGATTCTTCTATACACAGATAGAAGCAATCTTAAGACTTCCAAACACCTTAGGAACGTATCTCACATTCCTAAACAACTCAAATTAGTGACCCACATGAAATCCTATCATAACCAACTCAAATCTTTCCATATTTGAGTCAAACCCGACTCAGCCGCAGCCTGAGTCCATAACCTAGTTGGTTGGACCTTTCCGACCAACTCTTTACGTCCACATCTCTTCATCATGTCTTGGAACCATGTAGCCACATCCATGCACTCCTTGCACACGTGCATACATCTTCCAATGACGTCCACGATACCTTCACATGCATTGTTCTTGATTCAATCATGCTGCGCAACCTCCTGATCAGCTCAACCACAATTCCTCCTGAATTTGGTTGTTGAAACCTCATCTCCTCCCTAAGACTAGTCCAATGGATCCCATCAACAGCCATGTCTTGAACTCAAGCAACACCTGCACATGAATAAACAACCAATCCATACGAGCCCAAGTCCTCGACTTGACTCAAGTTAGTTCCAAACACAACACCTTATGTGAGCACCTCACATAAGCATCTTGCAAAACCACAGTAACACGATATTATCCATATCAACCAAAATGCACCAAAAACTTAGCAAATGAATACTAAGCAATCTTTCCAACAATTTAAAGCAAGTATGAAACATTGCAAATGAAAAGCAGAAGCACTGCAGTCAAGTTCCGGACCTTGCCAGAGCAACCCGAACCTTAAGCCGGAGCTAACAAAAGCTAGTAGAACCTAGCGCCGGAGCTTACCAAAACTAGCACAACCAAGCTCCCGCCGGAGCTTACAAAACTAGCAAGACCTTAATAAAAAGGTGTTTTGGTGATATTCAAAACTTTTATCGTCAAAGCAAGTGTATTCACTACAAGCCAATGTATTCAGCACACATAGGTATTACACCTTGACTTCAAGGCGACCAACAACATGGCGGAGTATGAAGCACTAATCTATGGGCTCAAGGTGGCACTATCGTATGGTGTCAAGAAGCTGTTGGTAAAGGTTGATTCACAGCTTGTAAAACAAGTCAAAGGTGAATGCTGCTGCAATAACCCTCAACTAGCTGCATACCTACTTGAAGTCCAGAAGCTTCAGAAGGACTTCGACGTCCTGGATCTTTGCCATGTCTAGTGTCTCAACAACGCTGAAGCTGACGAACTCTCGACGAAAGCTTCAACCGAAGCTCCAGCTCACGATAGAACCTTCGTCCGAAGATTGTCTAAACCTACAGCTCAGCCTGCCGAACTGAGCGAAGGGGGTGAGACCAGCACCTCGAAGCTGGCGGTCCCAATGGCCCTGTTACCATGGCGTCCATCAAGGGTTGTAGGTGCTGCAGGAAGCTCCAAGCAACCCAGCACACAAGACTAAAATCCTCAAGTTATCTCCGATGCATGGATCTCGGAGATCCAGAGCTACTTGAAAGACAATTTCCTTCCTGAACATAGTGTATCAGCTGACCAGATAGTTAGATTGGCTAAAAGATATACACTGGTAGAAGGGGATCTCTACTGGCGTGGTGCCAACGGCATCCTAATGCGTTGCATTACAAGGGAAGAAGGTTGCGAGCTCCTCGCAGAAATCCATGGAGGCAAGTGTGGAAACCACGCGTCTTCCCGCACGCTGGTTGGTAAAGCCTTCCGGCATGGCTTCTACTGGCCTACAGCGCTCCAGGATGCAACTGAGCTAGTGAAGAAATGTGAAGCATGCCAGTTCCATGCAAAGAAAATTCACACACCAGCTCAGCCTCTACAAATGATACCTCCTACATGGCCATTCGCTGTGTGGGGGATGGATATCATAGGACCTTTCCCAAGAGCCGTCGAAGGTTACAAGTTCCTGTACGTTGCCATTGACAAGTTCACCAAATGGATGGATGCAACTCCGGTTGTGACAATAAACAAACAATCAACTATCAACTTCTTGCAGTCCATCGTATGCAGATTTGGAGTCCCAAACAAGATCATAACTGATAACGGGACCCAATTCACAAGCTCTGCATTCCAAGGATATTGCAAAGAGCTCGACATTCAGGTCAGCTACGATTTTGTAGCTCACTCGGCAAGCAATGGCCAAGCTAAGAGAGAAAATGCAGAAATCCTAAAAGGACTCAAGACACACACACATATGAGCACCTGAAAAAACATGTAGCCAACTGGATCGAAGAGCTTCCGCCCACCTTGTGGGCAAACAGGACAACTCCAAACCGGTCAACTGGAGAGACACCCTTCTTCCTGGTGTGCGGAGCTGAAGCAGTCCTTCCTCCGGAAATCACCTTGGGGTCACTCCGGGTCCGGACTTTCGACGATGCCACGCAGGACCAGCTCCAGCGTGAAGACATTGACCTCCTTGAAGAGGGAAGGTGCCGAGCATCGGAATGCCTGATACCGCCAAGCTCTTTGGTGCTATCACCAACGGCATGTTCACAGTCGACAGCTCAAGGAAGGCGATCTGGTGCTACAGAGAATACAAAATCGAGAAGGGTTAAACAAACTCTCCCCTAGCTGGAAAGGACCCTTCCAAGTGATCAAAGTATCCCATCCCGGATGCGTTCGCTTGGCAACTGAGGATGGTACACCTCTCCCTAATCCTTGGAACATTGAGCACCTTTGTAAGTTCTACGCTTAATATCATGGAGGTGAGTCTGTAGTTACATGAGATGTATGTTATAGTGTCATTGTACAGAGTCGGGTAGCTCCTTCGGGAGAACAACCGAACCTTCCCTAGAAGGTCCGCAAAGTTCAGGCAACACTTGTCATAGTCACAGAACTAAAAGTGTAGCTAGCTACCTTGGGTCAAATGAGAAATGCAACACACTTAGCCTGGTTCCATACCCTAAGAGTGTACTTGTTTCCCCTATACCCCGAACCTATAATGAAAGACATCATTGTGAATACAGACTCCATGTGCATTTACTTTGTACATGCTCAATATTTTTTATTTTTCTCTTTCTTGTCTATAACAAAGTTGTGCAATTCTTAAGAAACTTTAGTTCGACCAATTCATATATAATTCAAGTAGCATTGCCAATTCTTCCGGGTCTAAATATTGTTAATGGCCTACTCGTCTGAATGCCGCCAAGCCAATCTAGGTCCGGAGTGTGCTACCGACTTAGCCTGGTCCTGCACCCTAAGTACGCCACTCTACCTACACCCCGGCAGGCCGAAGTAGGGCGATTCCAGAAATGATCGGAGCTGGAGAAAACAAGCCAGTGCACTTGATTGTATTTAAAATTGTGTTTGACCTAAAAATTTCTTTCGGGAATAGTAAGCTGCAAACGAGTTATAGATAGGAAATGGATTTTACTGTTTTTCTTGACTTCAATGTGCAAGAAAAATAAAGATGTCATGATGATGGTGGATGAAGCCGGAGCTATCAAAGCTCCGACACCCCCTAAGATGGTCTACTGTCGATGTTCTAAACATTGATAGTAGACATCACTGGAGCTATAAAGTTCTGGCAAATCCAGGGGGCCAACCGTCAATGTGAAGAAAAGATGGTGGGAAGACTCCCTAGTGGGGTCTGCTATCGATGCACCGCGTGTTGACAGTGGTCGCTGCTGGAGCTACCAAGCTCCGACAACTCCAGAGGACTAACCGTCAATGCTCTATGTGTTGACAAGGGTCACTGCCAGAGCTACTAAGCTCCTACAACCTCAGGAGGCCCCTACTATCGGCGACTTCAGACCTACAAACTACAAGTTTGAAGCATGCACGTCTTCAACAAAATTCTACATCCTCTTGGTACATGTTCAAAATCAAATTGTGTACATCTACTAGGGAGACAAGTGAGACAAAGGTGTTGAAGAAAAAAAATAAAATTCATAAAAAACTTGGATTTCATTCATCTGGAGACAAGAGATTACAAAATTGGAGAAAAAGAAGATAGAATACAAGCGGGAGCTACAAAGAGAGAGTCCTAGACCCTATGGAAGAACGAGGCGACCTTCTAGGCAACCTCCGACACGCTGGCTTTGGCGGCTTCTCCCTCTCCGTCGATGGGGCCTTCAAGCACCGGGTCCATTGGGAAGTGAGGGTCCCGGCTTGTGTAGCACGTCAGCATGAACTCTGTGATGTTCTTTGCCAGGGATTGTCCCTCGGTTTCCAGTTGGTCCGCGATGACATCGCCCACCTTGGTGAGCTTGTTGCCTGCCCAGCTCAACGCTTGCAACGGCTGGTCCAGCTCCGACTCTGGGTCATTCGGACGCACAGGACTAAAACCCATTGGCATCAGCGCATCGTTGGCTTTGCCCAAGAAGTCCTAAACTTGTTGGGACTCCGCGACCCTTGAGCCTTGCATCTTCTCCAAGGATCTTCTGGTCGACACAAGCTCTGAATTCTCCCGGGCAAGGCGCTCAACCTCTTTGGCGTTCTGCTGAATCTTTTCAGCAACCTGCCTTTCGAGTTTACTGAGCTCTTCCTCCCGGAGGTGGATCTTGTTCTGGCAGTCGACCAGGTCCTTCTCCCGGCCCTGCACCTTCTTCTCCCTGGCAGCAATTTCATCCTCCCTCTTGTGGAGGTCTTGTGCTCGCTGCCAGGCCTTCTTCTCCTCCTTCTCGTAGCGCTCCTCCAGCTTCTTGGTGCGCTCCACGATACTCTTGTCACCCAGAGTTAGCCTCTGAGTAAGCTCCGCCTCCCTCTTCACGAGGTCATCCTGTAGCTCCAAGAGTTTTTGCTCTTCATCTTCGAGCTTTTTCTCCCGGTGCTTGACGAGACTGTCGTGGATGGCGTCGAGCTTCTCTTGGCGATCATTTGCTGCATTATTAGTAGCTACGGCCTGTTCGTAAATGGCCCGGGACTGGTTGTCAAGGGATCATGTCATGCTTTCCCCCTCGTCCAGCAGCTGGCCCCAGTACTCCATCCGGGCCTTCTTCTTCTTCACCCACTCCTTGTCATCAGCCAGCCTGGTTTGCGCTAGCTTGGTCTCAAATTAGAGCCAGTTGTGCCACCTCCTAAGGGTTTGGAGCTCCTCCTCGAGAGCCTTGCTATCGTGGTAGAAGGACAGCTGCACTTGATGAAGACTGGAGCAGGCGTTGTCGACAGACAACGATGGAAGGATTGGCTCCGGACCTGCCGGGGTCCTCTCCGCTGGTTCCAGCGGATTCTCCATGACAAAAATCGGGTCCCACTCTATAAGAGCGGTCCCTTGAGCTTCCACGGCGCTAGGGTCGCCCTCCGGGATAGCCTCGGCCACCACCGAGGAAGGTCCTGCAACAGAAGTTTCGACCTCCGGAGTTGGCTCCGAAGGTCCCGCCGCCAGGTCATCAACAACTGGTCCCTCAGGCGGGGGGCCGGCAGCTTCATCTTGGCACCTTGGCTCAGGCGCGGGCACCTCCGAGACTACCACCTCCGGGGCAGGCATTGAAGATTCGGCCGGAGCTGAAGCCACTTCCAGCTCCAACACTGGCGCCTCCTCCACCGCCGGCTCAGGCGCTGACACTTCGACCGTCATGGGCTCAGGCGCCGGCACTTCTGCAGCAACCGGCTCAAGCGCCAGAACTTCTTCGACGACGGCCACAGGCGTCGGAACTTCATCAACACCCGGCTCTACCGCCGGGGCTTCATCAACACCCGGCTCTACTGTCGGGGCTTCATCAACCAACGGCTTCGCTGTCGGAGCTTTATCAACAACCGGCTCTAGGGCCGGAACCGCGGCTACCTCCGACTCTGAGGCTGGGGCATCCATCATCTCAGCATCCAAACCTGGAGCTTCAACCTCTGGGGATGGTGCCACTGGTACATCTTCATTCTCGTGGTTCGACGCTACCACGGGAGCTTCAGGGGATGAGTCGAGGTCCAGGACCACGACAGCCGGCGCCGGGGCTGCCGCAACCTCAGCCAGATCTTGAGGCGGCGCTGGGATTGGAGCCGGAGCCTCTGCCTGCGCAGCATCAGTTGCTACTGCAGGAACCGAAGCTTCAGCCCCTTTCTTGGGCACTCTGTGGATGAAGGACGAAGAAATTCAAAATGTAGTTACAACAAAAAACAACCAACTGAGGTAAAAAACCAAATTTACCTCGGAAGGCTTTCGCTCCAGCTAGCGCGGAACCTCTTCCCTGGACGCTCGGGGCCAGACACTGTCGCCACTGGCGTGGTAGCTCTGGAAGGTTCCCCAGAGCTTGCTGTTGCCATTGGCGTCACCTTGGTTGAGGCCCCCCTCGACTGAGAAGGACCCCCGAACCTGGAGCCCACAGCAGGCCCTGGTACCGGAGCCACATGGCCGGAGTTAGCACCCCGGGGAGATGCCGATGCTGGAGCGGTTGTCGCTGTTGAATACCTTCCCCTCTAGGGAGAAGGAGTTGCTGCGGAAGGAGCAGGTCTGACGGACCTCCCGTCAGAGTGCTTCAACTTCCTCTTACAGCTCGAGGGCTCGGCCAATTCTTTGCCCTTGCCCACATCTTCAACTCTCTATCTTGGGGCAGAACGGGGACCACCCTCGAAAGCTCCCAGGATTGCCAACCCGGTGGTCGAATGCCTCTCAACTTCACTGAGGTCATCAAGCACCGACATCTTTCGCCGGAGCTCCTTGCTGAACTCCGCTTCCATGTTCAGAGGGTGGAAAGCCGTCGGTGGAGTCGAGTCGCCACCCTCGATGTTGATGCCATGCTGGAACTTCTTGAGGTGAAACTCCAAAGCTGCGCCTTCCATGTTGGACTTCAAACCGGTCTCGATCCGGTCGTCGTCCATCACACTGTTGAGGGCCCATGCGAGCTTCTCCCTTTTCTTCAGCGGAGTCGACCTGTTGACCAGGAAGTTGCAGAATACCGCCTGGGGAGTCACCCCTCCCTCCACACATTGGCAGATCCTGGTCAGAGCAGGGTTGAAGGCGTCCGATAGCACTGGAACTTCGCTCCAAGCTTCAGTGTCGATGTTGGGGAGGCCTTCGGGCAGCTCCAGCTTCTCATGCTCCTTCGCCCTGATGACAATCCAATCCTTCTTCCAATCATCCCACTTGCTAGAAGGGAACGACCGCAAAAACTTGAACGGGCACTTCTTGCGCTTCACAAAATAATAGAAGCCAAGGTACTCGTCACTTTTGCCGGTGGTGTGGATGGTGAGGAAGGTGCGGAAGAGCTCGACGGGGAATACCCACCCACATCTCGCAGAAGTGGACGAAGATCGACACCAGAAGAATGGAGTGGGGACCAAGGTGGTACAGCTGCAGACCATAGAAGTCTAGCAGCATCAAGAGAAAAGTGGAGAAGGGTGGGATCAGTCCCACCATGGCGTACGCGGAGAAGTACACCATGTCGCCGACGTGCTCCTTCTTGAACAGAAGCTTGCCGGCATGGACCAGGTGATTGAAGGAGTTACCAGACCACCCCATGAGGGCTCGGACCTTCTTCAGATCACCGTCGGTCTTAAGGCGGCTCTTGCGGAGACCCAACTCCATCGCAACACAGCAGGGCAAGAGAGGAAAAGCGAGTGAAAGTTTGGAGGATTTGAGTGCAAGTTCGAATGAAGGCGTAAAGAATCCCCAAACGGTGCACGCTTTCCTTCTTAAGTAAGCCCCCACAACGCTTGGTTTGAAACCGCAGAGGAGCCGGTGATACAATTCAAAAACTTCACCCTACCAATGACAAGGGGGCCTGGGGCCACCCCGACAACCAAGTCGAGGTCCTTACCCCATGCGAATGGTTGTCATCATGAAAGGCAGGAAGCCCGAGGGCGGCGGCCTGAAAGGGCGCGCGGAACCGATACGGTTTTTGTATTGGGAACCGGCGACCTTCAATTGCGTGAGATCCGCACGCTGATATCTCACCTGCCGCATCCTGGATATGCCATGCAGAGATGGTTTAACTGCGAACTACTACCAACGGAACATCCGCAGACCCTTGAAGACATGACACAAAAACCAAAGGTTGGACCCACCTCCGGCAGAATGACTTCATCCAAAAGGTCTCTCCTAGAGGTGGGCCCAGTGGGCCACTGTCGGTACCCTGCGTACCGTATACCCCTTAGGACTGCAAAAAGACCAAAGGAACTTCACCTGTTTGAGTTGAAGACCTCCGAAGGCCCCACATATCATACGGGACCGAACCTGCCTCCCTTCTATGGTTAGTCCCGATGCTACCACGTGTATACTGCAACCGGACCTACATCCCACACATGGGATAGCTCTGGGCTAAACACCTGCGCGGCACCCCCAGACCTAACCCCAGACAGAGGGAAGCTCCTGTACCGACACGTGTACAATTGCACTGAACCTACCCGTCCCAGACGGTAAGCTCCAAAGCTGCCACGTGTCCAACCGCCGGACCTTCAACTTCAACAAGCAGACAGGAGGACCCCCAACGGCTCGGATCTTTCAAGGGACAATCAAAGACTTTAAGACCCAATTAAGTGTCATTAATACCATATTAATGACACACGATCGGAAGACCCTTAATACCAGTAACGGCACTGTCAAGGCCCGTTACCACACTATTAAGGGTAACTGACCTCATTAATTGTGTATTAAGCATCAGTAACCGCCAGGGCCACATGTCGGGCCAGGCTAACGATGTAACGACCAGTCCTTGTACTATAAAAGGACTGGTCGAGCGATACACAGGGGGGCTGGCTGAACTCTCCGGACACTCTCAGACTAGGCTCTGATACACACTCACAAGTGCTCAGACACTCAATACAACAAGTACACACCCCGTGGAGTAGGGTATTACGCTTAGGCGACCCGAACCACGTAAACCCTCGTGTCTATTTGCCATCGTGTTCTGAATCTCTGCGCGCCCAACACTGAACTACAAACTCCGCGGGCTACCAACGGTAGTACCGGGAGAATTGCCAGAACCAGACTTCGACAAGATTCATAACAAGACCAAATTATGTCAAACCAATAATGTTTCTGTTGAAACCTGACCAGCTTGTACTCAAATACAAATTTAGCCCAGTAAATGGAAGAATCAGATCTTGAGGTGAACTACAAAGTTGAAGTAAACTTCAAGACCTTTCCAAAAAGTCTTGGTTTGCCTCCAGATAGTTTCTGGTTGAGAAGATATGGTATTGTAAACCTGACTGTTTTTCTGAAAAATTTTGACAGCATCTCCTTTGTTTATGCTGAATTTGGGCCACAATTTTCAGATATAAAACAGAAGAATTTACAAAATCCACAATCTACATATTTGTAATAAATATTACAAGGATTCCAGAAATGTCTTGCACGACCCGGATCGAATTTTCTAGAGTGAGATATGATGAACTTTGAAACTTTGAACAGGTTAGAAGGAAATTCAGTTCTGGAGTTGAGCACAAAAGTTTTAAAGGACTTCCTAAAATTTCTGCCTATGTATGGCACACATTCATTGGAGTTTTCTACTGGGAGATATGGTTTCTCAAAGTCAGGTCTTCTTACGGCAGAAAACAGAACACTCTGTTTTTGAATTGGTGACTTCAAAACCTACTCCAAATTTGAAAACTTAGTTCAAACTCAGAGCTCGATAGTCAATATAAGTACTTTTACATCTTCTCAGTTCCATTTTACAGAAAAGTGGTTAATGCATCAATGGAGTATATGTCGGTACTACGTGCCTCACAAAGTAAAAATTCTAAGCCGGTATTCCGGCATACGTCTCAATGGTGGCCTTAATGACGTTCACTCGCAAACGATTTCTAAACACAATACGATCACATGGTCAGTGTACCTGTTACTACACACAAACTATTGATCAATCATATGGTGTCGTACGACACAGCCCACACGGGCGTACAATTCACAATGATATATATGAAAGTAAAAACATCCGTCCCGTATCATTCCATACAGGCCGCCCCAAGCTAAGCCACGTCTCGAAGTACATGACCAGGTTTAATACCACCCGACGGGGTCCCACGTCTTTGCATAGTGCTGCACCAGTAGAAAGCACATCGGGTTATGTCCCACCCGACGGGGGCTCTCACTAACTTTGAAGCACGTTGGGGTACCGCTTGTTATATGTCCTTAGAAACATGGAAAGTTTCAAAGGCTCATATTGACATTTCAGTGCCAAGCCACGAAAACAATCACATGCTACCTCTCGCATGGTGAGCTTACCGCAATTGATCCGCTTGTGGTGGTGTACCTTACCTCTTACATGACGTTGGAGCGTCGTTACTGAATATAATAACACATAAGTTAGTTTTGCCACCTTAATAACTTATGCTAATATAGTCCTTATGTGGGCCTAGTATCATATCCTCACCGTATCCTATGTTTTTCTTGTAATACGATCCTTTATAAGTGTGCTATTCTCAATGCGGCTCTGATACCATGACTGTGGGGACCGGAGTCCACACTTTCCAGGAATCACATTGGGTGGTGTCGTGCAATGCGGCACCCACCATCACACATGTAAAAGAACGCGTATTACATAAATCATTTGCTGAAATTTACCAAGATGTTCAGTTTACAAATAGTTTATAAAAATAAACTATAGCGGAAGATAAGATTAAAACTCTTGTACTCAAGTCTAATAAGCAAAAGAGAAACCGTCCAACCCACAGACGCTCCTCACTAGCCACGAAGACCAAACAGCAGCGGCGTGGTTACCACATGAGTATATCACTCGAAGAGTTCCGAGTCTCATCTGACAACCATAAACATAAGCACAGAAGCTAGTACCTACAAAACAACTTATATAGCAACCGTGAGCACGAAGGCTCAACAAGACTTAACCGTCTCACCTAAACATGAAACTCTACATCAGGGTAAAGACATAAACATAGGATGGCAGATTTGCATAATGGACTCGCCTAAATGTGGGTCCTTATTTTCAGATTTATAGCAGCAGCTTAAACCTTGTGCGGGGCAATATCGTAACTCCACAATCAAACAATAAACGCTTCATCACAATGCTGCATGCCCAAGGTGGAAATTAAATTTAGTGAGCCCTATACTAATACATGCAACATAGCAATACCATGATAATATAATGTTCATAACAACAAAAATTAATTCTCATCTCAAGTGCAAGTATTTAGCTACGTCAAAACTCAGTGAACAAGTGGTACTCATATCTGCGAAGGACGATGATTCAAATCAATGATACCCAGAGTACACAACACGTACGCCCATACTGGAAGTCACATCGGTGCACTTCACGGACGTCGTACGCATCCACCGTTCTCAAGTTCCGCCCAAGTTGAATTGATTCAATCATCTAGGACAGTATCCCCACTCACGGTGCACCCTTCTGCTGTGAAGATGTCATGAGCGAGTTTCCGTCTACTGTGTTGCGGCCGAAAGCCTGAGGCGATCAAAAAAGTCTCAACAAAAGCTTCCCAAGGTACATCAATTTCCTGGATCCCATATATCCAGTATGACTCCGGTACAGTTCAAACTTGCTCAGCAGGGCGGCATACGAATTGGTCCTTAACCGACACAGGCAAGGCTACGCACCCAAGACCACGTCTTGCTGCATCCTACGCCTCTGCCTGGTCTCATTTTCAGAATACTACTGCATTCTCTTTGAACCAATCGCGTGTGAAAAAGTCCTAGCCATACGAGTAGATTCCAACTACTCAACTTCTACCGAATCCTATACAACATTTAGCATAGCATAGTCTACACGATGACTTGACAACTAACCAAATACTCCATAGATTGGTCTGGTCATGCAAGTGGGTTTTCAATCACCTTAGCCCTAATGCACAATACTCACCCTAGACATAGGTGATACAAACCAAAATTTTGTAATAGCGCTTAAATGCAAACCGGGTCTTGCCTGGTTGCGAGACGGTATCAAAGCTAATCTCCATAGGGAAGACTTGAAGTAGCTCCGGGGTCCTCTTGAGCTCGAAAACTAATCGATATGCAAAGAATTATGCAATTTAATCAATACCGGTATTATACTATAGTTCAAAGGAAAGACAGTTAAGTATATGAATTTAAGCCTAATGGTTCTGGAGATTTTACAGGGCACACTAGGTACAATGGGGAAGATCTGGACCAGAAATTGGAGATGTTCAAGGAAACTTGTTGTCTCCAAAATTCCAACAAATAAAAGCCTTCTTTGAATTTTGGTTGTAATTCTAGAGGTCTATCATGGCTACCAGTGGTTGTACCATACAGAGAGGTTAACACTGGTTCTAGTAAATTTTGTTTCATAAATTTATAAGCTTCCTATTGGGAGATATTGAATTTAGAAGTTTGGATAAATTTCTGAAATAGTTCTGATGTTTTTGGGCATTCTATGACATGTTAGGAAAATCTCCAGATTGAGCTAGGTTATTAAAGTCCAAAAACGCTGAAATTTTTAGAGGAATTCAGAAACTAACTATGGAACATTTTGGCAAAATTTAATAGTTTTCTATGAAGTTAATCATTAGATAAAAATCAAACATTAATTTGCTTTAAAGGGCTCTACAGGAAAATCTAGGGATTTTCATGAAGATTGGTTTTTAGTTCTGGTTAGTGTATATAAAGATAAAACCAAAAAATTTAGTTTGACAAATTTTTAATCTTTCTACTGAGAGATATTCAATTTAGAAGTTTGCACAAGTTTCTGTACAAATTCTAAATGAATTTGGCCATTTTTATGTGCATAGAGAATACACAGGTTATCAGACCATGTAAGTTAAGTCTAATGACCCTGAAATTTTTACTGGAGTTCAGGGATATTCAAATGAAGGTTCTGTAAGAATTTGGAATTTTTAAAAAGAGCATAACTATACGAATTAATTCTATAAGAATTTTGCTTATTTGAATTATGGAGCCATTCCTATTGACTTTGACACAAATCCAAGTGCAACAATGGAAAATATTCTTCATGCTGGGTCTAAAAAAATTTATTTGGGAATTTTTGGACAATTCTACTAGGAGATATGATTTTCTAAGTTTGATAAAAATCTGGGATTATTTTTTTTCACAAGGAAATTGAATAAACAGAGACTGGGCCCACTGAATTCAAAATGACCAATGGCAGAGGAGCTACATGGAGGGTTACAAGCTTTTTGCGCATGGACACATTAAATCCCGATGCCACAAAGGATCCTAAGGACTGGCCTCTACTCAATGACAAGCGGGCCCCAATACTTCTTCTTCTACCTCTGTCTAACAGCACAGGTGACGGTGCTCGGCCGTCAGACACGGCGGCGTCTCGCCAGTGGCCATTACAGGGCATAGCAACCCTCGGTAATCGCCGCCCCTACCTAAAATCGGACGTAGAACACGATGGTGAGGTTCCCGACGGCGATTGGCGGCCGGAGATGTGGTCTCGATGGCAGCGGCGGCGGTGACTACTCCGGCAAGGTCGCAAGAGCCCTAGGGTGTCTTATTTTCATCGTGGTTTGTTCATAAATCTTCCTGGTAGCATGAGGAACTTGAAAATGAACCTCAATCGAAGTGAAAACAGCTCCTATCGAGCTTCCTCTGATGACCTAGGTCGGGAATGGTGGAAAAAGGGGAAAACTTCAGGAATCCGAGTGTCTCAACTAAGATTTTACAAGAATCTTTCTCAGGGAGATGCGCACGCCTATATAGGACATATCAGAACTAGGATGCAGGGTGTAACTTGAATTTGATTGAAACCTAAATAATATTCACATGTGGATGTGCTACGGTAAAACTGGAACGAAGTAATCGATAGGGAAGGAAAGCAAGAATGGTTTTCACCGTGAGACAACAGAGTTGCTGGCAATTCTTTTCTCTGTAGGAAGTAGGCCGAGACACAGCTTCTAGCCCCGGCTCCACGGCGAGACCGAGGTGTTTCTTCTCGGCAGCAACCTCGGCGGCCGCAAAATCCTTGCGTACGATGAAGAGAAAGCTCGAGCTGTCCGAGGAGAGGGTTAGGGGGCTGCGCATGATTGTGGAGCAAATGAAAACGCAAGGAAAACAATCAATCTTCACTGGTTAGCTCGGATTTTTTAGTGGAACAGAGAACTGCCGCCTTTGCTCTGTTCTTACGGTGATCACAGCAGAGAGCAGCGCTTTTGGCTGTGGAGTAAACATTTCCTTCAGACGGGGCTTCGTAGGAAATAACCTGGAGAGATGGTACGGACTGTTGGATTGGTTGCTAATGTTAACCTAAACAATACACAGGAAACTCTGAGATGGGAACTTCACCAAAATGACATCTTTTCGGTTAAATCCATGTACTTAGCACTGATTGCAAATGGTAACGTGTGTAGAAACAGGATGATATGGTCAACTAGGATACCACTAAAGATTAAGATTTTCATGTGGTATCTAAAACGTGAAGTGATTCTTAAAGTGATTCTTATGAAATATAATTTAATTAAGCACAACTGGCAGGGAGATAATGATTGGTGTTTTGTACTACTCATGAATCTATACAGCACCTTCTCTTTGATTGCCATTATGCTAGATTTCTTTGGAGGATAGTAAGTATCACATTTTATATTTATACACCTTATTCTGTTTCTCACATGTTCAATGATTGGATTTGTTCCTTCCAAAAAAGTACAGAAAGCAAATAATGTGGCCACAGCCGCATTGTGCTGGACAATATGGTTGTCAAGGAACGATTGTGTATTTGATAATAGTCCTATGAAAAATTATTTGCAGGTACTCTTTCGGGGAACGTACTGGTGCCACACTTGGGGGTTGCTGCAAAAAGTTGAAGAAGACAAGATCAACATGAGGAGTGCGTGCAGATCCATGGAAATAACAGCCATGGAAAATTTCGCTAAATTTGGATGGAACTTTAAGCATAGAATTTCCTTTCAATAATGATGTAACTACACTTAGTGTATGGATCTTGCTGCTATTTTATTTTTCATGGACTGTTTCGTTTTGCTGGACATTGTAATACCTTGGCCATAATCTCTATTTTAGGGGAAGGCTGGTTTAATCCATTATCTAAATAAAAGATTGTGCTGTGCATTCTTGTTATTTTCTGCCGGATTGATATACATCTGTTGCTCACATGTTCGTACAGTGATTACAACCAATTATGTCTAAGCTCATTTGAACATGTGCCTGTATTAACACACCTGGGCCAGGGGAGTGCGGCCACAGGGTCCCATTTCCGAGGGGCTCCCCCCCCCCCCCCCCACTGTACCAGGCGGAATTGTTTGTTCCAGTTGTATCACCCACAATCTTCGCAGGTCTGCAGCTAATGTGGCCAGACCGAACTACCTGCTCCTGTTGCATGCTCCCTTACGTACTCCCATTATATGGCACTATGGTATTGGTTTATCTTTTTCATCTAGACCCCACATAAAACATGGTGTGTACTCAGTGAACCAATAAAATCGTGACACCTCACGGGGTACAACTGGAAGCACAAAACTGGGAGCACCGAAGCCTCATTACCGTTCCGAGCGTAGAGCAGCCCGGTAGCCCTGCGTATCACCCAGTTCATTAGGTACCTTCCTGTGAGTCTGTGACGCCGTCAGCCGATCGCATTCTGTGCCACTGAGAGAGAAGGTACGCCGTAGCCAATACGTCCGTACGGGCCTAGCTAGAAGCCACCACGATGCCAACTCGCCGAGTCTCGCCGTTCCGCCGTTTAAGTGACGGAATCAAAAAGGAAAGCCAACAATCGACACTGGAATGTACGCGTCGCGCCAATGGAGAGTGTCCTTGACCACCTCGGCCTCAACGAACACACGGCCACGCGATCCATATACTCCCTCTGTGAACTACAAATAAGGGATAAATTTTTAGGAACGGAGAGAGCATAGGCCAGGCAACCAGGTATGCCTGGCGACCGCGGTTCGTCTTCTGCACAGTGAACAACCACAGAACACACACATGCTTCAAATCCAGATAGAAACAGTACGATTTGATGATAATGTATTAATTTTGTACACTTGTTCAATTATTCTATAACATTATTTTATCAACGACGACGATTGTTATCTGAATCTAATGTTTTATGACTAGTTAGAGGAGCGCAAATTGAGGAGGCTGCATTCTTGACAACTGTGACTACAAACAACATTTCTATGTTGAAGCTACCGAAATCCTATTTACGTTATACAATGACACAACAAAGTCTTACTGAAGAGTGAGCTTTTAGAGAAAATTGAATATGAGCATACAATTGAAAATTTCATTGCAAAGAACACTAAACCAATGATGTTATTCAGATAAATACTTTTTTAGGAAAACCCAGTAGGGTATTATATTAAGCAGATATGTAAGATATTACCTGACGTCATTACAGGTGCACAAGCTGTGCAGAGAAGAGAGCCTGAGACTAGGAAGAGAGACATCAAACTGAGTTCAGGTTTGTGGGTGCTGAATGAGCTGGGAGATTTGCCGTTTACCAGCGAAGCTCCAGAAATTAGCTTGCTCCCTGATGTCCAACAACACCCCTTGCTCGTCTCGCTCGTTATTCAGGAAAATCCTATTGTTTCTCTCTGGCCAAAGACTCCAACATACCAACGTAGCCAAGGACAGATGGCCGTTTCTAGTTGTGCTCCCGCCTCTGACTAGACCAAGGAACCATGAAAAGAGAGGGGCTGCCCAGCCTGCCATGTTTTTTGGTTAAAAGATGGAGATCGAAGGCATTGCGATAATTGGTCCCATACTTGTTTGTCAAACGAGCATTCGATGAAGAGGTGTTGACTTCTTTCGAGGTTCTTCCAGCACAAGGCACAAAAGTAGGAGTTCGGCCATCCTCTCATCTGCAGCCTGCTTGCCGTTCAGACGTGGTTTTGGAGTAGAAGCCAGGTAAAGATTTTGCAGCGCGACATAGCCCATGGCCGCCAATTGACTTATTCGGGGTAGTCAGAGGCCATGCTGCCCACAAACCATGTTAGAAAATAGGCACGCGGAAGCGACGACGGATCTACCGAGACATCGATGTAAGATCACGGATGAGACGCGAGACATGATATTTGTTAACGAGGTTCAGCAAAAGTCTACATACCCAGGACATGACTATGGGCGCTCCTCCCCAATATGTTGTCTTCGTCGTGGTTACAACAATGGCCCTCCCCTCATATTTATAAGGAGGCCGATACAGAGTCCAACACAAACTCTACACCTAACCTCTAATACAACTCAGAGTCCTAACCGTAACCAACTCGTACACAATATTCGACACATATCGAACAAACTCCATCTTGATGAATATTATACCACTTTGAATTTGTCATGCATGAACCTCCGTGTATCCGGACTTGAGTTGTCGACATCGTAGCTCACAGAGAGCCACCCGATGAGTCCAACGCCTTAGACTCATCGTCCGAAGAGAACACCGCTATCCCGCAACTCCATCTTCCATGATGCCACCTGCAACGGAACACTCTTGTAACTGGTACAAATTTGATGCCTCTCACTCTCCTATCATCACAGTCTCATCTCCATTCATGACTTTTATTGTCTTTCCATCTGGCTTAGCCCGGAATAACAGACTATCACGATGTAGAGCCCCAAGCGAAATTAGATTCCTTTGCAACTTTGGTACATGCTTAACACCTTGAAGCACATTCTCACCTCCGTCTTTAGTCTTGATCTTGATATTGCCTATTCCAATAACAGAGTGTCCCCTATCATTTCCTAGAGGTGGCCAAATGGGTCGGGCCAAACGGGCCAGCCCGAAGCACGACAAAAATGGCCCGACACGAGCACGACTCGGCCCGAAAAAATCGGGCCCAGGCCGGCCCGAGGCACGACATAGGCCGTGCCTGGGCCTAGATCTTCGGACCGTTGGGCTTGCTGGCACGACCCGATTAGGCCCGGCACGATCGGCCCGCCGGGTGGCCCGGCCCGACACGGCCCGATTAGGCCCGAATAGTGATTTTTCGGTTATTTTTATTATATTATTAATTAAAATTGGCTACGGGCCAGACCAACCCGGCACGGCACGGTATGGCCCGGCACGGCCCGAGACGCTTAAAATGGATTCGGGCCGTGCCTGGGCCTGGACCCCCGACCCATGGGCCGGCCCGACACAGCCCGATTTTTTTTCGGGCCGTGCCGGGCCCAAGTTTTTTAGGCACGAGCCCGGCCGGGCTCGGGCCGGGCCGGGCCGGCACGGACCGTTGGCTACCTATATCATTTTCTAAATAAGCTTTGCCAAAATCACCTGACTTATACGAAGAGAACCACTCCCTTTTGTGCGTTGCATGAAAAGAGCTAGCCGAATCTAACATCAATGCTTCACTTGACTGCATTTTGATACCCACTGAGAGAACATCACCGTCGTTATCCGAGTCACTCTTCGGAGTTACCACATTAGTACTTGAACCCTTCACTTTTCCTGGACAATCCCTTTTATAAATCCCCACCCCTTGTGGAAATAGCACTGCATCTTTTTCTTCTTCTTGCTCTTAGCCTCCACCTTCTCCTTTGCATTCTCACCCCTGACCAGCAAACCTTCAGCTTGAGATTCGTCCACTACAATGTTCTTCTTTCTTTGCTCTTGAACTAATAATGCTGCAGTAACATTCTCAATTTTGATGGAATCCTTGCCGAACGTTAGAGTCGTGACCGTTTGCTCATAAGATGGTGGTAACGAGCATAAAAGAATTATTGATGTGTCTTCATCATCAATTTTCACATCTAGCTGACCTAGATCTGTGATCCTTTGATTGAAAACATGGTCTGCAAGATAAGACCCTTCCTGCATCTTCAGCCTATATAATTTTTGCTTCAAATACAGCTTGGTCGTCAACATAAAATGTTTTTCCAGCTTGTCCCAAATTTCCTTTGGTGTAGTCAACCCGATGACATGGTACATGACATTGTCGGACAGATACAGCCGTATGTTTGCAGCTGCTTGCATCTGTTTCTCCTCCCACTCGTCATCCTCCATCTTAACTGGCTTTTTTGTCCTCAGAACGGACAAAAGACTTTGTTTCGTCAACAAATCTTTCACCCTTATCTGCCACAAGCCGAAGTTGCCGCTGCCATCAAACTTCACCATATCAAATCTGGTACCCGTCGGCGCCATCCGGCCTCTTACCACAAATCATCGAAAGAACCTTCGAACGTGTCACACGTCGAAGCTGCGTGCCTCCTGCACGCACAAGCACGTCGTCGCGTATCCTGCGTTCTGCCTGAACGCGCCAACGCGTACACGTGCACCTCCATCGTACACTGTTGTGCACAGCCCGCCGTTCTCAAGCCTCGTTGACTATCACGTTGCTCGCATACGACGAAGTCGATCTGCTTGATCGCCGCCCGCTGTTCGTCTTTAACCGTTGCAACCTTTTGCTGAACACGAACTGCCAACCTTTTTTCTGTGATTGATATCCCATAGACTCGCTTGTTATATATAAGCTGGATGGCACCGTATTGGTAACTGACACGAAAGGGTCCGCCGATCCTTGCTTGCTCAGAACAATATCCACCAGGAATATTTGTGTACCACGACCAGAATCCGGTTTGCATACTAGTAGGAGTCCCCAGCCAAGAGTTTACCGATCAAACCAAGCAAAGAAAGAGAAAAGTCCAACCTGCATACGTATTGATCAGTCAAGTCAAGACATAGCTGGACCCCAACTTGTTCCCATGCAGCGAACATCAATGCATGCCACAACTTTTTCCTCGTATGAGTACCCTTCGATTCCAATCTGTTCACGATATTTCCGGCGACCCCTTCCTCAGAATCCCAACTCGAGTATGCTATTAATCCACCTGTCACACGAGTAGACACCACTTCTCTGGGCTTCCGCTCATGCACGGGTATCCTCGTGTCCTGGCCACAGGCTGTTCCTGCGCACGCCAACCGTACTGGGTTCCGGAGAAAAAATACATCTCGTCGTCATCAGGCAACAGCGAGCCACACAAAAAAACCGAGTCCACCATGGTTAACACCATTGTTGTAACATCTCCATCTTAATCATGTAACAGCCCCTCCAATCAAACTGACGGTACACGTACATCAGTTAGATTGCGAGTCGAAGCTGTCGTCCTTGCCTGCGATGTTTTCTAGCCGCACCGTGGAACATGACCATCACGTCTGATTGGCTCCTATCGAACAGCAGCCTACAACCGCCATCAATCCGTTCTCCACGTCTAGACAAAACTCCATTGATGCAACTCATTAAGCGGTTTGAGCCGCCACGCTCAAAGTGTCCAACTCGACCGATCGAGTCGTCGATCGCCGTCATGCTCCGGCTTGCGCCATGTCCCTCCCGGACACCTCGTGCGAGCTTTGCGCTATGTGGAACATACCATCATGCCTGCTAACGATCTTCTGCATCACTTCTAGATCCGATCCAACCTTAGCTTTGATACCACTTGTTCGAACACGACCCAACCCGTCACGCAGATGGGCCTCTGCCGCTAGCCCAGGTCGCAACGGGCCTGCTACGCAATCAGACCCGACCAGAGCCCCAACCAAGATCCTGGGCCACATCAACCCAAAAGACTAGCCTAATAGGTGAGGTTCCATCCACCTTATATGTTGGGCTCCCCCATCATCAATATCCGATGTGGGACTAAATTTAACAATCTCCCCCGTCACACATCGGGTGGCTCATCTCCACTTCACACTCGGGTGGACACTACTCCGACAGCTAGATTTCATGTGGCCCGAGAGATCTTTCCGATGGCCCGATATCCGTGTGAGGCCTGAGAGATGTTCTAGATTTCCAACCATGACTCTGATACCACTTGTTAGAAAATAGGCACGCAAAAGCGATGATGGATCTACTGAGGCATCGATACAAGATCACGGATGACACGCGAGGCACGATATTTGTAAACAAGGTTTAGCTGAAGCCTACATCTCCTGAGCATGACTACGGGCGCACCTCCTCAATATGTTGCCTACGTCGTGGTTACAACAGCGGTCCTCCCCTCATATTTACAAGGAGGCCAGTACAGAGTCCAACACAAACTCTACACCTAACCGCTAATACAACTCAGAGTCCTAACCGTGACCAACTCGTACACAATATTCAATACACATCCAACAAACCATAGTTGGTAAGTAGATCGAGATCAGTACTTCCCCTTTGCTGTCGCAATCCAGATGATGGTGTCTGAGTTATTATCATCCGGATCAAAATTCATGTTGTTGAAGTGGTTATACAACACTTCCCCCGGATCTGCTAAGGAGCAGCCCACGGAGGTTCTTGTTCGGTAGGGCTTAGGCCTCAATCAAGTGTACGCGCGTGTGAGAGTATATGAGTCGGTGGTTTTTACGTGGTTCGGGCCGCAAGGAGCGTAACACCCTACTCCACGGTGGATGGTATTTCTAGTTTGTGTACGTGTGAGTTCGATGTTGGTTGTCCCTTGTAACGGTGGTGGTCCGGTCCTTTTATAGACAAGGTCGTACGCCTTAAAACTGGGGTCTGGGGCCCGACAGGTGGTCCCAAGATGATGTTATCCTAAAGATCTATGGCTTCTCGCATAAGCTTCTTCTAACTGTGGCTTTGAAGACTCACCGTCTTGCCACTTGAGTCGTCAGTAGCCCACGCGCCATTGTTGACAATGGTAGGGGATGTCCCATCCAACTGTCTCCGTCACCGTAAGCTAGCCACTTGGCGGAGTGGGATAGGCCTGCGACGTCTTCACCGCTATGCGATTGGTCCTAGCGGTACCTGACATTAGGTGTGCACTGCGCCATGCATCTGGGGAAGCCGCATATCTTCAATCCTTGATAGGGACAAGGTGCACCACCCTCTTAACTCTATCACTCTCCGTCCAGGGCAAGTGGCCTGAACACGTGGCAGCCTGGGAGCTCACCTCCGCGGAGGAGGCCAGGTCCCCTCTTACGGGCCACGTGGCAGCTCGGGAGCTCACCTCCTGAATAGTGCGGGGACTCTAGGGCTACATGATACGTGGTGGTGCTAGAGCTCGCATACAGGGGGTGGCCTGCCTGATGCCTCGGGCCACATGGCAGCACCGGAGCCCTACCTCACGGGGGAGAGGGATCCTTACCTGCTGGGCACGTGGTCGCTTGGGAGCTCATCTCCAAAGGGGGAGCTGAAATCTTCTTCGGGGTCTCTTGCGGGTACCAAGACCCCGTATCTGAGGTAGATGGGTCCGGGCCTTCTGAACATGTGGCGCCCTTGGTCCCTGCCTCTGCTGGAAGTCGGGGTACCTAGGCAGCTCTTGCTTGTGCGCGAGGGTACCTGGTCTGCAAGGTACCGACAGTGGCCCCTGGGTCCACCTTGGGGTGAGGCGAAAATCCCGAGGGTGGAGCCCTATCCTACTTTTCCGCATCCCTCTCTGGTTGAGGGCTTGTGGTGACGAGATCTTTGCTTGATGCAGTTTCTTTACTGCGACGGTTGCCAATGCAGCTACTGCACTTCTGCTCCTTCTACTCCCTCCTTTATGGGAACCTTCGGGTTGCCTTCTCTTGATGCCCCTTCAGGACGATCTCTTTGACAGGTGGCTTGGGCCCCGCCGTCAGGGGTGCTATGGGTTGAGCAGCGGGTTTTGACCCCTAGCAATCGACTCTGTGTGCTCGAACGCCTAACGGGGAGTTAAAAGGAAACGTTTAGGAGGAAATGTGGTTCTTCCTTACACACTCTCCAATGTTTGAGCCTTTGTCTTCCTCCTTGTGCACCGACTCTCTTCCAACCTTCATGGTTCTCGACTTCTACCCCAATGGACTCAGCCTTGCCTCCTTCTCGCATAGTTGATGTAGCACCTATGAGGCGCCTGTTTGGCTGGGAGGACAAGGCGCGACGGGATATGATCTGCCCAGGCACCCTGTCCCTGAAGTTGGAGGAGAACGAGATCGTCTTCTTCCTGGCGCATGCATACTCTGGGTTCGCTCCTCCCGTTTCCTCCTTCCTGGTGACACTCCTGGAGGTCCTTGGACTCCAGCTTCACCACTTGTTGCCTAACTCTCAGGTGGCGGCGGCGGTGTTCTCGCACTTCTGCGAGATGTTCATTGGGGTGTTCCCTTCCGTGCCAGTGTTCCGGTAGTTCTTCGTGCTGAGGCAGACTAGGAAGAAGAACAAGGCCAACTTCCTTGGTGGCTACTGCTTCCAGCATCGGGCCAACAACCCTTCAAGTACATCACCCCGCCCTCCTTTGCAAAGTGGGCCGATTGGAGGAGGGACTGGGTGATCATACAGGTCGATGCCCATTATCGCATGGTTATGCCCACCAGATGGGCAATACTTAGGAAGGATACCTGGGAGGAGCAGCCAGAGTTGGAGCAGGCCTACACTCCAGTGATGGAGAGGATCCAATTCTTGGCGGATCACAGTCTGTAAGAGTTGGCAGTGATGGCGGACTTAGTATGTCGACGCCTGGCCTCTCTCCAGCACTATTGCCGTCCTGCATGGCTCTACTTTGGGCTTCAGGATGGCACCAGGTTGCTGAGGGGTCACGACGCGGAGACGACCCATCAAGAGGTGTTTGACGTAACATCCAAGGTGTGCGATGACCCGTTGTTGCAAGACGTCTTCATCCACCCGCGCTCCTGCCCAACGCTTTGCGCAGATTGAGACCTTCAGACGAAGATTCTGAAGGAAATGCCAAATATGGATGCGATTGGTCTTGTGCTGTGGTAGGTTGGTGACGAGAGCCGGGGGCTGGCCATCGTCGACCCTCCACAGGAGTCTATACCTGCTCTAGGCTCCAAAGCATCAAGGGCGGAGGAGACACTGTCTGTCTAAGGGAAAAGAAAAGCGCTGGTCCTTGACGCAGGCAAGGGGATGGCACCAGTCCCCAACACAGGGAAGGGAAAGTCACTGGTAATCGAGGTTATGAAGGAGAAGCGCCCTCGGTCGCTGCTAAAGGCGCCGCCACAGGTGGCCTTTGCTCCAAGTCAACGTCCCCCGACATGCCCCTCAGCATAGGGTGTCGACGGTTCTTCGGGTGGAGACTCACTCCGTCAAGTGGTGGCTCCGTCAACATCTATGGTCGGCACATCGTCTAGAATCCCAACCATCAGCGCGGTCCAAGGTGCCACAGAGGGCTCTCGGAGCGTCACACCTACGGAGCCTCAGGCCAAAAGGTCTCAGGCTGACGTCGCCAGCAGCTCGGGAGGAGGCTCTGGGAGTGGCTCCGTTGGAGTCGGTGGAGATACACCGGTGCAGGGTGGCAGGATCGTTGGTGATTTCAGTGGAGGCTCCGCCAGGATGGCCTCGCCTGCCACGCCATCGTCAGGGTCTGGGGCTTTAAGGCCGCCGAAGGTGGAGGCTCGCTGGAGCTTCCGGGGACGTCGGAAAGGCATTCTTACCGCGCTTGATTTGTTATCTTGCCTGTCTTTGTTGATTGATCAGGCCTTGATTTTGATTTGCAGGGCCACGTCGGCTGTTGTGACACCCTTACCGCCGGGGTTAGTGCTCCGGAGTGCTTCAAAGACGGATGAAGAGGCTACAACTGCGCCGGCGAGGCAACATATCAAGCTTGTACAGGGGACTACTGCTCCGACATCCGTGCCCAGCGTGGATAGTGAAGCATCTTCTGCAACATCTCTCGCTGTCACGCTGAAGGCACCTCCGACTATCACACCAGAGGCAATGTCGGAGTAGACTCAGGGGCTGGGGGCCTGGCCTCCACCAAGGCTGATCCGATGGGCAGCATTTTGGGGATGATGCTGCTGCTGCTTCGGGTAGCACCGCAACTCCTACTCAGTCTCCGGGGGCAAGATCCCCGGTACTGGTGGCCTCACCTTCACCGCTTCGAGAGGAAGAGGTCCCCGAGATGATCTTTGGGCGACCTTCCCTAACTTCGATGCAGCGAGAGCGCCTCTCTGACATCTTGGACTCGACACAGTCTAGTATCCTTCTGGTGCAATCTAACCTCCGCGGGGCATAGGGGGCTCTCGCCGAGGAATCGGAGAAGCTGCGTGATGAGGGCGAGCACCTCCGAGGCTGGGAGGACCTTCTGAAGTCCAGGATCGCTGAGGCGAAGGCAAAGTACCAGAAGGAGAGCAAGGAGCTAGAGCTGAGTCACCGCTTGGTGAAGGCCATGGATGCAATGTCCCAGAAGATCCTGGCCGATGCCATGGTGGCCAATAACACGGGTGACACCCGCCTGCGCGCCTTTGAGGAGGGTTGAGAGGCCCTAGATCGCCGCAAAGCTGCTATTGCTGAGCGGGAGACTGCTATCGCCGAGCAAGAGGTGGCGGCTCAGGCGATGATGGTTGAGGCAGATCGGGATAGGCTGTAGTCGCGCCCTGAAGATCTTGATCTCCGGGAGAGAGACTTGGCGTGGGATCGGGCGCAACACTCATCTGATCGTCAGGAACTTCTCCTACGTGATCTCAATGTCCAATCCTGGGAGCTCACAGCGGAGCACCATGCCCGGGAGCTCGATCTATAGGAGCGTCAGCTGGCTCAGTGTTAGGAAGCTGAGGGTAGGGCGGTGGCATCCCATGTCCTGGTGTGCTACCGGAGCTGATACCCTGATCTGCCACTGGAGCTAGTTTTTGAAGGTCCCGTTGAAGAGCGCGAGGAGACGGCTACGACAAAGGTCAAGAATGCCGCCAAACATGTCGTCACGCAGTTTGCCAGGGATTGAGGCTGGCGGCCCATCTTTGTATCTGGGGTTCGCGCCTTTGTAAATACTCCTGAATGAATTTGAATTCATGTTATTTTGCTTGTTGGCTTGTCTTGTGCTTCTCACCTTATTGCCCCAATGCCTTCTTTGTGTAAGGTCTTGAAGAGCTTTTGATGATGTCGTTAGTTCTTGAGGGACCAACGATTGCACAGTTCATATGGCCGAAGTGTCGTCTGTTGACTTCCTGCCTATAGAACCCCCTTAGAGGCCCCTTGGTTGATGCGGTTAGTTGGCCAGGCACATCTATTACTTGATCGCGGAATGTCTTCGGGGGTTCCCCATCAAAGCAAGGGAGTTGGAGTGGATTGCTTCAGTGTCGCCCACCATCATCACAACAGCGTCGACGGCAGGCCCCTTGGGAGGTGCCAGAGATGGCTGCTCTGACGTCGCCCACCATTGTCGTAGAGATGTCAACGGCAGACCCCTTGGGATGTGCTGGAGTTGGGTGCTCCGGTGTCGTCCACCATCTTTGTAAATCCGTTAACGGCAGGCCCCTTGTGTACAGGCTATCACAAGAGAACCCTGTTAGCAACAAGAGCGAGATTGGAGAGTTTACTCACTTATCCGCGCTTGTTGCTGTCATTGACGTGCTGAGACGTCAACGACATGCCCCTTGCGAGGTGCCAAAGCTGGATGCTCCGACGTCGTCCACCGTCGTCATAGAGACGTCAATGACAGGCCCCTTGGGAGGTGCCGAAGCTGGCTGCTCCGGCGTCGCCCACCATCGTTGTGTAGACGTCGATGGTAGGCCCCTTGGGAGGTGCCGAAGCTGGCTGCTCTGGCGTTGTCCACCATTGTCATGCAAACTTCGTCAGAAGGTCCTTGGGAGGTGCTAGAGCTAGATGCTCTGGCATCACCCACCATCATCGTGGAGACATTGACGGCAGGCCCCTTGGGAGGTGCCAGAGCTGGATGCTGTGGCATCATCCACCGTCATCGTAGAGGCGTCGACGGCAGGCCCCTTTGGAGGTGCCAGAGCTGGCTGCTCCAGCATCGCCCACCATTGTCGTAGATACATCGACGACAGGACCCTTGGGAAGTGCCAGAGCTAGATGCTCCGGCGTCCTCCACTGTCGTTGTAGAGACGTCGATGGCAGCCCCCTTGGGAGGTGCTGAAGCTAGGTGCTCCGGCGTCGTCTAACATCTTCATAGATACGTCGACGGCAGACCCCTAGTGTAAGGGCTATCACAAGAGAACCCTGTTTGCAACAAGAGCGAGGCAAGAGAGTTTACTCACTTATGCGCGCTTGTTGTTGTTGTTGACGTGCTGAGACATCGACGGCAGGCCCCTTGCGAGGTGCTAAAGCTGGATGCTCCGACATCGTTCACCGTCGTCGTAGAGACGTCGACAACGGGCCTCTTGGGAGGTGCCAGAGCTGGCTGCTCTGGCGTCGCACACTATCATCGTGGAGACGTTGAAGGCAGGCCCCTTGGGAGGTGCTGAAGCTGGCTGCTCCGACGTTTCCCACCATCATTGTGGAGACATTGAAACTCTGACATCGCCCACCATCGTCGTGGAGACGTTGACAGTAGGCCCCTTGGGAGGTATCGGGTTGGATGCTCCAGCATTGTCCACAGTCGTCTTAGAGACGTCGACAGCAGACCCCTTGGGAGGTGTCGGGGCTGGGTGCTCCGGCGTCGTCCACCATCTTCGTATATACGTCGACGACAGGCCCCTGGTGTAAGGGCTATCACAAGAGAACCCTGTTAGCAACAAGAGGGAGGAAAGAGAGTTTACTCACTTATCTGTGCCTGTTGCTCTTGTTGACGTGCTGAGACATCGATGGCAGGACCCTTGCGAGGTGCCGAAGCTGGATGCTCCGGCGTTGTCCACCGTCGTCATAGAGATGTCGACGGTGGGCCCCTTGGGAGGTGCCAGAGCTGGCTGCTCCGACATCGCCCACCATCGTCATGGAGACGTTGATGGCAGGCCCCATGGGAGGTGCTAGAGATGGATGCTCTAGCGTGGCCCACCATCGTCGTGGAGACATCGACGGCAGACCCCTTTAGAGGTGCCGGAGCTGGCTGCTCCGACATGTCCACCATCGTCATGGAGACGTCGACAGCAGGCCCCTTGGGAGGTGCCGGGGCTGGGTGCTCCGGCGTCGTCCACCATCTTCGTAGATACATCGACGGCAGACCCCTATTGTACAGGTTATCACAAGATAACCCTGTTAGCAACAGGAGCGAGGCAGGAGAGTTTACTCACTTATTTGCGCTTCCTGCTGTCATTGACGTTCTGAGACATCGACGGCTGGCCGCTTGTGAGGTGCCAAAGTTGGCTGTCCTGCACATATGATAGAAAGAGGGGGGACTAGTTTGCTTGCCGGTTTACTTATTCCTCTCTCTTAGCTCTGTCATGTCTTACTGTTCTGGGCTGACACATGGGGCTTCAGTAATTCGATGCGTTGGCGCTTCGGGGTCCGGCTTCTGCTGACCTCGGGGTTTGAGCTTTCTGGCCCCAATACTTGGCCATTAGCACTGGGAGGCAGGGCGTGCATACTTAGGGTACAATACCAGGCTAAGCAGTTTACATGCCCTGTACCTCCTGCTCGGCACAAGCCTTTCCTGGGAAGCCTTCTTGCGTCGTAAGACCCTAATGATGAGAGCAGCCGGAAGAACCCCTCACACACTGCAGGTACCTCAAGCGAACCCGCCTACATTAGGACTGCATGACTTCTGCATGGGTGGGTTACAGAGCATACAACCATGCATATAAATGTAATATGCAATAAATGAGTCAAGTATGGCATGATCATAAAATTAACACTTTATTGAATGAACAATGTTTTTAAGAAAACATTAAGTAAAACAGTGATTCTTTTTATCAGAGTTCATAGGGGGAGACATGCTTTTTACAAAAGAAGGAACGGTTTGCTTCCGAATGATGAGGGAGGCAGGGTGTACAGGTTTAGGGTTCGAAACCAAGCTAAGATGACTGCACCCCGGAGCTCGGTTGTCCTTTATGCTGCTCCTAAGAATTATAAACAACCTTTTACACTGTTCTACTAATCTTTAATATTTACAATAGGGGTGACCAAAGCTCCACGGGTAGCTGTGATGGTTGTGGGGCAACCTTCTTGTCTACAGCTACTAGAGGGGCGATGAGCGAGCGTCCCTACTTCCTGCCTTGACTGCCCGCCTTGCAAGTGGTTTGAGCAGAGTCGGGACTGAGCTTGGCTGCTTTGATGGGGGTGTCAGTGCTGCTGGAGGGCTGCAGCCTGGGCGCAGCGGGTGCTCCGCACTGACACGAGCTCGGCGGAGGCTGACTGGATCCAGCACCGTCCGGGATATGTGCTGGGTCTGCTGTGAGGGCTTGGAGCTGCTCCAACGCAAACACCACTGCAGTGCGGTCTCCGCGGATCCTGAGGACACTAGAAGGGGTTGGCATCTTCAAGACGTGGTAGCCGTATTGGGCTACGGCCATGAATCAATACAGGGCGGGCCTGCCGATGATGACGTTGAAGGGGAGGCTGACATCCGCGACGCCAAAGAGGATTCTCTCCGTCCTGTAGTTGTCGGGTGTCCTGAAGGTCACCCGGAGATGGATGCTGCCATATGTGATGATTCTCCCTAGTCCCACCCCCGAGAATGGGCTCGAGGGGGTGAGCTTGGACACCAAGATTTGCAGCTGCTCGAAGGCTACACGGATGAGGAGGTTGAGGTCGGCCCCGCCATCTATCAAGACGTAGTGGATCTTGACGTTGGCAAAGGTGGGGGCGACCAGGAGGGGTACGATCCTTGCCCCAGCCACGTTTTTGGGGCAGTCAGAGGCATCGAAGCTGATCTGCGTCTCCTTCCACTGGTGGTGCAGCCCCGGAGTGGGGGTAGGGGCTATCAAAGCCACCGCACAACAAAGGTTCTTGACCGCATTCCGGGACGCGGGATCCCAAGACCCTCCAAAGATGACGTGGAGTGTCTTGCGACGCTTGTGGTCGCTGCTGGCGTCAGAGTCTTCGTGTTGGTGGACCACTTTGATGGCCCGCTCTTGCTTCTGGTACTCCATCTGCTCGTCATCGTTGGACTTGGGGTCGACCTTCTGCTTGCCCTCCCTGGCGGAAGGGGGCGCTATCCGGGCGCTGTTGTGCCCACTTATGATAGCGCTCGATGCATCTCTTGATCTCCCAGCACTCGCTCAGAGTGTGGTTGTGAGTCTTGTGCACCGGGCAGGGCTCGACGTTGTCGGTGGCAGCGGGTGGCTGACGCGAGCGCTTCTCGGATAGTGGGGGTTTGCCACCGCCGGTTGCAGCTACTGCCGCGACGGGGGACCCATGTAGCAGCTTGTTCTGGCCGCCACCCCGACTCTTGTTCTTCTTCTTGCCGTACCGGGGTAATGACACCTTCTACAGTCTGGCCGACTCCATCTACTCTGGGGGCAGTGTGGGTGTGCCAGCTGCAACCCTCAGCCGCGCGGGCACACCGGTCGGCGATGGCGAAGAGCTCGGAGACATCTTGCACATTGTGCGTGGCTAGCTTCTCGAGCATCTTCCGATCACGCACTCCCTGCCGGAACGCTGCTATGACAGAAGCATTCAAGATGTTGGGGATGGAGTTGCGTACCTGGGAGAAGCGCTGGATGAATGATCTCAGTGTCTCCATGGGTTGCTGGCGCACGGCGTGGAGGTCGAGCTCAGCGTCATGTCGCGTGCAGGAGCTACTAAAGTTTGCCGTGAACTATCAGCAAAGCTCATCCCAAGAGGTTATGGACCCCTCAAGCAGGTTCATCAGCCATGACCGGGCTGAGCTGACCAGGGCGACGGGGAAGTAGTTTGCCAGGACGGGCTCGTCCACTCCTGCAGCATGGAGCATCATGGTGTAGTACTGCAGGAACTCTGCTGGGTTGACGCTCGCATCGACCTTTCTGGCAGGTGTGGCCGGAACTTGCGTGGCCACGTCTCCGGTCGACGGTATGGCACCAATGCCATGCACCCTCTGACTGGCTTCACCGAAGAGGCCTACGGGACAACATATGCCAGGGGGGTTTGTTGCGCCACGTGTGGCTATTGTGGGACCTGCTGTTGTGGCAGGTACTGCTATGACACCTGGTGTACAGGGTAGTGAGGGGTGAATTCGACCCAACGTAGTCCCGGTTTAATGGCGGCAGTGGAGGTTTTACCTGTGGTGATCCTCGGACGGAGGACTCCTCCTGTTCTGGCCTTCGAGGCCCGTACTCGGCATCGAGGTTGCGCTGTCTCTCCCGCTGCCGCTCGATGATGACGCGTCCATCTATCTGAGCTTGACAATGGTCTAGCTCAGCCCTCAGGTCCTCTTTGGGAATTTTGCCAACGCTGGTAGGCCAGGTAGATCTGGAGTCGGTGGTGCGACAGTTGATGGACTGCGTGCGCGATAGCAACACATGACGTATCCCTCTGTTGGGAGAGATGATGGCTGCAACGATGAAGTGGTCGATGTCTTGGACCCACTGCTGAGCCACTCCCTGGGAAGCGTTCAACAACAGTGGGTGGTGGAGAAGAGCCGTGGCTGCTGCCAAAGCGCTCTCCGGGCTTGCTGTCGGTGGCGTCGAGGGAGCCGACTGGGCTGGGATGTGTCCCGACGCATCATCCTGGCCAGTCGTACCTGCACGGGGGCATGGCAGACTAGACAGTGCTGCTCGTGCGACGGATCTGGTCACCGGACGAAGGCCGCGAAAACTGCCTTCCACAGGCCTGCTGAACACTATGATGGTCAAAACGCTACCACTTTTTTGAGGGAAAAAGCCCCTTCTTGGCGCGCCGAATGTTGAAGTGTTTATGCAACACTTCCCCTGGATCTGCTAAGGAGCAGCCTACAGAGGTTCTTGTTCAGCGGGGCTTAGGCCTCAATTAAGTGTACGCGCATGTGAGAGTATATGAGTCGGTGATTTTTACATGGTTTGGGCCGCAAGGAGCGTAACACCCTACTCCACGGTCGATGGTATTGCTACTGTGTGTATGCGTGAGTTCGATGTTGGTTGTCCCTTGTAATGATGGTGATCTAGTCCTTTTATACACAAGGCCGGACGCCTTACAAGTGGGGTTCGGAGCCCGACAGGTGGTCCCGAGGTGATCTTATCCTAAATATCTATGACTTCTCGCATAAGCTTCTTCTGACATGGCTTTGAAGACTCGCCGTCTTGCCGCCTAAGTCATTAGTAGCCCACGCGCCGTTGCTGACAATGGCAGGGGATGTCCCATCCAACTGTCTTTGTCATTGTAAGCTACCCACTTGGCAGAGTGGGATAGGCCTGCGGCATCTTCACTGCGATGCGATTGATCGTAGCGATACCTGATATTAGGCATGCGCTGCGCCATGCGTCTGGGGAAGCCGCGTATCTTCAATTCTTGACAGGGACAAGGCACACCACCCTCTTAACTCCCAGACTCTCCGTCCAGGGCAAGTGGCCTGAACACATGGCAGCTCGGGAGCTCACCTCCTGAATAGTGCGGGGACTCTAGGGCTGCAGGATACGTGGTGGTGCTGGAACTCGCTCATACTGGGGGTGGCCTGTCTGATGCCTCGGGCCACATGGCAGCATCGGAGCCCTACCCCACGGGGGAGAGGGATCCTTACCCGCTGGGCACGTGGCTTCTTTGAGCTCATCTCCAAAGGGGGATCTGAACTCATCTTTGGGGTCTCTTGCGGGTACCCCAGACCCCGTATTTGAGGTATATGGGTCTGGTCCTTCTGAACACGTGGCGCCCTTGGTCCCTGCCCTTGCTGGAAGGCGGGGTACCTAGGCGGCTCTAGCTTGTGCGCGAGGGTACCCGACCTGCTGTGTACCAACACGTGTCCTCGAGCAACATCCACAGATCAACCATTTGGCGCAGTAAGGGCATCGTGAGGTTATGAGCCATATCATGGATCCGAACTTGTCCTTGCAATGCCTCTGCAACTGTGCGCCCTTTCCGCTTGCAATGTTGAAACCTGTGCGGCAAGGGCGAAGAGGGTTGTATCTGACTTGTCCAGAGGTGGTTCAGAGCAGACCCATGGTTTATGTGGAGCTTCCAACTGTACCATATCAAGCGTAATCTTAGGGCTCTCTCGGATCCCAGAGGTTCACAACACCAAGCTCGCCAGCTGCCACTGGTCTACAGACTCTTTGCCAGTTAACCTTTGCTTTGCCCCCTTGGCATTCTTGAGTACCGGACCATAAAAAATTGTGCCTTATTAGTTTGTCAATATCTTTGATGATTTTTCGGGACTTTAAGAGCTGTCTATGCGTACACTGGTAGCGCAAACATAGTTGTACAAACCTGCTCTCTTTGAACTCCAATGGAGAGAAGTTTTCCTTGCCATCCTTCCAGCCTTTTTACCACTTTGTCCTTGATGTACTGCATGTTGTTTAAGGCGAGGCAACTCAGCGTGATAGGGAGACTCAAATATGTCACAAGGAATTGCAGTCCCTACCCTGGGAAGTTAGCTAACACATCATTGACAACATGGTCATCAGACTGTACTGCCGAGACATAACTTTTGCTATCATTCACTCTCAGGCCTGTTGCATATCCAAATCTGGACACTGCTTGCAGTACAAAGTCCAGCTCGGAATGGTGCGGGTTGAAGAACAACAAGGCATCATCGGCATAAAGTGATATCCTTGATATTGCAGTCCTAGCTCCCAACAGAGACATATGCCCTTCTTGCGATGCCAGTCGAAAGATGGCTTCAATGGTGTCGAATGCTATGATGAAGAGGTAGGGGGAGAGACGGTCACCTTGGTGCAACCCTCTCCCATGTTCAATCCATGACCCTGGTACTCCATTGAGAAGGATTGTCGAAGAGGCCGTGGTGAGCAGTGCTACAATCCAATTCTGCCATCTAGGGAGGAACCCTCTGCGCTTTAAAAGTTTAAGTAGGTACTCCCATGATAGCGTATCAAAGGGTTTGGAGATGTCTCATTTCATGAGCATGAGCTGCTTCCTTTGCTGATGATATGACCTGGCCATCTCACGTACAGGAAGCTGTCTTGTATGCAGCGTGTTGAGCTGAAGCCTAGGACATATATAAGCGCGTAACAATAACCAAGAGCAGAACATCTCTTACCTGTGCTCTCCAGTGCAGAACTGCCCAAAAACAAACCCCCAAATCAGGTACTAACACTATGGCTATTACTATCAACAACTCAATTTTAAATTTCAACCCTCTCCACCAAGCATCCATATATAACAACATCCTGCAAACAAAATAGGTACTTGTCATCGTACTTTTGTTTAGACTAGAAAACGACTCACTTTCAGAGTTTGTGCAATCTTCATTCCAAGTAGTCCACAACGACCTGAACTGAATGAAGCTCAAAACCAACTGAAAACATCATGGGACAAAAGGACGAGCAGCATTCTTTTGTTTTCTCTTGTTTATTTCATCATGCTTACGCTATAAAATTTACCTTGAGCTTCCTGAGGCACTCGTTCTCCTCCTCCAGCCGAGCGATCTTGTTCTCCAGCTCATTGGTGTATGCCTAAGGTGCAGCAAGACAACCAACCTCCCCTATTAGAAATCCATCTCCCAAATCTCTAGTAACTTGGATTAGAACGGCAATCGAAATAGGGATAATGGCCAACCTGCTTCCTGGCTCGGGACCTTGCCATGGACTCGCAGTTCGTGAACCCCACGAGTTCCAGACACATGGCGGCGAAGTTGGGTGCGGACAAAGGCAGCGACTCAGCCACGCCCTGCGCCAAGATGAACAGGAATGTCGGAACCCGCACCACGTCCTTGGCTTCTCGGACAATCTCGCAAACCATGGCCGTGACCGCTTGAGCGTGACGATGATGTTGAATGCGAGCCGCCAGCCGGGGATGCTGAGGAAGCTGGCGTTGGTGGCGGAGTGGCGTGATGGGATGAGAAGAGAGGCTGAGGCTGAGGCGGCTTGATGAGGAGGCAGGGTAGTTTAGGGTGTGTTTGGTTCCCTGTATTGGTTTGGATTGAGTTGGATGGGATGATACAATTCAATGTTTGGTTTACAGTTAGGGTGGATGAAGTCATCCCAAGTACGGAAGAGTAATGTATATCAACAGTCCCTGAACTTGTTTGAGTGTGTCATTTAGGTCTACAAACTTTTAAAGTGCATATTTGAGTTTATAAACATGTTATAGTATGTCATTTAGGTCCAATAATCCGAAAATAATCCGAAAATACTATTGATATAACTATTTCTCAAGCTTACTTTTTTTATATTTGATCTCTCTCTAAATCAACGTTGTTATCATAATTCATATTGAAGGCTAAAAACGCAGATTTAAAGAGCGAAAAAATATGAAAAATAATGTTCAAATAACAGTTATATCAATAGACATAGGAGTATTTTTCGGAACTTTGGACTTAAATGACACACTTTAACAAGTTAATAAACTCAAATATATACTTTAAAAGTTCGTGGACCTAACTAATGCATCCAGACATGTTTAAAGATCATTGATGCACCTTACTCAGTACAGAATATTTGGACTAGATGCTGGATGAGCCAATCCCAAAAAATCAGCCAGACAGAGCTGCCCGCGCCTTCCGAGCTTGTCTGTGATCCTCCTCGCACATGGGCCCCCCTCTATGGCCGTTGCTCGACGACTGGCAAGGCAGCGTGCGGACGAAGCTGACAAGATGAAGCCAGCGATATGGTGCGGATCCGCGCGGATGAAGGGGAGAAGGTGGTGCGGATCTGCGGCGGCCGCGATGTGGACTCCGAGGAGGACGACGGCAACTGAGATGTAGAAGTTGGCGGTGCCAGCATCGACTACGGGGAAGGAGTCACTCCTCCTCTGAAGACGAAGACCGGCCGCAGCATGTCACCCCCGCCAAGCACAGCTCGTGCTCCCGGGGTAACTAGCCAGAGTGCGAGGCGAAGCACTGAGAGAGAGATAGAGAGAGAGAGAGAGAGAGAGAGAGAGAGAGAGGAAAAGAGCAGCGCGATTAGGGGCAGCCGCGACATGAACTCGAAGTAGAACGACGGCTGTGGAGCAGCTTCTTGCAATAGCCACCGAGAGAGAAGAAAGGGACGACACGGTTGAGGGCGGCGTGATGGAGGCAGAGGTGAAGGGCCATGGGCGGAGACATCCATGGAGGCGGAGGTGCTGTTCTGGTTGGGCATCAGTCAAGGTCAGGTACGAGTAAGAAGGAAGAGTCCAAATATACAGCTCGGGGAAGGCTTTGGATGGTATGGAAACAAATAGAGAAAAAGGAAAAGAGAAAGAGAAAAGAAAAGGAAAAGATATGAAATAGAAGGAAATACGAGATAGGGGAAAGGAAAGAAAAAGGAATTAAAGCCAAAAAAAAGAAAGAAACAATTGCAAAATATAGAATGAACATCGAAGAAAATATAGAATAAAATCATTTAAGGAATCTTATCACCAATGATTATTATATTACTGTTTGACATTCATATTCAGGCAACAAAACATTAATTTGGATCATCTAATCCATCTTTCATCCAACCTACCAAACAAAAAATGGGATCATCCAATCCATCTAATGAAATATTAACTTGGATCATCCTGTACACAAGAAACTTGGATGATACTATCCAATCCAACTTTGACCTCAAACCAAACGTACCCTTTTATTGAGCAGCTGCGCTAAGTTTTGAAGTGTGAGGTTCTGACCGGTTGTACCGAGAGTATTTTTGTAAGCAGCTTCTCTACCCCACGAAAATAAATGTTACTAAAATAACCCATACTTTTGTGAGCCTTTTTGCTGACCCACGCAAATCATTTTCGTGAACCAATTCTGGCCCACGAAATATTGTTTATTTTTGTAAACTGGAATTCTGGTACACAAAAATATATTTTATTTTTGTTAGCCAATTAGAGCTCACAAAAATAATTTAAACCCACGAAAACAATTTGTTTTCCTGTAGTGTATCCGGCATTCCTATGAAGGGGGACGATAGTACATGAGTACATACACTACAGGAAAACAGATAATTAACAACAGTCGAAATTATTTGCGACGGTGCCATTGTTTTTAATTTAGTTTTCAAGGGCTAGAGGCAGCCGTCGTGAATAAGTCCATTGTTTGCGATGATAGATGTAGGACGTCGAAAACTAGGTCTCGGGGTTTTATTTTCGATGGTAAACTGCCGTTCTTACGAGGCCATCGTCAACTTGAGCCTAATACCCGGCCCACTCGAGCCATTATTTGCAACGGTAAACCTAGACCGTCGAAAACTTGGTCTCGGAGTTTTATTTTCGATAGTAAACCGTCATTCTTAAGAAATCATCGTCAACTTGGGTCTAAAACCAGGCCCACCCGAGCCTTTATATGTGACGGTTAACCTAGACCATGGTTAACAAGGTCAATATTTGCGACGGTTGACCTAGGCCATTGAAAACAAGGTCTCGGTGTTTTATTTTCGACGGTGAACTATCGTTAATTTTGACCTAATACCCGGCCCACCCGAGCTCGATGGTTCATCCTGCTCACACACTCGCGCCGCTGCGCCTCACTTAGCTCGCGTTCGGCGTGTCATCGCTGCGCCTAGCTAGCATTGTTGCTCGTCGCCATGCCCTCCCTCGCCACCGCGCTCGCTCACCGCTGCATGCCCTCGTCATCACCCTCTCTTCTACCTTCACGGTAAGTAAGTCTTCACTCTCTCTCCCTCCACAGCGGTCGCCACCTGAGCCCCCCTCTCACCCATCCGCCTCACCCGAGACCTTTGCCCTCCTCTCACCCGAGAACCCCCCTTCATGAACGCCGATGAGCTCCCCTCCCTGAGCCCCCACCCTCGCCCGTTGGCCTCACCCTCCCTTCCCCCTCCCCGAGCCCCCCCCCCCCCCCCCAAACTGAGCCCCTCCCCCTCCCCGAGCCTACCCGCCTCACCCGCCGGCCTTCACCACTCCCTATCCCTACCCCCCCCCCCCCCCCCCCCCCCCCGACCCTCACCCGCTAGCCTCCACACCCCACCCCCGACCCATTCTCCACCCTTCCTCCTCTCCAATGCTATGCAATGCCATGAATTGTTGATTGAATTGTTAATTACATGTTAATTTGTAAGCTGGAATGGAATTGTGAATTACATTAATTGAAGTGTTGACTATATCATGCAATGGAATTACATATTAATGATTGATATAATTGTTCTAGTTCTTGTTTAATTGATGATTACATGTTAATTGTCGATGATGTTGTGCAATGCAATGTTAATTGTGCTATGCAATGTTCTTTCTATGCAATGCTAATGCTATTTTAATTGTTCTTGTTCTCTTTTATTTGTCAATTACATGTTAATTGGTGATTATGCTATGCAATGTGAACCGGTGATTATGCTTTGGAATGTCAATTGTGGATTAATTTTTTGATTAGTAGTGTAATTGTTAAAACTGTGTAAGTATTACATTGATTGTTGAAGTGCTTAATAAGTATATAAATAGTCAAGCGTGTCCAAGTCGACATAGGCTGTTTAGGGTCCGACCTGACATGATCCGTTTAGGGCCCCGTCCGACACAATTGTGACGTATGCATCGACACCACGGAGGCGAACGGTGATGGTGAAGACGTCAATCACCCAAGCTTGCATTGACGGTGGATCCGGACATTGAAGTGTCATCTCTGACCAACTCCCCCCTCTCTCTTGTTCTTTCCTTTCTTGTAAATGACTCAAAATGAAAATGATTAATATAACCTATAGAAATGTGTCACCTTTTTCGAATCAGCACCTATCACATGCGATAGGTATGTGAGGCATGCAAGTTCAGAATTTTCCCTTTTTGGACAACCTGGGAGTGATCGGGGGCATTCTTATGATGCGTTAGGTATAGGGTCTAGATCCGGACGTGATTTGGACAGCGTAACCCTCATATTCTGCGTTGCACCATTTTTGGGCGTGCGGGTTGAGAATAGCGGGGTTATGATGCCGAAATTTCTTTCGGATTTGGGACCTCATGTATCGTTGTAAGCACGTTCCCTCGATCACTCTTAGGTGAGTTTATGACCTATCTGTCTAGTTGTAGGGCCGTGAAATAACATCAAAATTAAACTAATAATGATTTGTCTGCTCTGAAGGTATACCCTCAAACATAGTTGAAGACCGCACTTGTATGTATACTGATTGGAAAAAGGATGGGAGTCACTCAGATGAGTGGTTCACCAAGACAGATGCTTTTATACAACGAACTTTTTTGTTGTAAAACAACAGTAAATGCAAAAATTCGAAGTGTTTTGATAATGTGACGTTTACGTTCAAATTGTGTCGAAACCGTTTGATGCAACATTATGATGCGTGGACCTTTCACGGTGAGACACCTTCTCAAGCCATAGAATATCGAGAGGAGACTGACAGCACGAAGGTCGATAGGATGGACGAGATGCATGAAGCCTAAATCCTGAATTCACAGAGGATCCTTCTACAAGGAAGGCTAAAGCGCTCTTCACGCTTCTCAAAGCTTTAGAAGAGCTGCTGCATTAACACAAACCGTCCACACTTTCATGACTAGACTTATGACAATTAATTCTAAGTATTTCTTCTCTAATAATGGCGACAACGATCTCATCAAATTGATCAATGATATCCTTCCACAAACCCATAAAGTGCCTAAAGATATGTATCAGTCCAAGAAATTGATTTCTGGTCTTGGTATGAAATATGAGAAGATTGATGTGTGCCAAGGCAACTGCATATTTTTTGGAAAGAGCATGCCAACGAGGACAAGTGCTTAAAATGTGGTAAAGAAAAATTTGTCAAAGTTGTTTTTTTTTGACCAGGAAAAGCTGCAAGGGAGAACCCTGACAGCATTGAAATAATATAAATTCAAAAATAGAGTTTATTTACAAAGGCACAACAACACTTGACTAGGTGTTCCAGAGAGAGGAACAACCCTTACAAGCTATGTAGCCATAGTAGCAAACACTCCCTATCATCCGACTTAAAGCAACAAGCTTGAAGTTTGATGGAGGCAATGAAGGATCTCCTCCAGGCAGATACAGTTGGGGGGAGTTTCTAAAAATGAAGTTGTTTCGAATAATCCAAATCTCCCAGGCCGCTATAGCAAAGATCTCCATGAATGCCCGACGACTCCAGCTGTGCTTGGCCTTCTTCAGAGTGTCGAAGAAAGGGATGTCATGATCCCAGTGAATCCCAATAACATTCCAACATTCCATGCTGAAGGGACAACTAAAGAAGAGGTGATAAGTGAGCTCTTCAACATTCCCTACACAAAGAACGCATGTGTAGTCATTTCCCTCGATGGCTATGTTCTTTCGCTTCAAGAGATTCCGTGAATTCAATCGATCTCTGAACAAAAGCCACATGAAGATTTTTATTTTCTTGACAACCCACGAAGCCCAAATCCAGCTGAAGGGGGTTGGTGGCTTAATGTGTTTGAAGCAGCCATTATATATATTTTTGGAGCTGAATACCCTTACTCCAACCGCCGGGCTCCATATATCATGTGGTTGGTCCCTGAGAGAGACCTCATGCAGCAACAGTTCAAGGTTTGCTAATTCTAGCAGGGCCTCGTCTGACAGCTGTTGAAAGAAGTGAAGTAGATGATCTGGCCTACCAATGAATTGTGCCATTGAGATGTTAGTTTTTTTTTTTTTTGCAAATGAGTATAGTCTAGGCATGCCCCTTCTCAGCAGATGCCCTTCCCAATGATCCTGCTAGAGCCGAATCGTGTCCCCTCTCCCAACTTTGACCTGAAAGTTCTTGAGAAATGAGTCAGATAGGCTCACTACATCCCTCCACCAGAAGGACCCCTTGCCTTTTGTGCTGTGCGGCGGCTTTCTATTGTTGCAGTATTTTTGATAAATGAGTTGAACCCAAGGAGTGTCATCGTTGTTATAGATTTTCTAGAGAAATTTCATGATCAGGGCTTCATTCATTTTGAAGAGGTTTTTGAGACCCAGCCCCCCATTTTCCTTTGGGGTTGTAACCTGATCCCAGGCCACCAAGGGCCTACCTGTACCTGCTACATCCGAGCCTCTCCACAAACATTGCTTTCTAGCTCTATCAATTGCTTGAATGATCGAGTTTCTCAGCTTGATGGTGCACATGGCATAGATAGGTATGGCGGATATGATACTGTTGATGACTGTGCATCTGCCGGCCATGGACAGCCAAGTTGCTGCTCCGGTTAGCTTCTTTTGTACTCGTGAAATGAGCCCTTCAAAGGAGTCTGCTTTGGGCCTGTCAAGTCCCATGGGCAGTCCCAAGTATGTGAATGGGAATGAACCTATGGTGCAGCCCAAGGTGGCTGCTAGGACTGTGGCCTCCACTTCATCAAGGTTGATTAGCATTAAGCTTGATTTCCCCCAATTCACTTTTAAACCTGTCGCCCCTCCCAAGGCTTGCAATAAATTTTTGAGGAAGAAGAGCTCTCTCTGATTAGCTTTGAGGACTAAGATGGTTTCATCTGCATATTGGACCACCGGAAATTCGGCATTTGTTCCTTGGAGTAGTGGTAATGACAGAAGACCCAACTCCACTGCTTTGTTGATTGAGATCTGCAGGAGGTCAGCTGCCAATACGAAGAGGAGGGGGGCAGGGGATCCCCCTGCCGGACACCTCTACTGCAATGGAATGTCTTTCCTGGGACCCCATTAACATGTACTGAAGAGGTAGCAGTTGAGAGAATGTCTGCCACCCACTTGATCCACTGCTCATGAAACCCCATGACTCGCAGCATAGATAGAATGAAGCCATGTTCAACCTTATCAAAGGCCTTTTCAATGTCCAATTTGAGTACTATGATACCTGTATTGGATTTTTTGCATTGATAAAGATATTCGTACACCCATGCCATACAATCCTGAATGGTTCTTTTTTTTATGAAACCATATTGATTTCAGTGAATGATGCTTGTGATGACCTCCTGCAATCAGACTGAGAGGATCTTAGCGATCAGTTTGATAGTGGAATTCAACAGTGATATGGGTCTGTAATCTGTGACTCTGCTGGGGTTGAGAACCTTTGGGATGAGAGTGATTAGTGAGCTGTTTAACGGTTGGAGGCTGATATTGCCATTGAAGAAGTCTGAGCAGAGCAAATATATGTCTCTCATCAAAAAGTAATGGCTCCTGTCGCACAGAAGCAACCTTGCTACTTGCCTGTCACACCTCAATTGAAGTGTAAGACACATGAGGTGGCACAAAAAAGATGTACATGAAAACAACGGAATGATGGTGCACCCGTCCGATGGTGAGGCATGGAAGGAACTTGATCGCTTCGATCCAGATGTCGCCAATGATGCAAGAAATATTCGCATCGGGTTGGCCACTGATGGCTTCTCAATGTTCAGTACAAATGTCACACCATACTCTTGTTGGATGGTGTTCGCTATTCCGTATAACTTACCACCATCTCTTTGTATGAAGTATGAGTTCATATTCCCTTGCCTTATCGTACCTGGACCGAATCATCCTGGTTCATGACAGAACGTGATGTTGAAGCTGTTGATTGAAGAGTTAAAAACTTCCGGATTGACTACATAGCCTCCTTAGGCAATGGAAACTTGAAGGTGTCACAATACTTTGCCACCGCCACACCACCAACCGGCTCTCCACCTTTGGCGATGTCCAATATCATCATGTGTCAAAGCGAAGGTTTGTGAATAGTTGAAACTATGGAGGGGTTTGCTGCTTTCCTCGTGCTATGCCTCCTCGGCCTAGTGAGGCGGAGCGACGAGCTTTGGCCTTCTGTTTCAACTTCGGTGGGAGAGGCACGATGGGGGCCGACGGTGTCTTGAAAAGCTTAGAAAAGAATTGTGTAGTGCCGAGCCTCCATTCTGAAGCAACGTCAAGGGAGGGCGGGGGGGGGGGGGGGGGGGTCTTGGTGTTGCCACCTGGGTTGGTGATGGGGATCCAGGGAGCAACAGCCAGAGCAGCTGCAAGCACTGGTTCGGCTGAAGGTCCCTGAGCCCTTGTCTCTGGCATAGCAGAAGTAAGTGCACACATGAGATCGAATAGTGCATTAGCACGTTGCTTTGGGCCTTGCCTTTCACAGTGGTCAGGGTTGCTGATGTGTGGGTCTATGGGAAGACCCCAAGCCACCTTTGCCTCTTCTAGCATTGGATTAAACTCTCAAGGGCAGTCTGTTGAGTCGCACTTGGCAACTGGAGGTATTCCAGACTTTGAAGCCCGGGTGAGGATTTCTTCTGTTGGTGGTGCACACAGCACGGTTCCAGCACTGGGGAGTTCCTACGCCTGCCCCCACCCAAGTGCTCACGAGAGCGCCCTCTGGTATCCAGAGAATATGATTTGCCACCCTGGTGATCTTCAAGTACCGATCCCAGATGCTTCAAGAGAGCATTTAGGCTGCATGGAAGCATTGTTGCTTCCTTGCGCATGGTTAGTTGCACCCCTCCGGCCAAGGACCTCCTGAACACCCCCACGTCTTGGGGAGTCCACCACTCGCTTCACCTAAAGGAAGCATTTTAGGCAGGGTCGCCATCAGAGGAGTGGGAGGAGTCCAAAGAGCCACCACCATCTGAGCTTCCCCCCGATGATGATGTCGGCAGGTTAGGGTCAACCGGTGAGTAATCAAGATAATGGTCCAGGTGTACGAGAATCACCCTCCTCAGCCAGGTTGGAGGTTCTGTCACAACTTCTATGAGGGGAGGAGCATCATGTTGGCTCGACTGACCAGAACCTCCAGGGAAGAAAGTTACTTCTTTTGACAGTGGCAATATGTTCGAGTTCTTAATCTACCCGTCCATCTCACTGCCATGCTCCAAAGACCAGGGGTAGAAGCGATGCGGTACCCCTGCGACGTGGATGCCCACCGAGTGAAGTGAGTGGTCCCGGTGCTATGCCTGGCTGAACCGGACCAAAAAGTCTATGAGACGGTGCTTGGAGGCCTGTATGGTCTCGTGAGGGACACAGAGCTGGTGGTGCAGCACCGCAGCAACGTCCGCGGCCGACGCCCTTCTATAGCCACCCACGACCGAGAGGAGGAGATCCTGGCGACACAAACGATTGAGCTTGTTGGTCATGTGGCCCCCAACAATGACAGCAGCTTGGCCAGAGCACAGCTGGTGCCCCGGCGCACGCACCACGTATCTCCCCCGCGGCATCGGAGCAGGGCGAGGAGATTGAGTCACAACAACAGAGGCGAAGGAGCGATTCGCTGTGACCTGCTTCGTAGGGGAGGGGAGGGGCTGGATGTTGAGCTGACTCTGGATGTTGGGTGGGGGGCAAGTGAGGCGTGGGTGAATGGGTCTTCGCTTGTCTGAGGATGGCGGGATAGAGCATCACTTAGATATATGACCGAAGTGCAGGCAAGTCCAACAACGTGGTGTTTCCCTGCACTGAGCCACCGAATGGTCAAAGGAGAAGTAGCAAAAGCATCGACTCTTGAGAATGGGCTGGATGTCAACAGGGAGACTATGACAATGCGGCGCTCCCATGCCGCCACCCAGCCGCAATCTAGAGGCGGCCTGACGAGGGGAGCGCTTTCGCTGAACCACCGTCCAACACAAGGACAGTCCAGGTTCTTCTGGCAAAGTCCCACTGTAAGAGGCTCCAGCAGCGCGAGCAGCAGGACTAGGATGGCGATGCAACGAAGGAGTAGGGCAAGGCGTCGGTAGGATTCCTGGCGGGAAAGTTGACTTTAAGGGAGGAGGAACAAGGATCGAGTGGAGAGCAGCAGGTCTGGCAGCTGCCTGGCAAGCAGGTCGAATAGGTAGTCTAGGAAGAGAGCAAGCTATGTGAAAGTGCATCTAGTATCCCCGTGAGTTTTGGATGATTGATGACGATAATTAAGTGAATAATGAGCTCAGATGATTTTAAGCACATGTGTGGACTTGATTGGAGCGCGTAACCCTCAATAAAGAAATGGATTAAAAACCTATGTCGACAACTCGAAGAGTAGAAACTAGGGTTTCTCTTGTGTTGAGTTTAGACTAGCACTAGTTGTAGAAGGGTGTGTGTGAAGTGCATTGAGATTAAAGTCGGGAGCTCAAAGCAGAATTAGAGATAAAACCTCTTAACAGAAGTGTGTTTGAGTGCCCTGTCAGGAGGGCCGGACTTGTCCGGCCGGGAGGCCGGACTAGTCCGCTCCTTGTCGGCTTAGTCCGGTTTTGGGCGGACCAAGAGGTCCTGACTGACTTCAGACTTGTCCATCTGGGGACAAACTAGTCCGTTGTTGTCTTGGAGTGAAGTTTTGGGACTATCCTGGAGGACGGACTAGTCCGCCCTGTTGGCCGGACTAGTTCGGGCTTGCCAGACTAGTCCGTTTTAAGACGGACCAAAAGGTTATGTCTCAGTTCGGACTAGTCCGCTTGAGTACGGACTAGCCCGCCTTGCTGAGTGAGCAGCGCGGTTGCGACTAAGTTCTGGAGGACGGACTAGTCTGCCTGAGAAGCCGGACTAGTCCGGTCTGTCCAGACTGGTCCGTTTTCACCTGGACCAAAAGGTCCTGTGTGAGATCGGACTAGTCTGTTTTCAGGCGGACTAGTCCGTTGTTAAGTGATCGTTTGAATTTGAAAATTTGGCGGGTGGCGTGACGATAGCCGCGTAGTGCGGCAGTTGTCGAGACCTGAATAGAGGTCAGTGGTCCCAACTGGCCGAACTTGTCTGGGCCAGAGGCCGGACTAGTCCGCCCTTCTGCTGAAGTCAGCAGAATGGGCTTGGGACTTCAATAAATAGAAGAGCCCCAACTTCATTTGAATCTCTATGGAACCCTAGCTCTGCCACAACATTCCAAGAGCCATTCTAAGCCCTCTCTCTTGCTTACTCACCCTCTTGAGTTGATTCTAGAGTGGATTGGGGATTGGTGAGGAAAATAGAAGGAAGAACTCTTTTCTTGGCTCTCGGTTTGATCTCTTGCACTTGTGTTGAGTCTTTGTGATTCGTTTCTTTAGATAATCTTTGTGTTTGTTGATCATATTCGTTGTGGGAGCCTCAGATTGTGAGAAGCCCCATGAATCTTGTATTGGGCTCTTTGTGATAGTGGAGAACCGAGTTTGGCCTTCGAGGCAAACTTGGTGAGGAAAGGGTTGTTTAACCCGGTCCTTTGAGGACTCCTCAACGGGGACGTAGATTCCTGAGTGGAATCGAACCTCGGGATAAATCCTTGTGTCACTTGTGTGCTTTACTATTAGTTCGTTGCAAAAATCGTTCTAGAGTTAGGTTTACCATTAATTGCTCATTCTAGTAATCTTTGCCTATATCTTGCTATCCATCGTGATTCACTTGTCTTTATATTTGCGAGTATTAACTTGCTTATCCTTTTGCATTTTGTTTCACGAAAATTCATTTAAAACTCATTAGAACCTCGTTCTTAGTCTCCCTCTGCAGGCTGACGGAACTAGTCCGCCCCTTAACGGGACTAGTCCGACCCCTGGTATTGACTTCGTTTGATTAAGTCATTTCAGGTCAATTAAGCCTATTCACCGCCCTCTAGGCAAATTTCAATTGGTATCAGAGCAGGTCTCTCCATCAAGAGTTTAATCACTCGGAGAGAAGATGGCCGAAGTGGGAAATGAAGAGTACTCGACCAATGATGTCCAAGTCACACAAGAGGAAATCGTTGTGTACAAAGATAAGCCAACAAATGATGAAGAAACTCGCCAACTCTAGGCAAGACTTCGAGAGAAGTTGGTCATCACAAAGATTGACACTCCACATCCACAAAGAAGTTTCACACAAAACTACAACCTACAAGGCTTCAACTATGAGCGTTTGTCCTCCAACAACCACTACCTATCCATCCCTTTGGGGAAGCCTCCTCAATTTGATGGAACTGATTATGGGATGTGGAAGAACAACATGAAGATCCACCTTGTGTCCTTAAACCCTGCCATGTGGCATATTGTGTTGACCGGGGTACACATCCCAAGGAACGAAGAAGACATCATTCGGAGCAAGTCGTGCTTCTCCACCGCAATGCTCAAGCGGCCAGAGTGATCATCTCATCTCTATCACGAGATGAGTTCAACCGAGTAGATGGGCTAGAAGCGGCCAAGGATATATGAGACTCTCAAGCCGACCCATGAAGGAAACCGGATCGTCAAGGAGGCAAAGATTGAGCTCATTGAACGAGAGCTTGGGAGATTTGCCATTATGGATGGTGAATCTCCCCAAGACATGTACAACCAGCTCATTATACTCATCAATAAGAGTAGGTCCTATGGCTGCACAAGGTGGACTGAACATGAGGTGGTAAAGAGGATGATTTGGACATTCATGCCTAGAAACGTCTCTCTTTGCTCCATGATCCGAGAGAGTCCGGGTTTTGCCAAAATGATCTCGGAGGAGGTTCTTGGAAGAATCATCAACCATGAGATCATGAAAAAAGAGGCGCTCTTCTACAATGAACTCCAAAGGTTCACTGCCTCAAAGATGAAAAATGTTTCTCTCAAAGCAACATCCTCATTCAAGGAGAAAGAAGCTAGTGATGAGGAGAGCCTTGACATCGATGAGGAAGAGGCACTCTTCATCAACAAATTCAAGAGGATGATGAGAAGAACAAAAGGAGGTTACAACCATGATGGAAAAGACAAAGAAAAGTCAAGGCCTAAGACGAGGAGAGCATGTTACAACTGCAGCAAATATGGGCACTTCATTGTGGATTGCCCACATGAAGAAGGCAAGAAAAAGAAGGAGGGCAAGCCTCAAGAGAGGAAATTCTTCAAGAAGAAGAGGCCCTCCGGTCATGCTCACTTAGGCAAGGAGTGGGACTCCAATGAAGACTCCTCTTCCGAAGACGAAGAGAAGGTGGCTACCATTGCCATCGGAAGGAGCTCCAAAGGAAGCAAGCTCTTCCCCAACCTCGACGACCACAAACCAAATTGACTGATGGCAAAAGAAGGAAGGAGAAAGTTTACTTCTAACACATCCTCCTCTACTTCTTCGCATGATGAATTTGATAGTGCTAGTGAGAATGAACATATGCTTAAGGATATAAGCAAGAGCACTTTGCGAAGAATGAAATTGCTATTGAATGGGATTTTTTAGAAGGAGGAGCCAATAAATAGACAATAAGACATGCTCATCCATGAAAAGGAGAGTTGTCATGAGCTTATTGAGCTCCTTGAGCTTGAGAGAGAGAAGAGCAAGACATTAGAGCATGAACTTGCGTTAAGAAAGAAAACATGCTCAAGTCTTGAGGAAACAACCGTTGGCCTTAAGGATGAACTTGTTAACTTGACAAAGGTTAACAAGATCCTTGAGACACAAGTTGAGTCCCTCAAGACCAATGCAACCTCTTCCTCTAAAAGCTCATCCTCCTCAAAGGTTGCATCCAAAGCAATCTCAACTTGCAAGTGCTCCAACTTGATCCTCAAGTTAAAGGATGAACTTAATTTGACACAAAACAAACAAGCACCTAGAGGTGACATCTTTGACAAGGAGAAGGTGGCGTATGCACGAAGTGCATATACCAACACAAGACCTCCCCATGTCAAGGATGATCTTGGCTATACTAGGAGAGGAAAACAACATGCTAAAACCTTCAATTATGGCAAATACCTGATTGTCTTTGTCAAAGGAAGTTCATTTTAAACTAAAAAGGGAAAGAACATTGCAACCACTCATGAAATTTCTAAAAATGAAATGCATCCTCTATTCCATGATTTTGTTGATTCTTATGGGTTAATGAGGAACAAGTTTGAAAAATCCTTGCTAGATATGTTGGGCCTCTTCGCAAGAGCCCTAAGCCTTGCGTGTGGGTGCCCAAGTGGCTCACTACTAACATAAAAGGGCCCAACTCCGCTTGGGTACCGACAAGGAAGGCATAATTCTATTTTGCAGGCATACTCCTTCGGTGGGTCAAAATGGGTGCATGATAGTGGATGCACCAACCACATGACTGGAGAGAGGAAGATGTTTGTGGATTATGAAGACAATAGTGATCCAAGTGAAGGGATCTTCTTCGGAGAAAATAGCTAAGGGAAAATCCTTGGCTCTGGTAAAATTGCTATCTCTCACAACATACTCTTTCTCACGTCTTACTTGTTGATTCATTGGATGATAACCTATTGTCCATATCACAACTATGTGACAAGGGTTATAATTGTCTTTTCACTAATGAGTGTGTGAGCGTCCTTAGAAGAAGTGACAACTCCATCACTTTTAAGGGTGTTCTAAAGAGAAACCTTTATCTTGTGGATTTCACCGCGGATAAAGCTCAACTTGACACATGCTTAATGGAGAAAACCAACATGGGATGGCTTTGGCATAGAAGACTAGCCCATGTTGGGATGAGGAACTTGCAAAAGCTTCTTAAGGGCAAGCACATCCGCGGTTTGAAAAATGTGGTGTTTGAAAAGGATAGGCCATGTAGTGCTTGCCATGCTGGAAAGCAAGTGGGAGCCCAACACTCATCCAAGAACATCATGATGACGACAAGACCATTGTAGCTGCTTCACGTGGATCTCTTCGATCGAATCGCCTACATTAGCATTGGCGGTAACAAATATGGTCTCGTTATTGTCGATGACTTTTCTCGTTTCACTTGGGTGTTTTCTTGCATGATAAAGGTGAAACCCAAGGTGTCCTCAAGAAGTTCTTAAGGAGATCTCAAAATGAGTTCTCTTTAAGAATAAAGGCAATAAGGAATGACAACAGCACCGAGTTCAAGAACACACAAGTGGAAGAGTTCTTAGATGGGGAGGGCATCAAACATGAGTTTTCATCCCCTACCCCCCTCAAGAAAATGGGGTGGCTGAACGGAAGAATAGGACACTCATATATATGTCAAGGACCATGCTTGATGAGTACAAGACGTCGGATCGGTTTTGGGCGGAAGCGGTCAACACCGCTTGCCACGCCATCAACTGACTATATCTTCAACGACTCCTCAAGAAGACTCCCTACGAGCTTCTCATCGGTAACAAACCTAACATCTCCTACTTTCGCGTCTTTGGAAGCAAATGCTATATTCTTATCAAGAAGCCTAGGACTTCAAAGTTTTCTTCAAAGTCCGATGAAGGTTTCTTCCTAGGTTATGATTCAAACACCTATGCCTACCGTGTCTTCAACAAGTCCTCCGGGATTGTTGAAATAGCATGGGACGTGGTGTTTGATGAAACTAATGGATTCCAAGTGGAGCAAGTTGATCAATGTGTGCTAGATACAGAGGAGCCTCCACAAGAAGCACTAAGAAGGATGGCACTTGGAGATATTCGTCCACAAGAATCACCTCAAAGCTCAAGTAACCAACCCAAAAATGATGCAAGTCATCCCCCACACAACCAAGTTGACGATCAACAAGATGCACCCCAACATAATCAAGATGATGAAGAACAAAGGGGGGGGGGGGCATCGATCATGTGGGAGACCATGATGAAGAAGAGAATGAAGATGACTCAAGAGCTCCACCCCCACATCCAAGAGTGCATCAAAGTGTTCAATGGGACCATCCCGTTGACAACATTAGAGGAGACATATCAAAAGGGATAACCAATCACTCTCTTGTTGCAAATTTTTGTGAACATTACTACTTTGTCTCTTCTTTATACCCTCATAAGGTGGAAGATGCACTGAGAGACCCGGATTGGGTGGTGGCCATGCAAGAAGATCTTAGCAACTTTGAGAGGAGTCAAGTTTGGGAACTCATCAAGCATCCACAAGCAAACGTTGTGGGCACCAAGTGGGTGTTTCGCAACAAAATAGACGAGCATGGCGCTGTGACAAGGAACAAGGCACGCCTTGTGGCCAAGGGGGGTACTCACAAGTCGAAGTTTTGGACTATGAAGGGGGATATCGTGATTTCCCATGTGAGAGCCGAAAACCAACTAGCCGATATATTCACCAAGCCCCTAGATGAGAAGTGCTTTTGTGAGCTTAGAAGTGAGTTAAATATCCTAGATTCTCGTAATATGGATTGTAACATGCACATCTGATTGTTTAAACAGAACTTTCTTCAAAAGTACACATGTTTTGAAAAATTCTTTTCATCTCCATTTTCCAGAAAACTATTTAAAAATTCTCCAACTTTGTGAAATATGGTCATAGTTTTGTTGTTGATTGCTTACCGACCATAATAACAAAGTTTTCTTGTGCCAATATGTCCAAAAGGATCAATTTATAGTGGCTAAAACTCTCTCTCTATATATGTTTTCAGCCTTAGGACTGGACTAGTCAGCCCCTAGGGTCGGACAAGTCTGGACACTAGAGTAGTCCGGTTCAGGTCTGCTTAGCAGACTAGTCCAGCTCCTGTGGACTTAACCTCTCAGGGGCGGCCCGACCCCTCTGCTCCTCCTCACTTCTCTCTCTCACCTCTCTCTTGCGGAAAACCGCCCCCATCGGCGATTTTCACATCCCTCCACCAAAAATCATTTCTAATCCGTGCATTGGAGGCTAAAGAGGTGTGGGAGACCTTCGTCGCGCATCTTCTTTGCATTCCTTCACCGATCCCCTCAATTTTTGAGGATTTGAAGAGGTATCCTCATCATTCTCAAAATTCCTCTCCATTCTTGATTAATAGGTTATATGGTAGAATCCTTTTCACAAATGTTGCTTCCATTGTCCTTGTGATCGTAGTCTAGGAGTATTGCGACTTGATTTGAAGTTTTTGCAAAAAAATCATTAGAGTTAGGGTTCTTCCTGTGTAATACAGACTAGTCCGGTGACAGGGCGGATAAGTCCGTTTTTGGGCGGACTAGTCCGGACCCTGGGCGGACAAGTCCGGTTTACATAGGACAAACCCTAACTTCAACCATTTTTTGTGAATTCTTTTGCAATATCCCATTTCCTTGACCTCATACATCTTGCATCTCTCGTGTTTCGGTTCAATGGTAGATCCTAGCCACAATTTGTCCCCTTCCAAGGACGTGGGCACCAAGGATGCTCACATCACTTATGATGAGGAAGCGGACTTGCAGCGGGCCATTGAGGAGTCCCGTTGTGATCTAACGAAGAAGAAGCGAAACGATCGAGAGGCACATAATTCACAAGTCGCAGCTACCCAAGCTTCCAAGAAGAAGAGGATTGTAATAGTGGGGGTGAAGGAAAGGGCCAAAGAGAGTGAAAGGGCCAAAGGACAAGAAACCAAATGGTGAAACATCCATTATACCAAGAAGGGCAAGGCTCCTGCCCCTGAAGATCCAAAGAAAAAAACCAACAGTTAAAGCACCGGCAAAGAAGGCAGGGGCAATAGTAATCAAGGAGAAGGGAAAGGCCACACCAGTTGGACCTCTGAGGATGCACACTCCAGTCAGGAACCCCAAGAGGCAGCCCAACCTTGCAGCCAATATTTTCAAGGGCAAAGTAGCAGAAAAAGCTAGGCGGCTTCGCATGGACAAGGTCTATGACTATGAGAAGCACACGCCGACCCTCGGTTTTGGTGTGACTTCCATTGTAATTACTATCGTTTAGTCTACGAGACTATGAAGAAGCCTGTCATTCAAGCTCAATGGGTGGACTTGGAGTACATGTCCAGGAAGAAGCACTATGCTTTTGATGCAGTTATCGATGTTGCAGAGCATCATGGGATCAAGGACATATTGGGATTAAAGTATGACATGAATGTTGAAGTGATCGTGCAATTCTACTCCACGATCTACTTCCACACCTTCGGGGACAGAGGAATCACCTGGATGACCGATGGTGAGCGCTACTCCGCTACTTATGAGGAGTTTTCTAAGGCTCTTAGGCTTGAGCACCACCTCGACCATGAGATAATCATCTCCAACCTCAAGGCCGTGGACAGGGATCAACTTTACTACATGTATCCAAGTCATGTTCCCTATGAGGCTGGGCTTGCTAGGAATATCAAGCCATTTTACAGCATAATGAACAGGATCCTGAGGAGGACTGTTGCTCCCAAGGAAGGTGATGCTGGGATTATTCAAGGCAACTTGAGGCATATTTTGCTGCTCATTGGTGGTGAGGAAAAGTTTAACTTGGTGGAGTACATCTTTGATGACATCTTCAACATCTCTCACACTCCCAACCGTGCGTGTGGGTATGCCCCCTACATCATGTGTCTGATTGAGAAGGTGTCAGGACTTGTGTTTACCAAGGATGTGACTCACCAGCCTCTCCGCCCTCAGATGCCACCTTCTATACCAGATCCTCTAAGGAGGAAGAATGTCGAGCCTCCCTCTCGTCCAGTGGAGCCTCCTTCTCGTCCAGTGGCTCCTCCATCTCCGCCTCCACCTCATTCCATGTGCGGATTCTTCAAGTGCTTCAAGGCTCTCTTCGTGTCTTGCAGGAAGGTAGAGGTTCACACTCAATGCATGCAGCAGTGTCAATAGAAGTACCTTAAAGCGTTGTGCGACAAGATGGAGGTCCCTATGTCTCCACTTGAGGAGAGTGACAACGAGCTCACCCCCTACCCAAAGTTCACCGCTGATGAGCTCACCCAGTTCACCGAGGATGGAAGCTCCTCCTACACAGGCCTCCAACAACGATGACGATGATGATGAGGATGCTGATCCAAATGCCACAGAAAGCGATGAGCCCGACGTCGACGAGGAGGATGATGACTAGTTGCTAGGTCCTTAGCTCCCTTCCTCTTTTCCTTTTTGGTGTCTTGATGCCAAAGGGGGAGAGATAGAATGAGATAGAAGGGGGTGGTATCTTGGGGGTAGTATCTAGTTATCTACTTGTGTTGATCCCATGGACATGTGGCTATTTCTATTGTATTAACTATCTATGTCAAGACTATGTTGGAATGTTTTATCTATATGATACTTTGAATGCTCTATTGCTCATGATCATACTCATTACTATTGTGTCTTGTCACAAATCTTGAGCACAACACGTAGACACCCCACCATAACATGTGTTTGTATGAAAAATTCTCTCAATCTTCTTATCATGATGCATACATCAAGGGGGAATCATTCATACACTCACTTGTTATGAAAACCAAAATTTATACTCTTTTGTGTTGAAACTTAATGTGTTGTCATCAATCACCAAAAATGGAGAGATTGAAAGTGCATCAAGTATCCCCGTGGGTTTTGGATGATTGATGATGACAATTAAGTGACTAATGAGCTCAGATGATCTTAAGCACATGTGTGGACTTGATTGAAGCACGTAAACCTCAAAAAGGAAAAGGATGAAAAATGGTGTCGACAACTCGAAGAGTAGAAACTAGGGTTTCTCTTGTGTCGTGTTTAGACTAGTCATAGTTGTAGAAGGGTGTGTGCGTAAGGTGCATTGAGATCAAAGTTGGGAGCTCAAAGCGGAATTAGATATCAAACCCCTTGAGAGAAGAGTGTTTGAGTGCCCTGTCAGGAGGGCCGGACTTGTTCGGCCGGAGGCCGAACTAGTCCGCTCCTTGCCGCTTAGTCTGGTTTTGGGCGGACCAACAGGTCTTGACTGACTTTGGACTTGTCCGTCTGGGACGGACTAGTCCGTTGTTGTCTTGGAGTGAAGTTTCGGGACTATGTCCTAGAGGATGGACTAGTGCGGGCTTGCCAGACTAGTCCGTTTTGAGACGGACCAAAAGGTTCTGTCTCAGTTCGGACTAGTCCGCTTCCGTACGGACTAGTCTGCTTGGCTGAGTGAGCAGCGCGGTTGCGACTAAGTCTTGGAGGACGGACTAGTCCGCCTGAGAAGCCGGACTAGTCTGGTCTATCCAGACTGGTCCGTTTTCACCCGGACCAAAAGGTCCCGTGTGAGATCAGACTAGTCCGTTTTGAGGCGGACTAGTCCGTTGTTAAGTGACCGTTTGAATTTGGAAATTTGGCGGGTGGCATAACGATAGCCGCACAGTGCGGTAGTGGTCCCAACTGACCGGACTAGTCTGGGCCAGAGGTCAGACTAGTACGACCTTCTGCTGAGGTCAGAAGAATGGGCTCGGGACTTCTATAAATAGAAGAGCCCTAACTTCATTTGAATCTCTCTGAAACCCTAGGGCCGCCACAGCATTCCAAGAGCCACTCTAAGCCCTCTCTCTTGCTTACTCACCCTCTTGAGTTGATTCTTGAGTGGATTGGGGATTGGTGAGGAAAAGAGAAGGAAGAACTCCGTTCTTGGCTCTCAGTTTGATCTCTTGCACTTGTGCTGAGTCTTTGTGATCTGTGGCTTGAGATAATCTTTGTGATTGTTGATCATATTCGTTGTGAGAGCCTCAGATTGTGATAAGCCCCACAAACCTTTTATTGGCCTCTTTGTCATAGTGGAGACCCGAGTTTGGCCTTCGAGGCCAACTTGGTGAGGAAAGGGTCATTTAACCTGGTCCTTTGAGGACTCCTCAACGGGAACATAGATTCTTGAGTGGAATCCAACCTCGGGATAAATCCTTGTGTCACTTGTGTGCTTTACTATTAGTTCATTGCAAAGATCGTTCTAGAGTTACGTTTAATGTTAATTGCTCATTCTAGTAATCTTTGCCTATATCTTGCTATCCTTCGTGATTCACTTGTCTTTATAGTTGCTAGTATTAACTTTCTCATCCTTCCGTATTTCGTTTCACGAAAATTCATTTAAAACTCATTAGAACCTCGTTCTTAGTCTCCCTCTGCAGGCTGATCAGACTAGTCCGCCCCTTAACTGGACTAGTCAGGCCCCTGGGTACTGATTTCGTTTGAATTAAGTCATTTCAGGTCAATTAAGCCTATTCACCCCCTCTAGGCAGCTTTTACTAAGATAGGACTGGACGAAGCGAAAGACATGATGTCAAGGCTCCTAATTCTCATCGGGTCACTAGAGGCAACCCAATCACCCTAGCCCAGTGCCATCGCAAGGATCTCCGGCGAAAGCAAGGAAGGCGACTGACGGGAGCCAGCCCTCAAGGAAGGGAACCACGATGGAGGGAATTACTCCCCATCATATTCAGAGAAATCTCCATCCAGGATTGGAAGAAGGGATAAGACCCGCTCATCCTCCACATCGACCGGAGCAGCTTGAGAAGCACCTGGAGTCTTCAGCTCAGAGAACGGGGTGTAGGGACCGAACAACGGTGAGGAGGGCAAGCCATTAGGAAGTACCCAAGAGCTTGAGATAGGAGAATGCAAAAGGGGTAGGCCCTTCTGTGTGGCAACCTACGGAGGAAGGAAAGGAGCACTCCAGGCAGGGGAGATCAGAAATACCGGAGGGGACAACGTGCTAGGCAACAATCTTGGGGCGGAGTACGGGGGGAGAAGCTGGACGAGCCAAAAACTATGGCAAGCTCGTCGGCTGGGCGTGGGGCCACTGAGGACCATAGGGCCCCCATCACGGGTAGGGGTGGGCAAAAAAACCGGGACCTAAAAACTGAAACCGAAAAAACCAAGATCGGAACCAAAAAGACCAAAATATAGGGTATCACGTACTTTTTGGGTAGCGAATATAAATAACCGAAAATTGGATTTTGGGTTCGGGTACTGCCATCGGGTAACCGAAATAACCGAATAGTCGGTCCATCAGACAATAAGTTAAATTATTCGTGGTAATATGAACAATTCAAATTTTGATATTTTATTTTCAAGTTGTGATGTGTGAGGTTGTTGGATTTAAATGTTTATTTGTGATTTGTCATTTCTCAATTTATAATAAATTACCTCATGGGATTAAATTCATGAATCATATTAAATTTGTGCAAACATGACATGAATATAATGTATAATTCTGATATATCGGGTTGGACCGAAGACCGAACCGAAATTTTGGTACCCAAAAGGTTCGGTTATTTAATATTATTATAACAATTCGGGTAGTGATTTCAAAAAACCGAATTTTGAAAAAGACCCAAATACCAGAACCAAAATATCGGGTAGACCGAACGCCCACCCCTAATCCCGGGAGGCAGACCGGCCAAGGCCAGCTCCCTATGGGAGGTAGACAGGTCCATTTGGGGCACCAACGCAAGGGTAGCTGGAGTTGCGGGCGAAGTTGAGGCCTCAACGGCCGGGAGGTTTGAGTCCGCCAGGGCCGGGGTGGCCTCCGGCGCAGGGAGGCTTGGGGTGTCCGCCGGTGCTGGAGTGGCCATCGGCACGAGTGCTGTTAGCCACCGGGGTTGGGTGGCCACCGGCGCGGGAGATTTTTTTTTGGCGCTGGGGAGCTTGTGCTCGGTTGGGTGCTTGTTCCAAATAAGCTACCATGGAACTTTCTCATTCGGCATCCTTCTACTGATCTTGTGGATGGTGGTAGGACGACTAAGTGCCCGTGAAATGGGCTCATTGGAAACACAATAAACTTTCCTTAGATTTTTTTGTAAATAAAATATAGTTGTGGATGGGGAAATATATAAAGAGTAATGTATAATGAAGTAGTCGAGAAACATAAGCCGGATGGCTAGCACCTCGGACTTTGAGAGCAGCCCACCCGGATTCGATCCCTCCCGGACTCCTCTCACATTTCTCTTAAAATATCTAGGCGCTATCCTGTGTGTTAAAAAAAATATAAAAAAGTAGTCGTAACATAATAAGAGATGTTTTAGGTTGGCCAAGGCTTAAAAAGCTACGGGAGTGGCGAAAGTTATAAATATATGTCATTTTATCATAGCAAATAAAATAGATAAATCATCCGGTAATATCGAGTTATCTATGGTAGAGGAGATGTCAAAGTCTCATAATTAGAGATTACAAACTATGCCTTGTGTAGCCCACGCAAATGTGTGAGCATAATTTTATCTAGTTAAGAAATAAAAAGAAAGATAGAAATGTTCTTTTTGAATTGAAGGCAGCAGGAAACACCGCATGTGACATTGGCACTCAAGCGCAGAACATAGTGCAACTGAGTCAATCATAACTAGATCCTCAGCAACCACTCTTTACCACTACTAAAAAAATATTTTCACAGGCGTCTCGATTTTTTACTCAAGAGGTCCGTAAAAAAGACACCTGTGATGTCGAATAATTTAATAACCGTATGCTATGATCAAATATCACTGGCGATTCAAAAAACAAAACCGCCTAGGTAAAGATAGAAATTTTCACAGGCGGCGCTTAATGAAGAACCGCCTGTAACTGGCGCATCTGTCACAAACGGTCTTCAATAAATATTGCCTATGATTTTCTCGATGTTTTCACAAACAAAATTTACTTAGGGACCGCATGTGAAAGATCCGCACGCAGAAACCGAGATGTACGATCACAGTTGGCTCTACCAATTTATCTGCAAGGCAAGCACAACACAAATGCTAGTCCTCTTGGCAGTTACTCTCTTCATCCCAAAAAGTTTGTCGCTTTGTAGTTCATTTTTGAACTACAAAGCGACAAACTTTTTGGAATGGAGGGAGTACTTATATTTGGAGTAGAAAACTTGCACTGCTACAATAAGCCTCATCACAGGCGGCTCCAAACCTATTATCACAGACGTCTTTTAAAACCGCCTGAAACGAAGAGTCTGTTATAATCCACAATTTCACAGGCGGAGAAGTGAAACCGCCTGTGAAGACACATTATCATAGGCGGTTCTTCACTTAGGCTAGCCGCCTGTGTAGACAGATTATCATAGGCGGTTCTTTACTAAGAATAGCCACCTGTGAAAATACTTTATCACAAGCGGGTCGTGTAGCATATATAACCGCCTGTGATAAATGTCTTATCACAGACGGTTATTGAAGCATAACTAACCGCTTATGATAATGAGTCTTCACAGTCGGGTATTGAAGCATAACTAACCGACAATGATAATGTGTTTTCACAGGCGGGTTTTGAAGCATAACTAACCATCTATGATAATGTGTCTTCACAGTCGGATTTTGAAGCATAACTAACCGTCTATGATAATGTGTCTTCACAGACGGGTGTTGAAGCATAACTAACCGTCAATGATAATGTGTCTTTACAGACGGTTATTGAAGCATAACTAACCTGTCTATGATAATGGTGTCATCACAGACGGAGTTTACCTATATCAGCCGTCTGTGAAGACCCTTTAACGCAGCCGGTTTCTACCATAACAGACACCGCCTGTGAAAATTAGGTTATCACAGATGTTTCTTTACTTGTATCTAGCCGTCTGTGATAATTGTTTTTCACAGTCATGCAGTACTACTGCTGTTATTTCTAATTTCCAGGTCAATTCAATATAATCACAGAACAAAAAACAACAATCATCACAGAACAAAAGTCAACAATATTATCATCACAGAAGTCAATTTCACTAAAACAATATACATATGTACAAGTTACAGATACAATTCATCTCAAAGTTTACAAGTTTTCACTAAAAACTGTTTAGATTGGCATAGTCGCAAAGTTCTGGCACATCAGCTGCTGAACCTCTCTTATCAAAGAACTTCCCCTTTTTGTGCAAAATTTCGCGACGAATGAACTGACAGAGTTCAGAAGCAATCCTGTCGACTCCTCCATCAGGAATACTTCTACAAACCGGCCATTCTTCGTTCAGATTCTTCTTGTGCTGCAATATAACACATAACAAGGTTTAGAATGTGTTGGTTTGAACAATCTCAAAGTATAGATCAAAGTGAGAGTATACAAGAATTTAGTAGGTATTTTTGGAGCAGTTGTACTATGAGCAATTGAATTTTGAAGTTGGAATCAAAACATGAAAATAATGTTTCTGGTAATATTGAACAGCAGAGAATATAAGCATTAAACTATGCTAGTTACAATGAAAATGAAACACAAAAGTAAGAAAATAAGGTATCGACATTAAGGATAACTTACATCCTCACGATTGACTCTATATACGGCGGCGGTTCGAAGATGCTCGCATACATAATACCCGCATAAGACACTCCCAGTAGGCTGCTTCGGACAAGCATAATACATTTTAATGTCCAATGCATTCGTATTAGGAGGTCTCTGACCGCCAAGCTCCGCGTAAAACTGCCAAGCGCTGTAATACAAGAAATGTCATATAAAACTTGTCAACACATTCTAAATGTGCATAAATTAAAATTATTGAATAAACGTACTTTTTTAAAATGGAAAGGAAATCTTTGTAACGATCTGGTGGGTAATCGACCGAGTCCAAGACTGTTGCCATTCCCTGCGTTGGCTTGATGAAGATCATTATGTAGTGATTACTGCAAACATACAAACACACGTGTTAACAATTACCAATAATTGCTATTTCAATGTCATGTGTCGAACTTACTCGAAGTGGTACGGAGCCTTTATGAGGTCCTGGCCGTTTCTGACAAAGTTAAACATCGCATGTCCTATGTAAGCTGCAACTTCTGCCTTTCTATCCTTCTTAAGTTTTGTAATTGCTCTTTCAAAATCTTTTTTTTCATGTGTTTGTACTGGCTTGATTCTCGATTCGCCTGGACGTCAAATAGCGACTTTGCAATCCTAGTAGGGTCAAGGATACCTGTCTTGCGCGCCAACTTTACATTATCCATGTATTGCATCCTATTGAAGAAGTCCAGAATTGTTATAATCTCATGAAATGCGTATGCGTGTAGTAAGAAAAGAAAATACAAAATATTAGAGCACTTACAAGCACCAGACGAGCAGCAGGTTGATTTCGAGCATGCCCCGATGGAAAAGGGAAAGCAGCTCGTCAAATAAAATGACTCGTTTATCTACTCCAGTGCTCCAGAATGCTTCTTTTGGAATACGAAATGTGACGCAATTAAGACCAAATTTTGTGCTGGCAGTGATGTACCACTCATGCATTCTTCTGAGCGCGACGGGTTGTCTGCTAAGTTGTACGGATGTCATGAACGGCTTTCCATTCTCAAATTTAGGAGGAACATCCTCAAGCTTGTATATTGGAACTCCTGGTTTAACTAAAGCCGTCCGCCGATTATACATGACACCGTCTTCTTCCCACTCCTCGATATCTTCTAATGCTGGCTCATGAGAAGAACGAGATGCACTCGATTTTCTAATATTTTCCTTCATAGCTTCCAAATACTTTGTCACTTCTGATGAAGGTTTCTTATTTTCGTATGAGCTAACTTTGACAGGCACTGATGATCGAGGAGTAGTCGTCGGAAGTTGGACACTGGCTTGTTGTTGAACCTGTTGTTCAACTGATTGCTCTTTACTCCCAGCAGCTGGCTCTAGTACTACTTCAAGCTGTTGCTCAACTAGTTGCTCTTTACTAGCAACAGCTTGCTCTGGTACTGCTTGAAGTTGTTGTCCAACTTGTTGCTCTTGGATATCATCATCCTTGCTCAGACATAGGGGGAGTGGATCTTCCCGGACTGGGAGTGGATCTTCATGCACTTTTGCCTTAGAAGATGGGGTTGCAGTATTTGGAGATGCGACGGGGCTAGAAATTGACTCATCGTCCAACACGATATCGCGTCGGTGCCAAAGGATTAATTGGTTGACAGCCTACCCCAGAGTCGCGATCCCCTCAGGTGTGACATGGTCTATTTCATAATCTTCATAATCATTATCAATGATCTGAAGAACTTGCACAACAGAATAATACAATGGAAGTGGACTCCCGTTGAAGTCACGATCAGGCTTTGCCATAGCAGTGGCAACCTGTTTGGTTTTGTTCCCTGCTCTGCCTATCGGGACAAGAAGACGACAAGATTTGTCGTTAGCAATATCATCGACAGGGAACTTATGGGCTGATCCTGAGCCTGGCACGGAACCAACGCTGTTAGGGTAGGCAGTTGGAGATACTAATTGCTCCTTTTGCACCGGAACCATCATTGTACTCGGTGCCACTAATTGTCCTGATTGTCTAAGTTGTTCCATTATTTCTTGCATATTTTCTTTGACCTTTTGAGCAATCATTTCATCAAGTGTTTTCTTAAACTTCTCACGTCTTCTATATGTGTCTTTATCTTTAGGGAAACCATCTAGCCAAGACATTTGAGAAGAGACCGCTCGAACCCGTACGCTGTGTTCAGGGTTTCCCAAGATAGCGGTAAGTTGGTCATTCTCCCTCTTCGGCTTGAAGAGACCCTTCTGTTGCTTTTCAATTACTTCTTTCATTTTATCCTCTACTTCATTCAGAGAGTCGGGCTTTTCAAGTTTGCCCTCGCTGGTCAAACCTGACCGAGCAAAGACCCAGCGTTGAGTTCGCTCATCGCACCCTTCTAATGGGTGAGGATTGCCCTTACTAAGAATTTCGTCTATTATCTTATTCCATTTCTGGACTTTGGGGCCATATCCGGCAGACCCCAAGCGATGATGGTATTTGTTCTTTTTTGCAAGCTCTGACCTAGTTGCACTTAGAGCTTTAGCATCAGGTGTGCTCTTTTGATGAACAAACTCTTGCCACCGAGCTTGTGTGATTTTTCCCATCTTCCTCGGGCTAGGGACCTTATTGGCCTTAACATAAGCATTCATTTCACTCTTGCAGCATCGAAACTTCTTGCCGCAAGAGACCAATGTTGCTTTCTTTACAGCTTCTTCTGTGCCTTTTGGGAACTTGAATTGTTTCTTTATCTTTTCCCACAACTCATTCTTGGTCTGCTCGGGTATTTCCCTCCAATTCTCGGTTGTGATCGGCACAACCTCCCTAACAAGAAAACCGCATGCATTACGGTACTTGGTAACTGAATCCAGTGGTTCTTGGGGAAGCCCACCGGGACCGACCCTTGTTATGTACATGATGCGGTCCAATGGACCCTTATTGGGACCTCGTTGCCCTCGTTTCCGCTTGAGTGAAGCTGATGATTCATCCATTGGTGAACCTTCTGCGGTTTTAGGAGCCAATGTCACCTCATTGTCTTCGAGATTAATCTAGGTAGAAAAAAATTATAAGACTTCATATACTTGACAACCAACATTAACTTGAACTGCTGAAGTTAAGATTCGTGATCCATACCTCGTCGGCAGGATCATATTCCGGGTCTAGATCCACTAAAGTCTTTTTAATTTTTATATTCGGAAAAGGATCCGAAGGACTGTGATAGGAGCCTGAACTGCTGGAGTCAGTAAATTCCATATTGCCTTCTTCGTTGTTACTATCAGGACCAGTCTTCTTAGGGCTTTCCATGCTAGATCTAATAAGACAAAAAATCTAATAAATGGCATAACTAAATTTGGTCATATTTAAAACAAATTTTCTCAATTTTGGCTCAATTAAGTAAATTTAGCCAAAACACATTTTTGAAGTTATATAGGTCTAACTAAATTCTTGTATCATAGAGATCGGCATCATATGCTCAGACTCCATCGCCACACCTAGTGTTACCTAGATATGGGCATGAGGATGCTCCTGGCATCACAAATGAGTTGGCCAGCAACTTGTTTGGCTTCAGAGCTAAATATAGCATAACTTTGGTAGCTCAGATTAGGTACAATTGCTCAAATGAAGCTGATGGAGCCACAAGTGCAGACATCTTTGGTAGCACAGATTAGCTACAATTGCTCAAATGAAACTTAGAGAAATAAAAGCAAACTTAGCCAAACTTAGTCTAGCATAGCTAACTCTAAGCAAAAGTAGCCAAATATAGCTAAATATAGCATAACTTAGTCAAAATTAGTCAAGTATAACTATATCTAATGTAACTTGGCCAAAATTAGCCAAATTTGGTCAACTTAACCAAATATAGCTAAATCTTGCCCCTAATAGAGAATTATGTGGCATATGCAAGGCCGATGACAGAAATAGGGAATATACTGCTGTTACTAGAGTCTAGAATCATGTTTACCACTAATGTGTCAGAACAGTTTCAGACACACAGAACCAACTACCAATTTATCATGATATAACCATCCACGACGAAGGGAGTAACTCCTATTCATTTGAACTTGACAGTTTTATCTCTGCAAACTAACAGAAGATGAAATGCTACTGATTTCACAGTTTCAGACACACAAAACCAACTACCAATTATTCGTGATATAACCATCCACATAAATCTTGCCCCACCGAACCCTAACCAAAGATGCCACTGAACTTGACAGTTTTTCGAAATCCACCAAACCCTAACCAAGGATGCCTACCATTATCTAATTCCCGAACCCTAACCAAGGATATGCAAGGCGGCAGCGAGGGCGGGGAGGGAGGCAGCACGACGAAGGAGGATGGAAGGTCGAAGGGTTTAGGGTTTACCTTGAAGCTCGGCGGCGACGGAAATGGCTTCGCTCGACGTACCTGGAAGTGAGGAGGGCGAAGCTCGGCGGCGACGGCGAAGCTCGGCGATGGCGAAGCTCGGCGGCGTACCTGGAAGTGACGAGGGCGAACACTTGGCGGCAAACGAAATTTTGGCAGCCTAACGGCGTCTAAGTGTTTCGCCTGGGTTAGGTTTTTCCAATGCTGCAGAGGGGTATATATAGACTCACATTTTCTCAGGCGGATTTTAAGTACCGACCGTCAGAGAAGATTGTTACCTCAGTCGGATTTTACTTACCAACCGCCTGAGAAGATACAATTATCTCAAACGGTTGGTTAGTAACACCCGCCTGAGTTAAACATGGGTCTGTGAAGATATTTACTTCTTCTTAATTTGATGAACGCCTACGTAAAGACCCCTCACCAACCGGGATGAGGATTCCCTGACTTAATCAGCGGTCACTGACATGTGGACCCGATCCCACACGTCAGTGACCATGTCACGCGTGCGCGACCTTTCTTTTCCCCGAGGCGCGACCTTTCTTTTCCACTCTGCACGGCCTTAAAGACGCACTATCGCTCACAAGCGCATCTCTCACTTTGAATCCTCTTGTTTTCTTCATGTTCCCCCGCTCCGACGACCCAACACCACTATGGCCGACCTTCCGCCGCCAAGCCCTCCGAGGGAGCCACCTTGCAAGAAACTATGTTGCAGCTCCCCCGAGAAGATCAACACCGAGCAGTGCCTCCTCATGGCGCGAGAGGCGTACAACAATACATCTCGCTCCATGAGTGCCTTGGGGCTGGATCCCTTCCAGAGTATACTGGAATGGGTACCTTGGGCCACTACCTCTACGCCCTCATGGGGGTGGCTAATCGTCTCGACATTCTGTTCGCGACAATGGCCCAGGTTCTTGGCCCCGAGGGCCGTAGAACGCTAGTGGAGGCGACGGCTAGCAACCTCGGGGTTGCACCGCCGGTGCAGCCGGTGCAGCCGGTGCAGCCGGCCCTGTCTCCTGTTGCACCGGTGCCGGAGTCGCCGCCGGAGGACGAGGAGGAGGAGGAGGAAGAGGAGTAGGAGTAGGATTTAATTAGTTTTTCTTTTTGTTGTTTTTAGTTGCTTCTGTTTTGTAAATATTGTTAATGAATGAAATTTATCTTTTTCATCTATGTGATTGAATATTATTTGTGTATCTTGTGTGTTCTTGTGTGTTCTTGTGTAAATATTGTGCATCTTGTGTGTTCTTTTGTGAGATGTGTGATTGAATATTGTTAATGAATGAGTATCTTGTGTGTTCTTCAACTGTGTGAATGAATGAATGTGTAGTGTGTTCATCGTTAATTAAAATTTCACGTCTGAGAAGAAGATTATCTCAGGCGGTTGGTAAGTATATTCTCAGGCGGTTGGTAATCACCAACCGCCTGTGAAGATATTTACTTCTTCTTAATTAATATTCTTGATTAAATGTGGTCCTTTAAAAAGGCAAAAATCCACTTTCTTGTAATATTATTGATAAGTAAAGGTTACCATTAAATTTCACTTCATAAATCCTTTGAAATTGGTCAGAACATAAAAAACATACAACAAATGCTATTTTTCATTGTTCTATCTTGATGAATATAATGCTTTTTTCATTTATTTTTTCAGTGGACATTTTTACTCATCATACCAACCTCTACGAATTTTTTCATATTTTTTTAAATTTTTTGGAATCAATGTGTGTTCATAATTTGATGAATGCCTCATATGAATATGAGCATTTAGTTAGAATGGTGGATAATTTGAAGTTTGACATGTTGGAATGCTTTTAAAAAAATTAAAAAAATTCATACATGTATAAATTATACAAATATGTTCATACCAACAATTTTGAGTGAAGGAACTTTTTTTTATGAGATACACAAATGTGAATAATATGTGAGTAGAAATTAATTTGATATTTACCAAAACATTACAATGTCAGCTATACAAGTTTTAAAAATATTTTGTTCAGGTGGTAGATGTTAATTTTATACAAATGTAGAAGAAAAAATCATAGAATTTGGACACAATTTGCAGAATCTAAACATGTTTGAGTATTTATATTGGAATCTAAATAAAAAAGAAGCAAGGGATAAGGAAACTGAAGAACAGTATCGGGAATTATCCCAGGCGGTTGTTAAGTAATACCCGCCTGAGATAAAAATATTTTCAGGCGGTTGGTGAGCCTGTGAAGATATTTACTTCTTCTTAATTAATATTCTTGATTAAATATGGTCCTTTAAAAAGGCAAAAATCCACTTTCTTGTAATATTATTGATAAGTAAAGGTTACCATTAAATTTCACTTCATAAATCCTTTGAAATTGGTCAGAACATAAAAAACATACAACAAATGCTATTTTTCATTTTTCTATCTTGATGAATATAATGTTTTTTCATTTATTTTTTCAGTGGACATTTTTACTCATCATACCAACCTCTACGAATTTTTTCATATTTTTTTTAAATTTTTTGGAATCAATGTGTGTTCATAATTTGATGAATGCCTCTTTGAATATGAGCATTTAGTTAGAATGGTGGATAATTTGAAGTTTGACATGTTGGAATGCTTTAAAAAAAATTCATACATGTATAAATTATACAAATATGTTCATACCAACAATTTTGAGTGAAGGAACTTTTTTTTATGACATACACAAATGTGAATAATATGTGAGTAGAAATTAATTTGATATTTACCAAAACATTACAATGTCAGCTATACAAGTTTTAAAAATATTTTGTTCAGGTGGTAGATGTTAATTTTATACAAATGTAGAAGAAAGAATCATCGAATTTGGACACAATTTGCAGAATCTAAACATGTTTGAGTATTTATATTGGAATCTAAATAAAAAAGAAGCAAGGGATAAGGAAACTGAAGAACAGTATCGGGAATTATCCCAGGCGGTTGTTAAGTAATACCTGCCTGAGATAAAAATATTTTCAGACGGTTGTTAAGTACCAACCGCCTGTGAAGATATTTACTTCTTCTTAATTAATATTCTTGATTAAATGTAGTCCTTTAAAAAGGCAAAAATCCACTTTCTTGTAATATTATTGATAAGTAAAGGTTACAATTAAATTTCACTTCATAAATCCTTTGAAATTGGTCAGAACATAAAAAACATACAACAAATGCTATTTTTCATTTTTCTATCTTGATGAATATAATGCTTTTTTCATTTATTTTTTCAGTGGACATTTTTACTCATCATACCAACCTCTACGAATTTTTTCATATTTTTTTAAATTTTTTGGAATCAATGTGTGTTCATAATTTGATGAATGCCTCATATGAATATGAGCATTTAGTTAGAATGGTGGATAATTTGAAGTTTGACATGTTGGAATGCTTTTAAAAAAATTAAAAAAAATTCATACATGTATAAATTATACAAATATGTTCATACCAACAATTTTGAGTGAAGGAACTTTTTTTTATGAGATACACAAATGTGAATAATATGTGAGTAGAAATTAATTTGATATTTACCAAAACATTACAATGTCAGTTATACAAGTTTTAAAAATATTTTGTTCAGGTGGTAGATGTTAATTTTATACAAATGTAGAAGAAAGAATCATCGAATTTGGACACAATTTGCAGAATCTAAACATGTTTGAGTATTTATATTGGAATCTAAATAAAAAAGAAGCAAGGGATAAGGAAACTGAAGAACAGTTTCGGGCATTATCCCAGGCGGTTGTTAAGTAATACCCGCCTGAGATAAACATATTTGGAGACGGTTGTTAAGTACCAACCGCCTGTGAAGATATTTACTTCTTCTTAATTAATATTCTTGATTAAATGTGGTCCTTTAAAAGGCAAAAATCCACTTTCTTGTAATATTATTGATAAGTAAAGGTTACCATTAAATTTCACTTCATAAATCCTTTGAAATTGGTCAGAACATAAAAAACATACAACAAATGCTATTTTTCATTTTTCTATCTTGATGGATATAATGATTTTTTCATTTATTTTTTTAGTGGACATTTTTAATATAACCCATAGAGTACAACACGTTATGGGAGAACAGGTCATACTCGCGCTCAATCCTACAGTTCTCAGTACAGAAGACGGTCTCGGACCACCCTCGCCTGCCGTAGCGGGCATGCCCCTGGTTCCCCCCTGTTGGGCAGCGGCAAACGCCATCGTCAATGTCGGGCAGCGCCACCGGCGGCGGTCCGGGAGGAGGCCTACGCAGTAACCTCCAGCTCACGAAAACGTCGAGCCTCTACATGGCTTGATTCCGACACCGGCAACACTCCTTGTTGGTCCTCTTCATCGCGACGGACCCGACCGTGTTGTCGCCGACGTGGGCCTCACCTTCGACCTGCCGGATATACTCAAGGGCGTCGCAGTCCCCGCGGTCGGCGTCGTAGCGGAGCATGGCGAGGACGTAGGCCGCCACCTTGTGGCCGTTCGCGGCCGCCCGGGCAAGGAACTGGGTGCCCCGCTGCGCCTGCGCGCAGCCGTAGTTGAAGACGAGGTCGAACCCGGTGACGTAGCACGCATGAGGGTTGCCCACGTTGGCCAGGCGCTCCACGAGGGCGTCGTAGCTCCCGTTCCCGTGCCGTTGGAACCACTCCCAGCTGCTCTCCCGCTCCAGCGCCACGCGCCTGCCCACGGTGGGATCACGACACGCCGCATGCATGGCCTTGCAGGTGGCGCGCAGACTGGAGAGGTCGTCCATGGGCTGGGTGGAGGTTGCGGCGACCCACCCCGCGATCAGGACCGCAATATCGTGCAGCAAGGGGAAGGATACACCACTGAAGAAGTGATTGAGGGTTGTGCTGATTACATCAAAGATGGAAAATTGATAGGTGTGCCTATACCGGTACATGAGGGTAGACTACGTGGGAGAGGCAAAGTGGGTAAGAAAACTTTTATTGTTCAAGATTACAAGAATGTACACCGTGCACATTTTGGTGTACTACAACAGCTCGCAATAGCTGAGCCGTACATCGAGGAACACCAAATTGAGCTTCGTGATAAAAACCAAGACCGCAAAGAGGACTAGATCATGAAAGAGCACAGAAGATGTTTCACTGAATGGTTAATGGACAAAAATATATCATACGGAAACACTATAGAAGAGGCAACAATGAAGAAGTTAGCTTGTGGCCCATCTGCTTTGGTAACATCATGGCAAGCATATGACATCAATGGTTACACATTTTACACTAAAGAAAAAGACGGTAAGAGTGTTGCACAAAATAGTGGTGTTCGTATTGAGGCTTATGATTCACAAGGGCAGAAGACCACATACTTTGGGTTCATAGAGGAAATATGGGAACTCGATTATGGCGAAAGAATGGTAATGCCCGTATTTAAGTGCCAATGGGTCAAACATCCTGATGGTTTGAAAGTGGACAATTACGGGCTGACACTGGTAGACTTGAATAAAGTGGGTTACAAAGATGACCTGTGGGTTCTCGCCGATAATGTTGCACAAGTTTTTTATGTTCAAGATCCATAAACTGAGAAGTTGCACGTAGTTTTTTCTGGAAAGCAAAATATTGTTGGGGTTGACAATGTGGGAGATAATGAAGAGGAATATAATCAGTATGAAGAGATGTACCTTTTCACCGAACCAGAAAACATCAAGCGCGTAGAGAGAAGCATTAAAAAGAATTTGAAACCCTATATGCGAGAAGATGTCAATGCTGGAAAAAATGTATATAGCAATGCGAGATGATATATATTGTATATATTTGTATCTTCTGAAATCAACTTAGAACAATGTTGGTATATGGATTGTGTCCTTTTGCATTTGTGTACATATGCATTTGGACTCAATGATTTAGAAGTTTGGAAGTTTGGTCTTTCTTCAGATAATGATGTCTCGGGCGTGTAGCCGATTGAAGGAGGAGCACTTGGCGTGGCGCAAGAACCATCCCCATGTATGTACATATGGCACACCGGTCACATGGTTGTATATACATATGTATCTGTAATGGACTGATGAACTTAACTGTAGTTTGTTTTTCCGTTTTGTTTGTTTTTGGTATTTTCAATTTCTCCGCGTAGGGTTTCTATGCGAAGCCTGAATCGGGAGATTTATTGAAGTGGCAGTGCATCGTCCCCAGTAAAGAAGGGGTAAGTCATGAAGAACAAGCACAATATGAGTTTAACCATCGTCCTCCTATAAATAAATTTCTTTTGCAGACTGAATGGGAAGATGGTTACTACCCCCTGACAATCTCCTTCTCTGAGGACTATCCCTTGGTGCCTCCAAGATGCGCCTTTCCAATTGGGTTCTTCCACCCAAATGTCCATCGTTCGGGAGCACTCTGCATCGGGATTCTTGATCAAGAGACTGTAAGATAGACCTATTTTGTTCATGTAATTATTACTTATAATTGTTGTCGAACTTATTTAAACTGGTTTCTTATATTGCTTAAATTATATTTCGTAGGGGTGGTGCAGTGCTTTTACAATCAAAACTATACTACTTGAAGTTCAGCGTTTGCTGCATCAGCCAAATGTGCCTGATGTTGAAAATGATTGCTATAATTTACTTATCAAGGTTAGATGACACTTTGACTTAGTGACCAATGTAGGTTATTCATTCCTCCTTCGACATTTGTTAATTTAAATAATGTCAATATTTTCCGGATCCAGCGGAATATAAGAGACGTGTTCGGGAGCAAGCAGGACGGTACAATTTAGATTGTTCGAGGGAGCTTCATCGTCGATCTACAATGAATGTAGCATGATTTTTGTTCATTGTGTAAAGAAATTATCTTTGAACAATTGTAAAGCCTCTAATGGTGTATTATCACAATTAAGCCAGCCTCACTGGTGATCGAGCATTTCCTATAATGCATTACTGTACTAGTATCCGCTAGCTCATCTGTGTTTTTTTCCTGATACAATTTTGCCCCAACGACTACATACGGCTGTGATATATAATTGCAACTACATCCCTGTAATTTCAATGAAAACCGCTTATGATAATTAAACAATGACCGCCACTGAAAATACATGATCTTCTCAGGCCGTTGTTAATCAAGAACCGGCTATGAAGTTCATTGCATTACAGACGGTTATTAATTAAGAACCGCCAACGAAGATCATGTATTTACCCAGGCGGTTGTTCCTTAAAATCCATCTGTGAAGTTCATTGCATTACAGACGGTTATTAATTAAGAACCGCCAACGAAGATCATGTATTTACCCAGACGGTTGTTTCTTAAAATCCGTCTGTGAAGTTCGTTGCATTACAGACGGTTAATAATTAATAACCGTCTGTGAAGATCATGTATTTACCCAGGCGGTTGTTTCTTAAAATCCGTCTGTGAAGTTCGTTGCATTACAGGCGGTTCTTAATTAAGAACCGATTGTGAAGATCATGTATTTACCCAGACGGTAGTTCTTTAAAATCCGCCTGTGTTGTTCTTTCATCCCAGACGGTTATTATATCATTCGTCATCACAGTCGCATATTTTTAAGGACCGCCTGTGTTTGAAAAATTGAGGCGCCTGTAAAAATGCTTTTTGTAGTAGTGTTGGTAGCTTCATGCCCTGTCACAACTTATCACAGTACAGGCGTTCAGTACGGTACCCTAATACGTACGCAATAATAATAAATTTCTGTACAACTGTATGCTTTAATGGTTCCATTGATCATTATATATATTTGATACCAGCACCGTTTCATTACTGTTCAAGTGGGTCGTCTGCCATCATCATTTGAAAGAGGCGAAAGAGCTAGAATGGAGCAGCATGACAAATGGAAAAACAAATAATCTGCTCCTGTAGGAATAAGAGGCATCTGGAAATAAGTTACCATGGAACTTTCTCATTCCGCGTCCTTCTACTGTTCTTGTGGATGGTGGTAGGACGACAAAGTGCCCGTGAAATGGGTTCATTGGAGACAGAATAAACTTTTCTTAGATTTTTGTGTAAATAAAATATAGTTGTGGATGGGGAAAATATATAAAGAATAATGTATAACGAATTAGTTGAGAACTGGCCAGAAGCCGGGTTGCTAGCAGCACGGACTGTGGGAACAGCCCACCCAGATTCGATCCCTTCCAGACATTTCTTTTAAATATCTTGGCGCTATCCTGTGTGTTCAAAAAAATATATAACAAAGTTGTGATAACATAATAAGAGATGTTTTAGGTTGGCCAAGGCATAAAAACTACGTGAGTGGTGAAAGTTATGAAATTATGTCATCATAGCAAATAAAATAGATAAATCATCCGATAATATCGAGTTATATATGGTAGAAGAGATGTTAAAATTTCATAATTAAAGATTACAAACTATTCCTTATGTAGCCCACGCAAATGTGTGAGCATAATTTTATCTAGTTAAGAAATAAAAAGGAAGATAGAAATCTTCATTGTGAATTGAAGGCAGTAGGAAACACCGCATCTGACATTGACACTCAAGCGCGCGCAGAACATAGTGCAACTGAATCAATGATAACTAGATCCTCAGCGACCACTTTTTACCACCACTATAAAAACATTTTCACAGACGTCTTGATTTTTTTACTCGAGCGGTCCATAAAAAATACGTGTGTAATGTCGAATGGTTTAATAACCGCCTATGATGGTCAAATATCACTGGCGGTTAAAAAAACAAAACTGCCTAGGTAAAGATAGAAATTTTCACAAGCGACGCTTAGTGAAGAACTGACTGTAACTGGCGCATCTGTCACAGACGATCTTCAATATCTCTTGTGATTTTCCAGATGTTTTCACAAAACAAAATTTACTTAAGGACCGCCTGTGAAGGATCAACACGCAGAAATCGAAGCGTACGATCACAGTCGGCTCTACTAAATAACCGTCCATGAAAATTTTCGAAAGAAAAAATCTAATAATGTTTTCCAGAGTATTTTATATGAATATTATATATATAATATGTATATTATATAAATATTATATATATTATATACATATGTGATATTTGTATATATATTATATATGTACATATGTATATGTATATGTGTATATCATGTACATGCGTACGTACGTAGGTACATACATACATACATACATACATACATACATACATACATACATACATACATACATACATACATACATACATACATACATACATACATACATACATACATACATACATACATGCATGCATACATACATACATACATACATACATACATACATACATACATACATACATACATACATACATACATACATACATACATACATACATACATACATACATCCACGGTGGATTGTATTGCTTGGTGAGTGTGTATGCGTATGTGTGTGTATAATGGATTCTGACTCTGGCCCTTGTATCGATGGCGGTCCGAGCCTTTTATAGTCAAGGACGGACGCCTTACAAGTTGGGTCCCGGGGCCCGACAAATGGTCCCAGGGCGATCTTATCTTAAAGATCTAAGGCTTCCTTTGTAAGGTTGCTCTGACCGCAGACTTGAGGACTCGCCATCTTGCCGCACGATTCGTTAGCAGCCCACGCGCCGTTGCTGACATTGGCAGGGAATGTCCTATCCAACTGTCTTTGGCACCGTAAGCTACCCACTTGGTGGAGTTGGATAGGCCTGTGGCGCCTTCACTGTGATGCGATTAGTCACAGCAGTACCTGACATTAGGCGTGTGCCGCACCATGCGTCTGGGGAAGCCACGTATCTTCAAGGCTTGATGAAGACAAGGCGCACCGCCCTCTTAACTCTCCTAATTTCTACTTAGGGCAAGTGGACTGACCATGCAGCTAGCGGGGAGCTCCCCGCCATGGTGGAGGTCGCGTCCGTCTTGTGGGCCATGTGGCAGCTTGGGAACTCACCTCCATGGGGGAGGTTAGGTCTCGACTTCGTGGGCCACGTGGCAGCTTGGGAGCTCACCTTTGCGGGGGAGGCTAGGTCACGACTTTGTGGGCCACGTGGCATCTTGGGAGCTCACCCCTGCAGAGGAGGCCGGGTCCCGTCCAGCTGGACACATGGCTACCTGGGAGCTTGTTGTCAAGGTGGAGCTGAGCTCTCCCCTTTTGGATGTCTTGTGGGCACCCCAAACTTCCCATCTGAGGCTGGCGGGTCCAGGTTTCTTTGAACACGTGGCGCCCTCGGACCCTGTCCCTGTTGGGAGGTGAGGCACCTTGGCAGCTCTAGCTTGTGCGGAAGGGTACCCGGTCTGCTCAGTACCGACAGTGGCCACTGGGTCCACCTTGGGGTGAGGCGACGAGCCTGAGGGTGGGGCCTTATGCTTTTTTCCTGCGCGGTCTTTTAATTTTGTCTTGATCAGTCAAAGCGGTGCGCTCTTCTGCTGCTGCGACCACGCGTCCCTCTCTGGTTGAAGGGTCGTGGCGACGGGATCTTTGCTCGATGCGACGTTATCGCAACGGTTCCCAAGGCGCCTGCTACACTTCTTTTGCTTTCACTTCCGTCTTTATGGGAATCGCCAGGTTGCCTTCTCTGGCGGGGAACTGCCCGGGCCAGCTTTTCTGATGGGGGACCTGGGCCCGCTTCTCATGGACGCCGTGTTATGAGCCATTGATTTAAATCCTACTCAAATTTGCACGATGCACCCAAATGCCACTAGGGTGCCTTAAAAAAGGTACCTTTGTGGGCAATGGAATTTCCTTTCTTCCGCACGTCCCAAGCATTCGAGCATTTGAATCCCTCCTTGTTTGTCTGTGCATTCTTGAGGTTCTCAACCCCCTGCTCCAATGGACTCAGCTCTACCTCCTTCTCAGATGGAGGATGTCCCACCCGTGAGGCGGCTTTTCGGCTGGGAGGACAAGGAACGACAGGATCTGATCTATCCCGACTCCTTGCCACTGGAGTTGGGGGAGAAAGAGATCGTTTTCTTCCAGGCGTACGCATACTACGAATTCGTCCCTCCTGTTTCCTCCTTCCTGGTGACAATCATGGACGTCCTTCGACTCCAGCTCCACCACTTGTCGCCAAACTCTCTGGTGGCGGCGGTGGTGTTCTCACATTTCTGCGAGATGTACGTCGGGGTGTGCCCATGCCTGCCGATGTTTTGGCAGTTTTTCGTGCTGAGGCAGACTAGGAAGAAGTGCAAAGCCAACTTCCTCGGCGGCTTCTACTTCCAGTGTCGGGCCAACAGCCCCTTTAAGTACATTACTCCGCTCTCCCCGGTGAAGTGGCCCGGCTGGAGGAGCGATTGGGTGGTCGTACATGCTGATGCCCACGATCGCATGGTCTTGCCCACCGGGTCGCCAGCGGTTAGGAAGGCGGCCTGGGAGGAACGCCCGAAGCTTGAGGCGGCGTACAAGCCGGTGATGGAGAGGATCCGATTCCTGGCGGATCACGGTCTGTCAGAGTTGTCGGTGATGGCCGACTTCGTTCGCCGCTGTCTGGACCCTCTCCAGCACCGTTGCCACCCAGCATGGCTCTACTTCGGGCTCCGTGATGGTACTAGGTTGCTGAGGGGTCGCGACACAGAGACGACCCCGCATGAGGTGTTTGAAGCAATGTCCAAGGCGTGCGACGACCTGTTGTCGGGCGACGTTTTCAACCTACCGCAAGCTTGTCCACCACTTTGCATGGATGGAGACCTTCGAACGAAGGTTCTGAAGGAGATGTCCAACTTGGACGCGATTGGTCTCGCGCCGTGGCAGGTTGGCGATGAGTGTTTGGGCCTGGCCATCATCAACTCTTAGGAGGAGTCCACACCTTCTTTAGGCTTCGAAGCCTTCGGGGCAGAGGAGGCGCCCGCTGTTGGGGGGAAAGGCAAGGCGCTGTTCCCCGACGTAGGTAAGCAGAAGGCACTAGTCCCTGACGTAGGCAAAGGGAAGGCCCTGGTGGTCGAGGTCGTGCAGGAGAAATGCCCCAGGTCGCCACCTAGGGCGTCGCCACAGGTGGCCGTCGCTCCAAGTCACCGTCCACTGGCGTGCCCCTCTCTAGTACCTGGCGTTGGCGGTTCTTTAGGAGGAGGTTCGGTCCATCAAGCAACAGCTCCACTGCCATCGGCGGTCTGTATGCCATCGCCAAGGCCCGCGGCTTCAGTGTCGTCGAAAGTGGAGGCCCACTGGAGCTTCCGGGGACGTCGGTAAGGCATTCTTGCCAACGCTTGCTCTACTGAAATTGCGGAATAGAATCAATTATGAAATTAATAAGTAATCCTTCCCTCATCCCTATTAGTATCGGTTTGCTTCTCGGAAAAAATAGTCCCCCTCTCTAGGATTTCCTTCTCTCACTCTTCAGGAAGCAAGCAGGGCGCCTCACCTGCCTATGTTGAATTTTCAGGGCCTGATCTTGATTTGCAGGGTTACGTCAGCTGTTGTGAGGCCCCTACCGCTGGGGGTAGTGCCCGGAAGTGCTTTGAAGGCGGCCGAGGATGCTACAGCTGTGCTGGCGGGGCAGCCTGCCAAGCTTGTTCAGGGGAGTGCTGCTCCGGCGACTCTGCCTAGTGTGGGTAGTGGAGCATCGCTGTCTGTTGCGCCAGAGGCACCTCCGGCCATCGTGGTAGAGGCACCCTCGGCCGTCGCGGCAGAGGCCATGTCAGAGTTGACTCCGCGGGCTGAGGGTCTGACCTCCATGGTGGCTGATTCCGCGGGAGCTCTCTGAGCGGTGGTGGCCCTACTGTGTCAGGTGGAACCGCAACTCCTGCTCAGACTCCGGGGGCAAGATCTCCAGTGCTGGTGGCCTCGCCTTCACCTCTACGGGAGGAAGGGGGTCCCCGAGATGATCACCGGACGGCCTTCCCTGACTTTGGCGCAACCGGAGCAGCTTTTCGATGTCATGGACTTGACGCAATCTAGCATCCTTCAGGTGCAATCCAACCTCCACCGGGCGCAAGAGGCTCTTGCCACGGAGTGGGAGAAGTTGCGTGCCGAGGGCAAGTGCCTCCGAGGGTGGGAGGGTCACCTGAGCTCCACGATCGCCGAGGTGAAGGCCAAGTACCAGAAGGAGAGCAAGGAACTGGAGGTGAGGGACCGCTTGGTGAGGTCCTTAGACGCCTTGACCCATAAGATTCTGGCCGACGCCAAGGCAGCCAACGATGCTTCTGACGCCCGCCTGCACGCTCTTGCTGCTGGTTGAGAGGCCCTGAGTCATCAGGAAGCCGACGTTGCCAAGAGGGAGGCTGCTGTCGCTGAACAAGAGGTGGCAGTGCAGGTGATGATGTCTCGGGTTGAGGCCGACCGGGATAGACTGCAGTCCCGCCTCGAAGACCTTGAGCTTCGGGAGAGTCATTTGGCGCATAACCGGGCACAACACCTAGCTGAGCATCAGGAACTCCTCCTGCATGATCTTGACGTTCAAGCCTGGGAGCAAGTAGCAGAGCTCAGCGTCTGGAAGCCGAGGGTAGGGCGGTGGCAGAGACAGTGGCATCCCATGTCTTGGTGTGCTACCGGAGGCGATACCCTGATCTACCACTGGATCCAGTTTTTGAAGGCCCTGTTGAGGAACGCGAGGCGACAACAGCGGCGGATGTTAAGGAAGTCGCCCAACATGTCGTAGCGCAATTCAGTCAGGGCTGAGGCTGGTAGTTTTTTTTGTATTCGGGGTTCACTCTCCCTTGTAAAGAATTCCTTAATAAATTCAAACTTGCGTTTGGCTTCTTGCATTGTCTTTATGCTTTTCAACTGTTGCTTTGAGCCCTTAGCTACATAGGGATTTGCAGAACCTTTGTTGAGCTTGTTGGCTTCTCAGGACCAGCAATTTGCACAATTTGACATAGCCAAAGTGTCGTCCATTGATTTTCTGCATGTGGATCCTCTTAGAGGCCCCTTGGTAGATGTGGTTAGTTGGCTAAGCCCATCTACCACTTGATCGCAAGATTTCTTGAACTAGCCCCTTGGGAGATGTTCCGACGTCGTCCACTATCTTCATGTAGACGTCGATGGCTGGCCCCTTTGGTGGTGCCGAAGTTGGATGCTCCGCCGTAGTCCACCATCTTCGTGTAGACGTCGACGTAAGGCCCCTTCGAAGGTGCTGGAGCTGGATGCTCTTGCATTTTCCACCATCTTCGTGTAGACGTTGAAGGAAGGCCCCTTGGGAGGTGCCGGAGTTGGATGCCCTGGCATCGTCCATCATCATCATAGAGACGTCGACGGCAGGCCCCTGGTTTACAGGCCATCGCAAGGGAACCTTGTTAGCAACAAGGGCGAGGCAGAAGAGTTTACTCACTTATCCGCGCTTGGTGCTGTCGTTGATGTTCTGGGACGTCGACGGCAGGCCCCTTGTGAGGTGCCGGAGCTGGATGCTCCGGCGTCGTCCACCATCTTCGTATAGACATCGATGATAGTCCCCTTAGGAGGTGCTGGAGATGGATGCTCTGGCATCGTCCACCATCTTCGTGTAGACGTCAACAGCAGGACCCTTGGGTGGTGCTGGAGCTGGATGCTCCAGTGTCGTCCACCTTCTTCGTGTAGACAACGACGGCAAGCCCCTTGGGAGGTGCTGGAGCTAGATGTTCTGGCATTGTCCACCATCATCGTAGAGACATTGATGGCAAGTCCCTGGTTTGCAGGCCATCGCAAGGGAACCTTGTTAGCAACAAGAGCAGGGCACGAGAGTTTACTCACATATCCGCGCTTGGTGCTATCGTTGATGTTCTGGTACGTCGATGGCAGACCCCTTGTGAGGTGCCGGAGCTGGATGTCCGGCGTCGTCCACCATCTTTGTGTAGACGTTGACGGCAGGCCCCTTTGGAGGTGCCAGAGCTAGATGCTCCGGCATCGTCCACCATCTTCGTGTAGACGTCGACAACAGTCCCCTTGGCAGGTGCCGGAGCTGGATACTCTGTCGTCATCCACCATCTTCGAGTAGACGTCGATGGCATGCCCCTTGGGAGGTGCCGGAGCTAGATGCTTTGGCGTCATCCACCATCGACGTAGAGACGTCGACAGCAGACCACTGGTTTACAGGCCATCACAAGAGAACATTGTTAGCAATAAGAGCGGAGCAGGAGAGTTTACTCACATATCAGCGCTTGGTCCTGTCGTTGACGTTCTAGGACGTCGACGGTAAGCCCCTTGTGAGGTGCCGGAGATGGATGCTCTGGCGTTGTCCACCATCTTTGTATAGACGTCGACGGTAGGAACCTTGGGAGGTGCCGGAGCTGGTTGCTTCGGCATCGTCCACCATCTTCGTGTAGACGTCGACGGCAGGCCCCTTGGGTGGTGCCACAGCTGGATGCTCTGGGGTCATCCACCATCGTTGTAAAGACGTCGATGGTAGGCCCTTTGGGAGGTGTCAGAGCTGGATGCTCCGACGTCGTCCACCATCATCGTAGAGACGTCGATGGCAGGCCCCTAGTTTACAGGCCATTGCAAGGGAATCCTGTTAGCAACAAGAGCAGGGCAGGAGAGTTTACTCACTTATCCGCGCTTGGTGCTGTTGTTGACGTTTTGGTACGTCGACGGTAGGCCCCTTGTGAGGTGCCGGAGCTGGATGCTCCGGCATCGTCCACCTTCTTTGTATAGACGTCGACGGCAGGCCCCTTGGGAGGTGCCGGAGCTGGTTGCTCTGGCGTCGTCTACCATCTTTGTGTAGACGTTGACGGCAGGCCCCTTGGGTGGTGCCAGAGTTGGATGCTCCGGCGTCATCCACCATCGTCGTAGAGACGTCGACGGCAGGCCCCTTAGGAGGTGCCGGAGCTGGATGCTCTGGCGTTGTCCACCATCATCGTATAGACATCGATGACATGCCCCTAGTTTACAAGCCATCGCAAGGTAATCCTGTTAGCAACAAGAGCGGGGCAGGAGAGTTTACTCACTTATCCGTGCTTGGTGCTGTTGTTGACGTTTTGAGACGTCGACAGCAGGCCCCTTGTGAGGTGCCAGAGCTGGACGCTCCAGTGTCGTCCACCATCTTCGTGTAGACGTCGACGGCATGCCCCTTAGGAGGTGCCGAAGCTGGATGCTGCGGCGTCGTCCACCATCTTCGTGTAGACGTCGACGGCAGGCACCTTGGGTGGTGCCGGAGCTCTATGCTCCGGCGTTGTCCACCATCATTGTAGAGACATCAACGACATGCCCCTGGTTTACAGGCCATCACAAGGGAACCTTGTTAGCAACAAGAGCGGTGCAGGAGAGTTTACTCACTTATCCGTGCTTGGTGTCGTCGTTGACGTTCTGGGACATCGACGGCATCCCTCTTGTGAGGTGTCGGAGCTGGATTCTCCGGTGTCGTCCACCATCGTCGTAGAGACATCGACGGCAGGCCCCTTGGGAGGGTGACAGGGCTGCACAATACGTTCATTTGTCCTGCATATAGGAAGAGGGGGGCTAGCCTTGTTCGTCAGTTATACCTGTTCCTCTCCTTAGCTCTGCCATTGTCTTACAGTCCTAGACTGATGTATGAGACTTGGGTAATTTGATGCATCGGTGCTCCCGGGTTCGGCTCCTGTTGTCCTTAGGGTGTGAGCTCTCTGGTTCCACTATTCAGCTGTAGCACTGGGAGGCAAGGTGTGTTTGCTTAGGGTGCAGGACCAAGCTATGCAACTTGCACCCCCTGGACCTCCTGCTCGGCACAGACCTTTCTTGGGGAACCTTTTGGCGCCATGGGTCCCTAATGATGAGAGCAGCCAGGTGGACCTTCGCACACTGCAGGTACCTCAAGTTGCCCCGCCTGTAGCTGGATTATATGACTTTAGCTAGGACAAGTTACAGAGTATGCGATGATGAATATGAAGGTAACACATGGTAAACGAGGTTATCATGTCATGATCATAAAATTAATGCATAATTAGGGTTGTGAACCAAGCTAAGCTGACTGCGCACTCTGGACCTGACCCTCCCGACGCTCGGTTGTCCTTAGTGCTGCTCCTAAGCCCTACAAATCTTTTACACTGTTCTACTAAGCCTAGTATTTACAATAGGGGCGCCCAAAGCTCCATGGGTAGCTGCGATGGTTGGTGGCAACCTTGCTGTCAACATCTACTTAGAGGGTTGATGAGCGAGTTATCCCTATTTCCCGCCTTGACCGCCTGTCTTGCGAGTGGTCCGAGCAGGGCCGACGCTGGTCTTGGCAGCTTTGACGGAGGTGTTGGTGCTGCCGGGGGGCTGCAGCTGAGGCGCGGCGGTGATCTGCACTGACTTAATCTTGGCGAAGGTCAACTCAATCCAGCACTGCCCGCGACAGGTGCTAGGTCTGCTGTGAGTGCTTGGAGATGTTCCAAGGCTAACACTGCAGCGGTGCGATCTCCGCGGATCCTGAAGATGCTGTAGGGGGTTAGCATCTTTAGGACGAGGTAGCCATAGTTGGCTACAGCCATCAACTGGTAGAGAGCAGGCCTACCGATGATGGTGTTGAAGGGGAGGCTGACATCGGCGACATCGAAGAGAATTCTCTCCATCCTGTAGTTGTCAGGTGTCCCAAAGGTCACCCGCAGGTGGATGTTTCGTACATGATGATGCTCCGAGGTCCCACTGTGACGCCCGGTTCCGAAAAATGAACCAAGCTAACGCATATGTGTGCCCAGGATGTTTATCACACATACACGAGTGCATTCACAAAAGAGCATACAGAAAATTACCACAAGACAAGATCAGTTAACCAAATTTTATTACACAAACCATATTATCCTCGAATACAAGCTCTAATGAATATTAATACCAAGTTCAACTAATGCAGCAGAAATACACTAATTAAGCAAACTAAACAGCTAGGCAGCATAAGCAATAGGGTATAGCGCAGCTCCAATCAACACCACAGGCAAAGCTGACGGTAGACACGGCCTAGAACTCCGCATTATCGCCATTAAACTCCCAATCCTAACCTGCAACTATTCGGGGGGGATTGCAAGAGTGAGTACATGTCGTACTCAGCAAGTGTGGAAAGTATGACATGTGGCTGATTCAAATGATGACAATAATAATGGCAAAGTGCTGAAAAGTACATTAAAAACATTTGGAAAGCAATATATTACATGTATGTGAAGTAAACCCATCATAATCATAAGTAATATCATAATACCAGTCCATAATTCACCATCCTCATCCATAATTCCAGATTTCACCATTTGCCAATAACCATATTCAATATCGGAAATTAATCCATAACCATAATACCAGCCATAACCATCCCAAATACCATCCCAATACCGAGTACCCTCTAATTATGGAAGTTGTCCAGGTGCTCATAACCGAGAGCACGGCTATCATGATAGTTTTAGACACACTCTGCAGAGTTTGTACCACTTTACCCACGTGTTCGTGATTTCATCACCTTTCGATGACTAGAACCTCTATTATGACGTCTCACACTTTCGTCGGTGTGCTGCCAAGAGATCACAAAATAGCCTTTACAAAGGGGTTACTAGCCTATTTAGACCCCACTGAGGTTTCACCGGTGGCGATGCCTCCAACTGAGCACATCTTCAACCAAGGGCCCCCTCTTGAGCCATTCGGATCCCAGGGTAGTCACACCAATCATCAACAAACCCAATCCGACTACCCCTTCCCTGAGCATCCTTAATGGTCCAAATAGCACTGGCAAAGCCCTAATTAATCAGCTACACCGCACCCATACTTGGCCTCATGGTGGCACTGCAATCCTGGCTTATTCTCGCATGAACCGGTCCTTAGATCTAAAGCAAGCAAACCACCATAACATCCAACCCATCCACATACCAGGATTGCTTAGATCACCCATTACCATACTGTATTGACCAGTTCTCATTAACCAGAATATCATTAATGCATAATTAAATTGAGTGGTATAGTTGTTTCCCATCCCAGTTGATTAAGCGAAGGAAAAGGTAAAAACCATTCCCGACTCTCTACCATGTATTCCAGGCGACAAGGGTGGTCAAACAACGCTAGTAAACTTCCTATCATTGGATTCCCATCAAATTGACACAAGCATACAGTTTGCAAACGAAACATTTATTTTAAAACGGGATCAATATGCTTTAAGGACACTTGCCTTGCTCTTGCTGTTGATTAGGGTCAATTTCTTCAAACTCTTGGTGCTGTAGATCCTCCGCGGCACTCTCTAGCGCAAATCTGTCTAATCCACACAATAAACATACAAGACAAGAAACACAATCAAAGAGTGCACAAATATTACTCAATATGACATGGCATGCATGATTGATGCAAATGCAAGGTAGAACTTGTTAATAGATTGCTTTTAATGATCAATAACTAGTTCTAATAGCTTTTAACAAGTTTATACAGGTTTGGAGTTGATTAGATCAAATTTTAGAATTAATTCAACACAATTTAATCAGGAAGATCGGACTAGTCCGCTAGGGACCGGACAAGTCCGCACTCTGCGAGATCAGCAGATTAGGGTTTTCTAGATCAACGTAAATTCGGAGATTAGGGGTTGAATTCACGTAAGGAAAAGAGAATAGAAGGTATACCAGGTGTTTAGAACTCCAATGAATCAAGAAACTTGGAGGCAACACTTGGATCTTGATGATCTAGGGTTGGTGATGAACTTGGAGATGAATTGGTGACGAAGAACGAAACTTGGTGGAGATCTCGATCCTCTTTCATTTCCTCCTCCTCTTCTTGCTTGGGATCTTCTCCTCCCTCCTTGATGGTGGCTCTCCACGAACTAGGGTTTGGGTGGGGTGGAAAAGTGGCAAATAGATCTAAAACCAAGGGGTGGGGTTGTTTATATAGAGGTGGAGGCTAGGGTTAGATGGATTTCGAGTTTGGGATGAGTAGAGGCCGGTTTAGAGTCCCACATGGGTCCTAAAAGAGTTAGACATGACGTCCCTAGGCCCACTTAACGTGAAAAAACCCAAGAAACAAGTCGTACAACAAAAGATCAACTCGAAGTCGCGAAATATCGGACAAGTCCGGAAAGAACCGGACTAGTCTGAAGTCGTCCAGAGAGAAAATCGGACAAGTCTGGCCAAACATCGGACAAGTCTGACTTTAAACAGAGAGGAAATCGAACAAGTCCGCTAGAACACCGGACTAGTCCGGAAAAGTCCAAGGACTTAGCAATTTTTCAAGGATTCCTGGAATATCGGACTAGTCCACACAAAATCGGACAAGTCCAAAAGTTTCCAGAGCCAAAATCGGACTAGTCCGCACCAAAAACAGACAAGTCCATTTTTAGTCAGAGAGAAATCAGACTAGTCCTTAGCAAAATCGGACTAGTCTGCACTTTCCTGCATTTTAAATGCGGTTTTGTTCCAAATCAATTTTAAACTTGTTCCTCTTTATGTGGATTAATGTTAAACATGTATATGAGTGTATGTGGGGCATGATGCATGAAAATTAGGGTGTTACAAACCTACCCCCCTTAAAATGAATCTCGCCCTAGATTCGACGCAGAAGAGAAGAGAGAGGGAAATTCCTTCTTGAGATCATCTTCTAGCTCCCAAGTTGCTTCTTTTTCGGTGTGGTGTTTCCATTGAACTTTACACCATCTAATAACCTTGTTCCTTGTGACCCTCTACTTAGTTTCCAAGATTTTGACCGGTTGGTCGGCATAAGTCAAATCTTCCTCAATTTCCAATCCTTCCATTGGCACTTCTTCCGGTACTCTTAAGCACTTCTTGAGCTAGGAGACATGAAAGACATCATGGACATCTGAAAGCTGAGCTGGCATCTCCAACTTATACGCTACTTCTCCTCTTTTGTCCAAAATCTTGAATGGTCCAATATAATGAGGCGCGAGCTTGCCCCTTATGTTAAACTTCTTATGACCTCTCATTGATGACACCTTGAGGTAAACAAAATCTCCTATTTCAAAGGCTAATTTCCTTCTCCTATTGTCCGCATAGCCTTTTTGCCTTGATTGGGCAGCCCTCAAGTTTTCACGAATTATTTGGACTTGCTTTTCGGCTTATTGCAACACATCGGGACCAAATACTTGAGTTTCTCCTACCTCATTCCAAAATAAAGGTGTCCTACACTTCCTCCTATAAAGCGCTTCATACGGTGACATTTTCAAGCTTGCTTGGTAACTATTGTTGTATGAAAATTATGCATATGGCAAGCTTTTGTCCCAACTCTTCCCATGCTTCAAAGCACAAGCTATTAACATGTCCTCCAAAATCTGATTGGTCCTCTCGGTTTGTCCATCCGTTTGAGGATGATATGCTGAACTAAAATTCAACCTCGTTCCCAAAGCTTCATGCAATTTTTGCCAAAATCTAGAGGTAAATTGTGAACCTCTATCCGAGACTATCTTCTTAGGGACTCCATGTCGACACACAATATGCTCCATGTATATTTCGGCCAATTGTGCAGCTGTATATTTGGTCTTCACAAGGACAAAATGAGCTGACTTGGTTAAGCGATCCACAATTACCCAAATTGAGTCATACCTGGACTGAGTACGTGGTAACCCAACTATGAAGTCCATTCCAATTTCTTCCCACTTCCATTCCAGAATCTTCAACGGTTGCAATAATCCGGCTGGCCTTTGATGTTCCGCCTTGACTCGTTGACACACATCACACAATGCCACATATTCAGCTATGTCCTTTTTCATGCTATCCCACCAATAGCAAGCCTTCAAGTCTTTGTACATCTTTGTACAACTGGGGTGAATCGAGTAAGGCGAGTCATGTGCCTCCTTTAATATTGTCTCCCGAATATGCTTCACATCAGGCACGACAATCCTCTTTCCAAGCCATAAGGTACCATGTTCATCCTCGTCAAATCTGAATTCTCTCCCTTCTTCGGTCCTTTCCTTGATTTCCTTGATCTCCTCATCCTTGGTCGATGCTTCTCGAATTTCTTGCTCCAAGGTCGGATTTAACTCCATCATCTCCATCTCGTTTACAAACCCGAGGTTCAACCGTTCAAACTCCTTGCATAACTCGGATGGTAACTCTCGAACTATGAGTTGATGACTTACTCCCTTCCTACTCAATGCATCGGCCACTACATTGGCTTTTCCCGGATGATAGTTGATTCCCAAATCATAATCTTTGATGAGCTCCAACCATCTCCGTTGCCTCAAGTTCAGATCCGTTTGTGTGAAAATATACTTCAAACTCTTATGATCCGTATAAATTTCACACCTATGTCCAAGAATATAGTGTCTCCAAATTTTCAATGCATGTACCACGGCTGCAAGTTCCAGATCGTGCGTGGGGTAATTCTGCTCATGTTTCTTCAGTTGTCTTGATGCATAGGCGACCACTTGACTTTCTTGCATCAATACACATCCAAGTCCTTGTCTTGATGCGTCCCAATAAATATCAAAACTCTTGCTTACATCCGGCAATACCAAAACTGGAGCTGTTGTTAACCTCTTCTTCAACTCCTCAAAACTGTTTTGACAAGCTTGAGTCCATTTGAAAGCCTTTCCCTTCATTAGCAACTCCGTCATTGGCTTGGCTATCTTGGAAAAGTCCTTGATGAATCTACGGTAATATCCAGCCATCCCAAGAAAACTCCTTATTTCCTTGACATTTTGCGGTGGTTCCCACATCAACACGTCTCTCGCTTTTCCGGGGTCAACCGATACTCCTCCTCTTGAAATTATATGACCCAAAAATGACACCTCTCTCAACCAAAACTGACACTTGTTGAACTTGGCATACAATCGATGCTCCCTCAATTTTTGCAACGTAAGCCTCAAGTGTTCCTCATGTCCTTTCTCATCCTTCGAGTAGATCATAATATCATCAATAAACACCATGATGAACTTGTCCAAGTACTCCATGAAGACCTTATTCATGAGGTACATAAAGTACGCAGGTGCATTTGTCAATCCAAAGGACATCACGGTGTACTCATAAGATCCATACCGTATCCTAAAAGCTGTCTTGGGTATGTCCGATGGTCTAATCTTCATTTGAAAGTATCCCGACCTCAAATCAATCTTGGAGAAGACACAAGCACTCTTCATCTGATCAAACAAGTCCTCTATACGTGGCAAGGTATACATGTTTTGATTGTTACCTCGTTGAGAGCTCGGTAATCTACGCACATCCTTTGGGATCCATCCTTCTTGTCCACGAACAGCACGGGCGCTCCCCAAGGTGAAGAGCTAGGGCGAATAAAACCCTTCTCTAATTGCTCTTGAATTTTCTTCTTGAGCTCCGCTAATTCCAAAGGAGGCATACTATACGACCTCTTAGTTATAGGTGCAGTTCCAGGTATTAAATCAATAACAATCTCAATGTCTCGATCGGGTGGCATACCTAACAACTCGTCCAGAAAAACATCCAAAAATTCACACACCACCGGAATCTCCTCAATTGCGGCACCGTCCATATGATTCAACTCCAATTGCTTCGGTGCGGTTTGAGATGCTTCAAATTCTACGGTGGTCCCTTCTTCGTTGGTCAACTTCATCGTCTTCGTGGCACACTCAATAACTCCATTGTGCTTCCTCAACCAGTCCATACCAAGTATAATGTCCAATCCTTGAGAATCCAAAACAATGAGGTTGGCAGAGAAGTCTACCCCCCTTATTCTAAGGCTTACTTTTGGACATACTATATTTGTCCTCATCTCTCCTCCAGGAGACTTAACCAATAGAGTAAACTTCATATGAGAGATAGGCAAACTATACATGGCAACATACTTCGATGCAATGAATGAATGCGATGCTCCAGAATCAAATAACATAGTCGCGGGGTTGGAGTTGGCGAGAAACATACCAATGACCACGTCATCCGCTTGTTGAGCATCCTCCGTAGAGACATGGTTCACGTTGCCACGAGCAAAATTCTGCTGTCCACAGTTCCCTTGTCGTTGTCCTCCATTGGGTCTTGGGTTTTGCCTCGGTGCATTACTTTCTTGACCAAGGCCTGACTTAGGACATTGATGCGCAAAGTGTCCAGCTTCTCCACAAGTATAGCACTTCTTAACTCCACCAAAGTTATTGGGATGAGCTTGGTTTTGAACATTTGCAGCAGGAAAATTAGCACAAGGTGCATAAGGCATTGGAGGCCTAGGTGCTTGCATAACAGGGCGCTGCTGCACAAACTGAGTTGGGGGTAGTGCAAGGCGAGGGCGCACATTACTTCCTTGTTGCTGTCCTTGATATGGCGCCTTCCTCTTGATTTCTTGCTCCATCTCACGGATCTTGTTCTCAACCACAATTGATTTGTCCACAAGCTTCTGAAAATTGGCATAATCGCAGTTGAGTAGTTGCACTTGGATCTCATTGTTCAAGCCCCTCATGAACAAGTATTGCTTCCGGCTGTCCCGACTAACATCCTCAGGCGCATACCTTGAGAGTTGAGTGAATTTATTGAGATGTTCACTCACGCTTGATCTTCCTTGCCTTAAATTCTCAAATTCTTGCCTCTTCAAGATCATAACACCCTCGGGCACATAATGAGAATGAAAATTCTCCTTGAATTCGGCCCAAGTAATTCTCTCTTGGTTCTCATGAGCATTGCAATAAGCATCCCACCAATCCACAGCTGCTCCACCTAGTTGATGAGAAGCAAACAAGACCTTCTCCCGGTCACTGCATTGGACAATAGCTAGCTTCTTCTCCATGGACTTGAGACAATCATCCGCATCCATAGGGTCGGCAGCTTGAGCAAAGGTTGGCGGCCTAGTCCTCATAAACTCTTCCAATCGGTTATGAGGAGGCGGGGGTGGCGGTGGAGGCATGTGGGGATGATTTTTGATATTGCCAGCCTGCAGCTATCCCATAGTTTGTATCATGGTCTTCATGAGGTGGTTTTGCATAGCCAAAAGCTGCTCAATGTTGATAGCTCCATGAGCAGGTCCTTGCCCATTGTTGTTCTGAGGCACTCCATTGTTCTCCTCCTCATCATTGCCATCCCTCTGGTTGCGAGTCCTCACCATCTGAAAAAGCAATAGGTAAGGATTAGAAAACATCCCCAACTATATGCATCAAGGGATATGAAACTAAACAACTAGCTACACTAGCCTAGGTGGACATGGCAATGCTAAAGCATCCCAAAATCCTCTATTAAGCACTCAAGCAAACAATATATATAGCAAACAGCAAGCCAACAAAATCAAATCGATTCCTGAGTGCCCCTATGTGCTCTAGAGTGTCCATTATATTTAGGCTGCATCCTACGGTCAACCTGTGGCTCTGATACCAATCTGTGACGCCCGGTTCTAAAAAATGAACCAAGCTAACGCATATGTGTGCCTAGGATGTTCACCACACATACACGAGTGCATTCACAAAAGAGTATTCAGAAAATTACCACAAGGCAAGATCAATTAACCAAATTTTATTACACAAACCATATTATCCTCGAATACAAGCTCTAATGAATATTAATGACAAGTTCAACAAATGCATTGGAAATACTCTAATTAAGCAAACTAAACAGCTAGACAGCATATGCAATAGGGTATAGCGCAGCTCCAATCAACACCACAGGCAAAGCTGACGGTAGACACGACCTAGAACTCCGCATTATCGCCATTAAACTCCCAATCCTGACCTGCAACTGTTGGGGGGGGGGGCATTGCAAGAGTGAGTACATGTCGTACTCAGCAAGTGTTTGGAAAGAAATATATTACATGTATGTGATGTAAACCCATCATAATCATAAGTAATATCATAATACCAGTCCATAATTCACCATCCTCATCCATAATTCTAGATTTCACCATTTGCCAATAACCATATTCAATATCATAAATTAATCCATAACCATAATACCAGCCATAACCATCCCAAATACCATCCCAATACTGAGTACCCTCTAATCATGGAAGTTGTCCAGGTGCTCATAACCGGGAGCACGACTATCACGATAGTTTTAGACACACTCTGCAGAGTTTGTACCACTTTACCCACGTGTTCGTGATTTCATCAGCCATGAGCGGGCTGACCCAGTCAGGGCGACTGGAAAGTAGTTCGAAAGGATGGTCTCGTCCGCTCCCGCAGCAAGGAGCGTCGTGGTGTAGATCTGTAGGAACTCCGCCGGATTGATGCTTCCGTCAAACCTCTCCGGGATATGTGGCCGGAACTTGTGTGGCCACATCGCGAAGCGGAGGTGCAGAGCCAGTGCCACGCAGCCTCCGACGGGCTTCGTCGGAGAGGCATATGGGACAGCATACCCCATGGGGGTTTGCTGCCCGACATGCAGCACTTGCTGGACCTGCTGTTGTGGCACTGGTTATGCCATGCGCTGCTGCAATGGTACTGGCTGTGCCAAGTACTGTTGCTACACAGCCTGCTACACCGAGTACTGCAGGGGAGCTGTCGAGCCGACGTGCTCCTAATCAGGTGGCGGAGGGTTTACCTGCAGCGCACCTTGGACGGAGGATACCTCGTGAACAGGGCATTGAGTGCCATATTCGGCGTCGAGGTTGTGCCGCCTCTCTCACTGCCGCTCGATGATGATGCGGCCGTCCATGTGAGTTTGACAACGGTCAAGCTCGGCCCTGAGGTCCTCCGTGGGGAACCGGCCAACGCTCGTAGGCTTGGAGGAGCGGGAGTTGGAAGTGTGACGGTCGATGGACGGTGTGTGTGATAGTGACACGAGGCGCCTTCCCCTGTAGGGGGAGTTGATGGCTGTGACAACGAGGTGGTCGATGTCTTGGACCCACAACTGAGCCGCCCCCTGAGAGGCGTTCAGCGATGGTGGGTGGTGAAGGAGACCTCTGGCCACCGCCAAAGTGTTCTCCGGGCTCGCTATTGGGGGAGCCGACTGAGCCGGGGCATGTCCCAGTGTGCTATCTTGGCCAGTCGTACCTGCACGGGGGCGAGACAGACAAAAGAGTGCCACTTGAGCAACAGATCTGGTCACCGGGCGACGGCCTCAGAAATCGCCTTCCTCGGGCCAGATAAACACCATGGTGGTGAAAGTGCTACCACTTTTTTAAAGGAAAAAGCCCCCACCTGGCGCACCAAATGTTGAAGGGTCAATGCGACACTTCCCCCAGATCTGCTAAGGAGCAGCCCACGGAGGTTCTTGTTCGGCGGGGCTTAGGCCTCAAACTAGTGTTCTAGTGGAAGAGTATGAGACAGTTGTGTTTACGTGGTTCGGGCCGCAAGGAGCATAACACCCTACTCCACGGTGGATTGTATTGCTTGGTGAGTGTGTATGTGAAAGTGCATCTAGGCATCCCCGTGGGTTTTGGATGACTGATGACGACAATTAAGAGGCTAATGAGCTAAGTTGATCTTAAGCACAAGTACAAGGATTGAAATGAGATGAAAACCCTCAAAAAGGAAAAGGCTAAAACGGGCGTCAAAGTCTCAAGCATAGAAATTAGGGTTTCTATGGTATTGAGCTTATATGAGTCGTATCATGTGAGACGGTGGTTGTATCATGTGCATTGAGATCAAACCAAGGGGCTCAAAGTGGTGGTTTAGAGAAAAACCTAAGTGATAAGCCTAAAATGAGAAAAACCCTAGGAGGCCGGACTAGTGCAGGTCTCAAGGCTGGACTAGTCCGTCCATGGTAGACAAGTCTGTCCATGGCAGACAAGTCTGTTTTGAGATGGACCAAACATCTCTGGAGTGAATCTGAGTGAATTTGGAGCTAAGTCCGAGAAGTCCGAACTTGTCAGTTTTTGGACGAACCAAAGCTCTCTGGAGTAGTTCGGACTTGTCCGTCTGGGTTTGGACTTGTCCATTTGAAACTCAATGAGATTCACCGAGAGAAACCCTAGGGGGCCGGACTAATCCGCCCCTATGGCCGGACTAGTCCGGGCCAACCAAAAAGAGTCTGTTTTGGAATGGACCAAGTGGTTCTGTTCCACTTCAGACTAGTCCGTTGTTGATCGGACTAGTCTGTTGTCTAGTGATCGTTTGAATTTGGAAATTTGGCGGGTAGCTCGACGATCGTTGCTCAGTGTGGTAGTTGTCGGGAACTGAACAGAGGTTAGTGGTCCCATAGGGCCGGACTAGTCCGGGGTCTGAGGCCGGACTAGTCCGCCCCTTTGCTAATGTAAGCAAAAGGGGCTCAGAACCTCTATAAAAAGGGGACCCCCCGGGCTCATTTGAAGAAAGCTAGAACCCTAGCGCCACCACAAGCATCCTAGAGCCTTCCAAAGCCTTCTACTCGTCCTACTAACCCTCTAAGAGCAAATCTTGAAGAGATTAGGGTTTGGGGAGGAGAGTAAAGGAAGATCATCATGCTTTGGCTCTCAGTTTGATCTCTTGCACATTGTGTTGTGTTGTGCGGTTTGTGTGAGTTGAGCTTCGAGTGCTCCTCTTGTATTGATTTGTGGGAGCCTCATGTTGTGAGCAGCCCCATCGAACTTGGTGATTACCCATTGATATAGTGGAAACCCAAGCTGGCCATCATGGTGGCTTGGTGAGAGCAGGGTCAAGTGAGACCCGGTTCTTGTGTGTACTTCTCAACATGGAGGTAGGCTTCTTCGTGGAGCTGAACCACGGGATAAATCTTGTTTCACTTGTCTTTCGCTTTTCGTGATCACTAGCATTGCTATTAGGTTTTATATTGCTCTTATTGCTCTTCACTTTGATCATTATTGTAAACTTGCAATCTAAGTGTTTAAGGCTCACAATCTGAGCTTCACAAGTTTACTACACATTGCTCATATCTTTGGTGAACTTTAATTCCACAAATAACTTGTAGAAATCAAGTTTTAGGGTTTCCACCCTGTGTCGAGCGGACTAGTCCGACCCTGTGTAGACTAGTCCGGCCACAGGAATTTAATCGTGTTTGATTAATTGATTTTAGGTATTATTGCCTATTCACCCCCCTCTAGGCGACTTTCAATTGGTATCAGTGTAGGCTTCTCCCCAAGAGTCTAACAACTCGGACAAGTAATTGCCGGAAGGGGTGACAACGAAGTTCTGGTGGTTGTTGATGACACCAAGACAAAGAATGTCGATGTTCTTCAAGATGATCCAAATGACGATGAAGAAGTTCAGATGCTCAAGGCACGGCTTCGTGAGAAGCTCTACGTGCCGAAAAATGAGATTAAGCAAATAGCTCCGATCAAGATCGACAATGGGAGTAGTTCACAAGACTACTCCCGGTATCCTTACAATTATGAGCAACTTACCGCGAGCAACCATTACTTATCTATTACCATTGGCAAACCTCCTCAATTTGACGGAAATGATTACTCCATGTGGAAGCATAATATGAAGATTTATCTAATTTCCTTAAACCCTAGTTTGTGGCAAATTGTGATGACAGGTGTTCATCTTCCGAAGAATGAGGAAGACATCACTCTGGAGCTAGCCGTTCTTCTACATCGCAATGCTCAAGCCGTTGGAGTGATTACCTCCTCATTGACTCGTGAGGAGTTCAACCGCATTGAAGGGTTGGAGGTTGCCAAGGAGATTTGGGACACTATTAATACGACACACGAAGGCAACTGCGTCATTAGGGAGGCAAAGATCGAGATGATCGAAGGAGAACTTGGGAGATTCACCATCATGGAGGGTGAGTCTCCCCAAGATATGTATGACTGCCTCAAGACTCTCATCAACAAGAGTCGGTCATATGGAAGCACCCGGTGGGCCGAACACATGGTGGTAAAGAGAATGATTCGAGCACTCATGCCCCGAAACGTCACTATTTGCTCACTAATTTGTGAAAGTTCGGGTTTCCACAAGATGACTCCCGAAGAAGTGCTAGGGAGAATCATCAACCATGAGATGATGGAGCAAGAAGCGATGTTCTACAATGATCTACAAAAGATTTCCTCCTCCAAGAAAAGGGATATTGCATTCAAAGCAACGTCCTCAAAATCCCAAGAAAAGGAAGAGAGTGATGAAGAGAGTCCCAACACCGATGAAGAAGAAGCTCTCTTCGTCAACAAATTTAAGAGGATGTTTAGCAGGAGGAGGGGGAGCTACCAAAATGAAAGGAGAAGCAAAGACAAGCACAAGACAAGATGAAAAAGGGCTTGCTACAATTGCGGATAATATGGCCACTTCATTGTGGATTGTCCACATGAAGAAAATAAGAAAAAGAAGGAGGGCAAGTCCAAAGAAAAGAAGTACTTCAATAAGAAGAAGCAATCCGGACATGCCCACCTTGGAAAGGAGTGGGATTCAAATGAGGAATCCTCCTCCGATGAAGATGAGAAGGTAGCAACTATTGCTATGAAGAAGACAACAACGGAGAACAAGCTCTTCCCCAACTTGGAGACTTCAAGGCCAACATGTCTCATGGCTAAGGAGGGAAGAAAGAAGGTTAAATATAAATCCTCTTCTTCAATTTCTTCTCATGATGATTTTGATAGTAGTAGTGAAAATGAACACATGCTTAGAGACATGAGTAAAAGCACTTTGAAAAGATTAAGATTGCTAACGGGGGAAATATTTGAGAAGGAAGAACTCATCAACCGTCAAGAGTACATGCTCATCCAACAAAATGAGAGATGTCAAGAGGTTGAGGAGCCCTTGGAGCTTGAAAGAGAAAGAAGCAAGGCACTTGATCGTGAACTTGCTTTGAGCAAGGAAACTTGCTCAAACCTAGAGAACTCTACAATTGTGCTCAAGGATGAACTCGTTAGTTTGACACAACCTAACAAGATCCTTGAGACGCAAGTGAAGTTTCTCCAGGTCAATGCATCTTCTACCTCTACAAGCTCACCTTCCACAAATATTAAATCTGAAGCATCTCAACCTTGTAGATGCTCAAACTTTATTATAAAGCTTAAAGATGAGCTAAAGTTGGCACAAATCAATCAAGCACCCAAGGGTAGCATCTTTGACAAGGAGAAGGTGGCATATGCACATAGTACATATACCAACACAAGACATCCCCTTGTCAAGGATGGTCTTGGTTATTCTAAGGGGATGAAGCAAAACGCCAAAACTCCCAAGAATGACAAAGACTTGATTGTTTTTGTCAAAGGAGGCTCATACAACAATAAAGGAAAGAACATTGCTGCTACACCTAAAATGCCTAAGAAAGAGCCGTATCCCATGCTCCATGATTTTGATGCTTCATATGTTTTATTAAGGAACATGTTTGGAAAGGCATATGCTAGGTATGTTGGGCTACACCGCAAGAGTCCCAAACCTTGTGTGTGGGTGCCCAAGTGCCTCTTGACTAACATCAATGGACCCAACACCGCTTGGGTACCTAAAGCCAAGGCTTAAACATTTCTTGTAGGCATACTCCTCCGGTGGAACCAAGTGGGTTCTTGATAGTGGATGCACAAATCATATGACCGGAGAGAGGAAGATGTTTGTGGAGTATGAGCTAAATGAAGATCCAAGTGAAGGAATATACTTTGGGGACAATAGCTAAGGAAAAATCCTTGGCACCGGTAAAATTGCTATATCCCCTAATCATACTGTTTCAAATGTTTTGCATGTTGATTCACTTTATTATAACCTCTTGTCCATGTCACAACTATGTGACAAAGGTTATAATTGTTTATTCACTAATGAGGGTATGATCGTCACAAGGAGAAGCAATGGCTCAATTGCCTTTAATGAAGTAGTCAAGGGAAAGCTCTATCTTGTGGACTTCTCCGCGGATAAAGCCCAACTTGATACATGCTCAATTGCAAAAACTAACATGATGTGGCTTTGGCATAGGAGGCTAGCCCATGTTGGGATGAGGAATTTGCAAAAACTCCTTAAGGGCGAGCACATCCGTGGTTTAAAGAATGTTGTGTTTGAAAAGGATAGGCCATGTAGCGCATGCCAAGTCAGAAAGCAAGTTGGAGCACCACATCCATCCAAAAACATTATGACAACATCAAGACCATTGGAGCTTCTACACATGTATCTTATCGGTCCAATCGCCTACATTAGTATTAGTGGTAACAAATATGGTCTTGTTATTGTTGATGACTTTTCACGTTTCACTTGGGTATTCTTTTGCATGACAAGAGCGAGACTCAAGGTGTTCTCAGGAGATACATGAAGAGAGATCAAAATGAGTTCTCCTTGAGCATCAAGACCATAAGGAGTGACAATGGCACCAAATTCAAGAATACTCAAGTTGAAGAATTTTTGGATGAAGAAGGCATCAGGCATGAGTTCTCGGCCCCCTACTCCCCTAAAAAAAATGGGGTGGTCGAGAGGAAGAATAGGACTTTAACTGATATGTCAAGAACCATGCTTGATGAGTACAAGACGTCGGACCGGTTTTGGGCGGAAGCGGTGAACACCGCTTGCCATGCCATAAACCGGTTATATCTTCACCGCATACTTAAGAAGATGTCATATGAGCTCCTAACCGGTAACAAGCCCAACATCTCTTACTTTCGTGTTTTTGGGAGTAAATGCTACATTCTTAACAAGAATCCTAGGACTTCGAGGTTTGCTTCTAAGTCCGATGGGGGTTTCCTGCTTGGCTATGACTCAAACACTTACGCCTATCGTGTCTTTAACAAATCCTCCGGGATTGTTGAAGTAGCATGTGACGTAGTGTTTGATGAGACTAATGGCTCCCAAGTGGAGCAAGTTGATCGTCATGTGCTAGATCAAGAAGAAGCCCCACAGGTGGTGATAGGAAGGATGGCACATGGAGATATACGACCACAAGAATAACCTCAAGATGCAAGTGACCATCCTACACATCAAGCAAGCTCTTCCTCAAATGATCAGGATCAAGTTCCCAAAGATGCGCTCCAAGAAGATGAAAATGGAGGCATCAATCAAGGGGGAGACAATGAGGATGAGGAAGACCAAGATGATGAATCAAGACCTCAAGCGCCACACCCAAGAGTTCATCAAAGCGTCCAACGGGATCATCCCGTTGACAATATACTTGGAGACATCTCCAAGGGGGTAACTACTTGATCTCGTGTTGCAAACTTTTGTGAACATTACTCTTTTGTTTCTTCCTTGGAGCCCCACATGGTTGAAGAAGCACTACGAGATCTGGATTGGGTGATGGCTATGCAAGAAGAGCTCAATAACTTTGAGAGAAATCAAGTATGGGAGCTTGTGAAGAGGCCTAATGCAAATGTTGTAGGCACCAAATGGGTGTTCCGCAACAAACAAGATGAACACGGGGTGCTTACAAGGAACAAGGCACGACTTGTGGCCAAAGGGTAATCACAAGTCGAAGGTTTGGATTTCGAAGAAACATGTGCTCTCGTAGCTAGGCTTGAATCAATTCGTATATTACTTGCCTTTGCTACTCACCATGATTTTAAGCTCTATCAAATGGACGTCAAGAGCACATTCCTCAATGGTCCAATCAAGGAAGAGGTGTATGTGGAGCAACCCCCCGGGTTTGAAGATGAAGAATTCCCAAACCATGTGTACAAATTGCGTAAGGCTCTCTAAGGACTCAAACAAGCTCCTAGAGCTTGGTATGAGTGCCTTAAAGACTTTCTAACTCAAAATGGTTTCAAAATCGGGAAGGCGAACTATACTCTATTTACTAAGCATTTCAACGATGATTTGCTTGTTTGCCAAATATATGTCGATGACATTATATTTGGTTCTACTAACAAAGCTTTTTGTGATGAGTTTTCCAAGATAATGACGAAAATATTTGAGATGTCCATGATGGGGGAGTTGAAGTTCATTCTAGGTTTTCAAGTGAAGCAACTCAAGGAAGGCACGTTCATTAGTCAAAACAAGTACACACAAGATATACTCAAGAAGTTTGACATAGACAAGGCCAAACCCATCAAGACTCCTATGGCAACCAACGGGCATCTCGATCTTAATGAAGATGGTCCAAGTGTGGACCAAAAGGTATATCATTCCATGATAGGCTCATTGCTATACTTATGTGCATCTAGGCCCGATATCATGCTTAGTGTGTGTATGTGTGCTAGATTTCAAGCCGCTCCTAAGGTGTGTCATTTGACCGCCGTTAAGAGAATTCTTAGATATTTTGTTCACACACCAAGCCTAGGACTTTGGTACCCCAAGGGCTCTAAGTTTAACCTCATTGGATATTCCAATACGGTCTACGCGGGGTGCAAAGTTGATAGGAAGAGTACATCGGGAACTTGCCAATTTCTTGGTAGATCTCTAGTGTCTTGGTCCTCAAAGAAACAATACTCCATTGCACTTTCCACAGCCGAAGCGGAGTATGTCACCGCCGGAAGTTGTTGTGCACAACTTCTTTGGATGCGACAAACTCTTAGGGACTATGGCATAAACTTGTGCCATATCCCTCTCCTATGTGACAATGAGAGTGCCATCAGAATAGCCCACAATCCAGTTGAACACTCAAGGACCAAGCTCATCAATATTCGCCACCATTTCTCGAGAGATCACTCCATCAAAGGAGACATTGCAATTTCCCATGTGAGAACCGATAAACAATTGGCCGATATCTTTACCAAGCCCCTAGATGAGAAAAGGTTTTGTGAACTTAGGAGTGAGCTAAATATCCTAGATTCTCGAAATGTGGCTTAAGTCTTGCACATCTGATTGTAATATTCAAAGTTCACACATGCTTGCAAAAAACTCAACCTCCTCAATTTCTCTACAAATTATTTTGAAATTATTAAATCCTTGTGAATCATGGTCATAGTTTGATTATTGATTGCTTACTGACTATATTTACAAAGATCTTTTGTGAAATATAGTCCAAAAGGATCAAATCTCCCCTAAAAACTCAACATATAGGAGTTTTAGGTCCTAGGACTGGACTAGTCCGCTCCAGTGGACCGGACTAGTCCGGTGGTTCAGGTTGTCCAGACCCAGTCCGGAGGACAGACAAGTCCGGGTCCCTGACCGGACTAGTCCGACCCTTGGGGAGTTAACCTCTCCGGGGAGCCCTCGACCTCTCCACTTCCATTCAAACACTCTCTCTCCAAAAATGCTCGAAAACCGTCTCGCAAACGGCGATTTTCGATTCCCTCCACAAAATCTCGATTCCAATTGGTGGATTGAAGTCCTAAGGTGCTTAGGATACTTTCCCCAAGCATCGGAGGACGATTCCTCTTCTACATTTCATCAAATCAAAGAATTGAAAAGGTATTCTTGACCTAACTCAAAAATCCTTAAAATTCAATTCTTTTGGGTCCATTGATCAAAACTTCTTCACAAATGTTGTTGTACACATCAATGTGATCATGTAGGTCCATTTTTGTGGTAGGATCCGTAGTTTTTGCAAAATTTCCCTAGATTAGGGTTCTTGCTGTGTGAACCGGACTAGTACGGCCAAAGGGCGGACAAGTCCGACCTAGTGCGGACTAGTCCGGCCCCTGGGCGGACAAGTCCGGGTTACATAGTGAAAAACCTAACCTAGGTTGATTTTGAGAATTCTACCATTTTATCTTGACTCCTTGGACTTATACACATTCCCTTGCTTCTCTTGTCAGCAAACATATCGGACAGTGAATATGTTCCTCCTTCCAACTCTGAGACCGAAGCGGAGAAGCAAGCTCTCTTTCACAGGAAGCAAAGAGAGGATCAAGAGATGGCGGCTAAGTACTTTGCCTCTTAGAGGTCAAAGAAGACGCAGCATGAGGAGCACAACTCTGCAGCCGCCGAGGCAGCCTTGAAACGGAAGCGACTTGTGACCTTGGGTGAGCAAGCCAAGTCTCAAGGGGCGAGGACCTCCAAAGATAAAGGCAAAGCCCCAGTTGATGCTTCACCCAACAAAAGGGTGATTGTGGCCAAGAAGCTGCAAGCAAAGTCAAGAAGGGTGCCCTCAACCCATTGGACCGTTGAGGATGTCTTCTCCTGCACGGAACCCAAACTGTGCAGCTGCCTTCGACGCCAACATCTTCAAGGGCAAGGGGGTTGAGAAGGCACACAAGCTGAGAAAGATCAATGTATATCAGCGTGACAGGAGCATAGTGGATCCCTGTTTCTGGTGTGACTTCTACTGTGACTACTATGGGACGGTCTATATGACCAAGCAGACTCCTATCACAGATGCTCAGTGGATAGACTGGGACTATATGGCCCAGAAGGATCATCAAGCCTTCAATGTTGTGATTGAAGCCGTCGAGAGGCACAGCTTGAAGAAGTTCATGGCCTTCTAGTATGACTGGAATGTGGAAGTCATCACTCAATTCTACTCCACCTTGTACTTCCACACCGATGGGGATAGGAAGATTACCTGGATGACCCATGGAGAGTAGTACTCCACCACCTATTGGGAGTTTGCTCAGTTGCTTGACCTGGAGGATCAACTGGATAATGAGATCATCATTTCAAATCTAAAGCCAGTTGATCGGGACACCTTGGTGTATATGTATCCAAGTCATGCACAGTATGAGGCCGGGCACATTAGAAACATCAAGCCATTCTATAGTGTGCTCAACCGGGTCCTCAGAAAGACCATTGCCCCGAAGGATGGAGATGCGGGGATTATACAAGGCAACTTGAGGCACTTGATGGTGCTAATCGATTGAGATGTCCGCTTCATTGTGGTGGACTATATCTTTGATGACATCTTCAACATCTCTCACACCCCCAACCGATCATGTGGATATGCTCCGTACATTATGTACATGATCGAGAAGATCTCCTGGCTCACATTCAAGAAAGATATCATTCACCAGAGGCTTCGACCACAAATCCCTCCTCCGGAGCCGGCTGCTCCTAGGAGGAAGAATGCGGATCCTCCTGCTTCTTCCTCTCACTTCGTGCCATCTCCTCCACCACCTCCGCCTTTGACGCAATGCGGGAGTGGATTCTTCAAATGCTTCAAGGCTCTCTTGTCCTCTTGCCAGAAGACGGAAATTTGGCAACATCGCATGGAGCGTCGCAATGATAAGTATCTCAAGGCGATGTGCGACAAACTGGACATTCCAATGTCCCCCGCCGAGGAGAGCGATGGTGAGCTCACTTCCTTTCGAGAGTTCACTGTCGAGGAGCTTGCTCAGTTTGGAGAAGCTAGGACTTCCACCACGGCCCCGACTGATGATGATGATGACCATCTTACCCGGAGGCCACAGAGAGCGACAGCGAGCGGCAAGGCATCAATTATGACTCCTACTCCGACGATGAGTAGACCTAAGGGCCTCTTCCTCTCTTCTTTTCCTTTTTGGTGTCTTGATGCCAAATGGGGAGAGATAAGCTAGGAGATAGCTTGGATGGGCACTTAGATCTAGGGGGAGAGATATAGGGAGTGAGATGAAGGGGGGGAGATAAGATAGATTAATTGAGTATTGATCTATGTTTGGACTTATGTTTTAAAACTCATTTCAAGATGTATTGAAATACTTAATCTATGTATTCATGTATCTTGCCTAAATTTGTGATGCGTTGCCTCATTTAAATGTCTATTTTGCATAATCACTGTGTTATCACACTTTATGAACACATCACTTAAGCACCCCACCATAACATATATATGTATGAGAACTCTCTAAATCTATTTTACTCATGATGCATACATTGAGGGGGGAGTCACTCATACAAATACATGTTATGAATACAAATTATTATCCTTATTGTTGAAGTCTTAATGTGTTGTCATCAATTCACCAAAAAGGGGGAGATTGAAAGTGCATCTAGGCATCCCAGTGGGTTTTGGATGATTGATGATGACAATTAAGAGGCTAATGAGCTAAGTTGATCTTAAGCACAGGTACAAGGATTGAAATGAGATGAAAACCCTCAAAAAGGAAAAGGCTAAAACGGGCGTCAAAGACTCAAGCGTAGAAATTAGTGCTTCTATGGTATTGAGCTTATATGATCCGTATCATGTGAGAGGGTGGTTGTATCATGTGCATTGAGATCAAACCAAGTGGCTAAAAGTGGTGGTTTAGAGAAAACCTAAGTGAGAAGCCTAAAATGAGAAAAACCCTAGGAGCCCGGACTAGTCCGGGCCTCAAGGCCGGACTAGTCTGGCCATGGCAGACAAGTCCGTTTTGATACGGACCAAACGTGTCTGGAGTGAATTTAGAGCTAAGTCCGAGAAGTCCGGACTTGTCCGTTTTTGGACGGACCAAAGCTCTCTGGAGTAGTTTGGACTTGTCTGTCTTGGTACGAACTTGTCTGTTTGAGACTTAGTGAGATTAACCGAGAGAAACCCTAGAAGTCCGGACTAATCCGCCCCTATGGCCAGACTAGTCTGGGCCAACCCTGAAGAGTCCATTTTGGAACGGACCAAGTGGTTATGTTCCACTTCGGACTAGTCCATTGTTGACCGGACTAGTACGTTGTCTAGTGACCGTTTGAATTTGGAAATTTAGCGGGTAGCGTGACGATCGTTGCTCAGTGTGGCAGTTGTCGGGAACTAACCAAAGGTCAGTGGTCAAATAGGGCCGGACTAGTACGCCCCTTTGCTGATGTAAGCAAAAGGGGCTCGGGACCTCTATAAAAAGGGGACCCCCGGGCTCATTTGAAGAAAGCTAGAACCCTAGCGCCGCCACAAGCATCCTAGAGCCTTGCAAAGCCTTCTAGTCGTCCAAATAACCCTCTAAGAGCAATACTTGAAGAGATTAGGGTTTGGGGAGGAGAGTAAAGGAAGATCATCACCCTTTGGCTCTTGGTTTGATCTCTTGCACATTGTGTTGTGTTGTGTGGTTTGTGTGAGTTGGGCTTCATGTGCTCCTCTAGTATTGATTTGTGGGAGCCTCAAGTTGTGAGCAGCACTATCAAACTTGGTGATTACCCATTGATATAGTGGAAACCAAGCCGACCATCGTGGTGGCTTGGTGAGAGGACGGTCAAGTGAGACCTGGTCCTTGTGTGGACTTCTCAACGTGGAGGGGTTCTTCTTCATGGAGCTGAACTACGGGATAAATCTCGTTTCACTTGGCTTTCGCTTTTTGTGATCACTAGCATTGCTATTAGGGTTTATATTGCTCTTATTGCTCTTCACTTTGATCATTATTGTAAATTTGCAATCTAAGCGTTTAAACCTCACAATCTGAGCTTCACAAGTTTACTACACATTGATCATATCTTTGGTGAACTTTAATTCCATGGTGGATTGTATTGCTTGGTGAGTGTGTATGCGTATGTGTGTGTATCGCGAATTCTAACTCTGGTCCTTGTATCGGTGGCAGTCCGGGCCTTTTATAGTCAAGGACGGAAGCCTTACAAGTGGGGTCCTAGGGCCCGACAAATGGTCCCGGGGCGTTCTTATCTTAAAGATCTAAGGCTTCTTCTGTAAGCTTGCTCTGACCGCGGACTTGAGGACTTGCCGTCTTGCCGCCCGGGTCATCAGTAGCTCACGCGCCGTTGCTGACATTGGTAGGGAATGTCCTATCAAACTGTCTCTAGCGCCGTAAGCTACCCACTTCGCGGAGTTGGATAGGCCTGTGGCGCCTTCACTGTGATGCGATTAGTCGCAGCGGTACCTAACATTAGGCGTGCGCTGCACCATGCGTCCGGGGAAGCCGCGTATCTTCAAGGCTTGATGGAGACAAGGCGCACCACCCTCTTAACTCTCCTAATTTCTGCTTAGGGCAAGTGGACTGACCATGCAGCCAGCGGGGAGCTCTCAGCCATGGTGGAGGCCGCGCCCGTCTTGTGGGCCACGTGGCAACTTGGGAGCTCACCTCGGTGGTGGTGGCTAGGTCTCGACTTCGTGGGCCACATGGCAGATTGGGAGCTCAACTTCACGGGGGAGGCCAGGTCTCGACTTTGTGGGCCATGTGGCATCTTGGGAGCTCACCCCTGCGGAGGGGGTCGGGTCCTGTCCTGCTGGACACGTGGCTGCCTGGGAGCTTGTTGTCAAGGTGAAGGTGAGCTCTCCATTTTTGGATGTCTCCTAGGCACCCCGGGCTTCCCATCTGAGGCTGGAGGGTCCTGGTTTCTTTGAACACGTGGCGCCCTCGGACCCTGTCCCTGTTGGGAGGTGAGGCACCTTGGCGGCTCTAGCTTGTGCGCAAGGGTACCCGATCTGCTGAGTACCGACAATGGCCCCTGGGTCCACCTTGGGGTGAGGCGACGAGCCCGAGGGTGGGGCCTTATGCTGTTTTTCTGTGCGGTCTTTTAATTTTGTCTTGATCAGTTGAAGCGGTGCGCTCTTCTGCTGCCGCGACCACGCGTCCCTCTATGGTTGAAGGGTCATGGCGACGAGATCTTTGCTCACTGCGATGTTATCGCGATGGTTCCCAAGGCGCCTATTGCACTTCTATTGCTTTCACTTCCGTCTTTATGGGAACTGCCAGGTTGCCTTCTCTAGCGGGGAACTGCCCGGGCTGGCTTTTCTGACGGGGGACCTTGGCCCGCTTGTCATGTACACTGTGTTACGAGCCATTGATTTGGAGCCTGCTAAAATTTGCACGGTGCGCCCAAACGCCACTAGGGTGCCTTAAAAAAGGTACATTTGTGGGCAAAGGAATTTCCTTTCTTCTGCACGTCCCAAGCATTCGAGCATTCGACTCCCTCTTTGTGTGTCTGCCCATTCTTGAGGTTCTCAACCCCCTGCTCCAATGGACTCAACTCTGCCTCCTTCTCGGATGCAGGATGTCTCACCTGTGAGGCGGCTTTTTGGCTGGGAGGACAAGGAACGACGGGATCTAATGCGTCCCGACTCCTTGCCACTAGAGTTGGGGGAGAAAAAGATTGTTTTCTTCCAGGCGTACACATACTCTGGGTTTGTCCCTCCTGTTTCCTCCTTCCTGGTGACACTCCTGGAAGTCCTTGGGCTCCAGCTCAACCATTTGTTGCCGAACTCTCTGGTGGTGGCGGCGGTGTTCTCGCATTTCTGCGAGATGTTCGTCGGGGTGTGCCCATGCCTGCTGGTGTTCTGGCAGTTTTTTGTGCTGAGGTGGACCGAGAAGAAGAGCAAAGCCAACTTCATCGGTGGCTTCTACTTCCAGCGTCGGGACAACAGCCCCTTTAAGTACATTACTCCGTTCTCCCCGGCGAAGTGGCCCGACTGGAGGAGCGACTGGGTGGTCGTACATGCTGATGCCCACGATCCATGGTCTTGCCCATCGGGTGGCCGACGATTAGGAAGGCGGCCTGGGAGGAATGCCCGGAGCTTGAGGCAGCGTACAAGCCAGTGATGGAGAGGATCCGATTCCTTGCGGATCACGGTATGTCAAAGTTGTCAGTGATGGCCGACTTCGTTCACCGCTGTGTGGCCCCTCTGCAGCACTGTTGCCGCCAAGCATGGCTCTTCTTAGGGCTCCACGATGGTATCGGGTTGCTGAAAGGTCGCGACACAGAGACGACCCCGTAGGAGGTGTTTGAAGCAATGTCCAAGGTGCGACAATCTGCTGTCGGGCGACGTCTTCAACCTGCCGCAGGCTTGCCCACCGCTTTGCATGGATCAAGACTTTCGAACAAAGGTTCTGAAGGAGATGGCCAACTTGGATGCGATTGGTCTCGCACAGCGGCAGGTTGGCGATGAGAGCTGGGGCCTGTCCATCGTCGACTCTTAGAAGGAGTCCGCACCTTCTTCAGGCTCTAAAACCTCTGGAGCGGAGGAGGCGCCCGCTGCTGGGGGGAAAGGCAAGGCGCTATTCCATGACGCAGGTAAGGGGAAGGCACCAGTCCCAGACGTAGGCAATGGGAAGGCCCTGGTGGTCGAGGTCATGAAGGAGAAATGCCCCCGGTCGCCACCGAGGGTGCTGCCACAGGTGGCCTTTGCTCCAAGTCAGTGTCCACCGGCGCGCTCCTCTCTAGTACCTGGCATCAGCAGTTCTTTAGGGGGAGGTTCGGCCCGTCAAGCAATGGCTCCACTGCCATTGGCGGCCTGTACGTCATCCAACATCCCAGTTGTCTGTGCGGTCTAGGGCGCCATAGGGGACTCCGACAGCATAACGCCTACGAAGCTTCAGGCAAGGAGGCCTCGAGCCGACATCATCGGCAGCTCGGGAGGTGGCTCCGTTGGGGTTGGTGGAAGCACACCGGTGCAGTGCGGCGACACTTCTGGTGGTTTTGGCAGAGGCCCTGCAGAGATGGCATCGCCTGTTACGCCATTGCCAAGGCCCGTGGCTTCAAGGTCGCCAAAAGTGGAGGCTCGCTGGAGCTTCCGGGGACGTCGGTAAGGCATTCTTGCCAACGCTTGCTCTACTAGAATTGCGGAATAGAATCAATTATGAAATTAATAAGTAAGCCTTCCCTCATCCCTATTGGTATCGGTTTGCTTCTCGGAAGAAATAGTCCCTCTCTCTAGGACTTCCTTCTCTCACTCTTGAGGAAGCAAGCAGGGTGCCTCACCTGCCTATGTTGATTGGTCAGGGCCTGATCTTGATTTGCAGGGTTACATCAGCTGTTGTGAGGCCCCTAGCGCCGGGGGTAGTGCCCGAAAGTGCTTTGAAAGCGGCCAAGGTTGTTGTGGATGTGCTAGCAGGGCAGCCTGCCAAGCTTGTTCAGCAGAGTGCTACTCCGGCAACTGTGCCCAACGTGGTTAGTGGAGCATTTGCGGCTGTCGCGCCAGAGGCACCTCCGACCATTGTGGTAGAGGCACCCTCGACCGTCACGGCAGAGGCCATGTAGAAGCCGACTCCGGGTGCTGAGGGTCTAACCTCCATGGCCGCTGATTCGACAGGTGGCTCTCTGAGCAGTGGTGGCCCTGCTGTGTCAGGTGGAACCGCAACTCCTGCTCAGACTCCGGGGGCAAGATCTCCAGTGCTGGTGGCCTCACCTTCACCTCTACGAGCGAAAGGGGTCCCTGAGATGATCACCGGACGGCCTTCCCTGACTTCGGCGCAGCCGGAGCGGCTTTCCGACGTCATGGACTTGACGCAATCCAGCATCCTTCAGGTGCAATTCAACCTCCGCCGGGCGCAAGAGGCTCTTGTCATGGAGTGGGAGAAGTTGTGTGCCGAGGGCGAGCGCCTCCGAGGCTGGAGGGTCTCCTGAGCTCCACGATTGTCGAGGTGAAGGCGAAGTACTAGAAGGAGAGCATGGAACTGGAGGTGAGGCACTGCTTTGTGAGGGCCTCAGATGCCTTGACCCATAATATTCTAGCCGATGCCAAGGTAGCCAACGACGCTGCTGACGCCCGCCTGCACGCTCTTGCTGCCGGCTAAGAGGCTCTGAGTCGTCGGGAAGCCGACATTACCAAGAGAGAGGCTGCTATCACTGAACAAGAGGTGGCAGTGCAGGCAATGATGGCCCGGGTTGAGGCCGACCGGGATAGACTGTAGTCCCACCTGGAAGACCTTGAGCTTCGGGAGAGTCATTTGGCGTAGGATCGGGTGCAGCACCTAGCTGAGCGTCAGGAACTCCTCCTGCACGATCTTGACATTCAAGCCTGGGAGCAGGCAGCAGAGCGTCGCGGCTGGGAGCTTGATCCGCGAGAGCGTCAGGTGGCTCAGCATCTGGAAGCCGAGGGTAGGGCGGCGGCGGAGACAGTAGCATCCCATGTCGTAGCGCAGTCCAGTCGGGGCTGAGGTTGGTCATTTTTTGTATTTAAGTTTCACTCTCCCTTGCAAAGAATTCCTTAATGAATTCGAATTTGTGTTGGGCTTCTTGCATTGTCTTTGTGCTTTTCAACTGTTGCTCCGAGCCCTTAGCTACATAGGGATTTGCAGAACCTTTGTTGAGCTTGTTGGCTTCTCAAGACCAGCAATTTGCACGACAAAGCCGAAGTGTCGTCCGTTGATTTTCTGCATGTGGATCCTCTTAGAGGCCCCTTGGTAGATGTGGTTAGTTGGCTAAGCACATCTACCACTTGATCGCAAAATTTCTTGAACTGGCCCCTTGGGAGATGCTCCAGCGTCGTCCACTATCTTCATGTAGATGTCGATGGCTGGCCCCTTTGGTGGTGTCGGAGCTGGATGCTCCGACATCGTCCACCATCTTCGTGTAGACATCGACGACATGCCCCTTGGTAGGTGCTGGAGCTGGATGCTCCAGTGTCGTCCAACATCTTCGTGTAGACGTCAACGGCAGGCCCCTTGGGAGGTGTCGGAGCTGGATGCTCTGGTGTCGTCCACCATCATCGTAGAGACGTCGACGGCAGGCCCCTGGTTTACGGGCCATCGCAAGGGAACCTTGTTAGCAACAAGAGCGGGGCAGGAGAGTTTACTCACTTATCCATGCTTGGTGCTATCGTTGACGTTCTAGGACGTCGACGACAGGCCCCTTGTGATGTGCCAGAGGTAGATGCTTCGGTGTCCACCATCTTCATATAGACATCGACGGCAGGCCCCTTGCGAGGTGCTGGAGCTAGATGCTCCAGCGTCATCCACCATCTTCGTGCGGACGTCAACGGCAGGCCCCTTGGGTGGTGCCAGAGCTAGATGCTCCAGCGTCGTCCACCATTTTTGTGTATACGTCGACGGCAAGCCCCTTGGGAGGTGCCGGAGCTGGATGCTCCGGCATCGTCCACCATCGTCGTAGAGACATCGATGGTAGGCCCCTGGTTTACAGGCCATCGCAAGGGAACCTTGTTAGCAACAAGAGTGGGGTAGGAGAGTTTACTCACTTATCCACGCTTGGTGTTGTCGTTGATGTTCTGGGACATCGACGGCAGGCCCCTTTGTAGGTGCCGGAGCTGGATGCTCTAGCGTCATCCACCATCTTCGTGTAGACGTCGACGGCAGGCCCCTTTGGAGGTTCCGGAGATGGATGCTAAGGTGTCGTACACCATCTTCATGTAGACATCAACAGCAGGCCCCTTGGTAGGTGCCGGAGCTGGATGCTTCGACATCATCCACCATCTTCGTGTAGACGTCGATGGCAGGCCCCTTGGGAGGTGCCGGAGCTAGATGCTCTATCATCGTCCACCATCAACATAGAGACATCGACAGCAGGCCCCTGGTTTACAGGCCATCGAAAGGGAACCTTGTTAGCAATAAAAGCGGAGCAGGAGAGTTTACTCACTTATTAGTGCTTGGTGTTGTCATTGACGTTCTAGGATGTCGATGGAAGACCCCTTGGGAGGTACCGGAGCTGGCTGCTCTGGCGTCATCCACCATCTTCTTGTAGACGTCGACGGCAGGCTCCTTGGGTGGTGCCGGAGCTGGATGTTTCAGCGTCGTCCACCATTGTCGTAGAGACGTCAACGGCAGGGCCCTTGGGAGGTGTCGGAGCTGGATGCTCTGGCGTCGTCCACCATCGTCGTAGAGACGTCGATGGCAGGCCCCTGGTTTACAGGCCATCGCAAGGGAATCCTATTAGCAACAAGAGCAGGGCAGGAGAGTTTACTCACTTATTCGCGCTAGGTGCTGTTGTTGATGTTTTGGGACGTTGACGGCAGGTCCCTTGTGAGGTGCCGGAGCTGAATGCTCAAGCGTCGTCCACCATCTTCATGTAGACGTCGACGGCAAGCCCATTGGGTGGCGCCGGAGCTAGATGCTCCGGCGTCGTCCACCATCTTCGTGTAGACGTCGACAGCAGGCCCCTTGGGTGGTGCCGGAGCTGGATGCTCCGGCATTGTCCACCATAGTCATAGAGACGTCAACAGCAGGCCCTTGGTTTACAGGCCATCGCAAGGGAACCTTGTTAGCAACAAGAGCAGAGCAGGAGAGTTTACTCACTTATCCGCGTTTGGTGCTCTCGTTGACGTTCTGGGACATCGACGAGAAGCCCCTTGTCAGGTGCCAGAGCTGGATGCTCCGGCATCGTCCACCACCTTCGTATAGACGTCGATGGCAGGCCCCTTGAGAGGTGCTGGAGATAGATGCTCTGGCGTCATCCACCATCTTTTTGTAGACATCGACGACAGGCCCCTTGGGTGGTGCCAGAGCTGGATGCTCCGACGTCTTCCACCATCATCGTAGAGACGTCGACGGCAGGCCCCTTGGGAGGTGCCGGAGCTGGATGCTCTAGTGTCGTCCACCATCATCGTAGAGACGTCGATGGAAGGCCCCTAGTTTACAGGCCATCGCAAGGTAATCCTGTTAGCAACAACAGCAGGGTAGGAGAGTTTACTCACTTATCCGCGCTTGGTTCTGTTGTTGACATTCCGGGATGTCGATGGCAGGCCCCTTGTGAGGTGCCGGTGCTGGATGCTCCGGCGTCGTCCACCATTTTTGTGTAGACGTTGACGGCAGGCCCCTTAGGTGGTGCTGGAGCTGGATGCTCTGGCGTCGTCCACCATCTTCGTGTAGACATCGACGGCAGGCCCCTTGGGTGGTGCCGGAACTCGATGCTCCGGCGTCGTCCACCATCATCGTAGAGACATCGATGGCAGGACCTTTGTTTACAGGCCATCACAAGGGAACCTTGTTAGCAACAAGAGTTGTGCAGGAGAGTTTACTCACTTATCTGCGCTTGGTGATGTCGTTGACATTCTGGGACATCGACGGTAGGCCCCTTGTGAGGTGTCGGAGCTGGATTCTCCGGCGTCGTCCACCATCATCGTAGAGACATCGACGGCAGGCCCCGTGGGAAGTTGACAGGGCTGTACGCTTCGTTCGTTTGTCCTGCATATAGGAAGAGGGGGGCTAGCCTTGATTATCGGTTATACCCGTTCCTCTCTCTAGCTCTGCCATTGTCTTACAGTCCTAGACTGACGTACGAGATTTGGGTGATTCGATGCATCAGTGCTCCGGGGGTCTGGCTCCTGTTGTCCTTAGGGTGTGAGCTCTTTGGTTCTAGTACCTAGCTGTAGCACTGGGAGGCAGGGTATGTTTGCTTAGGGTGCAGGACAAAGCTATGAAACTTGCACCCCGTGGACCTCCTTCTCGGCACAGACCATTCTTGGGGAACCTTTTGGCGCCACGGGTACCTAATGATGAGAGCAGCCAGGTGGACCTTTCGCACACTGTAGGTACCTCAAGTTGCCCCGCCTGTAGCTGGATTATATGACTTTAGCTAGGACGAGTTACATAGAATGCGATGGTGAATATGAAGGTAACACATGGAATGAGGTTATCATGGCATGATCATAAAATTAATGCGTAATTAAATGAACATAGTTTTTAAGAAGCCTTTAAGTAAAACAGTGAATTTTCAATAGGAGTTTGTAGGAGGAGACAGGCTTTTACAAAAGAGGGCAATGACTTGCCTCCGGATGACGAGGAGGCAGGGTGCACAGGCTTAGGGTTTGGAACCAAGCTAAGCTGACTGCGCACTCTAGACCTGACCCTCCTGGCGCTCGGTTGTCCTTAGTGCTGTTCCTAAGCCCTACAAATCTTTTACACTGTTCTACTAAGCCTAGTATTTACAATAGGGGTGCCCAAAGCTCCATGGGTAGCTGCGATGGTTGGTGGGCAACCTTGGTGTCAACAGCTACTTAGAGGTGTGATGAGCGAGTTATCCCTATTTCCAGCCTTGACCGCCCATCTTGCAAGTGGTCCGAGCAGGGCCGACGCAGATCTTGGCAGCTTTCACGGAGGTGTCGGTGCTGTCGGGGGGCTGCAGTTGAGGCGCGGCAGTGATCTGCGCTAAGGTGAGCTTGGCGGAGGTCGACTCGATCCAGCGCCGCCCGGGACAGGTGATGGGTCTGTTGTGAGTGCTTGGAGCTGTTCCAGGGCTAACACTACAGTGGTGCGATCTCCGCGGATCCTAAAGACGCCGGAGGGGGTTGGCATCTTTAGGACGAGGTAGCCATAGTGGGCTACATCCATGAACTGGTAGAGAGCAGGCCTACAGATGATGTTGTCGAAGGGGAGGCTGACATCAGCGACATCGAAGAGGATGCTCTCCGTCCTGTAGTTGTCAGGTGTCCCAAAGGTCACCCGCATGTGGATGTTGCCGTACGGGATGATGCTCCCAGGTCCCACCCCCGAGAATGGGCTCGAGGTGGCAAGCTTGGACACTAGGATCTGCAGCTACCCGAATGCTGCCCGATTGAAGAGGTTGAGGCTGGCCTCGCCATCTATCAAGACGTAGTGGAGCTTGACGTTGGCTATGGTGGGGGCGACTAGGAGAGGTAGTACCCCTACCCCGGCCATGTTCTTGGGTTGCCATCGCACGGCGTGGAGGTCGAGCTCGGTGCCGGGACGCGTGTAGGAGCTACCGAAGTTTGCCGTGAACTGCCAGCACTGCTCATCCCAAGAGGTTATAGACCCCTCGGGAATGATCATCAGCCATGAGCGGGCTGACCCTGTAAGGGCGACTGGGAAGTAGTTCGCCAGGATGGTCTCATCCGCTCCCGCAGCAAGGATCATCGTGGTGTAGATCTGTAGGAACTCTGCTGGATTGATGCTTCCATTGAACCTCTCCAGGATATGTGGCCGGAACTTGCGCGGCCACATCGCGAAGCGGAGGTGCGGAGCTAGCGCCATGCAACCTCCAACGGGTTTCATCGGAGAGGCATATGGGACATCATACCCCATGGGGGTTTGCTGCCCGACGTGCAGCACTTGCTGGATCTGCTGTTGTGGCACTGGTTGTGCCATGCACTACTGCAACAGTACTGGCTGTGCCAAATACTGTTGCTGCACACCCTGCTACACCGAGTACTGCAGGGGAGCTGTCGAGCCGACGTGCTCCTGATCAGGTGGCGGAAGGTTTACCTGCGGCGCACCTTGGACAGAGGATGCCTCATGAACAGTGCATTGAGTGCCATATTCGGCGCCGAGGTTGCGCCGCCTCTCTCGCTGCCGCTCGATAATGATGCGGTCGTCCATGTGAGCTTCATGACGGTCAAGCTCGGCCCTGAGGTCCTCCGTGGGGAGTCGGCCAACGCTCGTAGGCTTGGAGGAGCGGGAGTTGGCAATGTGACTGTCGGAGTGTGATTCCGACAATTCTCCCGGTACTACCGTTGGCAGCCCGCGGAGTTTGTAGTTCAGTTGTGGGTGCGCAGAGATTCAGAACAAGATGATGATTTGACACGAGAATTTACGTGGTTTGGTCTGCCTGAGCGTAATACCCTACTCCACGGGTGTGTGTTGTTGTTGTATTGAGCGTCTGATCGCTTCGGGGTCAGACCAGAGTGTGGGATACTAGAGTGTCTCGTCACAGCGTATGTGGGCGTGTGTAGACTTGTCCCCTCCTTGTGTATCGCTCGACCAGTCCTTTTACAGCACAAGGACTGACCGTTACATCGTTAGCCTGGCCCGACATGTGGCTCTGGCGGTTACTGATGCTTAATACACAATTAATGTGCTTAATCACCCTTAATAGTGTGGTAACACGCCTTGATAGTGGCGTTACTGGTATTAAGGGCCCTCCGATCGTGTGCCATTAAGATAGCATTAATGGCACTTAATTGGGTCTTGAGGTCTTTAATGTTCCTTGAAGGTCCGAGCTGTTGGAAGTCCACCACTCTGCCTGTTGAGGTTGAAGGTCTGACGGTTGGACGCGTGGCAGCTCCGGAGCTTACTGTCTTGGACGAGTAGGTCCGGTGCTATTGTACACGTGTTGGTACCAGAGCTTCGCTTTGTCTGGGGTTAGGTCTGTGGGTGCCACACAAGTATCTAGTTTGGAGCTTTCCCATGTGTGGAATGTAACTCCGGTTTAACGATACACGTGGCGGCACTGGGACTAACCATAGAAGGGAGGTAGGTCCAGTTCCGTATGACATGTGGGGCCTTCAGAGGTCTTCAACTCAGACGGGTGGAGTTCCTTTGAGCTCTTTGCAGTCCCAAAGGGTATCCGATACGAAGGGTACCGACAGTGGCCCCCTGGGCCCACCTCTGGGAGAGACTTTTTGGATTAAGTCGTTCTGCCAGAGGTGGGTCCATCCTTTGGTTTTTGAGCCGTGTCTTCAAGGGTCTTTAGATGTGCCATTGGTGGTAGTTCGCAGCTAAACCACCGCCGCGTGGCGCCTTTAGTTTTTGAGCCATTGGTGGTTTTTGAGCCGTGTCTTCAAGGGTCTTCAAGGGTCTCTCAGGACGACAATTATTCGCCTGGGGTAAGGACCTTGACTTGATCGTCAGGGTGGCCCCAGGCCCCCTTGTCATTGGCAGGGTGAAGTTTTTGAACTGTATCGTCGGCTACTAAGCGGTTTCCATCCAAGCATTGCGGGGGCTTACTTAAGAAGGAAAGCGTGCACCATTTGGAGATTCCTTATGCCTTCATTTGAACTTGCACTCGAATCCTCCAAACTTTCGCTTGCTTTTCATCTCTCGCCCCACTATGCTGCGATGAAGTTGGGACTCCCCAAGAGCCGCATTGGGAGCAAGAAGGAGTTGTCTAGGGTCCGGACCTACATGGGTTGGTCCAGTGACTCCTTCGACAACGACATTCACTGCGGCAAGCTTCCCTTCAAGAAGGAGCGAGCCGGAGATATGGTGTCCTTCCTTGGGTACGCCATGGCGGGTTTGATCCCGCCTTTCTCCACTTTCTTTCTGATGCTGCTAGATTTCTATGGTATGCAGCTCCACCATCTTGGCCCCCACTCAATCTTGCTAATGGCGACTTTCGTCCACTTTTGCGATATGTGGGTGGGTGTGCCCCCTTGTGTGGAGTTGTTCCAGACTTTCTTCATTGTCCACCCCACCGAGAAGAGGAAAAACTCCCTCTCAAGTACTTGAGGTCTTTTCCTTCCGGGAAGTGGGACGACTGGAAGAAAGACTGGGTGGTCATCACCGTCGAGGGACACGAGAGGCTGGAACTGCCTGAAGGCCTCCCCCGCGTCGACACCGACACTTGGAGTGACATGCCAGAGCTGTCGAGGGAGTACAGGCCCATTCTGGACAGAATCCAGAAGTGTGTCGAAGGTGGGGTGACCCCCAGATGGTCTTCGACAACTTCTTGACGAACAGGTGGGCCCCGCTGAGGGCTAGGGGGCGCTCTGCCTTGGCCTTCAACAGTGAGATGGACACCAACCGCATTGAGGTTGGTTTGGGCACCAACTTGAACGATGAAGCCTTGAAGACCCATCTCAAGAAGTTCCAGCCTGGGAACATCAGCCCTGGCAACGTGTCTCCACTGGCGGCCTTCCTTCCTCTGAATATGATACTAGAGGAGTGCAGAGAGCTCTGGAGGAAGATGCCGCTGTTGGACAACTTGGCCCTAATGGAGAGGCGATCAACCTTTGGTGTGGCGATCCCGAGAGCTTCAGAGGGTGGCTCCGCTCCCGCCCCAAAGCCAAGAGCTAAAGTCGTGGACAAGGGTAAGGAGTTGGCTGAGCCCTCCAGCCACAAGAGGAAGTTGAAGCACTCTGATGGGAGGTCCGTTAGACCTGCTCCATCCGCAGTAGCTCCATCTCCCCAGAGGGGGAGGTCTTCAATGGCGACACCTACTCCAGCATCAGTGTCTCCCCAGGATGCCAGTTCCGGTCATGTGACTTCGGTACCAGGGCCTGCTAAGGGCTCTAGGTCTGAGTGTCCTTCTCAGTCGAGGGGGGCCTCAACCAAGACATCGATGACGGTGGCGGCAAGCTCCGGGGAGCCTTCCGGAGCTACTACACTAGTGGCGACAGGGTCCGGTTTTGAGCGTTCGGTGAAGAGGTTTCGCGCTAGCTGGAGCGGAAGCCTTCCAAGGTAAATTTGACTTTTACCCTAGTTGATTGTTTTTTGTTGTAACCATATTCTGAGTTTCTTCGTCCTTCATCCACAGGGTACCCAAAAAAGGGGCTAAAGCTCTGGTTCCTGCAACAGTAGCTGATGCTGTGCAAGCGGAGGCTTCGGCTCCAGTTCCTGCGTCGCCCCAGGAGGTGGCTGAGGTTGCGGCAGCTCCGGCGCCAGCTGTCGTGGTCCTTTACCTCGAGTCATCTCCTGAAGCTCCCGTGGTAGCGCCGGACCAAGGGAATGAAGATGTACCAGCGGCACCAGCTCTAGAGGTTGAAGCTCCAGTTTTGGATGCTGAGATTATGGACGCTCCAGCCTCAGAGCCGGAGGTAGTTGCAGTTCCGACCCTAGAGTCGGATGTTGTTGAAGCCCCAGTGGTTGAGCCGGTGGTTGATGAAGTTCCGGCACCCGAGCCGGACGTCGCGGAGGTGCTGGCCCCCGAATCGGTAGAAGTTGAAGCACCGGCGCCTGAATCGGCGGCGGATGAGGCACCAGCACCGGAGCCGGAAGTGGCCTCAGCTCCGGTCGACTCTTCAATGCCTGCCCCGTAGGTGTTGGTTCCGGAGGTACCCGCGCCTGGGCCAGGGTGCCAAGACGAAGCTGCCGGTCCTCCGATTGAGGGACCAATTGCTGATGACCTGGCGGCGGGACCTTCGGAGCTGACTCCGGAGGTGGAAACTTCCATTGCAGGACCTTCCTCGGCGATGAACTTCCCCAGTGCCGCGGAAGCTCAGGGGACCGCTCTTGTAGAGGGGGACCTGAATTTTGTTATGGAGAACCCGCTGGAGTCAGCGGGGAGGACCCCAGTAGGTCCGGAGCCGATCCCCCTATCATTGTCCATCGACAACGCCTGCTCCAGCCTTCATTAGGTCCAGCTGGCCTTTTACCACGACAGCATGGCCCTCGAGGAGGATCGCCAAACCCTTAGGTGGTGGCGCAACCAGCTTCAATTCAAGACCAAGCTGGCGCAGACGAGGCTAGCCGACGACAAGGAGTGGGTGAAAAGGGAGAAGGTCCGGTTGGAGTACTGGGGTCAGTTGCTGGATGAGAGGGAAAGCATGGTGCGATCCCTCGACAACCAGTCCCGGGCCATCCATGAACAGGCCGTGGCTTCTAATGAAGCAGCAAATGACCGCAAAGAGAAGCACAACGCTATCCACAACAGCCTCGTCAAGCGCCGGGAGGCTCTTGAGGAGCGGGAGAAAAAGCTTGAAGATGAAGAGCAAAAACTCCTGGAGCTGCGGGATGACCTCCTGAAGAGGGAGGAGAAGCTTACTTAGAGGCTGACTCTGGGTGACAAGAGCCTCGCGGAGCGGACCAAAAAGCTAGAGGAGCGCTGCGAGAAAGAGGAGAAGAAGGACTGGCAGCCGGGACAAGATCTCACCAAGAGGGAGAATGAAATTGCTGCCAGGGAGAAGAAAGTGTGGGGCCGAGAGGAAGACCTGGTCGACCGCCGGAACAAGATCCATGTCCGGGAAGAGGAGCTTGGTAAACTCGAAAGGCAAGTTGCTGAAAAGATTCAACAGAACGCCAAAGAGGTCGAGCGCCTTGCCCGGGAGGATTCGGAGCTTGCGGCGACCAAGAGGTCTTTGGAAGAGGTGCGAGGCTCGAGGGCTGCAGAGTCCCAACAAGTATGGGACTTCTTGGGCAAAGCCAATGACGCGCTGACACCGCTGGGTTTTAGTCCCGTGCATTCGGATTATACGGAGCTGGAGCTGGACCTGGCATTGAAGGCGTTGAGCTCTGCCGGTAACAAACTCAACAAGATGGGCGATGTCATCGTGGACCTGTTGGAAACTGAAGGACAATCCCTGGCGAAGAACATTGCAGAGTACATGCTGACGTGCTACACAAGCCGGGATCCTCACTTCCCACTAGACCCGGTGCTTGAAGGCCCCATCGATGGAGAGGTAGATGCCACCAAGGCCAGCGTGTTGGAGGTTGCCCAGAAGGTTGCCTCATTCTTCCGTAGGATCTAGGACTTTCTACTTGTAGCTCCCACTTGTATCCTCTCTTCTTTTCCTCAATTTTGTAATCTCTTGTCTCCAGATTAATGAAATCCAAGCAATTTATGAATTTCATTATTTTTCTTCAACACGTTTGTCTCACTTGGCCCCCTGGTAGATGTACACAATTGGATTGTGAATATGTACCAAGAGTATGTAGAATTTTGTTGAAGACTTGTGTGCTTCGAACTTGTAGTTTGTAGGTCCGAAGTCGTCGATAGTAGGGCCCCCTGAGGTTGTCGGAGCTTAGTAGCTCCAGTAGCGACCACTGTTGGAGCTTAGTAGCTTCGGCAGCGTTCACCGTCAACAAGTGGAGCATTGATAGCAGGTCCTCTACGGTTGTTAGAGCTTCGATAGCTCCGGCACTATCCACCATCATCACAAGATTTTTATTTTTCCTGCACACTGAAGTCAATAAAAACAGTAAAATCCATTTCCTATCTATAACTCAATTGCGGCTTACTATTCTCGAAAGAAATTTTAGATCGACAGCAATTCTGTATACAATCAAGCGCATTTGTTTATTTTCTTCAGGTCCAATTATTTCTGGACTCACCTTACTTCGGCCTATCGGGGTGTAGGTAGAGTGGCGTACTTAGGGTGCAGGACCAGGCTAAGTCGATAGCACACTCCCGACCTAGATTGGCTTGGCGACATTCAGGCAAGTAGGCCATTCAACAATGTTAAGACCCACAAGATTTTACAATGCAACTTGAATAATATATGAATTGTTTGATCTAAAGTTTCTTGAGGATTGCACAACTTTGTTATAGACAAGAAAGAGAAAAATAAAAAATATTGAGCCCGTACAAAATAAATGCACGTGGAGTCTGTTTTCACATAATGATGTCTTTCATTATAGGTACGGGGTACAGGGGAAACAAGTACACTCTTAGGGTATGGAACCAGGCTAAGTGTGTTGTGGTTCTCATTTGACCCAAGGTAGCTAGATACACATTTAGCTCTGAGACTGTGACAAGTGTTGCCTGAACTTTTGTAAGGATCGAATGCCCAAGAGGGGGGTGAATTGGGCTTCTTTTCAAAAAATAAAGCAATAAAACTTAATTACTAAAATCCCAATTCCCTATGCAAACAACCTATGCATTCAAGTGAATTGTAACTTTGAGGTATATAAATGCACAAGTGTAAGGGGAGAGGAAGAAAGCGCAAACTCCCGAGGAGACACGAAGGCACGATGATTTATCCCGTGGTTCGACAAGATCGTCAAGATCTTCCTACATCCACGTAGTGGCACCCACCAAGGGTATAGCCACTCCCAAGACACCGAGACCAGGGATATTCACTATACTTCTCCGTTCGCCAACCTCGGCAAGGTGGAGCTCAAGCCTTGTACAAGTTGGATCCTCCGGGCTTCCACAACTGTCTTGGCAAGCTCCGGAAGGCTCTCTCCAATACAATCACCAAGGGACACTCCCTTACAGCTCTCACTACACTAGAGATTCCAATCACCAAGAATGGAAGCACACAAGCACTATCTCTAGCACGTTCTAGCCTATCTCTTGGTGTGTAAGTGGTGTAGATGATCTAGAAGTGTTAGCTCAACGTCTTATATGCTTGAGAATGTGTAGAGTAGCTCTGGTTGTCAAGACTTTTTGAATAGACTGGTTGAAGGGGTATAAATAGCCAGCCTCCACGAAATAGCCGTTGGAAAAGTAGGCTGACATCACTGTTCTGCGAACACCGAATGATCCGATGCTCCCCCTTCAATTATCATCAGTCAAATCCAAATTAGCTGATGTCATTGTGTCAGATATGACCGTTGTTAGACTGATGTTACCCTTGCCTTCTCATCGGATGATCCGGTGGCACTCCATCCAAAATTAGTTCAGAATTGATGCTTACTGGAGTGATCGACCGATGTGTTCATTGTTGTACATCGAATGGTCCGGCGTTACACTTGGTCCAGGGAGATTGCTTACTGTATTGATAGACTGATGTAACATGCCCTTCATCATCGGATGATCCGGTGAGTACTTAGTTCTGAGGTCTTCTTCTTCTGCTGAACCAACTCGACCGATGTGTTGTTTTCTGGAATCATCGGTTGATCCGGTGAGTTGATTTTGTTTGCTTTGAGTTGTTCTAAGTGATTCTTTTGAAATTTGCTCGATTGACCCCTTAAGCATTGGTTGGAAATATTCTTCTGATGATTATCAAGCATTGAGTGCTGTCAATTTTGGTTGAATAATTTTGACTTGTGAGCTTTTACTTCTAATCTTCATAAACATTGATTGATCTCATAGAATGATTGTTTAGGGGTCTCCAATTATATCCAATGAGCAGTAGATTAAATTCATATAGATTTCATTTGAGTGTGATTAGTGATATGGGAGACCTTGCATCCACAAATTCATTAGTAAAATCCAATGGTTGTCATTAATCACCGAAACCATACCTCATGGGGGCCTAGATGCTTTCAATCTCCCCCTTTTTGGTGATTGATGACAACACAAGAAGTGAAGCATAATAGTAATTAATTTGACAATACGATACTCAAGAAGATATGCAATGAGTACAAGATATGGCACATTAAACTTCAAGATTCAAAAGAGATTAATACCTTTAAAGCTTAACGATCAATAACATATGAGAGAATTAAAAGTCACAAGAATACTTAATGAAAAGCAAAGAAGTAGCAAATCATCAAATTACGAAAGGACTCCAAAAACTCCAAAAAGATAGACTCCCCTACAGCTAGGACTACCCCTGAGGCTAAGCTAGACTCCCCCTGACTCCTGACTCTTCTCCCCCTTTGGCATCAAGACACCAAAAAGGAAGCCGAGTGCCTAAGGATCCTAAGCGCTCGGAGCGATGACGAACTGGTCACCGTCGGGGGTGCTGTCGTCGGAGATACTGCCTGCTGCTGCTGAGGCTGGAGTAGAGGTGACGGGAGTTGTAGGAGCCGCTGTCAGTGCCTGTTGAGACTGGACTGCAGGAAGAGGGGCACTGACAACAGACGCTGGCGTCCGCTGGAAGAGCATCGTAGCCGGCAAGGGAGAGTGAATGGGAGCGCCTGGAGCAAGCAGTGGGGACATGCTGATCGACGGGATCGGCGTAGTCAGCACAGGCGCTGAAGCTGTAGCCAAAACAGGAGGACCTAGAGCAAGACCTAGAAGCTGCGATGGCAGGGCAATCCCGGTCTGCGTGTAGAGGTTGGTGATCAACCCCAGGATGCCCATCATCGCCTGCTGCGTCTGCTGCTGCTGGTCGAGAGAGCGCTGGTGCATCTGATCAATCAGCCCAGTCAGCCTGTCAGTGTCCTCTTGCCTCTCACGGGTGATCTGTCACTGCATCTCCTGCTGCTGCTGCTGGAGCTCCAAGAGACGCGCAGCCTGCTCAGCTCGGGCCTGCTCGGCTGCAAGTCGGTCCAAGCGCTGCTGCTCAACCATCTGCTGAAGTAGTGAGGTAAGCTCAGATGGTTGAGAGACCTGTTCCTCTGACACGGGAGGAGGAGTAGGAGGTGGCACAGTCGAGCCTCCAGCCTCCACGTCGTGCTGCCTGGGTGAGGGAGGAGGTGGGAAGTACTCCTCGACACTGTCGCTGGTGTCACTCTCGGACCAAATATGCTGAAGGTCCTTACCCTGAGCCTCTGCCTGTGCTAGTCTCTCGTCTTCCTTCTCCAGGTCTGACCAGTCTTCCTCTGAGAGACGGGCACGCGCCTAACGCTCAACTGGACGGCCAAGGTGGCGATCTCCAGGAGCAGGAGCACGGTAGTGGCTGAACCGTGTGACGCTCTCGTCGGTGAGACTGTAACGCACGGCGGACCCCTCTGGAGCTACCATGAAGAGCAAGTAACTAATCCAATGACCAAATACGAGCTGCGTCATCATCCCAACTCCATCAGTGATTATGTCCTCCATCTCCCGTATGAGGATGTCCACAATGTCGAACTCCATCCCATTCATGATGTAGAACAGGAGAGTCTGCTGCAGGCTGGTGAACCTCTCAAGGTATCCGGACCTTGGCAGAAGTGTGCGGCGCAACGCAAGGTGCACAGTGCGCGCAGCTGGAGTGAGTAGTGCTGGTACCCTTGGTTGGTCTGGAGAGAAAGGCTGAGCAACCAGTGAACGTATCTCCTCAAGTGGTGGTGCCACTCCTCCAGTGAGCGGCCTCCTCGGTGGGTTAGCCTGTCCATGCACCCTCTCGTGCAGGCAAGTGTCATGGAGGTCCACTCCTAGCAGCTGTCCCAAAGTCTGCCTGGTCAAGTGATGATGCTGGCCCATGAACATGAAATCAATAGATCTACGGCCCTCAGAGACGTAGAGTGTGGCATAGAATACTCGGACCCAATCCTCCATGTAGGCACTCGTATCGTAGGACATCAGCTCCACAAGCCCTCTATACCTCTCAAAGTAAGGGCGTATCTCCGTCTCGGCTGCCAGTGCAAGCTAATCCCAATCTAGGAAATTATGCTGGAAGAGCTTATGGCCCCGACGTCTGTAAGTCTCGTACAGTGACGCCTGTGTCAAGTTCCAAAAGCGGCTGTCCACGAGTAACTCTCTGGTATGTGGGAACGACTCCTCAAGTAAAATGCTCCACCTGAGCTTTCTGAGCTGCTTGGCCTTCATCTTCCGGTAACGGTCAGGCGGACACCCTCAGCGACACGGACGTTGGTGTCCATCTCATAGACGGCTCTCTGGGCCGCCCTATCCTCTCGAAGGTCAGCAGCTGACGGTCTTGGTCTCGGGGCTGTAGCTGGGTGACCCTCGCGGGTCCTGGCTGAGCGCCGGCAAACAAGCGGCACTTCGGGCTCCTCTTCTTCCTCGGACTCCTCTGGCACGGGAGGCTGCCTCTAACGGGCCTCGCGGATCCACAACGGTCCTCCTCGGCCACGCTCTTGCTCCTCGGCGGCGCGAGCGACCATTAGGGCTTTCTTTGCCTCCTTCGACAGCTTCTGCTTTTTGGCGGTCGGCTCCTCAATAGCCTTGCCCTTTCCCTTCTTGTAACGGCCCATGATGACAACGAGGATGAGCACACGGGACAAGCGAGCTTGGGGATGGCGACGCAAAGGTCGTCGAGGTCGGGAAACCTAGCGGTGAAGCGACGACGGCGGAAAGGGGGAAGCACCACGGCGGTGCAGAGGGCGGTGGTGGCTGTGTTTGGGGTGGCGGCGGTGGTGCGTGGGAGGCAGCGGCGGCGCTATGGAGAGGGCGACGGCCGGGCATGAGGCGGTGGCACGACGTGGAGTGGTGCTGCGTGGGGCGTAGGGTGAGCGGCGACAGCGGCCGAAGGCGCCAATGGCGGCGGCTCAGAGGGCGGCGGTGGCCGGAGGACGGCGGCGGCCGGAGGGTGGCGGCAGGGCGAGGGAGCGGCGGCGGCGGAGGTGACGGTGTTGGTGGCGGTGAGAGAGTCGGGGAGAGAGAAAGACTAAGGCAAAGAGGAGCTAAATAGGTGGGGCCCGGACCCTAGCTCAAATTTTAACACTGGATAAACCGATGTTAGATGATAGGAGCATCGGTCGAATGGTACAATATGTGTATTCCATAGGCACCACTGACACCAGATGGTCCGACGTGGAAAGGATTTGCATCGGTGGAATTTAGCACAATTCCAGAAATGTGAACATCGAATGCACCGATGTTTCTCAGATTGAACTCGTCGGTTGATTTGTCTTACTGACTGAACTGACCCTTGGCATTAGAACACAAGCTGATCCGATGAGCTTCTGGCCTATGAATCGGATAATCCGATGACTACAAAACAGCAACATCCCATATATGTCCTTTGACTCAAACAAACAAACACGAAGAAACACATGTCTTAGGACTTTTTGGGCAACCCCTTACCCCTCAAAAATACTAATTGCCAATAACTTCGCTAAGCCCTAAAGCAAAATGAACACCGAAGAAAATAAGGAATAAATCCAAATTAAATGTAAGGCCCATGCTTTGTGAGCTAGAGGATGAAGACTTCTATCTCTTTAAAGCATGTTCCTTTAGGCATTAACGCACCTAACATTTTGTTATTTCCACATCATATGAGTTGAGATATTGTATTTCGAACAAGTCTCTTTCTCATGAAGTGGGTTCTCCTTTGTGACAATCTACCGTATGCAATGCCAAACAATTTATAATGCAAGAAATTTAAATATGAGTGCAAGTCTATATGGCTGGCATCATGCAAGACATAAAATAAACCTATCTTGCCAAAATTGAACCTTTCAAAGGCTTCTTCAGGGAGAGCCACTCTCCAAGAGTTGGGGAAACCCAAAAGAACCTCCATCCCAAGCTAACCCTTGCTCACCCCTATCCTTTGAAAGTTATACAAGACCTATATGAGATGCATTCTTACATGATCATGGCAATTTACATGACATTCGATGCATCTAGCACATTTAATTCACTTCTTAGTCTAGAAAAAGTTTTCTCATCAAGTGGTTTAGTGAAGATATCCGCCAATTGTTCTTCAGACCTAACACCTCGCAATGAGATGTCTCCCTTAGCTTCATGGTCCCTCAAGAAATGATGGCGAATATCAACGTGCTTAGTGCGGGAGTGTTGAACGGGGTTTTTAGATATCTTAACCGCACTTTCATTGTCACAAAGGAGAGGCACACAACCAAGTTTAATACCAAAATCCAAAAGGGTTTGCTTCATATAAAGAATTTGGGCACAACATGCACCGGTAGCAATATATTCTGCTTCCGCCGTGGACAAAGCGACGGAATTTTTCTTCTTGCTAGACCAAGATACTAGGGAACACCCAAGCAAGTGGCACCCACCGGAGGTACTCTTGCGATCCAACGGCATCCGGCAAAGTACGAATCCGAGTAACCCAAGAGATGGAATTTTGCACCTTTAGGGTACCACAAGCCCACACTAGGGGTATGCTTAAGATACCAAAGTATCTTAAAGACCGCCTTCCGATGCGATTCTTTAGGTGCCGCTTGAAAGCGACCACACAAGCATACACTAAACATGATATCGGGCCTAGATGCGGTAAGATAAAGCAATGAACCAATCATAGAATGGTAGTTAGATTGATCAATAGGTTTACCATCCTTATCCGCGTCGAGATGACAATTTGTTGCCATTGGAGTGCATCTTGAGCTACAATCTCCCATCTCAAATTTCTTCAAGAGGTCCTTGGTATACTTCTCTTGATAGACAAAGGTGCCCTCTTGAAGTTGCTTGATTTGAAATCCAAGGAATAAGTTGAGCTCTCTAATCATCGACATATCGAATTCCCTAGACATCATTTTTCCAAACTCATGGCTAAGAGCTTTGTTAGTTGAACCAAAAATACTATCATCAACGTAAATTTGACAAATAAATAATTCTCCGTCGATGTCTTTGGTGAAGAGTGTAGTGTCCACCCTCTCGATCTTGAATCCTTGCATGATCAAGAAATCCTGTAGTCGTTCATACCATGCCCTAGGTGCTTGCTTGAGCCCGTAGAGCCCTTGTGCAACCTAAACACATGATTTGGATTCCTCGAATCTTCAAACCCAGGAGGTTGTTGAACATAGACTAGCTCATTAATATAACCATTAAGAAAGGCACTTTTCACATCCATTTGATAAAGCTTTATGTTATGATGTGATGCAAAGGCAAGGAGTATACGGATGGCTTCTAGCCGGGCGATCGGAGCAAATGTCTCCCCAAAATCTAGTCCTTCAACTTGAGAGAACCCCTTTGCCACAAGTCTTGCCTTGTTGCGGACCACAGCGCCGTTCTCATCTTGTTTGTTGCGGTACACCCACTTTGTTCCGATGATGTTTTTGTCCTTTGGTTGCTCCTCCAACACCCAAACTTCATTGTGGATGAAGTTGTTGAGTTCTTCTTGCTTGGCCATCACCCAGTTTGGATCTTGGAGTGCTCCCTCAATGTGAGTGGGTTCTACACATGAAAAAAACGAGTAGTGCTAACAAAACGAAGCGAAATGACGAGAACGTGTACTTACTCCCCTTGACGGACTTTCGATAATTTGGTCCATCGGATGCACCTTGGAGATGCGTCCATGCCTCATAAGTGGTTGTGAAGCACTTGGCGGTATTGATGCGTGTTGCTCTTCTTGTGGTTGGACTTGATCATGGACTTCTTCTTCTTCTTGATGTTGTGTGGCTTGTGAATCTTGAGTCGGCAATGGATCATCCTTCTCTTCTTCGTCAACTTGAGGCGCCATAGATGTGTTGATGTTGGAACTTGAAGCTCCCCCTTGATCATGGCTCTCCTCAACTTTAGACTTGATGTCTCCAATGGTCATGTTCTTCATAGCTTCTCGTAGAGGCTCATCATCTATTTCATCATGACCAAAACTCTCCTCTTGGGAGCCATTAGTTTCATCAAACTCAACATCACAACTTTCCTCAACTAAATCGGAGGTTTGGTTGAATACTCGATATGCTTTTGAGTTTGATGCATAACCAAGAAATATACCAAAATCACATCTTCTTTCAAACTTACCAAGCCTTTTCTTACGGTAGATGTAGCACTTGCACCTGAAGACTCGGAAATAGGAGATGTTGGGCTTTCTCCTAATGAGAAGTTCGTATGGGGTCTTTTGAAGTTGTCGATGTAGGTAGACCCTATTTGCGGCATGGCACGCCGTGTTGATTGCTTCGGCCCAAAACTTCTCGGACGTGCCATAGTCATCAAGCATTGCTCGTGCAAGAGTGATGAGAGTCTTGTTCTTCCTTTCAACGACACCATTTTGTTGAGGAGTGTACGTGGCTGGAAACTCATGCTTCACACCTTCACGATCACACCACTCCCCAATGTTGTAGTTCTTGAATTCGGTGCCGTTGTCACTCCGGACCTTGATGATGGGAAGTTGAAATTCCCTTTGGTCACAGTTAGCGAAGGTCTTGAACACTTCCGGAGTTTCACTCTTGTCACCTAGAAACAATGCCCAAGCATAGCGAGAGTAGTCATCAACTATAACAAGACAATAGAGATTACCGCCAAGACTTTGATATGTGGACGGTCCGAAGAGGTCCATGTGGATTAGCTCAAGTGGCTTGGAGGTTGACACCATTGTCTTCATCGGGTGGTGTGAAGCAACTTGCTTCCCGGTTTGACAAGCGCTACAAAGATTGTTCTTCTCAAATGTGACATCCTTCACGCCGTTCACCATCCCAAGCTTGAATGACTTCTTGAGCTTGCTCATTCCAATGTGAGCTATGCGTCGATGCCATATCCAACCCAAACTCGTCTTAATGAAAAGACAAGTGGTCAAGCTAGCATCCTTGTTGGTGAAGTCTACTAGGTAGAGATGTCCATGCCGAAATCCTTTGAAGATTAGTTCTTGGCTTGTTTCACTAGTCACAACTACATCATTTTTGCTAAAGGTGCACGTTAGTCCAAGATCACATAGTTGTGCAATAGAGAGTAAATTAAAACTAAGTGACTTAACGTGCAATACATTGGAAATAGATAAATCATTTGAAATAGCAATCTTACCTAACCCAATTACCTTCCCCTTAGAGTTATCGCAAAAGGTGACTTGTTCATGATTGCTGGGGTTTTCTATGGTGGTGAACATACCATCATTGCCGGTCATATGTTGAGTGCACCCTCTATCGAGTACCCAATGCTTTCCTCCGGCTTTGTAGTTCACCTACACACATGAATTCAATTTTTGACTTTAGGCACCCAAGCCAACTTAGGTCCTTGTATGTGTGATACATGTGTTTTTGGGACCCAAAGTTGCTTGGGGAGCTTCCCCTTCATGCCCTTTATGTCCTTGCCAATGAACCTTGCCTTCACCTTGCCATCTACTTTACTCAAGAGATAATAATGATCATTGAAAGTAGACTTGTAGTTAGTAGGCAATTTTGGAGAAGGTCAGTTGGGAAGAGGACACTCCCTTGTATGGTGACCGATGACCTCACAATGTTGGCAATAGGAACCAAATTCCTTGATGAAGCTAGTTCTAAGCTCCGGTGAGGGCACCTTTCCTTTGTTAGGCACCGGGAAGGATCCAAGTCCTCTCTTGTTGAAGGCCTTTGCTTGTTGGAAGAGGATTTCCTTGTGCTTGACTTCTCCTTTTGATAGTCTTGCCACACTAGTGCGGAGACTTTCAATTTCTTCCAACAAGTCCTTCTCCCTACCATTCTCTTTCAAAGGCAAAGACTTGTGCAAGACATTAGTGGCATGAGAAGTAATGGATACCTTATCATTAAGAGTTTGTTTCTTTATATTTTTCAAATCTTGATCAAGCACTTCATAGGCAAGGTTAATTATTTGATGCTTTTGGATTAACTCATTGTGCTTACCCAAGAGTGCTTGGTGGGCTAAGTCAAGCTCATGATGATCTAGCTTGATTTGAGCCTTATCCTCCTCAATTTGCTTGACACGGGATTTGAACGTGTCATGACCTTAAGTATGTTTTCATACTTGTCAAGCAAATCGAGGTTATCACTCTCAAGCTTAGCACGAGTTTCTTCTAGAGCATTAACCTTACTCTTTTCCCTCTTAATGATAGTGTGATATTCATTTATCAATGAAGTTAGGTCATCAGGGGAAAGCTCATCATCGCTAGAATCATCACATACCTTGGTGTTACCTTTAGCCATGAGGAACATGGGATGTGGATGAAGAGATGAGTCATCATTGTTGGCAATGGCAAGGCCAGCCAAACTTTCTTCTTCCTCATCACTCTCTTCATCACTTGATTCTTCATCGGTGATCCATTCATTTGCCTCACACATGAACACCTTTTGTGGTCCTTTTCTTTTCTTTCGGAAGAGTTTTGCTTTCTTGCCTTTGTCATGTTTCTTCTTCCCAAATGATCTTTGTTTGGGTTTGACCTCTTCTTCATCATCTTCACTATCTTCAAGCTTGCGATGCTTGCTCTTGTGGTTCTCTCTTCTTTTGTCTTGTTTTGGACAATCATAGCAGATGTGGCCTTGATCACCACAATTGTAGCAAGTCTTGTGGTCATCTGTCCTTGGTATAAAAGCTTTATTCTTGGGATCAAAGGTGTATCCCTTCTTGGCAATCTTGGAGTTCAAGCGAGAGAACTTTCTCATCATCAGTGCAAGCTCATCATCGTCATCTTCATTTGATGGTTGCTATTCTTCACTTGAACTAGGCTCAACCACTTTCTTTTTCTTGAGACTTGTTTTCTTGGTGGAGAACTTTAGAGCTCTTATCTTTGAAGATGATTGCTCCATCATCCCAAGTACACTCATCTCATGAGAGTGAATTTCTCCAATAAGTTCCGAAACTTCAATGTGATCAAGAGATTCCTTTTGAAGCATGGATTTGATGATGTTGTACTTTGGCTTAGCAAGGAGCATAAGAATCTTGCGGTTGATGAGTCCCTTGCCAAGAGAAGCAATATCAAGAGCATTAATTTCTTCAATAAGCACATTTAAGCGAGAAAACATTTCATTGACATTTTCATGAGGTAGCATTTTGAACTCATCATATTTGGCTTTAAGCATATGATATTTTAGTTCTTTGACACGAGAAGAACCCTCATGAATTTCTATCAAACACGCCCAAATTTCACAAGCTTTCTCTTTGCTAGCAATCCTAGCAAATACATCTTGACTAATACATTCATGGATTGCATTCCTAGCTTTAGCATCCCACTTGATTTTATGACCAACATAATTGTGCTCACCAAACCCCGCATGGGTCGCTTCCCATACCTCGGGAGCAATAGCCTCTAGATAAGCACGCATGCGTGCTTTCCAATAGGCAAAGTTCTTGCCCTCAAAGATAGTAACCGAACCCCCAATCTTGGCCATTTTAGCTCTCTAGCGGTGAAGCTAGAACGATCCAATGAGCAACCTTGCTCTGATACCAATTGTAAGGATCGAATGCCCAAGAGGGGGGGTGAATTGGGCTTCTTTTCAAAAAATAAAGCAATAAAACTTAATTACTAAAAGCCCCATTCCCTATGCAAACAACCTATGCATTCAAGTGAATAGTAACTTTGAGGTATATAAATGCACAAGTGTAAGGGGAGAGGAAGAAAGCACAAACTCCCGAGGAGACACGAAGGCACGGAGATTTATCCCGTGGTCCGGAAAGATCATCAAGATCTTCCTACATCCACGTTGTGGCACCCACCAAAGGGTATAGCCACTCCCGAGTTACCGAGACTAGGGATATTCACTATACTTTTCCGTTCGCCAACCTCGGCAAGGTGGAGCTCAAGCCTTGTACAAGTTGGATCCTCCGGGCTTCCACAACTGTCTTGGCAAGCTACGGAAGGCTCTCTCCAATACAATCACCAAGGGACACTCCCTTACAGCTCTCACTACACTAGAGATTCCAATCACCAAGAATGGAAGCACACAAGCACTATCTCTAGCAAGTTCTAGCCTATCTCTTGGTGTGTAAGTGGTGTAGATGATCTAGAAGTGTTAGCTCAACTTCTTGAATGCTCGAGAATGTGTAGAGTAGCTCTGGTTGTCAAGACTTTTCGAATAGAATGGTTGAAGGGGTATAAATAGTCAGCCTCCACGATATAGCCGTTGGAAAAGTAGGCTGACATCACTGTTCTGCGAACACCGGATGATCCGATGCTCCCCCTTCAGTTATCATCAGTCAAATCCAAATTAGCTGATGTCACTGTGTCAGATATGACCATTGTTAGACCGATGTTACCCTTGCCTTCTCATCGGATGATTCGGTGGTACTCCATCCAGAATTAGTTCAGAATTGATGCTTACTAGAGTGATCGACCGATGTGTTCATTGTTGTACATCGGATGGTCTAGTGTTACACTTGGTCCAAGGAGATTGCTTACTGTATTGATGGACCGATGTAACATGCCCTTCATCATCGGATGATCCGGTGAGTACTTAGTTCTGAGGTCTTCTTCTTCTGCTGAACCAACTCGACCGATGTGTTGTTTTCTGGAATCATCGGTTGATCTGGTGAGTTGATTTTGTTTGCTTCGAGTTGTTCTAAGTGATTCTTTTGGAATTTGCTCGATTGACCTCTTAGGCATTGGTTGGAAATATTCTTCTAATGATTATCAAGCATCGAGTGCTGTCAATTTTGGTTGAATAATTTTGACATGTGAGCTTTTACTTCTAATCTTCATAAACATTGATTGATCTCATAGAATGATTGTTTAGGGGTCTCCAATTATATCCAATGAGCAGTAGATTAAATTCATATAGATTTCATTTCAGTGTGATGTGTGATATGGGAGACCTTGCATCCACAAATTCATTAGTAAAATCCAATGGTTGTCATTAATCACCGAAACCATACCTCATTGGGTCCTAGATGCTTTCAACTTTGCGGGCCTTCCGGGAAAGGTCCGGCTCTTCTCCCGGAGGAGCTACCCGACTTTGTACAATGACGCTATAACACTACTACAAAAAGCATTTTTACAGGCGCCTCAATTTTTCAAACACAGGCGGTCCTTAAAAATATGCGACTGTGATGATGAATGATATAATAACCGCCTGTGATGAAAGAACAATATAGGCGGATTTTAAAGAACAATCGTCTGGGTAAATACATGATCTTCTCAATCGGTTCTAATTAAGAACCGCCTGTAATGCAACGAACTTCACAGATGGATTTTAAGAAACAACCGCCTGGGTAAATACATGATCTTCACAGATGGTTATTAATTATTAACCGTCTGTAATGCAATGAACTTCACAGACGGATTTTAAGAAACAACCGCCTGGGTAAATACATGATCTTTGTTGGCGGTTCTTGATTAATAACCGTCTGTAATGCAATGAACTTCACAGATGGATTTTAAGGAACAACCGTCTGGGTAAATACATGATCTTCGTTGGCGGTTCTTAATTAATAACCGTCTGTAATGCAATGAACTTCATAGACAGTTCTTGATTAACAATGGCTGAGAAGATCATGTATTTTCAGTGGCGGTCATTGTTTAATTATCATAAGCGGTTTTCATTGAAATTACAGGGATGTAGTTGCAATTATCACAACCGTATGTAGTCGTGCAGGCAAAATTGTATCAGGAAAAAAACACAGATGAGCTAGCGGATACTAGTACAGTAATGCATTATAGGAAATGCTCGATCACCAGTGAGGTTGGCTTAATTGTGATAATACACCATTAGAGGCTTTACAATTGTTCAAAGATAATTTCTTTACACACTGAACAAAAATCATGCTACATTCATTGTAGATCGACGATGAAGCTCCCATCGATCAATCTAAATTGTACTGTCCTGCTTGCTCCCGAACACGTCTCTTATATTCCGCTGGATCCTAAAAATATTGACATTATTTAAATTAACAAATGTCGAAGGAGGAATGAATAACCTACATTGGTCACTAAGTCAAAGTGTCATCTAACCTTGATAAGTAGATTAGAGCAATCATTTTCAACATGAGGCACATTTGGCTGATGCAGCAAACGCTGAACTTCAAGTAGTATAGTTTTGATTGTAAAAGCACTGCACCACCCCTACAAAATATAATTTAAGCAATATAAGAAACCAGTTCAAATAAGTTCGACAACAATTATAAGTAATAATTACATGAACAAAATAGGTCTATCTTACAGTCTCTTGATCAAGAATCCCGATGCAGAGTGCTCCCGAACGATGGACATTTGGGTGGAAGAACCCAATTGGAAAGGCGCATCTTGGAGGCACTAAGGGATAGTCCTCATAGAAGGAGATTGTCAGGGGGTAGTAACCATCTTCCCATTCAGTCTGTAAAAGAAATTTATTAATAGGAGGACGATGGTTAAACTCATATTGTGCTTGTTCTTCATGACTTACCCCTTCTTTACCGGGGACGATGCACTGCCACTTCAATAAATCTCCCGATTCAGGCTTCACAGAGAAACCCTACGCGGAGAAATTGAAAATACCAAAAACAAACAACACGGAAAAACAAACTACAGTTAAGTTCATCAGTCCATTACAGATACATATGTATATACAACAATGTGACCGGTGTGCCATATGTACATACATGGGGATGGTTCTTGCGCCACGCTAAGCGCTCCTCCTTCAATCGGCTACACGCCCGAGACATCATTATCTGAAAGACCAAACTTCCAAACTTCCAAATCATTGAGTCCAAACGCATATGTACACAAATGCAAAAGGACACAATCCATATACCAACATTGTTCTAAGTTGATTTCAGAAGATACAAATATATACAATATATATCATCTCGCATTGCTATATACATTTTTTCCAGCATTGACATCTTCTCGCATATAGGGTTTCAAATTCTTTTTAATGCTTCTCTCTATGTGCTTCATGTTTTCTGGTTCGGTGAAAAGGTACATCTCTTCATACTGATTATATTCCTCTTCATTATCTCCCACATTGTCCACCCCAACAATATTTTGCTTTCCAGAAACAACTACGTGCAACTTCTCAGTTTCTGGATCTTGAACATAAAAAACTTGTGCAACATTATCGGCGAGAACCCACATGTCATCTTTGTAACCCACTTTATTCAAGTCTACCAGTGCCAGCCCGTAATTGTCCACTTTCAAACCATCAGGATGTTTGACCCATTGGCACTTAAATACGGGCATTACCATTCTTTCGCCATAATCGAGTTCCCATATTTCCTCTATGAACCCGAAGTATGTGGTCTTCTGCCCTTGTGAATCATAAGCCTCAATACGAACACCACTATTTTGTGCAACACTCTTACCGTCTTTTTCTTTAGTGTAAAATGTGTAACCATTGATGTCATATGCTTGCCATGATGTTACCAAAGCAGATGGGCCACAAGCTAACTTCTTCATTGTTGCCTCTTCTATAGTGTTTCCGTATGATATATTTTTGTCCATTAACCATTCAGTGAAACATCTTCTGTGCTCTTTCATGATCCAGTCCTCTTTGCGGTCTTGGTTTTTATCACGAAGCTCAATTTGGTGTTCCTCGATGTACGGCTCAGCTATTGCGAGCTGTTATAGTACACCAAAATGTGCACGGTGTACATTCTTGTAATCTTGAACAATAAAAGTTTTCTCACCCACTTTGCCTCTCCTACGTAGTCTACCCTCATGTACCGGTATAGGCACACCTATCGATTTTCCATCTTTGATGTAATCAGCGCAACCCTCAATCACTTCTTCAGTGGTGTATCCTTGCATAATTGAACCCTCTGGGTGAGCACAGTTCCGCACATAACCTTTTAATACTCCTAAATATCTCTCCAACGAAAACATATGATGTAAATATAGTGGCCCCAATGCTTTTATCTGATCAACAAGATGTATGATTAGGTGTACTTGCATATCAAATAAGGATGGTGGGAAACACATCTCAAGCTTGCACATTGTCTCGACGATGTATGTTTTTAGATAGTCTAAATCTTCACGTGCTATCACCTTTTGCGATACTGCATTGAAGAAGTAACACAAACATGTGATGACAACTTTTATATGCTCAGGTTTGATTACTCTTATTGCAATGGCAAGGAAAACTGTCATCATCATGTGACAGTCATGAGAATTATAACCGAATAAAGACAAGTCTTTCATCGAGACTAGTTTGCGGATATTGGATGAGAAACTTGTGGGCACTTTGATCCCACGCAAGCATTCGCAAATTGCTTTTTTCTCTTCTAGCGTCAAGTTGTAGCTGGCTGGCGGAAGGTAATGCTTCCCGTTCTCCTTTTCTACTGGATGAATCTCTGGTCTCAAATCAAGATTTACTAGGTCCATACGTGAATTTAATCCATCCTTTGTTTTCCTCGGCATGTCCAGCAAGGTCCCAAAGATGCTGTCAAATACATTCTTTGTAACGTGCATCAAATCAATACTATGGCAAAATTCCAGATTCTTCCAATATGGAAGATACTTGAAAAAAATTGATTGTTTCTTGAAAGCCATGTCAGTTGTATCATCCGAAGATGTACTTTTCTTTCTCTTAATTCTTTTACTCCTTTTTCCCTTACCGAAAGCAATATGAATGTTATTGACCATTTCAAACACAAGTTTTCCACTATAAGGTTTCGGTGCAGTATCTTTTTCGATTTTGTTATCAAATTGTTCTTTCATCTTCCTATACTTGTGTGTATCTATCAAGAACCGTCGATGTCTCATGTACACCGTCTTTCTAGATGAAGTGAGGTATAGAAATCCAGTTCTATCCACACACCTAACGCAACCTTTCTTCCCTTTCATTTGTCCCGATAATGTAAACAGTCCGGGATAATCATGCACGGTAACGAATATCATTGCTCTTAGCGTGAAATACTCCCGCTTGTACTCATCCCATGTACGTACCCCTTCATTCCACAATTTCGCCATATCTTCCATTAAAGGTTCCAAGAACACATCAATTTCGATGCCGGGTTGTTTCGGACCTTGGATAAGAACAGATAATAAGATATATTTCCTTTTGTGACACAACCACATCGGTAGGTTGTACATAGTTAAGACCACGAGCCATGTGCTGTGTATGCTCCTTTTTTCACCAAACGGATTCATTCCATCTGTACCCAAGGCAAACCTCACATTTCTGATTTCCTTAACAAATTCTGGATACTGAATATCAAAATTTTTCCACTGCGTTGCATCACCAGGGTGTCGTATATGTTTTTCATTCTTCTTGCGTTGCTCGGAATGCCAATCCATAAGTTCAGCCTCCCTAGGGTTTGAGAACAAACGCTTCAGGCGATCAATTACCGGAAGGTACCACATCACCAATGCAGGAATTTTTCTCTTATTCTTCCCGTCTGCATCGCTAGAAGTATCGTCATCGTCACCTTCAGGACCAATAATAAACTTCTTATTCTTCTGAGTCTTTTTCATGTTGGTAACATACTGGTGATTGTAGTCCTTCTTGTATCTACTGACACCACAAATGGGGCATCTAGTTGCGAGCTCATGCTCTTTGCGATACAGAATACAATGGTTCACACAAGCGTGTATTTTTGTCACACCTAGTGCCATCGGGCAAAGAAGTTTCTTTGCTTTATATGTGCTTCTAGGCAGTTTATTTGGATTTGGAAGAATTTCTGCCAGAAGATTCAAAAGATCAGAGAAACTACAATCGGACCATCCGTGCATAGCTTTCAACTTTAGTAGTTCTAAGACTGCACGCAATGTAGTAAACTCTTTATCAGAACCGTTTGATTCATCATATAAAAGCTCTGTCGCCGCATTCTGCAATGTCTCTATTTTACTTAAACCTTTACTTGCTCCCATAGAAGTCAGTACATATGGTTCAATGTGACGCAACATATCCTCACAATCGAACTCATCATCATCATCACCAGCTTGATTGTCACTACCATCATCGATATGAACATTATCATCATCTGAGCCTCTCTCATCATCTTTATCCACATCATGTGTCTCTAACTCACCATGCTCTGTCCATATTGTGTAGTTATTTTTGAAACCTCTTTTCACCAAATGAGATTGGATTACTATAGTATCCGTCCAAGCAATCTTATTTTCGCAGTCGATACATGGACATAATATGTCATCTATCTTTTGCAACTTCGCATGTCTCTTGGATGCTTCAATAAAATTTGCAACATTACGAATGTACATAGGATCGGGTCTTGGCATGTTATACATCCACGCTCGACGGTCCATGCTTCAATAATAGAATTTTTGTCAGATTTATAAAATTTGGCCACAAATATTCTCTAAAGGTCTTCTATAAAATGAATTTACAGAGACATAACAAATATGATTAGGGCGACTAATGTAGGAGACGGGCGACGTCTTGAGGCAGACGGGGTCAAAGGGGGAAACAGGCCCAGTAGTATGGGCTAGGTCTGGGTGGGATCCGGTCCATTATATCGGGAAACAGGCCCAGATGCATCTTATATATATTACAATAGCATCTGTTAATTAAACATCATATTCATGTCACATAATAGGTACAAAAAGGAAACAATCCATATAGTCCATACATCAATATACCAGAACACAATCCATACAGTCCTTACACATGCAAAAGGACAGAATCCATATACCAGAACACACAAAACTAACAACTTATCAGCTAATGAAAATATACAAAGAAAAAGTAAGGAAACTACATTTACCTTGCAGAGGCGTCAGCACAGTGGGGAGGCGTCAGCACGGTGGGCCGGCTGGGTCGAGAAGTGGCGGTGCGGGGTTGAGCGGCGGCGCGGCAGTATGGGCTGGGCGGTGGAGCGGCGGTGCGGCACAGGGGAAATTCAACAGCCTGGCGGCGTCGATATAAATTCTCCAGGGTTGCGTTTTGACTGCGGTGAGGGGTCCTTATATAGACGTCGGTTTTTCAGGCGGTTTTTAACTTTATCGCAGGCGGGTTTTACTTACCAACCGCCTGAGAAGATGTTTATTAATTAAGAAGTAAATATCTTCACAGGCTGTTGGTACTTAATAACCGCCTAAGAAGATTTTTATCTCAGGCGGTTATTACTTAACAACCGTCTGAGATAATGCCAACTGAAAAAAATATTTTTAAAACTTGTATAGCTGACATTGTAATGTTTTGGTAAATATCAAATTAATTTCTACTCACATATTATTCACATTTGTGTATCTCATAAAAAAAAGTTCCTTCACTCAAAATTGTTGGTATGAACATATTTGTATAATTTATACATGTATGAATTTTTTAAATTTTTTTAAAAGCACTCCAACATGACAAACTTCAAATTATCCACCAGTATTCATTGACACTTGATTGAAATATGTACAAAACACAAGAAATATGTACAAGAACACTTGATTGAAATCCTAAAACTACACTACGGCCCCGCCTCCTCCATCCTCTCCACCAACTTCTCAAACCACGCCAAGCGGTCCTCCTCTGACTCGTCGTCGTCGTTGTCGTCGTAGTCGTCACCATGGTGGTGGTCGCCGTCGTCGTTGCCGTCGTCGGAGGACGACTCGTCGTCGCCGTCGTTGGAGGACGACTCGTCGTCGCCGTCGTCATCATCGTCGTCGTCGTCATCGTCGTCCTCCTCCTCCTCCGCCTCCGGCGACGATGCAGGGGTCGGCTGCTCTGGCTGAGCCGATTGCTCCGGCCGTACCGGTGGCTCTGGCTGCACCGGCGGTGGAACGCGCTGGTCGTCGTCATTCACCCTCTCGGGGGAGCTGCAGCGTATCCGCTTGCAGGGTGGCTGCCTCGGCGGGCTAGGTGGCGGAAGGTTGGCCATGGCTGTGGTGGTTCATCGGCGCCGGGCTAGGAGAGGTGGAACGATGGAAGAAGAAGAAAGGAGTGCAAAAGTTTTGTGCTGGTACATAACAGACGACGCACCTTATATATGGTCTGTGCGAAGTAGACGAGGGAGCGGTTCGTTTCCCGCGCATTGAACTCTTTGCAGACCTCGTGCGGCGCACAATTAAACCACTGTGGAAGACGATCTTGAGAGATCCTTCCGTCGCACGCGTCCCTGCACCACGGCTTCTCAACTTCTCCGCAGACCTCGTGCGGCGCATCAGTTAATTAACACTTCTCAGGCTGTTAATTAACATATTGTAGTTTCAAAAATGTTTATCTCAGGCGGGTATTACTTACAAACCGCCTGAGAAAAAAAGAAGTAAAAATCTTCACAGACGGTTGGTACTCACCAACCGTCAAAGAATATATTTATCTCTGACGGGTATTACTTAACAACCGCCTGAGATAATTCCCGATACGGTTCTTCAGTTTCCTTATCCCTTGCTTCTTTTTTATTTAGACTCCAATATAAATACTCAAACATGTTTACAATCTGCAAATTGTGTTCAAATTCGATGATTCTTTCTTCTACATTTGTATTAAATTAACATCTACCAACTGAACAAAATATTTTGTTCATTGCGCATTGAACTCTTTGCAGACCTCGTGCGGCGCACAATTAAACCACCATGGAAGACGATCTTCAGAGATCCTTCCGTCGCACGCGTCCCTGCACCACGGCTTCTTAACTTCTCCGCAGACCTCGTGTAGCGCGTCAGTTAATTAACATCTTCTCAGGCCGTTAATTAACATCTTGTAGTTTCAAAAATGTTTATCTTAGGCGGTTATTACTTAACAACCAACTGAGATAATGCCCGATACTGTTCTTCAGTTTCCTTATCCCTTGCTTCTTTTTTATTTAGATTCCAATATAAATACCCAAACATGTTTACATTCTGCAAATTGTGTTCAAATTCGATGATTCTTTCTTCTACATTTGTATAAAATTAACATCTACCAACTGAACAAAATATTTTGTTCGTTGCGCATTGAACTCTTTGCAGACCTCGTGCAGCGCACAATTAAACCACTGTGGAAGACGATCTTTAGAGATCCTTCCGTCACACGCGTCCCTGCACCACGGCTTCTTAACTTCTCCGCAGACCTCGTGCGGCACGTCAGTTAATTAACATCTTCTCAGGCGATTGGTACTTACCAACCGCCTGAGAATATATTTATCTCGGGGACGTTTGTTACTTACCAACCGCCTGAGATAAGCCCATGGAGTTCCCCTTGCCGCACGATATTGCGGTCCTGATCGCGAGGTGGGTCGCCGCAACCTCCACCCAGCCCATGGACGACCTCTCCAGTCTGCGCGCCACCTGCAATGCCATGCACGCGGCGTGCCGCGATCCCACCGTGGGCAGGCGCGTGGCGCTGGAGCGGGAGAGCAGCTGGGAGTGGTTCAAATGGCACGGGAACGGGAGCTACGACGCCCTCGTGGAGCGCCTGGCCAACGTGGGCAACCCTCATGCGTGCTACGTCACCGGGTTCGACCTCGTCTTCAACTACGGCCGCGCGCAGGCGCAACGGGGCACCCAGTTCCTTGCCCGGGCAGCCGCGAACGGCCACAAGGTGGCGGCCTACGTCCTCACCATGCTATGACGCCGACCACGGGGACCGCGACGCCCTCAAGTATATCCGGCAGATCGAAGGCGAGGCCCACGTCGGCGACAACACGGTCGGGTCCGCCGCGATGAAGAGGACCAACAAGGAGTGTTGCCGGTGTCGGAATCAAGCCATGCAGAGGCTCGACGTTTTCGTAAGCTGGAGGTTACTGCGTAGGCCTCCTCCCGGACCGCCGCCGGTGGCGCTGCCCGACATTGATGATGGCGTTTGCCGCTGCCCAACAGGGGGGAACTAGGGGCCTGCCCGCTGCGGCAGGCGAGGGTGGTCCGAGACCGTCTTCTGTACTGAGAACTGTAGGATTGAGCACGAGTATGACCTGTTCTCCCATAACGTGTTGTACTCTATGGGTTATATTAAAAATGTCCACTAAAAAATAAATGAAAAAATCATTATATTCATCAAGATAGAAAAATGAAAAATAGCATTTGTTGTATGTTTTTATGTTCTGACCAATTTCAAAGGATTTATGATGTGAAATTTAATGGTAACCTTTACTTATCAATAATATTACAAGAAAGTGGATTTTTGCCTTTTAAAGGACCACATTTAATCAAGAATATTAATTAAGAAGAAGTAAATATCTTCACAGGCGGTTGGTACTTAACAACCGCCTGAAAATATGTTTATCTTAGACGGGTATTACTTAACAACCGCCTGGGATAATGCCCGATACTGTTCTTCAGTTTCCTTATCCCTTGCTTCTTTTTTATTTAGATTCCAATATAAATACTCAAACATGTTTAGATTCTGCAAATTGTGTCCAAATTCGATGATTCTTTCTTCTACATTTGTATAAAATTAACATCTACCACCTGAACAAAATATTTTTAAAACTTGTATAGCTGACATTGTAATGTTTTGGTAAATATCAAATTAATTTCTACTCACATATTATTCACATTTGTGTATCTCATAAAAAAAAGTTCCTTCACTCAAAATTGTTAGTATGAACATATTTGTATAATTTATACATGTATGAATTTTTTTAATTTTTTTAAAAGCATTCCAACATGTCAAACTTTAAATTATCCACCATTCTAACTAAATGCTCATATTCATATGAGGCATTCATCAAATTATGAACACACATTGTTTCAAAAATTTTAAAAAAATATGAAAAAATTCGTAGAGGTTGGTATGATGAGTAAAAATGTCCACTGAACAAATAAATGAAAAAGCATTATATTCATCAAGATAGAAAAAATGAAAAATAACATTTGTTGTATGTTTTTTGTGTTCAGACCAATTTCAAAGGATTTATGAAGTGAAATTTAATGGTAACCTTTACTTATCAATAATATTACAAGAAAGTGGATTTTTGCCTTTTAAAGGACCACATTTAATCAAGAATATTAATTAAGAAGAAGTAAATATCTTCACAGGCGGTTGGTACTTAACAACCGCCTGAAAATAAGTTTATTTCACGCGGGTATTACTTAACAACCGCCTCGGATAATGGCCGATACTGTTCTTCAGTTTCCTTATCCCTTGCTTCTTTTTTATTTAGATTCCAATATAAATACTCAAACATGTTTAGATTCTGCAAATTGTGTCCAAATTCGATGATTCTTTCTTCTACATTTGTATAAAATTAACATCTACCACCTGAACAAAATATTTTTAAAACTTTTATAGCTGACATTGTAATGTTTTGGTAAATATCAAATTAATTTCTACTCACATATTATTCACATTTGTGTATCTCATAAAAAAAGTTCCTTCACTCAAAATTGTTGGTATGAACATATTTGTATAATTTATACATGTATGAATTTTTTTAATTTTTTTTAAAAGCATTCCAACATGTCAAACTTCAAATTATCCACCATTCTAACTAAATGCTCATATTCATATGAGGCATTCATCAAATTATGAACACACATTGATTCAAAAAAATTTAAAAAAATATGAAAAAATTCGTAGAGGTTGGTATGATGAGTAAAAATGTCCACTGAAAAAACAAATGAAAAAAGCATTATATTCATCAAGATAGAAAAATGAAAAATAGCATTTGTTGTATGTTTTTTATGTTCTGACCAATTTCAAAGGATTTATGAAGTGAAATTTAATGGTAACCTTTACTTATCAATAATATTACAAGAAAGTGGATTTTTGCCTTTTAAAGGACCACATTTAATCAAGAATATTAATTAAGAAGAAGTAAATATCTTCACAGACGGTTGGTACTTAACAACCGCCTAAAAATATGTTTATCTTAGACGGGTATTACTTAACAACCGCCTGGGATAATGCCCGATACTGTTCTTCAGTTTCCTTATCCCTTGCTTCTTTTTTATTTAGATTCCAATATAAATACTCAAACATGTTTAGATTCTGCAAATTGTGTCCAAATTGGATGATTCTTTCTTCTACATTTGTATAAAATTAACATCTACCACCTGAACAAAATATTTTTAAAACTTGTATAGCTGACATTGTAATGTTTTGGTAAATATCAAATTAATTTCTACTCACATATTATTCACATTTGTGTATCTCATAAAAAAAAGTTTCTTCACTCAAAATTGTTGGTATGAACATATTTGTATAATTTATACATGTATGAAATATTTTAATTTTTTTAAAAGCATTCCAACATGTCAAACTTCAAATTATCCACCATTCTAACTGAATGCTCATATTCATATGAGGCATTCATCAAATTATGAACACACATTCATTCAAAAAAATTTAAAAAAATATGAAAAAAATTCGTAGAGGTTAGTATGATGAGTAAAAATGTCCACTGAAAAAATAAATGAAAAAAGCATTATATTCATCAAGATAGAAAAATGAAAAATAGCATTTGTTGTATGTTTTTTTATGTTCTGACCAATTTCAAAGGATTTATGAAGTGAAATTTAATGGTAACCTTTACTTATCAATAATATTACAAGAAAGTTGATTTTTACCTTTTAAAGGACCACATTTAATCAAGAATATTAATTAAGAAGAAGTAAATATCTTCACAGGCGGTTGGTACTTAACAACCGCCTGAAAAAAAGTTTATCTCAGGCGGGTATTACTTAACAACCGCCTGGGATAATGCCCAATACTGTTCTTCAGTTTCCTTATTCCTTGCTTCTTTTTATTTAGATTCCAATATAAATACTCAAACATGTTTAGATTCTGCAAATTGTGTCCAAATTCGATGATTCTTTCTTCAACATTTGTATAAAATTAACATTTACCACCTGAACAAAATATTTTTAAAACTTGTATAGCTGACATTGTAATGTTTTGGTAAATATCAAATTAATTTCTACTCACATATTATTCACATTTGTGTATCTCATAAAAAAAAAGTTCCTTCACTCAAAATTGTTGGTATGAACATATTTGTATAATTTATACATGTATTAATTTTTTTAATTTTTTTAAAAGCATTCCAACATGTCAAACTTCAAATTATCCACCATTCTAACTAAATGCTCATATTCATATGAGGCATTCATCAAATTATGAACACACATTGATTCAAAAAAATTTAAAAAAATATGAAAAAATTCGTAGAGGTTGGTATGATGAGTAAAAATGTCCACTGAAAAAATAAATGAAAAAAGCATTATATTCATCAAGATAGAAAAATGAAAAATAGCATTTGTTGTATGTTTTTTATGTTATGACCAATTTCAAAGGATTTATGAAGTGAAATTTAATAGTAACCTTTACTTATCAATAATATTACAAGAAAGTGGATTTTTGCCTTTTAAAGGACCACAGTTAATCAAGAATATTAATTAAGAAGAAGTAAATATCTTCGCAGGCGGTTGGTACTTAACAACCGCCTGAAAATAAGTTTATCTCAGGTGGGTATTACTTAACAACCGCCTGGGATAATGCCCGATACTGTTCTTCAGTTTCCTTATCCCTTGCTTCTTTTTTATTTAGATTCCAATATAAATACTTAAACATGTTTAGATTCTGCAAATTGTGTCCAAATTCGATGATTCTTTCTTCTAAATTTGTATAAAATTAACATCTACCACCTGAACAAAATATTTTTAAAACTTGTACAGCTGACATTGTAATATTTTGGTAAATATCAAATTAATTTCTACTCACATATTATTCACATTTGTGTATCTCATAAAAAAAAGTTCCTTCACTCAAAATTGTTGGTATGAACATATTTGTATAATTTATACATGTATGAATTGTTTTATTTTTTTAAAAGCATTCCAACATGTCAAACTTCAAATTATCTACCATTCTAACTAAATGCTCATATTCATATGAGGCATTCATCAAATTATGAACACACATTGATTCAAAAAAATTTAAAAAAATATGAAAAAATTCGTAGAGGTTGGTATGATGAGTAAAAATGTCCATTGAAAAAATAAATGAAAAAAAGCATTATATTCATCAAGATAGAAAAATGAAAAATTGCATTTGTTGTATGTTTTTTATGTTCTGACAAATATCAAAGGATTTATAAAGTGAAATTTAATGGTAACCTTTACTTATCAATAATATTACAAGAAAGTGGATTTTTGACTTTTTAAAGGACCACATTTAATCTAGAATATTAATTAAGAAGAAGTAAATATCTTCACAGGCGGTTGGTGCTTACCAACCGCCTGAGAATATACTTACCAACCGCCTCAGATAATCTTCTTCTCAAACGTGAAATTTTAATTAACGATGAACACACTACACATTCATTCATTCACAGAGTTGAAGAACACACAAGATACTCATTCATTAACAATATTCAATCACACATCTCACAAAAGAACACACAAGATGCACAATATTTACACAGGAACACACAAGAACACACAAGAAACACAAGTAATATTCAATCACATAGATGAAAAAAGATAGATTTCATTCATTAACAATATTTACAAAACAGAAGCAACTAAAAACAACAAAAAGAAAAACTAATGAAATCCTACTCCTACTCCTCTTCCTCCTCCTCCTGCTCCTCGTCCTCCGGCGGCGACTCCAGCACCGGTGCAACAGGAGACAGGGCCGGCTGCACCGGCTGCACCGGCTGCACCGGTGGTGGAACCCCGAGGTTGCTAGCCGTCGCCTCCACCAGCATTCTACGGCCCTCGGGGCCAAGAACCTGGGCCATCGTCGCGAACAGAATGTCGAGACGATCAACCACCCCCGTGAGGGCGTAGAGGTAGTGGCCCATGGTACCCATTCCAGTATACTCTGGAAGGGTACCCAGCCCCAAGGCACTCATGGCGCGAGACGTATTGTTGTACGCCTCTCGCGCCATGAGGAGGCGCTGCTCGGTGTTGATCTTCTCGGGGGAGCTGCAACATAGTTTCTTGCAAGGTGGCTCCCTCGGAGGGCTTGGCGGCGGAAGGTCGGCCATAGTGGTGTTGGGTCGTCGGAGCGGAGGAAGACGAAGAAAACAAGAGGATTCAAAATGAGCGATGCGCTTGTGAGTGATAGCGCATCTTTAAGGCTGCGCGGAGTGGAAAAGAAAGGTCGTGCCTCGGGGAAAAGAAAGGTCGCGCACGCGTGACATGGTCACTGACGTGTGGGACCGGGTCCACATGTTAGTGACCGCTGATTAAGTCAGGGGATCCTCATCCCGGTTGGTGAGGGGTCTTTATGTAGGCGTTCATCAAATTAAGAAGAAGTAAATATCTTCACAGGCCCATGTTTAACTCAGGCGGGTGTTACTAACCAACCGTTTGAGATAATTGTATCTTCTCAGGCGGTTGGTAAGTAAAATCCGACTGAGGTAACAATCTTCTCTGACGGTCGGTACTTAAAATCCGCCTGAGAAAATGTGAGTCTATATATACCCCTCGGCAGCATTGGAAAAACCTAACCCGGGCGAAACACTTAGACGCCGTTAGGCTGCCAAAATTTCGTTTGCCGCCAAGTGTTCGCCCTCGTCACTTCCAGGTACGCCGCCAAGCTTCCCAGTCGCCGAGCTTCGCCGTCGCCGCTGAGCTTCGCCCTCCTCACTTCCAGGTACGCCGAGCGAAGCCATTTCCGTCGCCGCCGAGCTTCAAGGTAAACCCTAAACCCTTCGACCTTCCATCCTCCTTTGCCGTGCCGCCTCCCTCCCCGCCCTCATTGCCGCCTTGCATATCCTTGGTTAGGGTTCGAGAATTAGAAAATGGTAGGCATCCTTGGTTAGGGTTCCGTGGAATTCGAAAAACTGTCAAGTTTAGTGGCATCTTTGGTTAGGGTTCGGTGGGGCAAGATTTATGTGGATGGTTATATCACGATAAATTGGTAGTTGGTTTTGTGTGTCTGAAACTGTGAAATCAGTAGCATTTCATCTTCTGGTAGTTTGCAGAGATAAAACTGTCAAGTTCGAATGAATAGGAGTTACTCCCTTCGTCGTGGATGGATATATCACGATAAATTGGTAGTTGGTTCTGTGTGTATGAAACTGTTCTGACACATTAGTGGTAAACATGATTCTAGACTCTAGTAACCGCAGTATATTCCCTATTTCTGTCATCGGCCTTGCATATGCCACATAATTCTCTATTAGGGGCAAGATTTAGCTATATTTGGTCAAGTTGACCAAATTTGGCTAATTTTGGCTAAGTTACATTAGATATAGTTATACTTGACTAATTTTGACTAAGTTACGCTATATTTAGCTATATTTGGCTACTTTTGCTTAGAGTTAGCTATGCTAGACTAAGTTTGGCTAAGTTTGCTTTTATTTCTGTAAGTTTCATTTGAGCAATTGTAGCTAATCTGTGCTACAAAGATGTCTGCACTTGTGGCTCCATCAGCTTCATTTGAGCAATTGTACCTAATCTGAGCTACCAAAGTTATGCTATATTTAGCTCTGAAGCCAAAAAAGTTGCTGGCCAACTCATTTGTGATGCCAGGAGCATCCTCACGCCCATATCTAGGTACCACTAGGTGTGGCGATGGAGTCTGAGCATATGATGCCGATCTCTATGATACAAGAATTTAGTTAGACCTATATAACTTCAAAAATGTGTTTTGGCTAAATTTACTTAATTGAGCCAAAATTGAGAATTTTTTTTTTAAATATGACCAAATTTAGTTATGCTATTTATTAGATTTTTTGTCTTATTAGATCTAGCATGGAAAGTCCTAAGAAGACTGGTCCTGATAGTAACAACAAAGAAGACAATATGGAGTTTACTGACTCCAGCAGTTCAGGCTCCTATCACAGTCCTTCGGATCCTTTTCCGAATATAAAAATTAAAAAGACTTCAGTGGATCTAGACCTGGAATATGATCCTGCCGACGAGGTATGGATCACGAATCTTAACTTCAGCAGTTCAAGTTAATGTTGGTTGTCAAGTATACGAAGTCTTATAATTTTTTTCTACCTAGATTAATCTCGAAGACAATGAGGTGACATCGGCTCCTAAAACCACAGAAGGTTCTCCAATGGATGAATCCTCAGCTTCACTCAAGCGGAAACGAGGGCAACGAGGTCCCAATAAGGGTCCATTGGACCACATCATGTACATAACAAGGGTCGGTCCAGGTGGGCTTCCCCAAGAACCACTGGATTCAGTTACCAAGTACCGTAATGCATGCGGTTTTATGGTTAGGGAGGTTGTGCCGATCACAACCGAGAATTGGAGGAAATTACCCGAGCAGACCAAGAATGAGTTGTGGGAAAAGATAAAGAAACAATTCAAGTTCCCGAAAGGCACAGAAGAAGATGTAAAGAAAGCAACATTGGTCTCTTGTGGCAAGAAGTTTCGATGCTGGAAGAGTGAAATGAATGCTTATGTTAAGGCCGATAAGGTCCCTAGCCCGAGGAAGATGGAAAAAATCACACAAGCTCAGTGGCAAGAGTTTGTTCGTCAAAAGAGCACACCTGATGCTAAAGCTCTAAGTGCAACTAGGTCAGAGCTTGCAAAAAAGAACAAATACCATCATCGCTTGGGGTCTGCCGGATATGCCCCCAAAGTCCAGAAATGGAATAAGATAATAGACGAAATTCTTAGTAAGGGCAATCCTCACCCATTAGAAGGGTGCGATGAGCGAACTCAACGCCGGGTCTTTCCTCAGTCAGGTTTGACCAGCGAGGGCAAACTTGAAAAGCCCAACTCTTCGAATGAAGTAGAGGATAAAATGAAAGAAGTAATTGAAAAGCAACAGAAGGGTCTCTTCAAGCCGAAGAGGGAGAATGACCAACTTACCGCTATCTTAGGAAACCCTGAACACAACGGACGAGTTCGAGCGGTCTCTTCTCAAATGTCTTGGCTAGATGGTTTCCCTAAAGATAAAGACACATATAGAAGATGTGAGAAGTTTAAGAAAACACTTGATGAAACGATTTCTCAAAAGGTCAAAGAAAATATGCAAGAAATAATGGAACAACTTAGACAATCAGGAAAATTAGTGGCACCGAGTACAATGATGGTTCCGGTGCAAAAGGAGCAATTAGTATCTCCAACTGCCTACCCTAGCAGCGTTGGTTCCGTGCCAGTCTCAGGATCAGCCCATAAGTTCCCTGTCGATGATATTGCTAACGACAAATCTTGTCGTCTTCTTGTCCCGATAGGCAGAGCAGGGAACAAAACCAAACAGGTTGCCACTGGTATGGCAAAGCCTGATCGTGACTTCAACGGGAGTCCACTTCCGTTGTATTATTCTGTGGTGCAAGTTCTTCAGATCATTGATAATGATTATGAAGATTATGAAATAGACCACGTCACACCTGAGGGGATCGCGACTCTGGGGCAGGCTGTCAACCAATTAATCCTTTGGCACCGACCCGATATCGTGTTGGACGATGAGCCAATTTCTAGCCCCATCGCATCTCCAAATACTGCAACCCCATCTTCTAAGGCGAAAGTGCATGAAGATCCACTCCCAGTCCGGGAAGATCCACTCCCCCTATGTCTGAGCAAGGATGATATCCAAGAGCAACAAGTTGGACAACAACTTCAAACAGTATCAGAGCAAGCTGTTGCTAGTAAAGAGCAACTAGTTGAGCAACAGCTTAAAGTAGTACTAGAGCCAGCTGCCGGGAGTAAAGAGCAATTAGTTGAACAACAGGTTCAACAACAAGCCAGTGTCCAACTTCCGACGACTACTCCTCGATCACAGTGCCTGTCAAAGTTAGCTCATACGAAAATAAGAAACCTTCATCAGAAGTGTCAAAGTATTTGGAAGCTATGAAGGAAAATATTAGAAAATCGAGTGCATCTCGTTCTTCTCATGAGCCAGCATTAGAAGATATCGAGGAGTGGGAAGAAGACGGTGTCATGTATAATCGGCGGACGGCTTTAGTTAAACCAGGAGTTCCAATATACAAGCTTGAGGATGTTCCTCCTAAATTTGAGAATGGGAAGCCGTTCATGACATCCGTACAACTTAGCAAACAACCCGTCCAGCTCAGAAGAATGCATGAGTGGTACATCACTGCCAGCACAAAATTTGGTCTTAATTGCGTCACATTTCGTATTCCAAAAGAAGCATTCTGGAGCACTGGAGTAGATAAACGAGTCATTTTATTTGAAGAGCTGCTTTCCCTTTTCCATCGGGGCATGCTAGATATCAACATGCTGCTCGTCTGGTGCTTGTAAGTGCTCTAATATTTTGTATTTGCTTTTCTTACTACACGCATACGCATTTCACGAGATTATAACAATTCTGGACTTCTTCAATAGGATGCAATACATGGATAATGTAAAGTTAGCGTGCAAGAAAAGTATCCTTGACCCTACTAGGATTGCAAAGTCGCTATTCAACGTCCAGGCGAATCGAGAATCAAGCCAGTACAAACACATGAAAAAAAAATGATTTTGAAAGAGCAATTGCAAAACTTAAGAAGGATAGAAAGGCAGAAGTTGCAGCTTACATAGGACATGCGATGTTTAACTTTGTCAGAGACGGCAAGGACCTCGTAAAGGCTCTGTACTACTTCGAGTAAGTTTGACACATGACATTGAAATAGCAATTATTGGTAATTGTTAACACGTGTGTTTGTATGTTTGCAGTAATCACTACATAATGATCTTCATCAAGCCAACGTAGGGAATGGCAACAGTCTTGGACTCGGTCGATTACCCACCAGATCGTTACAAAGATTTCCTTTCCATTTTGAAAAAGTACGTTTATTCAATAATTTTAATTTACGCACATTTAGAATGTGTTCACAAGTTTTATATGACATTTCTTGTATTACAACGCTTGGCAGTTTTACGCGGAGCTTGGCAGTCGGAGACCTCCTAATACGAATGCATTGGACATTAAAACGTATTATGCTTGTCCGAAGCAGCTTGCTGGGAGTGTCTTATGCGGGTATTATGTATGCGAGCATCTTCGGACCGCCGCCGTATATAGAGTCAATCGTGAGGATGTAAGTTATCCTTAATGTCGATACCTTATTTTCTTACTTTTGTGTTTCATTTTCATTGTAACTAGCATAGTTTAATGCTTATATTCTCTGCTGTTCAATATTACCAGAAATATTATTTTCATATTTTGATTCCAACTTCAAAATTCAATTGCTCATTGTACAACTGCTCCAAAAATACCTACTAAATTCTTTTATACTCTCACTTTGATCTATACTTTGAGATTGTTCAAACCAACACATTCTAAACCTTGTTATGTGTTATATTGCAGCACAAGAAGAATCTGAACGAAGAATGGCCGGTTTGTAGAAGTATTCCTGATGGAGGAGCCGACAGGATTGCTTTTGAACTCTGTCAGTTCATTCGTCGCGAAATTTTGCACAAAAAGGGGAAGTTCTTTGATAAGAATGGTTCAACAGCTGATGTGCCAGAACTTTGCAACTATGCCAATATAAACAGTTTTTAGTGAAAACTTGTAAACTTTGAGATGAATTGTATCTGTAACTTGTATATATGTATATTGTTTTAGTGAAATTGACTTCTATGATGATAATATTGTTGACTTTTGTTCTGTGATGATATTGTTGTTTTTTGTTCTGTGATTATATTGAATTGACCTGGAAATTAGAAATAACAGCAATAGTACTGCATGACTGTGAAAAACAATTATCACAGGTGGCTAGATACAAGTAAAGAAACATCTGTGATAACCTAATTTTCACAGGCGGTGTCTGTTATGGTAGAAACCGGCTGCGTTAAAGGGTCTTCACAGACGGCTGGTATAGGTGATAACACCATTATCATAGACGGGTTAGTTATGCTTCAATAACCGTCTGTAAAGACACATTATCATTGACGGTTAGTTATGCTTCAACACCCGTCTGTGAAGACATATTATCATAGACGGTTAGTTATGCTTCAAAATCCACCTGTGAAGACACATTATCATAGACGGTTAGTTATGCTTCAAAACGCACCTGTGAAGACACATTATCATTGGCGGTTAGTTATGCTTCAATACCCGTCTGTGAAGACTCATTATCATATGCAGTTAGTTATGCTTCAATAACCGTCTGTGATAAGACATTTATCACAGACGGTTATATATGCTGCACGACCCGCCTGTGATAAAGTATTTTCACAAGCGGCTATTCTAAGTAAAGAACCACCTATGATAATCTGTCTTCATAGGCGGCTAGCCTAAGTGAAGAACCGCCTATGATAATGTGTCTTCACAAGCGGTTTCACTTCTCCGCCTGTGAAATTGCGGATTATCACAGACTCTTCGTTTCAGGCAGTTTTAAAAGCCGTCTGTGATAATAGGTTTGGAGCTGCCTGTGATGAGGCTTATTGTAGCAGTGTAATATACATCACACGTAATTACAGACTCACCTCCGTGATGTTAGGTGTAGAACTTACGGAGGTGCTCAATGTTCCAAGGATTAGGGAGCGGTGTCCCATCCTCGATTGCCAAGCGAACGCATCCGGGACGGGATACTTTGATCACTTGAAAGGGTCCTTCCCAGCTGGAGGAAAGTTTGTTTAACCCTTCTCGAGTTTGTATTCTCCGTAGCACCAGATCGCCTTCCTCGAGCTGTCGGTTATACACATGCCTTTGGTGATAGCGCTGGAGTGCTTGGCGGTATCGTGCATTTTGAACAGCTGCTCGGCACCTTCCCTCTGGAACGAGGTCATGATCTTCACGCCGGAGCTGGTCCTGTGTGGCATCGTTGATGGTCCGGACCCGGAGCGACCTCAATGTGATTTTCAGAGGAAGGACTGCTTCAGCTCCGTACACCAAGAAGAAGGGTGTCTCTCCAGTTGACCGGTTTGGAGTTGTCCTGTTTGCCCACAAGGTAGGCAGAAGCTCTTCAATCCAGTTGGCTCCATGTTTTTTCAGGCGCTCATATGTGCGCGTCTTGAGTCCTTTTAGGATTTCTGCATTTGCTCTCTCAGCTTGGCTATTGCTTGTCGAGTGAGCTACGGAAGAGTAGCTGACTTGGATGCCGAGGTCTTCATAATATCCTTGGAATGCAGAGCTTGTGAATTGGGTCCCGTTATCAATTATGATCTTGTTTGGGACTCCAAATCTGCATACTATGGACTGCAAGAAGTTGATAGCTGATTGCTTGTTTATTGTCACAACTGGAGTTGCTTCCGGCCACTTGGTGAACTTGTCGATGGCAACGTACAGGAACTTGTAACCTCCGACGGCTCTTGGGAAAGGTCCCAAGATATCTATCCCCCACACAGCGAATGGCCATGTAGGAGGTATCATTTGTAGAGGTTGAGCTGGTGTGTGAATTTGCTTTGCATGTAACTAGCATGCTTCGCATTTCTTCACTAGCTCGGTTGCATCCTGGAGTGTTGTAGGCCAGTAAAAACCATACCGGAAGGCTTTACCGACCAACGTGCGGGAAGACGCGTGGTTCCCACACTCGCCTCCATGGATTTCTGCGAGGACCTCACAGCCTTCTTCCCATGTAATGCACTGCATTAGGACGCCGTTGGCACCACGTCGGTAGAGATCCCCTTCTACTAGTGTATATCTTTTAGCCAATCTGACTATCCGGTCAGCAGATACATTATCTTCAGGAAGGAAGTTGTCTTTCAAGTAGCTCTGGATCTCCGAGATCCATGCATCAGAGCTAACTTGAGTATTTGAGTCTTGCGTGCTGGGTTGCTCGGAGCTTCCTACAGCACCTACGACCCTTGATGGACGCCATGGTAACATGGCCATCGGGACCGCCAGCTTCGAGGTGCTGGTCTTGCCCCCTTCGCTCAGTTCGGCAGGTTGAGCTGTTGGTCTTGACAATCTCCGGACGAAGGTTTCATCGGGATCCGGAGCTCCGGTTGATGCTTTCATCAAGGTTTCGTCATCTTCAACATTGTTGAGACGCTAGACATGGCAAAGATCAGGGACTTCGAAGTCCTTCTTAAGCTTCATGACTTCAAGTAGATATGCAGCTAGTTGAGGGCTGTTGCAGCAGCATTCACCTTTGACTTGTTTTATTATGAGATGCGAATCACCCTTTACCAATAGCTGCTTGACACCATATGATAGTGCCACCTTGAGCCCATAGATTAGTGCTTCATACTCTGCCTCGTTGGTCGCCTTGAAGTCAAGGTGAACCATCTATTTGACCTTGTCCCCGGTCGGAGCAAGGAGAAGGACTCCAGCTCCGGCTCCCTGCTTCTGCACAGAACCGTCAAAGTAGAGAGTCCAGTGAGGCTCGGTGAAGACCAGAACCTTGGGTTTCGGCTTCTGCTCACTAGGGCCCCCAGGATTTGATGGAGAGGGGGTCCATTCCGCCACGAAGGCCGCCAGTGCTTGATTCCTAATCGCTTGTCTTGGGACGAATTCAGGATAAAACTCGGCCAGTTCCGCTGCCCACTTTGCATTGTTTCCAGTGGAGTTGGGGTTATGCAACATTGCTCGCAGTGGATAAGAGGTTACCACTGAAATCTTGTGAGCTTGGAAGTAGTGACAAAGCTTCCTAGAGGCAATAAGAACTGCGTAGAGCAGTTTATGCACCCCCAGGTACCGAGTCATGGAATCATGAAGTACTGAACTGATGAAGTACACTGGGCGTTGGACTATCTGGACCCTCCCGGAGGGGCCTGGAGCTTCCTCCTCATCAACCCGGACCCTCCCGGAGGGGTCCGGACCTTCTTCGCGGACCTCCAGCTTCTTGCTTGAAGAACCCAGAGCTTCTTCTGAAGTGTCCCGGACCTTCCCCGAGGGGTCCGAATCTTCTTGTTCAGCAACAACAACTCCTTCATTTGAAGGAGGTTGATCCTCCGGTGTCTTGCCTTGAGGATCCAGGTCTGGGGGCTGGGACTCAGACTCACCTTCAGGTAGCTCCGGACACTCTCGGAGGGGTCTGGACTCCTGGGGTATGGTTCTGGTATTTCTGCAACCAGGACCATGCTGACAACTTCGTCAATTGCTGAAATGTAAAGCAGAAGTGGCTCACCAGGGTCCGGAGCTACCAAAGTTGGTAAAGTGGTGAGGAGCTACTTTAGCTCTTGGAAAGCCTTTTCTGCTTCTTCAGACCATTGGAATGGTCCGAACATCCTCAATAATTTGAAGAAGGGTAGCGCCCGTTCTGCCAGTCTTGAGATGAATCGGCTGAGGGCAGCTAGACATCCAGTCAGCTTCTGGATGTCCTTGATGCGGGCTGGTGGCCGCATGTCTTCAATAGCTTTAATCTTTGTAAGATTCACTTCTATTCCTCGGTGGTTCACCAAGAATCAAATAATCTTTCCGGAGCTAACCCCGAAAACACACTTGTCTGGGTTCAGCTTCATGCGTGTGATTCGCAACTTTTCAAAGACAGCTTGCAAGGTGTCAAGGAATGCCTCCTTGTTTTTGATCTTGACGACGATGTCATCGACCTACACTTCCACTACGTCTCTGATAAGCTCTCCAAAAGTTTTGTACATAGCTCGCACAAACGTTGAAGCAGCGTTTTTGAGACCGAACGACATGGCAGTGTGACAATATAATCCGTCTACTGCGATGAAGGAAGTATGCTCTTCATATTCCCTGGACATTCTGGTTTGATGATACCCAGAATATGCATCTAGGAAAAACAATAATTCACACCCGGAGGTGGAATCCACTATCTGATCTATTCTAGGTAGTGGGAATGGATCCTTTGGGCATGCCTTATTCAGTGTAGTGTAGTCGATACACATCCGAAGCATCACTCCAACCTTGGGTACAACGACTGGGTTTGCCAGCCATTTTGGGTGGAAGAATTCTCGGATGAATCCAGCTTCAAACAACTTCTTCACTTCTTGATGTATGAAGTTCTGTCGCTCTACTGATTGCTTCCGAGGCTTCTCATGTACAGGCTGAGCGTCGGGATAAATCTTCAGATTATGCTCAATCACTTCCCTAGGGATCCCAGGCATTTGTGATGGTTGCCAGGCAAACACATCGACATTAGCCCGGAGGAAAGTGATGAGCGCGAGTTCCTATTTGTCGTTTAGACCTCCTGATATACGGGTGGTCTGAGCAGCTTTGGAACCAATTTGGACGAATTTGACGGGAATGTCGATGTCGCCGCTTGGTTGCACGCGAGGCGCGAAGGTTGAGCCTCGATGACGGATGCTCGGAGGCTTCGAAGTTTGCTCCTTTCCGGATTCTTCCTCCTGTGCTGTAGCAAGCGCATGGAGTTCTTCCACAGCAGTAACTCCAGCGGTGCGATCTCCACGGATTCGGAGAACACCTGTGGGTGTTGGCATCTTCAACACCAGGTAGCCATAATGAGCAGCAGCCATGAATTTATACAAAGTTGGCCTACCCAAGATGGCGTTGCATGGTAAGTTCATATGTTCCACGTCACTTCTCGGTTCTGTAATTCTCCCGAGTCCCGAAGGTCACCGGGAGAGTAATGGCACCTAGTGGAGTGATGGCCCCCAGATCTACTCTGGAGAAAGGCCGCGAGCGGCGAAGATCCAAAGGTCAGAGCTGAAGCTTAACGAAGCTTATGAGGTTCACCCTCGAACCTCCATCCACCATTACATGGTGGAGCTGGATGTTGTTGATGGTCGGAGATACCATCAAAGGAAGTTGACCAGCTCCGATCATGTTCTCCGTGCAGTCCGAAGCATCAAAGGTGATGGCAGTGTCCATCCACTTCCGGTGCGGCTCTGCCCTGGCAGTGGGAGCTAAGGAGGCCATGTCCCACCACATTGTCTTGAGGACACGTCGGAGGTGATGTCCCACGAACCACCAAAGATGGTGTTCATGGTCTTCTGGCGCTCGTTGTCGGAGTCGTCGGAATCGTCGTCAACGAAGGTGTAAACAGCCTTCGCCTAACTCCTCTTCAGACGGAGCTTCGTCGACTTTTTGTTTCCTTCCCTTTGACGGAAAGGAGCTTCCTCCCGTCGCTTATTATTGCGATCGGCGAGGTTATGGACCTCTCGGCAGCCTTCCAGGTTGTGGTTGTTCGTCTTGTGTATGGGACGCCACATCTTGGAGCTACCACCGTCTTCAGACGATGGACGAGGTCGTTTCTCAGGGCATGGCCCCCGGCCACCTGGAGCTGCAGCAGCAGTGACAGTGGGTGTGCCAGCCGATGGCTTCTTCTTGCCGTTGGACTTCTTCTTCTTGCCACTCCTAGAGGTAGCGGCTTCACCCTTGGGGGACTTTTTGTTGTCCTCCGGAGGTGGTTGGGAGTGCATTTCATGGCCCTCCGCAGCTTTGGCACATTTGTCTGCCAAGCTAAAGAGTTCTGTGATGCTGGTGACTTCCTTAGTTGTTAGCTTCTCCAACATCTTCTTGTCTCGCACGCCCTGTCTGAATGCCACAATAACAGAAGTGCTTGAGATAGAAGGAATGGTATTTCGTACCTGGGAGAACCTCTGGATGAAGGATCGCAGGGACTCCCCCCCTTTTTGCTTGACAACAAAAAGGTCTAGTTCGGTGCCTGGTCGGGTGTATGAACTCCCGAAATTGGCGGTGAACTGTTGGCACAGTTCCGCCCAACTGTTGATGGAGTCGGGCGGAAGGCTCATGAACCAGGACCTGGCAGTCCCAGTTAAAGCCACGGGGAAATAGTTGGCCATCACGGCCTCGTTGCCTCCAGCCGCAAGGATTGCGGTGGGGTAGATTTGGAGAAATTCGGCAGGATTGACAGTCCTGTCAAATTTTTTCGGCAGGTGAGGCCGGAACTTTTGCAGCCATGTGACCATGCGTAGGTGCATGGACAAGGTAGAACAGCCTCCTCCTACTCCCTCGGGAGCAGGACTGTCCTGAGCCTCTCGCCTCTCGCGAGCATGCTCAATGTGGACACGGCCGTCCTGTTGACGATAACGGCGATCGACCTCCGCTCGGAGGTCGTGAGTCGAAAGCCTGGTTACTATGCGAGTACATTGCTTGTTGAGATGCAGCACGCCTCCTATGCTGTGAAGCGTGTGGACGAAGTCTACCAGACATGGTCCGATGCTGCGATGGGGCCCGACCCGAGGGGGGAGGACCTTGATTGCTGATGCCATTGGCTGCTGCTGCAACCAGATGTTCCACATCAGCTCTCCACTGCTCCATCATACCCTGGGGTGCTCCTGGAGGCGGTGGACATTGGAGAACAGCACGCGCGGCATTAATCGCTTGTTCAGGGTTGTTGTTCGCCTATGTAGTGAACGACGCAGACGCCCCATCTCGACGTCCAACTTGATTCGTAGGAGCAGATGGTGGCAGCGGTGGCATGACTCCTGCTAGAGTCACAACACCTGCTGGCTGCTGCATGTTAGAGGGGTTGCCTCCAGCAGGTTGCGCAGTAGGGTTGTCGTTGAATGATCCAGCAGCAGAGTTCACCATCCTTGAATCTTGGGCACCCCCTTCCTGGCGCGCCAACTGTCGGAGTGTGATTCCTTCAATTCTCTCGGCACTACCGTTGGCAGCCCGCGGAGTTTGTAGTTCGGTTGTGGGCGCGCAGAGATTCAGAACAAGATGATGAGTTGACACGAGAATTTACGTGGTTCGGGCCGCCTGAGCGTAATACCCTACTCCAAGGGTGTGTGTTGTTGTTGTATTGAGCGTCTAAGCGCTTCGGTGTCAGACCAGAGTGTGGAAGACTAGAGTGTCTCGTCACAGTGTACGTGGGCGTGTGTAGACTTACCCCCCCCCCCCCCCCCCCCGCTTGTGTATCGCTCGGCCAGTCCTTTTATAGTACAAGGACTGACCGTTACATCATTAGCCTGGCCCAACATGTGGCCCTGGCAGTTACCGATGCTTAATACACAATTAATGTGGTTAATCACCCTTAATAGCATGGTAACACGTCTTGAAAGTGGCATTACTGGTATCAAGGGCCCTCCAATCGTGTGCCATTAAGATAGCATTAATGGTACTTAATCGGATCTTGAGGTCTTTAATGTTCCTTGAAGGTCCGAGCCGTTGGAATTCCACCACTCTGTCTGTCGAGGTTGAAGGTCCGACGGTTGGACACGTGGCAGCTACGGAGCTTACTGTCTTGGACGAGTAGGTCCGGTGCTGTTGTACACATGTCGGTACCGGAGCTTCCTTCTGTCGGGGGTTAGGTCCGGGGGTGCCACCCAGGTATCTAGTCTGGAGCTTTCCCACATGTGGAATGTAACTCCGGCTTAACGATACACATGGCGGCACTGGGACTAACCATAGAAGGGAGGCAGGTCCGGTTCCGTATGACACGTGGGGCCTTCGAAGGTCTTCAACTCAGAGAGGTGGAGTTCCTTTGAGCTCTTTGCAGTCCCAAAGGGTATCCAGTACGCAGGGTACCGACAGTGACGGTCGATGGACGGTGTGCGTGGCAGCGACACGAGGCGCCTTCCCCTGTAGGGGGAGTTGATGGTTGTGACAACGAGGTGGTCGATGTCTTGCACCCACTGCTGATGGAGGGTGGTGAAGGAGAGCTCTGGCCATCGCCAAAGTGTTCTCCGGGTTCACTGTTGGGGGAGCTGACTGAGTCGGGGCAGTCCCGGTGTGCTATTTTGGCTAGTTGTTGACGGTTCCTAAGATATACTAACAAATAATCCCCGGCAACGGCGCCAGAAATGCTTGTTGGTATTTCTTAACACCACAAATCATCTCCGGTAATGAGATGAGATCCGCAAGCGCACGGAGGATACCGTTGTAGCATTTCTAAAAGTGTATCTAGGACTCCCTTGTGGGTTTTGGATGATTTATGACAAGCAATTGGGATCCTAACCTTTTTGTTGAGATGAATGCAGGCCAATAATGAAAAATGAGCAAAATACCAAAAAGGAGGGATAATGAGGAGCAAAGTGAACTTGAGCTCAAGGAAAAGAAATAGTAGATTATTGTGTATGGAGTGTGTTAAGGAAACACACCCAAGAGCTCAACCATATTTAAGCACACACACATATTGCACAAAGTTACACAGGACCGGACTAGTCCGATATCAACCGGACTAGTCCGATATCCTTTCTGCACCAGATAGGACAAGTCCGATATCTGTCGAACTAGTCCGATATCTTTCTGACTTGAGTCGGACTAGTCCTCCCCAGGGCGGACTAGTCCTCAACACACTTCACAAGTCACACAAAATCGGACAAGTCCGTTGTTAACCGGACTAGCCCGATATTCCTTCTGATCCACTTCGGACAAGTCCGATGTTTACACGGACTAGTCCGAAATACCCACCGATCTAAATCGGACAAGTCCTCCAAGTGCGGACTTGTCATCCAACACACTTAGGGTTTCACATGGCCGGACAAGTCTGATGGCTATCGGACTAGTCCGAAGATTTCCAGTAGTGAAATCGGACAAGTCCATTTTCGACCGGACTAGTCCGATATTTCGGGACACTTAGGGTTTGCTACACACAGCACAACGGACTAGTCCGGTGACCACCACGGACTAGTCCGATCTTTCTGAACCCTAACGGTCACTTTTAGAAACCCCATATAAATAGAGGTGCATGGCCCACTTTTATTCTCTCTCGAACTCTAGCGCCGTCACACCTCCCAAGAGACTCAGAAACCACTTCTCTAAACGAAATTAAGTGCAAGATCGATCAATCCATTAAGGATTACTTCTAGATCATTGGAGAGACACTTGGCACACATCATTGAGCTCTTGGTTCGAATCTCTAACACACTCCTGCGTTTCAATTGTAATTTCTGAGTGTGTTTTTGGTGGCATTGTGATTTGTAATCTAAGGGAGCTCTCAACGTGTGAGAACGCCCCTTGAATTTGGTTATTCACCCCTTTGTGATTAGTGGAAGAGGGTTGGCCTTCGTGGCGATCCGACGAGGGTAGGGTTGGAGAAGACCTGGTCCTTTTGTTGACTCCTCAACGTGGACGTAGGTTGCCTTCGTGGTAGCCGAACCACGGGATAAATCGTGTGTCTTGTCCTTTTTGTGTTCATCACTCAAATTGATCAACTTACTCTAGGGTTTGATACACATTGTTCAATTTACAATAAATTGTAGAACACAAGCCTTAATTGTTATACAATCCAATATACAACTGTTAAACTGTTGTTTGATTCTATATTTCCGCTGCACACATTGAAGAATCAACCTAATCGATTAATCTTGATCAACTTAGTCCGTGAACACTGGACTAGTCCACACTTTACCGGACTAGTCTGATTTCTCTGGTATTGAACTTGTTGTTGAGTGTTGCAGGATCCGACAAAAATTAAAAGGCCTATTCACCCCACCCCCTCTAGGCCTACATTCAATTGGTATCAGAGCTTGGTTCATCAAGAAAGAGTTTAACCACTCGAAGAGATCATGTCGGACATGAAGAACGTCCACAAAATCAACAACCAAGAGGAAGTCAACAATGACAAGACCCAAAAAACTGGAGAAGTACCTCGAAGCAATTCAAGACATCGAGGACGACGATGAGGAGACGCTGGAGCTAAAGGCGCTCCTCAGAAAGAAGGCACTTTCAAAAGGGAAAGCGAAATTTGAAGAGAAGAAGAAGGGGAGTAGTCACACTGACTACTCCCCATATCCTTTTAATTATGATCGTCTAAATTCCAATAACAATCACTACTTATCTATCCCACTTGGAAAAGCCCCACACTTCGATGGGAGTGATTACTCCATGTGGAGGCAGAATATGAAGATGCATTTGATTTCCCTCAACCCAAGTTTATGGCATGTTGTATGTACAGGTATAGATATTCCGGATGACGACTAAGAGCTCACCCGAAGTCAAGAGCAGGCCATCCATAGAAACGCTCAAGCCGCAGCCGTAATCACCTCCTCTGTCGGTCGAGACGAGTTCACCAAGGTGGATGGACTCGAAATTGCTAAGGAGATATGGGATACACTACAAACAGCACATGAAGGTGACCGGCATGTGCGTGAGGCAAAAATTGAAATGATCGAAGGCGAACTAGGAAGATTCGCAATTGAGGAAGACGAGTCACCCCAGGATATGTACAATCGATTGAAGACACTTGTCAACAAGGTTCGATCATATGGGAGCAAGAAGTGGAATGACCACGTGGTGGTAAAGCTCATCCTTAGAGCTTTTATGCCTCGCAATGTCACGCTATGCTCAATGATCAGAGAAAGCCCCGATTACAAAAGGATGACTCCATATGAATTGCTTGGTAAAATTATCAACTTTGAAATGATGGAAACAAGCCAAGCACGTCAAAGAAATTGCCTACCTCACCTCGGCCAAGAAGAAAGGAGTTACCCTAAAATCTACTCTCAAGCCTCTATCCAAAGAAGCAAGAGAAGCACAACTAGAGGAGGACAGTGATGACGAGAGTAGTGAGCTAGATGAAGAGGATATGATTTTGTTCATGAAAAAGTTCAAGAGGATAATGGAGAAGAGACAAGGAACAAAATCAAGTGAAGGAAAGTACAAGGAAAGGACGAAGCCAAAGATGAGGCGGGCGTGCTATAATTGTGGTGAGTATAACCACTTTATAAGCGATTGTCCGTATGAGGACAACAAGAAGAAAACTAAAGAAACCAAGCCTCAACCTAAGAAATTCTTCAAGAAGAAGAAACAAGTCGAACAAGCACACATTGGGAAGGAGTGGGACTCAAACAATGAGTCCTCATCATCTGATGAAGAAGAGATGGCTAGCATAGCCATAGAAAGCACATCCAAGAAATCCACACTCTTCCCCACACTCGGTGCAAAGAAGGGAAATGGCACTTGTCTCATGGCAAAGGAAGGAAAACGCAAGGTAAACATCAAAACCCCTTCCATGCATTCCTACTCTAGTGATGATGAGGATATGCTAAATGGACTAGATAGGAAAACTGCTACTAAAATGAAATTTTTACTTGACCAACTTGTTGAGAAGGAGAGGTTAACTGATCGTCAAGAGGACATGATTATCTCCCAAAAGGAGAAGTATGTCAAACTTGACAAACTCCTAGAGCTTGAAAAGGAGAAAAACAGTTCACTAGAGCTTGAGCTAGCTTCAAGCAAGAAAACTTGCTTGGATTTAACCGACTCAAATGTTGCAATCAACGACCAACTTGCTAACCTGATCCAGGTTAACAAAATCCTTGAAGTGCAAGTTGCGTCACTCAAGCTAAGTGAACCTTCCTCCTCTTCAAGCTCACCTTCTCAACCCACTAAAACTGATCTTGTTCATATGTGCACATGTAGTAAAATCAACACCAGTTTGAAGGAGAAGTCAACCTCCACAAAGGATAAAAATCCTACCCAGTATGGAATATTTGACAAGGAGAAGATCAACTATGCACGTAGTGCATACTTGGTCCAAAGACCTCCAAATGTCAAATATGGCATTGGTTACACTTATGATGAAAAGCAACATGCTGGAAGTCATAAGAATAACAGAGGAAGGATCTCCTTTGTGAAGGGAAGATCCTCTCAAACTGATAAGTTGAAGAATAAGAAACTGAACTCGCATGAATACCGGACTAGTCCGGTCGGTGTCCGGACAAGTCCGGTCATCCGGACAAGTCCGGCCACCCAGACTTGTCTGATTCATAAACAACAGCAGCTTCTATTTAAAACGTTTGATGCCTCTTATGTATTAATGAGAAACAATCTTGGTAAGGTTTATGCTTATTATGTTGGGCCACGCCATGGGAACACAAAATCCCATGTGTGGGTGCCCAAATGTATTGTAACTAACCTCCAAGGACCCAATCAAGCTTGGGTACCTAAAACCAAAGCATAATTTTTTTTTGCAAGCCTATTTCTCTGGTGGATCCAAATGGGTGCTAGACAGTGGATGCACAAACCACATGACCGGAGAAAGGAGGATGTTCGTGGAATATGAAGAAAACGAGGACCCAAATGAAGGCATCTACTTCGGAGATAATAGTCAAGGAAAGGTGCTCAGCACCGGTAAAATTGCAATATCCTCTGAACACACGCTTTCTCATGTTTTACATGTTGAATCTTTAGATTATAACCTGCTGTCCATATCTCAACTATGTGACAAAGGTTATAATTGCTTGTTCACTAATGAGGGTGTGACCGTCTCAAGGAGGAGTGATGGTTCCGTTGCATTCAAGGGTATGTTGAAGGGAAAGCTTTACCTTGTTGACTTCAACAAGGATAAAGCCGAACTTGACACATGCTTGATTGCAAAAACCAACATGGGTTGGCTGTGGCATAGACGGCTAGCACATGTTGGTATGAGGAATCTTCAAAAACTCCTCAAGGGCGATCACATCCGAGGTTTGAAAGATGTTGTTTTTGAGAAAGACAGGCCTTGTAGCGCGTGCCAAGCCGGGAAGAAAGTTGGAGCACATCATCCCGCAAAGAACATCATGACTACAACAAGACCGCTCGAACTACTTCACATGGACTTGTTTGGTCCAGTTGCTTACATAAGCATCGGCGGTAACAAATACGGTTTGGTTATCATTGATGATTTTTCTCGCTTCACTTGGGTTTTCTTTTTGCATGATAAGTCAGAAACACAAGGAACACTCAAGAAATTCTCCAAGGAGCTCAAAACGAGTTTTCATTGTCAATCAAGAGTATTCGAAGCGACAACGGAGTTCAAGAACATACAAGTGGAGGAGTACCTTGATGAAGAGGGCATCAAGCACGAATTTTCGGCGCCATACTCACCACAACAAAATGGAGTTGCCAAAAGGAAGAACCGAACACTCATAGAGATGGCAAGAACAATGCTCGATGAATACAAGACTTCAGATCGATTTTGGGCGGAAGCGATTAACACCGCTTGCCACGCCGCAAATCGGCTTTATCTTCATCGACTACTCAAGAAAACTCCCTATGAGCTACTCACCGGTAACAAACCAAACATTTCATACTTTCGAGTTTTCGGTTCTCCATGTTATATCCTGAACAAGAAGCCCAGGACTTCAAAGTTCGCTTCGAAGTCCGATGAAGGTTTCTTGCTCGGTTACGATTCGAACACCTAGGCCTATCGTGTTTTCAACAAGGCCTCCGGACTTGTTGAAGTAGCACGTGACGTAGTGTTCGATGAGACTAACGGCTCCCAAAAGGAGCAAGTTGATCCATGTGAATTAGGTAAAGAAGAAGCTCCTTGTCTAGCATTGAAAAGAATGACTCTAGGTGAAGTTCGACCACAAGAGTCACCTTCACACATAAATGAGGAAAATGAACCACAAGAGGAGACAACCAATCAAGGGGGAGCTTCAACACAAGCACGAGAGTATGAAGATGATCAACAAGTCAACGAGGGCAACCACTCAGGGGGAGAAGAAAACGATCATGAAGACACAACTCCCCAAGTGCCCCACCCAAGAGTACACCAATGCATTCAAAGGGATCACCCAATCGACAACATCATCGGTGACATCCAAAAGGGAGTAACCACTAGATCTCGCATAGCTAACTTTTGTGAGCATTACTCGTTTGTCCCCTTTTTGTAACCACGCAGGATTGAGGATGCATTGAAGGATTCAGACTGGGTGGTGGCAATGCAAGAAGAATTGAACAACTTCATGAGGAACGAGGTGTGGGAACTTGTGGCAAGACCCAATGCAAACATAGTGGGCACCAAGTGGGTCTTCTGCAACAAACAAGACGAACACGGAGTGGTAACAAGAAACAAGGCGCAACTTGTGGCCAAAGGGTACTCGTAAGTCGAAGGTTTGGATTTCGATGAGACTTTTGCTCCAGTAGCTAGGCTTGAATCTATTAGAATATTACTTGCATATGCTACTCACCATGATTTCAAGCTGTATCAAATGGACGTGAAAAGTGCCTTCCTCAACGGACCGATCAAGGAAGAAGTGTACGTGGAGCAACCACCCGGGTTTGAAGACAAAGAATTCCCCAACCACGTATATAAATTGCGTAAGGCTCTCTACGGCCTCAAACAAGCTCCTAGAGCTTGGTATGAGTGTCTTAGAGATTTCTTAATTGAAAATGGTTTTCAAATTGGCAAAGTAGACTATACATTATAAACAAAGAATTTAGATAATGATCTTTTTATCTGTCAAATCTATGTTGATGACATAATATTTGGGTCAACTAACCAATCCTTCTGTGAAGAATTTAGTAGAATCATGACAGACAGGTTTGAAATGTCAATGATGGGAGAATTGAAGTACTTCTTGGGATTCCAAGTGCGGCAACAAATGGAAGGAACATTCATAAGCCAAACCAAGTACACGCAGGACATACTCAAGATGTTTGGCATGGACAAGGCAAAGCCCATAAAGACCCCCATGGCAACGATTGGCCACTTGGATCTCAATGAAGATGGACCTAGCGTCGATCAAAAGGTATATCGCTCCATGATTGGATCTCTACTTTACTTATGTGCATCTAGGCCAGATATTATGTTGAGTGTATGTTTGTGTGCACGATTTCAAGCCAACCCTAAGGAATGTCACTTGACAGCCGTAAAAAGAATCTTGAGATATTTAGTTCATACACCCAACCTTGGTCTTTGGTACCCAAAAGGCTCAAAATTCAATCTCATTGGTTACTCCGATGCAGATTATGACGGGTGCAAAGTAGATAGAAAAAGCACCTCCGGCACATGCCAATTCCTAGGGAGATCCTTAGTTTCTTGGTCATCCAAGAAACAAAATTCCATTGCTATATCCACAGCCGAAGCGGAGTATATTGCACCTGGGAGTTGTTGTGCACAACTCCTATGGATGCAACAAACTCTAAGAGATTACGGTTACAATATGACCGTATTCCTCTCCTTTGTGACAATGAGAGTGCCATTAAAATAGCCCACAATCCAGTTGAGCACTCTAGAACTAAACACATAGACATAAGACATCATTTCTTGAGAGACCATTCCATGAAAGGAGACATTACCATCTCACATGTGAACACCCAAAAACAATTGGCCGACATATTCACCAAGCCACTTGATGAAAAGTGTTTTTGCGAACTCCGAAATGAACTAAATATCATTGATTCTCGGAGTGTGGCTTGAAAAGTTGCATATCTGTATGACCTCTTCAAAATTTTGACTGAATTGTGAAAATCATCCCTCTTCATTTTTTCTCGAAAAACTATGTCAATTATTAGATCTTGATGAATTATGATCGTTGTGTGATTGTTGTATGCTTACTGGTCAAATTCATCAAGATTAATTGATTTGTTTTGTCCCACCTATTCTCTATTAATGAACCTTCAAATATATATGAATGGGCTATGCAATTTCTCCTGGTGACCATGGACTAGTCCGTGGTTACCCGGACTAGTCCGCTCTTGCAGACTAGTCCGCAGAGTGCCGGTTAGACCGGACTAGTCCGATAGACCACGGACTAGTCCGATATAGCTCTCTGGATGACTTCAGACTAGTCCGGTCATGTCCGGACTTGTCCGATTTTTCGTGTCCATAACCCTAGCCGCCACCAAACCCTAATCTTCTCATCCCCACATTTGCTCACGCCTTCCTCTCTCTTGCGCTCGAGCTACCAAGGCGATTCTCTGCTCCCTCCATTGAAAAAGTCCACATTTGGGCGGAGATCAAGCTTGACCTCTTGGGGATTGAAGCTAGCGGACTTGTCCGGCCTCCAACCCCCAAACCTTCAAGCTTCAATCAATTTCTTCGGTAACTTTCTTCAAAACCCTAGAAATCTTGTTTTTCTCCATTGTTGATCGTATAGCATAGCATCCTTCACTAGATACATGCTTATTTGATGTACTACGTGTATGCTAGACTAGATTTGCATTAGGAATCATTCCTTGACCAATCTGCTATTTTTTTGAGGATGAACACCAGACTAGTCTTGTCCATGCACAGACAAGTCCGATGTTTCTGAACTGAAAACCTAATTTTTTAATTCCTCAATGCAATTCATTGCTATCTTTTCATACCTATTCCTTGTCTCACTTACCATCATTCTTGCAAAATCATTCTCAGATCATGTCGAGCTCAAACAACGAAATCTCCGACTTTGAGGCCGAGTTGGACCACGAAGTGGCACCTCGGTCCTCGATGGGTCTTGGCAAGAAACGCCAAGAAAGACCCTTGGAGCCAGCTCCTTCACCTCCTAAGGTTTGGAGGAATGTGCTGGCAAAGAAGCCAGTGTCAAAGGCAGCAGCATCCTCAGGTGCCTCTCGCCAAGCCAAGGGCAAGGGCAAGGGGATAGCAACGGGGCCTGTCGGGCCCTTGAAGCTCCATGCTCCCAGGGAAGGGGTCCGGGACCCTACTGAGGAGAAGTTCAACGGCAAGGGCAGTGATTCTGTAGCCAAGTTCAGAAGCATTGACTGGTATGGCAGGCCAAAGCAAGCTGTCGATGGAAGGTTTTGGTGCAACTTCCATGCAGACTTCTACAAATCGGTGTATCTACCGATGAAGACCCCCGTGGTGCGCAGTCAGTGGATTGACTGGGCACACTTTGAGAAGAAGGGCTGCTTAACTGATGTAGTGAGAGCCATTGAAATGCATGGACTGAGAGACCTACTTGCTTTCAGACACAACTGGAATGATGAAGTGATTGCGCAGTTCTTTGCGACCTGTCACTTCTCTAGTGAGGATGAAGAGAGTGTCACTTGGATGACCCATGGATCCAAGTACAACATCACTCAAGAAGATTTCACTAGCTTGCTCCACCTTGACTCCACAAGGTCTGATTGCTTAGTGATACACAATATTGGGGTCATTGAGAAGGACAAGATGAAGTTTCTATATGAGCCAAACTCAAAGTTCAACCCTCCTTCCACCAAAAACATGAAGCCATTCTTTGTGGTGTTGAACAGAGTGCTAAGAAAGACCATTGCCCCTAAGGATGGGGATAGGGAGTGTGCAAGGATACCTCCAAACTCTGATGAGAGTCATAAGCAAGGACCGCCCATTTGATGTGGCGGAATACATTTGGAATGATATGGTAAACATCTCCTGCACTCCCAACAGATCATGCGGATATGCTCCTTACCTTATGTTTGTGATTGAAAAAGTCACCGGCATTGAATTTGTGAAAGATGTGGAGCATCTCCCCTTGAGGCCTCAAATGCCTCAAAAGCCAAGTGTGCAGGCTGCTCCTTCGACGGCCTCCAGTCCCGAGGCACCTGCAAGATCAAGTGAAGGTGCCAGAGCTGTCCGTACTTCAAGGGAAGCCCCTCAGAAAGGATCAGTTAGTGGGATCCTCAAGTATCTGGCTGCTATATTCTCCTCCTGCAAGAAGGCCGAAGTGAAGGCCCACAAGCTCAACTAGAAGAGAAGGGAGGACATGAAGTACATAAAGGCCAATGTAAAGCAAATTTGCCAGAAGCTGGAGATCGATCCCATTGGATCTCCAGTGATTTCTAAGGATTCTGACCTAGACTTCACTGAGCTCGCGCCCTTGAACCCCTCCGAGCTTGCCTACTTTGGCATTGGGGGCTCGAGTGGCTCCGTCCCTCCTCCTTCCCCTCCTCGTCAAGCTGATGATGATGAAGACGAAGACGACAACGAGAGGACCGACAGTGAAGAGTGAAGACCCTAGGACCCTCCTCTCCTTCTTTTTGGTGTCTTGATGCCAAAGGGGGGGAGATTGAGGGGGGTTCTTAGCTTTAGCTGTGGTAGGGTGCGAGGAGAGAGTTCTCATTGAGCGGTAGTCTTAGCTTTAGCTGTGGTAGGGTGCGAGGAGAGAGTTCTCTTTATCTTTCTTTGTGATTGTAATGCTTTAATGCTATTTTCATGTTAACTATGGTTCTGTGTTCAAATGCTTAATTAATTTGCAAGTATGTGTTGAAATCTGCAACTTTGCTCCTGAAATGACATATGTACTTTGTATTGATTCATCAATGTAAATTATGTCATTCTCAATGTTTCAATGCACTTAGTTATGCATCCCACCATAAACAATGCACATATGGATATTTCTTATACTGCTTGATGTATTTTTGAGTCATATGTGCATAATTTATGAAAATCTCATCTCTTTTTGTCATATTTTGTGAAATCTCAATTGGTTGTCATCAATCACCAAAAAGGGGGAGATTGGAAGTGCATCTAGGACTCCATTGTGTGTTTTGGATGATTTATGACAAGCAATTGGGATCCTAACCTTTTTGTTGAGATGAATGATGGCCAATAATGAAAAATGAGCAAAATACCAAAAAGAACGGATAATGAGGAGCAAAGTGAACTTGAGCTCAAGGAAAAGAAATAGTAGATTATTGTGTATGGAGTGTGTTAAGGAAACACACCCAAGAGCTCAATCATATTTAAGCACACACACATATTGCACAAAGTTACACAGGACCGAACTAGTCCGATATCAACCGGACTAGTCCGATATCCTTTCTGCACCAGATAGGAAAAGTCCGATATCTGTCGGACTAGTCCGATATCTTTCTGACTTGAGTCGGACTAGTCCTCCCCAGGGCAGACTAGTCCTCAACACAATTCACAAGTCACACAAAATCGGACAAGTCCGTTGTTAACCGGACCAGTCCGATATTCCTTCTGATCCACTTCGGACAAGTCCGATGTTTACACGGACTAGTGCGAAATACCCACTGATCTAAATCAGACAAGTCCTCCAAGTGCGGACTTGTCATCCAACACACTTAGGGTTTCACATGGCCAGACAAGTTCGATGGCTATCGAACTAGTCTGAAGATTTCCAGTAGTGAAATCGGACAAGTCCGTTTTTGACCGGACTAGTCCGATATTTCGGGACACTTAGGGTTTGCTACACACAGCACACCGGACTAGTACAGTGACCACCACGGACTAGTCTGATCTTTCTGAACCCTAACGATCACTTTTAGAAACCCCATATAAATAGAGGTGCACGGCCCACTTTTATTCTCTCTCGAACTCTAGCGCCGTCACACCTCCCAAGAGACTCAGAAACCACTTCTCTCCACGAAATTAAGTGCAAGATCGATCAATCCATTAAGGATTACTTCTAGATCATTGGAGAGACACTTGGCACACATCATTGAGCTCTTGGTTTGAATCTATAACACACTCCTGCGTTTCAATTGTAATTTCTGAGTGTGTTTTTGGTGGCATTGTGATTTGTAATCTAAGGGATCTCTCAACGTGTGAGAACGCCCCTTGAATTGGTTATTCACCCCTTTGTGATTAGTGGAAGAGGGTTGGCCTTCGTGGCGATCCGACGAGGGTAGGGTTGGAGAAGACCCGATCCTTTTGTGGACTCCTCAACATGGACATAGGTTGCCTTCGTGGTAGCCGAACCACGGGATAAATCGTGTGTCTTGTCCTTTTTGTGTTCATCACTCAAATTGATCAACTTACTCTAGGGTTTGATACACATTGTTCAATTTACAATAAATTGTAGAACACAAGCCTTAATTGTGATACAATCCAATATACAACTGTTAAACTGTTGTTTGATTCTATATTTCCACTGCACACATTGAAGAATCAACCTAATCGATTAATCTTGATCAACTTAGTCCGTGAACACCGGACTAGTCCGCACTTTACCGGACTAGTCCGATTTCTCTGGTATTGAACTTGTTGTTGAGTGTTGCAGGATACGACAAAAATTCAAAAGGCCTATTCACCCCCCCTCTAGGCCTACATTCAATTTCACCCATGAGTATTCCCAAGGGTATCGTATTTATCCCAAAGGAAGGCAATGGAGTAAAGTATATACTACTCTTATGGTCAAGCTATGGGATACAAATCCATTATCCGGACAGGGGTAAGTTGATAATAGGGGTAGTGTGACACACACCTAGGCAATCTATTCTACAGGGTAAATGGGCCCTAGAGGGATATTGGATTGAGAGTTAGAGAGTTGCTCCTACAATGCTCCTAATACATATACATAGCCTAAGGTAGATACTAATGGTCATGTCAATGATGAATTCCTATGCAATGCTATTCAACACATCGGGCACGGGCTTACCCCTTGCAATACTAGGGCGACTCCCGCCAAGAGCCTGTGGCATAGCCGAACATGGAGGATTACAAAGGACAGATAGGGCTGTCACCACCTACTGCCTACCTCTTCAATCTGTGGGTCTACGAGACATCCAACGCTACTTAAATACCCTAGCACCATGCTAGCATACTAAGCAAATACCTTAGGAGCCATGGCACAAGCCATCCTAAGGCAATGACTAACCTAAACATCGTTGAACCAATGTTGAAGCATAGAATGAGTCATTCATATTAAAATAATCATATCATAACTACATAGACTATAGTGGGGGTCTATAGTGTTTATGACCATAAGATGTGATCATGAGAGTGAAATCATAAAGGATATACCTTCCACATACATGGACTCCACAATCAAACAAGAAACGCTTTGTCCAAGTATACATATAAAAGAAGACTAAAGATAATATCTCTATTGAGCACAAAGTCACAAATACAAGAAGGAATACATAAGCCATAACTTTCCCAATGTGGAATTGGGAAGAGAGACTCCTTCTACTCCTTTCCCAATTTGGACTTGGGACTAGAGACTCTCCTCTCTACATCCTAACTCCTTTAAGGATTATGGAAGATAGTGTATACAATAGAATGATACCCAAGTGGTGTGTGTTGAAGTGAGGGGTAGGGGTCCTATTTATACTAGTGTTGAGGTCGGTTCCCGCCATCAAAAGCGCGCGAATCAGTCACCATTGACTCCGGGGAGCCGGGAGGAGCCAGCACGTGGAGGCTGACCGAGTTTGGTGCAAAGACCAGGTCGGCCGACCCCCTGGTTCGGCCGACCTGGTCATTGCACTGTTTCTCGTGTGCTTTCTCCAGGTGGCTGTCAGGTGGGTCCCATTGATGTATATGGGTGATACACCGTTGGATCTCCTTGGATACTTCTGTTTGTGGGCCATTTGATTTATGGGATGCCACGTGTCGTCGCCTGATTGGCTGGGATGATATTTTTTAGGATTTGTCCCTCTACATTTCCTCATTTCCTGCATAAAATGCTGCATACACATATTTCTCCAAGTCAAAGTGGAATTGGGTTAGATAGAAAGGTGATGTATGCAAGAAATGACAAATCCTTCACATAATTGAGTTAAACTGGCGGATGAAATTTGTATATAACAACCGTCAACAAACTCCCCCAAGCTTATCCTTCGCTCGACCCGAGCAAAGTCAATACTTTAGATTGATGATTAGGAGTTGCTACAATGTCTTATTTTCAAAAGTATCTAATGCACAACAAGATACTCTACCTAGTATTGCAGAAATTGGCTATGACACCCTACCTTTCTTAAGTTATCATGGGGCTTATGCTTTTTCAATTCATGGGTAGTTGAAAGGTAGAATAGCAAATGGAGCAAACATAGCCTAGAAATAAAGTTCCACATAAACCCTGGAGAATTCAATTTAGATATTAAGTACCTCAATTTGATTCCCTCAATCACTCCTTTGTGAAGAGTGGAAATATTTCCTCACCAAAGCATTGTGCCTCTACTATTCCAACTCATTGAATGTAGCTTGTATGTGGAGCTTGGTAAGGAAAGTAAGTAGGCATATTTGCATCACATATATTGCTAAGTCAAAAGAGTAAGCCTTAGGAGAATTCAAATCAAAACTTTTTGATTCAGGACTAGTGCATGTGTGATGGAAGTGGATGTGGATACTTGAGATAACTCCTTTTTGGTATAATCTCTCTTTCTTTTGCAGGGATGAAACATGGCTACTTTTCTTTTCTCTCTTTCTTTTTTCTAATTCTTATGAGGTAAGAATGCTTTTTTTTTGTAGCCATGTCTTCTACTCCCTTTCTTTGCAATGAATTTTGAAGAGAGTGCTAAACATGAATAACATGGAGTTTCTCTTCTTGTTGTGGTATGGTGGATATGATGGACGTTTTGCTTTCTTCTAGTGTAGAAGTATAGCATGTGCAAGTGAAGTCTTGAATTCAAAAAGAGTTGAATGATTTCTCACATAGGTCTATACTAGTTTGACTAGGCTCAATGTGAAAGCAAATAGTATATGCATAAGGTTTTGTCTATGTATGGGCATCATATGGCTTTGGTAGGTATTTCCAATCAATTGAGGGAAACTTAAATCTTTTTAGAATTTCTCCAGAAATCTATGTTTTACTTTCAAACTAGGACTAGCAACTGTATTACCAATTCTAGTCTTGCAACAACCTAGAATTAGATTAAGCTTTTGCTACCCACACCTTCCAAATTAAGGTAAATGTATTTCGAACCAATGAAAGCGATATTCGGAGAGTAGCAAGTTGTAAACTAGAGACTTAGGAAAATAAAACAGAGCAACTATTCATCATTTCATCTATGTGAATTCTAAATCATTCTTACCACACATCTTTATTTGATGAAATCAAATCTAACCTATATATATATATATATATATATATATATATATATATATATATATATATATATATATATATATATATATATATATATATAAATGCAAGGTGGATGATTTGAAATAAAATGTATTGGGTGGGATACAAGTTACCTCAAGTGGGGGTCCTCCCCCAAGCTTATTACTGATCAAGGTCCGTGATAGGGGTTGAAACCCTAACGACGGAGGTAGGCCATGAGTTGGCCTATCCTTGTTGCAGCATGGTTTTGACAATGGAGGGCTGAGTGTTGATTGTTGTGTTGCCTCCCATGGACACCATGAGTGTGGTTGAATAGAGTGTTTTCGATGTTTATCGTCCACACATCAGGGTCTCCATGTGTTGGGTGTGATTTGCCATTCTTTGGCTAAGATAATGATAACCTTTTAGATCCAAAGGAATGACGTGCACTCAACATACGTTGAGTATGTTCGTCATTCTTTGGCTAAGGTGTATCATATCTTTTTGCCATAAGGGAGTGACATGTGCCCAACATGCATTGTGTATGATCAGTTGTTCCTTGGGTAAGGTACAACATACCTATAACCACAAAGGAATGACATGCACTCAACATGGGTTGAGTGTGATCTGTTATTCCTTGGCTAAGGCATGACATACCTTCTAGCCACATAGGAACAACTTGCACCCAATATAAATTGGGTGTGATCTTGTCATTCCTTGGTCATGGTACATCATAACTCTTAGCCACATAGGAATAACTTGTATCCAATGATGGTGGCAAATCCCTTGTGCTTGAATGAGTGCTTAAAATAGTTGAGAGCATAATGCTCTCCCCATTCGTGGCAGCCCATTGGTTGCTAATGGAGGGTTCCCATATAAATCTCTAGCCTCGTATAGTTATGATTGACCTTCGGGCATAATTTCCGATAGGTAGCAACCATCCTCATTTACTCCTTGGCCAAGAGATGTTGAAATGGGATCCTCTAGGGATCCCAACAATCAGCTTCATGAATTTCTACATAGTAATATTACTCCTGCAAACTTCCTCTCTTGAATGGAGAGGGATGGTTAGCTCCCGAGACTTGTACAAATGAACGTTCGAGTTAGGTAATCGAACTTTCATTTGTACATACGGGGAAGAACAAAATCAAATATGCATTGGATCCAATGTCAAGTGTATCTATGATCAATGTGTATTCATTGATAAGAGCGGAGCTTTATGGATAATTCATGTTGCATATTTTTTAAAGCTCCTACTCATAGCAATGCATGTGATAGAAATACACTCTATGGATCCCTACACCTTTTAAAGTTTCTAACCATCTTAGCTTTCAATAGCAAATTTTTATCATTTAGACCATGACAAACAACATTCTCAATTTTATCCTCCTGAACCTCACTAGGAATTTGAAATCTAGTGACTCCACCTAAAAATGCAATTCAATTTCAGAGCAAGGATATCACTTATTCCTAGGAGTTTGAAATCTAGTGACACCATCTATGCATGAAGCTCAATTAAAAATTATGGCTGTCACTATGCCCAAGTTTATATATGCCAATTCACCAATTAAGTCATGCCCAAAAGTTTTATTTTCTAATCCTAGACAAAAATGACTAAGTCTACAGAACAATGCTTAAAGGATTCTAGGTACTTGTTTTAGATTTTTTTATGTAAGGTGGGATTTCCTTTTGGAGATCCAAAAGTCAATACCCACACTTACTCTTGTGAGGATGCATGAGAATTAAATTATGAGGAAGTGTCAACCTTTCTCACAAATGCAAGCAAATGCATTCAATTCTATGGAAAACCAAACAATGAAAAATTCTAAACTCATACCTCATTTGAAGAGTAGTTGGTGACGAAGGTCTTTGTGTGAGAAACTCACAACCTTGATTTTCGGCATAGGCTTGATGGTTGATGTCAAATGCCAAGTTGAGATTGGATTCGGCAATGGATTTGGTTCTGGCTCCTCCATTGGGTCATCATCTTGAACATTTCTCTTCATCAAACTCAAAATGAGTTTGAAGGAGAGAAGTGTTCTCAAATCGTCCCAATGGTGACTTGAGCTTGATGAAACCTTCCACTTTCTTGCCATACCACCTCTTCACAATTTTGACCTAGCTGCACTTTAATCAAGAACACACAAAACAACTCGAAAACGGGTTACATTAGCCAAAAGAAAATTTAACCCAATTTTCAAATTGTCTTGCCCAGCTTGAAATAACTTGTAAATGCAATAAGGGTCAAAGCAAATCTTTTTGGTTTGAACTAGGAAGACAAGTTCAAGTGGTCATGCATGTAGTTCTTCTCCCCTAATTCAAATTTTTAGTTTTATGATGGTTGGAAATTTTACTTTCCAACATGCAAGTGTGGAAGATCAAACATGTAAATGCATGGGTTGATGCAATTTGGAAAACAAATGAGATAACTACCAATTAACCTATTGGCAAGGACTCACCGAATTTTCGAAGTCCGAGGAGTAGGAGTTACCTCCGTTCTGTTCAACGCGATGATTTGTTGTCCAACCCTGGAGTTGAAGATGTGGACGATTTCTTCTGTTTTGACATGCCAAACTCATTTGGCTGTCATTTGGACATGTGGGCCACATGGTGGCCCTAGCCTCTCCCCGTTTTATTGATATAGACATGTTGTTGTAGTGATGGGTTATCCCTCTTGATCATGGGTCAAAGGCTTCCTTGGGCATGATGACAAGTGGACTCCACAATCAAACATGAAACGCTTCATCCACAATGTCACTTGCCCTAGGTTGAATGGGTTTGGTTGAAGTGTGGGAATCCCAACAAGTGATGTGGGAAATCTTGGACTTTGAATGCTCCTTAAGTTCTTGTCCTTGTCCAAGATCATCATGTGAATGTTGTCTTGATTTCTGCTTGGCCAAGATACTTCAAGGTAGGCTAGTTGAACTTAAATCCCTTGGAAAGCCATAGCCTCCTTGAATACAAGGGTGATGTTAATTCCACCCTTGACCTCCTGGTGAATGGTAGCCATTGGAGTTATTGTTTGAAAAAGGTCCTCATGGGTCTTAGGGAAATAATTCCCATGTGCGTCCATGACTTTTCACAAATCATGTGAATATCCATGACCTGGATTATCCAAACAAATCTCCATTGACTTGGTATTCATGATACTTCAATGGGAGGTGTAGTTCCATAACTAGCATATTCACCTTGTAAAGTGGTGTGCATGACAAGCTATGGGAACTCGAGCATTCTTCAATTCACCCCTTGAGTGGAGACCTTCTTCTCATCCATGATGAATGAGAATAGGACTCCTTCAGCTCCAGCATGAATGTGGTCATGGATTGGTGGAGCCAACCCATGACACGAGTGTTGGATGAAGAGCCAGCTATCCACCCCATGGTGGAGGCAAACCAAGAAGAACTTCTTGGAGCTTTCCTCAAGCTTGGGTATGGATGACTTTGGCTCCTACTGAAAGCTGAAATTCTCCCGCGAAAAGCAATGGTGTTGCCTAGCGGACATTTGTTGAGGTATGCCTTGAATCATCTTGCAGTTTAGCACTTGCGTCCTCGTTGGCCATCCCATACAATGGGTTGGCCATCACTACCATGTTTTCACACAAAGGAGAAAACAAACAAGGGTAATCCTGCCTAATAACTACTAGTACCTATAGCTTAATCACAAGTGATAGCTATCCTTCACTTCCTTTGCCTTCCTCGGCAATGGTGCCAGAAATGCTTGTTGGTATTTCTTAACACCATAGATCATCTCCGGTAAAGAGATGAGATCCGCAAGCGCACGGAAGATACCGTTGTAGCATTTCACCCATGAGTATTCCCAAGGGTATCATATTTACCCAAAGGAAGGCAATGGAGTAAAGTATATACTACTCTTATGGTAAGGCTATGGGATACTAATTTATTATCCGGACAGGGGTAAGTTGATAATAGGGGTAGTGTGACACACACCTAGGCAATCTATAATATAGGGTAAAAAGGGTCCTAGAGGGAGATTGGATTGAGAGTTAGAGAGTTGCTCCTACAATGCTCCTAATACATATACATAGCCTAAGGTAGATACTAATGGTCATGTCAATGATGAATTCCTATGCAACGCTATTCAACACATCGGGCACGGGCTTAGCCCTAGCAATACTAGGGCGACTCCCGCCAAGAGCATGTGGCATAGCCGAACGTGGAGGATTACAAAGGACAGATAGAGCTGTCACCACCTACTGCCTACCTCTTCAATCCGTGGGTCTACGAGACATCCAACGCTACTTAAATACCCTAGCACCATGCTAGCATACTAAGCAAATACCTTAGGAGCCATGGCACAAGCCATCCTAAGGCAATGACTAACCTAAACATCGTTGAACCAATGTTGAAGCATAGCATGAGTCATTCATATTAACATAATCATATCATAACTACATAGACTATAGTGAAGGTCTATAGTGTTTATGACCATAAGATGTGATCATTAGAGTGAAATCATAAAGACTATACCTTCCACATACATGGACTCCACAATCAAACAAGAAACGCTTTGTCCAAGTATAGGTATAAAAGAAGACTAAGGATAATATCTTTACTGAGTACAAAGTCACAAATACAAGAAGGAATACATAAGCCATACCTTTCCCAATGTGGAATTGGGAAGAGAGACTCCTTCTACTCCTTTCCCAATTTGGTATTGGGACTAGAGACTCTCCTCTCTACATCCTAACTCCTCTAAGGATTATGGAAGATAGTGCATACAATAGAATGATGCCCAAGTGGTGTGTTTTGAAGTGAGGTGTAGGGGGTCCTATTTATACTAGTGTCGAGGTCGGTTCCCGCCACCAAAAGCGCGCAAATTAGTCACCATTGACTCAAGGGAGCTGGGAGGAGCCAACGTGTGGAGGCTGAGCGAGTTTGGTGCAAAGACCAGGTCGACCGACCCCTTGGTTTGGCCGACCTGGTCATTGCACCGTTTCTCATGTGCTTTATCTAGGTGGCTGCCAGGTGGGTCCCATTGATGTATAGGGGTGATACACCATTGGATCTCCTTGGATACTTCTGTTTGTGGGCCATTTGATCCATGGGATGCCATGTGTTGTCGCCTGATTGGCTGGGATGATATTTTATAGGATTGGTCCCTCTACATTTCCTCATTTCCTGCATAAAATGCTGCATACACATATTTCTCCAAGTCCAAGTGGAATTGGGTTAGATAGAAAGGTGATGTGTGAAAGAAATGACAAATCCTTCACATAATTGAGTTAAATTGATGGATGAAATTGGTATATAACAGCCGTCAACACCAGTCGTACCTGCACAGGGGCGAGACGGACTAGAGAGTCCCACTCGAGCAACGGATCTGGTCACCGGGTGACGGCCTCAGAAATCGCGTTCCACGAGCCTGATGAACACCATGTTGGTGAAAGTGCTACCACTTTTTTGAAGGAAAAAGCACCTACCTGGCGCACCAAACATCGAAGGGTTAATGCAACACTTCCTACAGATCTACTAAGGAGCAGCCCGCGGAGGTTCTTGTTCGGCGGGGCTTAGGCCTCAAACTAGTGTTCTAGCGGAAGAGTATGAGACAGTTGTTTTTACGTGTTTTGTGCCGCAAGGAGCATAACACCCTACTCTACGGTGGATTGTATTGCTTGGCGAGTGTGTATGCATATGTGTGTGTATCGGGTATTCTGAGTCTGGTCCTTGTATCGGTGGAGGTTCGGGACGGACGCCTTACAAGTGGGGTCCCGGGACGCGACAAATGGTCCCGGGGCGATCTTATCTTAAAGATCTAAGGCTTCTTATGTAATCTTGCTCCGACCGCGGACTTGAGGACTCGCCGTCTTGCCGCCCGCGTCATCCGTAGCCCACTCGTCGTTGCTGACATTGGCAGGGAATGTCCCATCCAACTGTCTCTGACGCCGTAAGCTACCCATTTGGCGGAGTTGGATAGGCCTCCGGCGCCTTCACTGTGATGCGATTAGTCGCAGCGGTACCTGACATTAGGCGTGCACCACACCATGCGTCTGGGGAAGCCGCATATCTTCAAGGCTTGATGGAGACAAGGCGCATCGCCCTCTTAACTCTCCTACTATCTGCTTAGGGCAAGGGGACTGACCATGCGGCCAGCGGGGAGCTCTCCGCCATGGTGGAGGCCGCGCCCGTCTTGTGGGCCATTTGACAGCTTGGGAGCTCAACTCCGTGGGGGAGGCTAGGTCTCGACTTCGTGGGCCACGTGGCAGCTTGGGAGCTCACCTTCGCGGGGGAGGCCAGGTCTCGACTTTGTGGGCAACGTGGCGGCTTGGGAGCTCACCTGGAGGAGGTCGGGTCCCGTCCTGCTGAACACGTGGCTACCTGGGATCTTGTTGTCAAGGTGGAGTTGAGTGTGTATGTGTATGTGGGTGTATCGGGGATTCTAAGTCTTGTCCTTGTACCGGTGGTCGTCCATGCCTTTTATAGTCAAGGACAGACGCCTTACAAGTGGGGTCCTTGAACCCGAGAAGTGGTCCCAGGGCGATCTTATCCTAAAGATCTAAGGCTTTTTTCTGTAAGCTTGTTCTGACCATTGACTTGAGGACTCGATGTCTTGCCGCCCGGGTCGTCAGTAGCCCATGCACCGTTGCTGACATTGGCAGGGAATGTCCAACCCAACTGTCTCTGGCGTCGTAAGCTACCCACTTGGCGAAGTTGGATAGGCCTACGGCACCTTCACTATGATGCGATTAGTTGCGGCGATACCTGACATTAGGCATGCGCCGCACCATGCTTCTGGGGAAGCCGCGTATCTTCAAGGCTTGATGGAGACAAGGCGTACCGCCCTCTTAACTTCCTCACTATCCGCCCAGGGCAAGTGGACTGACCATGCGGCCGCTGGGAAGCTCTCCGCCATTGTGGGGACCACGCCGGTCTCGCGTGCCACGTGGCATCTCGGGAGCTCACCTCTGTAGGTGAAGCCAAATCTCCCCCCAACTTGGGTGCTTGCCTCTGTGGGGGACGTCAGTTCTTGACTTTGTGTGCCACGTGGTAGCTTGGGAGCTCACCTCCACGGAGGAGGTCGGGTCCCGTCTCGCTGGATACATGGCTGCCTGGGAGCTTGTCGTCAGGGTGGAGCCGAGTGCCAACTTTGGAATGTCTCGTGGGCACCCCGGGCCTCCCATATGAGGCTGGCGAGTTCGGGTCTCTTGGACATGTGGCGCCCTCGGACCCCGTCCCTGCTGGGAGGCGAGGTACCTAGGCGGCTGTAGCCTATGAGCGAGGGTACCCGGTATACTGGGTACCGACAGTATGTGTATGTATGTGTCGGTACCCTGCGCACTGGATACCATTTGGGACTGCAAAGAGCTCAAAGGAACTCCACCTATCTGAGTTAAAGACCCCCGAAGGCCCCACGTGTCATACGGAACCGAACCTACCTCCCTTCTATGGTTAGTCCCAGTGTCGTCACGTATATCGTTAAACCGGAGCTACATCCCACGCATGTGAAAGCTCCGGACTAAATATCCGTGTGGCAGCCCCGGACCTAACCCCCGACTGAGGGAAGCTCTGGTACCGACACGTGTACAACAACACCGGACCTACTCGTCCAATACAGTAATCTCTGGAGCTGCCACGCATCCAACCACCGGACGTTCAAGCTCAACAGACAGAGTGGTGGACTTCCAACGGCTTGGACCTTCAAGGAACATTAAAGACCTCAAGACCCGATTAAGTGTCATTAATGCTATCTTAATGAGACACGATCGGAGGGCCCTTAATACTAGTAACGCCACTGTCAAGGCGCGTTACCACACTATTAAGGGTAATTAAGCTCATTAATTGTATATTAAACATCAGTAACTGCCAGGGCCACATGTCGGGCAAGGCTAACAATGTAACGGTCAGTCCTTGTACTATAAAAGGACTGACCGAGCGATAGACAGGGGGACTTCCAGAGAGAGAGACACGCCCACACACGTCCACGAACGCGCAGAAGACACTCTAGTCTGTGACACTCTAGCGCTTAGACGCTCAATACAGCAACAACACACATCCGTGGAGTAGGGTATTACGCTCAGGCGGCCCGAACCACTTAAATCCTCGTGTCAACTAGCCATCTTGTTCAGAATCTTTGCGCGCCCACAACCGAACTACAAACTGCGCGGGCTGCCAACGGTAGTACCGAGAGAATTGCCGGAATCACCCTCCGACAGTATGTATGTATGTATGTATGTATGTATGTATGTATGTATGTATGTATGTATGTATGTATGTATGTATGTATGTATGTATGTATGTATGTATGTATGTATGTATGTATGTATGTATGTATGTATGTATGTATGTATGTATGTATGTATGTATGTATGTAGGTATTATGTATGCATGTATGTATGTACGTATGTGTGTGTGTATATATGTATGTATGTGTGTATGTATGTATGTATGTATGTATGTATGTATGTACGTATGTATGTATGTATGTATGTATGTATGTATGTATGTATGTATGTATGTATGTATGTATGTATGTATGTATGTATGTATGTATGTATGTATGTATGTATGTATGTATGTATGTATGTATGTTTGTATGTATGTATGTGTGTGTGTGTGTGTGTGTGTGTGTATGTATGTATGTATGTATGTATGTATGTATGTATGTATGTATGTATGTATGTATGTATGTATGTATGTATGTATGTATGTATGTATGTATGTATGTATGTATGTATGTATGTATGTATGTATGTGTCGGTACCTAGCAGACCGAGTACCCTCGCGCACAAGCTAGAGCTGCCAAGGTGCCTCACCTCCAAAAAGGGACAGGGTCAGAGGGCGCCACATGTTCAAGGAAACCTGGACCCGCCAGCCTCAAATGGGAAGTCCGGGGTGCCCACGAGACATCCAAATGGGGAGAGCTCAGCTCCACCTTGACAACAAGATCCCAGGTAGCCACGTGTTCAGCAGGACGGGACCCGACCTCCTCCAGGTGAGCTCCCAAGCAGCCACGTCGCCCACAAAGTCGAGACCTGGCCTCCCCCGCGAAGGTGAGCTCCCAAGCTGCCACGTGGCCCACGAAGTCGAGACCTAGCCTCCCCCACGGAGTTGAGCTCCCAAGCTGTCAAATGGCCCACAAGACGGGCGCGGCCTCCACCATGGCGGAGAGCTCCCCGCTGGCCGCATGGTCAGTCCCCTTGCCCTAAGCAGATAGTAGGAAGTTAAGAGGGCGATGCGCCTTGTCTCCATCAAGCCTTGAAGATATGCGGCTTCCCCAGACGCATGGTGTGGTGCACGCCTAATGTCAGGTACCGCTGCGACTAATCGCATCAAGTGAAGGCGCCGCAGGCCTATCCAACTCTGCCAAATGGGTAGCTTACGGCGTTAGAGACAGTTGGATGGGACATTCCCTGCCAATGTCAGCAACGGTGTGTGGGCTACTGACGACCCGGGCGGCAAGACATCGAGTCCTCATGTCCGTGGTCAGAACAAGCTTACAGAAAAAAGCCTTAGATCTTTAGGATAAGATCGCCCCGGGACCACTTCTCGGGTTCAAGGACCCCACTTGTAAGGCGTCTGTCCTTGACTATAAAAGTCCTGGACGACCACCGGTACAAGGACAAGACTTAGAATCCCCGATACACCCACATACACATACACACTCACCAAGCAATACAATCCACCATTGAGTAGGGTGTTACACTCCTTGTGGCCCGAACCACATAAAAACAATTGTCTCATACTCTTCTGCTAAAACACTAGTTTGAGGCCTAAGCCTCGCCGAACAAGAACCTCCTCGTGCTACTCCTTAGCAGATCTGGGGGAAGTATCCCATTGACCCTTTGACATTTGGCGCGCAAAGTAGGGGGTTTTTCCCTCAAAAAAAGTGGTAGCGTTTTCACCACCATGGTGTTCATTAGGCCTGTGGAAGGAGGTTTCTGAGGCCGTCGCCCGGTAACCAGATCCGTCGCTCGGGCTGCACTCTCTGGTCTGTCTCGCCCCCGTGCAGGTACGACTAGCCAAGGTAGCACGCCAGGACAGGCCCCGGCTCAGTAGGCTCCCCCAATAGCGAGCCCGGAGAACGCTTTGGCGGCGGCCAGAGCTCTCCTCCCCCACCCACCGTCGCTGAACACCTCTTAGGGGTGGCTCAACAGTGGGTCCAAGACATCGTCCACCTCGTCATCATAGCCATCAACTCCCCCAACAGGGGAAGGCGCCTCGTGTCACTATCGTGTACGCCGTCCATTGACCATCACACCGCCAACTCCCGCTGCTCCAAGCCTACGAGCGTTGGCCGGCTCCCCACGGAGGACCTCAGGGCTGAGCTTGACTGTTGTCAAGCTCAGATGGACAACCGCGTCATCATCGAGCGGTAGCGGGAAAGGCGGTGCAACTTCGACGCTGAATATGGCACTCAATGCCCTGTTCACGAGGCATCTTTCGTCCAAGGTGCGCCACAAGTAAACCCTCCGACACTTGATTAGGAGCACGTCAGTTCGACAACCCCCCTACAGTACTCGACGCAACAGGGTGTACAACAATAGCACTTGGCATAGCCAGTACTATTGCAACAGCGCATGGCACAACCAGTGCCACAGCAGAAGGTCCAGCAAGTGCCGCACGTCGGGCAGCAGACCCTCGCAGGGTATGCTGTCCCATATGCCTCTCTAATGAAGCCCGTCGGAGGCTGCGCAGTGTTAGCCCTGCACCTCCGCTCTGTGATGTGGCCGCACAAGTTCTAGCCACATATCTCGGAGAGGTTTGACAGAAGCATCAATCCGATGGAGTTCCTGCATATCTACACCACGACGCTCCTTGCTGCGGAAGAGGATGAGACTACTCTGGCTATCTACTTCCCAGTCGCCCTGACTGGGTCAGCCCACTCATGGATGATGAAACTTCCAAGGGGTCTATAACCTCTTGGGATGAGCTATGCCGGCAGTTCACGGCGAACTTCGGCAGCTTCTACTTGATCCCCGGCACCAAGCTCGACCTCCACGCCATGCGACAAAAACCCAAGGAGACGCTACGGTCATTCATCCAGCATTTCTCCCAAGTACGCAACTCCATTCCCAACATTCCAAATGCCTCTTTCGTTGTGGCATTTCGCAAGGGAGTGCGAGATTGCAAGATGCTCGAGAAGCTAGCTACGCACATCATGCAAGACATCTCCGAGCTCTTCTCCATCGCCCATCGGTGTGCTAAGCAGCAGAAGGCCGCGACTGGCACGCTTAGTCCGCCCCCAGAGCGGGTGGAGCTGGCCAGACCAGAGAAGGTGCCTCTACCTCTTGTAGCGGCCAAAAGAAGAACAAGAACCGGGGTGGCGGCTAGAACAAGCCGATGCACGGATCCCCCATCGCGGCAGCAGCCGCAACCGGAGGAGGCAAGCCGCCACGCCTGGAGAAGCATCCTCGTCAACCACCAGCCACTAACGAGGACGTCGAGCCCTACCTGAAACACAAGACTCATGAACACATCGCGAGCGAGTGCCAGGAGATAAAAAGGTGTGCCGAACGCTATCAAGAGCGGGCTAAGCAACGCCCAAACAGAGCGCCCACCCGCCATCAGGAGGGCAAGAGAAAGGTCAAACCCAAGGTCGACAATGACGAAAAGTTGGAGTACCAGAAGCAAGAGCGGTCCATCAAAGTGGTCCACCAAGATGAGGACTCTGACGCGAGCAGCGACAACGAGCATCGCAGGACCCTCCACATCATCTTCGGAGGGTCTTGGGATCCCGCGTCTCGGAACACGGTCAAGACCCTTCGTCATGTGGTGGCTTCAATAGCCCCCCGTACCCACTCCGACGCAGGACCACCACTGGAAGGAGACGCCAATCAAATTTGACGCCTCTGACTGTCCCAAGAACATGGCTGAGGCAGGGGTACTATCTCTCCTAGTCTCCCCCACCATAGCCAACGTCAAGCTCCACTATATCTTGATAGATGGCGGGGCCAGCATCAACCTCCTCAGGCGGGTAGTATTTGAGCAGCTGCAGATCCCGGTGTCCAATCTTGCCCCCTCGAGCCCATTTTCGGGGGTCTGACCTGGGAGCATCATCCCATACGGCAACATCTACCTATGGGTGACCTTCGGGACACCTAACAACGACAGGGCGGAGAGCATCCTCTTCGATGTCGCTGATGTTAGCCTTCCCTTCAACGCCATCATCGGTAGACCCTCTCTCTACCAGTTTATGGCTTTAGCCCACTACGGCTACCTCGTCCTAAATATGCCAACCCCCTCCGGCATCCTCAAGATCTGTAGAGATCGCACTACTGCGGTGTTAGCCTTGGAGCCGCTGCAAGCACTCATAGCGGACCCAGCACGTGTCCCGGATGGCTCTGGATCAAGGCGACCTCCACCAAACATGCGTCAGCGCAGAGCACCCGCCGCGCGTCAGCCGCAGCTCCACGGCAGCACCGACACCTCTGTCAAAACTACCAACCTCTGTCAAAACTGCCAAGCCCAGCGTCGACACTGCCAGGACAACTCGCAAGAGGAGCGGTCACGGTGGGAAATAGCGATGGCTCGCTCATCACCCCTCTGAGTAGCTGTTGATAGCAAGGTTGCCCATCAACCATCACAACTACCGATGGAACTTTGGGCCTCTGTTGTAAATACTAGGCTTAGTAGAACAGTGTAAAAGAGTAGTAGGACTTAGGAGCAACACTACGGACAATCGAGCGCCAGGAGGGTTAGGACCAGAGTGCACAGTCAGCTTAGCTTGGTTCCAAACCCTAGGCCTATGCACCCTGCCTCCCTCATCACCCGGAGGCAAGCCGTTGCCCTCTTTTGTAAAAGCCCGTCTCCTCCTACAAACTCCTATTAGAAATTTGTTTTACTTAAGGGCTTCCTAAAAAACTTTGTTCATTTAAATACACATTAGTTTTATGATCATGCCATGATAACCTCGCTTACCATGTGTTACCTTCATATTCACCATCGCATACTCTGTAACTCATCCTAGCTAATGTCATGCAATCCAGCTACAGGCGGGCCAACCTGAGGTACTTGAAGTGTGTGAAAGGTCCACCCGGCTTCTCTCATCATTTGGGGCCCTTGGCGCCAAAAGGTTCCCCCAGGAAGGGTCTATGCCGAGCAGGAGATCCATGGGGTGCAAGTTGCTTAGCTTGGTCCTGCACCCTAAGAAAACACACCCTGCCTCCCAGTGCTACAGCTGAGTACTGGAACCAGAGAGCTCACACCCTAAGGACGATAGGAGCCGGGCTCCGGAGCACCAATGCATCGAATTACCCGAACCTTGTACGTTAGGCCAGGACTGTAAGGCATGGTAGAGCTAGGGAGAGGAACAAGTATAACCGACGAATAAGGCTAGCCCCCCTCTTCCCATATGCAGGACAAACGCCAGAACATCCAGCTCCAGCACCTCCCAAGGGGCCTGCCATCGATGTCTACACAGAGATGGTGGACGAAGCCGGAGCATACAGCTCTGGCACCTGCCAAGGGGCTTGCCGTCGATGTACCAGAACGTCAACGACAGCACCAAGTGTGGATAAAAGAGTAAACTCTATTGCCCTACTCTTGTTTCTAATAAGGTTCCCTTGCGATAGCCTAGAAACTAGGGGCCTGCCGTCGATGTCTACACAGAGATGGTGGACGACGCTGGAGCATCCAGCTCCAGCATCTCCCAAGGGGCCTGCCGTCGACGTCTACACGAAGATGGTGGAAGACGCCAGAGCATCCAGCTTCGGCACCTCCTAAGGAGCCTGCCGTTGACGTCTACGCAAAGATGGTGGATGACGCTGGAGCATACATCTCCGACACCTCCCAAGGGGCCTGCCATCAGCGTCTACACGAAGATGGTGGACGACGCCGGAGCATCCAGCTCCGGCACCTCCCAAGGGGCCTGTCGTCGACGTACCAGAACACGAACGAAAGCACCAAGCATGGACAAAAGAGTAAACTCTACTGCCCCACTCTTGCTACTAATAAAGTTCTTTTGCGATAGCCTGTAAACCGATGTCTACACGGAGATGGTGGACGACGCTGGAGCATCCAACTCCGGCATCTCACAAGGGGGCCGCCGCCGATGCCTACACGGAGATGGTGGACGACACCAGAGCATCCAGCTCCGGCACCTCCCAAGGGGACTGCCGTCGACGTCTACACGAAGATGGTGGACGAGACCAGAGCATCCAACTTCGGCACCTCCCAAGGGGCCTGCCGTCGACATCTACACGGAGATGGTGGACGACGCCGGAGTATACAACAGTGGCACCTGGGCCTGCCTTCGACGTCTACACGAAGATGGTGGACGACGCTAGAGCATCCAGCTTCGGCACCTCCCAAGGGGCCTGCCTTCGACGTCTACACGGAGATGGTGGATGATGTCGGAACATCCAGCTCTGACATCTCTCAAGGGGCCTGCCGTCAATGTACCAGAACATCAATGACAGCACCAAGCGCGGATAAAAGAGTAAAATCTACTGCCCTGCTCTTGTTGCTAATAAGGTTCCCTTGCGATAGCCTGTAAACCAGGAGCCTGTCGTCGACGTCTACATGGAGATGGTGGATGATGTCGGAGCATCCAGCTCCAGCACCTCTCGAGGGACCTGCTGTCGACGTCTACATGGAGATGGTGGACGACGCCAGAGCATCCAGCTCCAGCACCTCCCAAGGATCCTGCCATTGACGTCTACACAGAGTTGGTTGACGATGCCAGAGCATACAGCTCCGGCACCTCCCAAGGGGCCTACCGTCCACGTCTACGCAGAGATGGTGGACGATGCCGCAACATCCAGCTCTGGCACCTCCCAAGGGGCCTGCCGTCAACGTCTACACAGAGATGGTGGACGATGCCAGAGCATCTAGCTCCGGCACCTCCCAAGGGGCCCGCAGTCGACATCTACACAGAGATAGTGGACGACGCCGGAACATCCAGCTCCGGCACCTTCCAAGGGGCCCGCCGTCGACGTACCAGAACGTCAACGATAGCACCAAGCATCGATAAATGAGTAAACTATACTGCCCTACTCTTGTTGCTAATAAGGTTCCCTTGTGATAGCCTGAAAACTAGGGGCTCGCTGTCGACGTCTACACGGAGATGGTGGATGACGCCGGAGCATCCATCTCCTGCACCTCCCAAGGGGTCTGCCGTCGACGTCTAAACGGGGATGGTGGACGACGCCGGAGCATCCAGCTCCGGCATCTCCCAAGGGGCATGCCATCGACGTCTACACGGAGATGGTGCACAACGACAGAGCATACAGCTCTGGTACCTCCCAAGGGGTCTGTCGTTGACGTCTACAAGGAAATGGTGGACGATGCTGGAGCATCTAGCTCCGACAGATGGTGGTGCTATGACACCCCAGAACTCCCCCACTCCATTGGAGGCCAATCCAAGACATTATGCGGTCAAGTGGTAGATGTGGGTAGCCAACTAACCACATCTACCAAGGGGCCTCTAACGGGGTTCCATGCAGAAAACCAATAGACGACACTGTGGCCATGTCAGTTGTGCAAATTGTTGGTCCTGAGAAGCCAATGAGGTCAACAAAGGTTCTATAGATCCTTACGATTTGGAACAATAGTTGAGAGTCACAGAGGCAATTTAAGAAGCCAGACACAAATTCAAATCTATTAAGGAGTTTTTTACAAAGGAGGGTGAACTCCGGATACAAACTAGCTCAGTCCCGACTGAACTGCGCTACGACGTGTTTGGCAGCTTCCTTAACCTCCGCCGATGCTGCTGCCTCACGTTCTGCAACATGGCATTCAAAAACCGGCTCCAGTGGCAGATCAAGGTATCGGCTCCGGTAGCACACCAAGACATGGGATGCCATCGTCTCCGCCGCCACCCTACCCTCGGCTCCCAAACACTGAGTCACCTGATGCTCCCGCAGGTCGAGCTCCCGGCCGCGGCGCTCTACTGTGTGCTCTCTGGCTTGGACGTCAATATTGTGCAGAAAGAGTTCTTGACACTAAGCTAGGTGCTTCGCCCGGTCCTGCACCAGATTGCTCTCATGGAGCTCAAGGTCTTTGAGGCGGGACTGCAGCCTATCCTGATCGGCTTCAGCCGGGGCCATCATCGCCTGCGCCGCCGCCTCTTGTTCGGCAACCGCAACCTCCCTCTTGGCAACGGCGACTTCCTGACGACTCAGAGCCTCTCGACCGACAGCAAGAGCGCAGGCGGGCGTCAGCAACGTTGTTGGCCGCCTTGGCGTCAGCCCAGATCTTCTGAGCCAAGGCGTCTGAGGCCCTCACCAAGCGGTGTCTCACCTCCAGTTCCTTGTTCTCCTTTTGGTACTTCGCCTTTGCCTTGGCGATCATAGAACTCAAGAGACCCTCCCAGCCTGGGAGGCACTCGCCCTCGGCACGCAGCTTCTCCCACTCCGCAGCAAAAGGATCTTGCGCCCGATGGAGGTTGGATTGCATCTGAAGGATGCATGATTGCGTCAGGTCCATGACGTCGGAAAGCCGCTTTGGCTGCGCTGAAGTCAAGGAAGGTTGTCCAGTGATCATCTCGGGGATCCCTTCGTCCTATAGCAGTGAAGGCGAGGCCACCAACACTAGGGATCTTGCCCCCGGAGCCTGAGCAAGAGTTGCGGTGCCACCTGACACAACAGGGTCACCACCGCTCAAAGGGTCGACCGCCGAATCAGCAGCACTAGGGGCTAGACCCCCAGCCCCCAAAGTCGGCTCCGACATGGCCTTTGCCATGACGGTCGGAGGTGCCTCTGCCACGACAGCCGGTGGTGCCTATGGCACGACAACCGAAGATGGTTCAATACCGACGCCGGGCATAGACGCCGAGCAGCACTCCCCTGAACAAGCTTGGCAGGCTGCTCCGCCAGCCAAGCTGTAGCATCCTCGGCCGCCTTCAAAGCACTCCCGAGCACTAACCCCGGCAGTAGGGGCCTCACAGTAGCTGACGTAACCCTGCAAATCAAGACCAAGCCCTGACCAATCAACATAGGCAGGCGAGATAATAGGGCAAGTGTAGGCAAGAATGCCTTACCGACGTCCCCGGAAGCTCCAGCGAGCCTCCACCTTCGACGACCCTGAAGCCGCGGGCCCTAGCGATGGCGTAATAGGCGATGCCATCCCGGTAGGGCCTCAGCCAAGGCCACCAGCAGTACCGCAACACTGTGCCGGCATACTCGCTCCAACCTTGACAGAGCCACCTCCCGAGCTGCCGATGACATCGGCTCGAGGCCTTTTTGCCTGAGGCTCCAAAGGTGTGATTTGCCGGAGTCCCCTATGGCACCCTGGACCATGCAGGTGGCAAGGACACTGGATGACGTGTCGACCACCAACGATGGAGGAGTCACCGCCAGGTGGACCAAACTTCTCCCCAAAGAACTGTTGACGCCAGGCACTAGAGAGGGGTGCGCCGGTGGACGCTGACTTGGAGCAAAGGCCACTTGCGGCGGCGCCCTCTGTGGCGACTGAGGGAGTATATCGTTCACGACCTCGACCACCAGGGCCTTCCCTTTGCCTACATCTGGGACCGGTGCCTTCCCCTTACTGACGTCGATGACCAACGCTTTGCCTTTCCCCCAGCAGCGGGCACCTCCTCCGCCCTGGAGGCCTCAAAGCTTGAAGAAGGTGCGGACTCATCTGAGGAGTCGACGATGGCCAGGCCCCGACTCTCATCGTTGACCCACCGCGGCACAAGACCAATCGCGTCCAAGTTGGGCATCTCCTCAGAACCTTCGTCCGAAGGTCTCGATCCGTGCAAAGCGGTGGGCAAGCCTGTGGCAGGTTAAAGACGTCATCTGACAACAGGTCGTCGAACGCCTTGGACATTGCTTCGAACACCTCCTGCGGGGTCGTCTCCGTGTCGCGACCCCTCTGAAAACTGTACTATCTTGGAGCCTGAAGTAGAGACATGCTGGGCGACAACGGTGCTGGAGAGGGGCCAGACGGCGATGAACGAAGTTGGCCATCACTGACAACTCCGACAGGCCGTGATCCGCCAGGAATCAGATCCTCTCCATCACCAGCTTGTACGGCGCCTCGAGCTCCGGACGTTCCTCCTAGGCCGCCTTCCTAATCGTCGGCCACCTGGAGGGCAGGACCATGCGATCATGGGTATCGGCATGAACGATCACCCAATCGCTCCTCAGGCTTGGCCACATCGCCGGGGAGAGCGGAGTAATGTACTTAAAGGGACTGTTGGCCCGATGCTGGAAGCAGAAGCCGTCGAGGAAGTTGGCTTTGCTCTTCTTACCGGTCCACCTCAGCACGAAGAACTGCAGGAACACCGACACAAATGGGCACACCCCGACAAACATCTCATAGAAATGCGAGAAAACCACTGCCACCACCAGATAGTGCGACGACAGATGGTGAAGCTGGATCTCAAGGACTTCCAGAAGTGTCACCAGGAAGGAGGAGACAGGAGGAACGGACCCTAAGTATGCATACGCCTGGAAGAAGACAATCTACTTCTCCCCCAACACTGGTGGCAAGGAGCCAGGATGAATCAGATCCCGTTGTTCCTTGTCCTCCCAGCTGAAAAGTCGCCTCATGGGTGAGACATCCTCCATCCGGGAAGGACGCAAAGCTGAGTCCATTGCAGTAGGGGGTTGAGAACCTCAAGAATGGGCAGACACACAAGGAGGGAGTCGAAGGCTCGAATGCTTGCGGCGTGCGGAAGAAAGGAAAGTCCATTACCCAGAAAGGTACCCCTTTTAAAGCACCATAGTGGCCTTTGGACGCACTGCGCAAATTTGAGCAGGCTCCAAATCAACGGCTCATAACACGGTGACCATGACGAGCGGGCCCAGATCCCCCGTCATAAAAGTCGGCCCAGGCAGTTCCTCGCCACAGAAGGCAACCCGGCGGTTCCCATAAAGACGGAAGTGAAGGCAGCAGAAGTGCAGTAGGCACCTCGGGAGCCGTCGCGATAATGTCACAGCAAGCAAAGATCTTGTCACCACGACCCCTCAACCAGAGGGGGACTCGTGGACGCAGCAGCAGAAGAGCGCACCGCTTCGACTGATCAAGACAAAATTAAAAGACCGCACGGGAAAGCAGGATAAGGCCCCACCCTCGGGCTCGTCGCCTCACCCCAAGGTGGACCCAGGGGACACTGTCGGTACTCGGTATACCAGTATCCTCACGCACAGGCAAGAGCCACCTAGGTACCTCGCCTCCCAACAAAGACGGGGTCCGAGGACGCCACGTGTCCAGGAGACCCAGACTCGCCAGCCTCAGATGGGAGGTCTGGGGTGCCCACAAGACATTTTGAAGGTGGCACTCAACTCCACCCTGATGACAAGCTGCCAGGCAGCCATGTATCCAGCGATACGGGACCCGACCTCCTCCGCGGAGGTGAGCTCCCAAGCTACCACGTGGCAAACGAAGTCAAGACCTGACCTCCCCCATGGAGGCAAGAACCCAAGCTGGGGAGAGATCTGGCTTCCCCCGCGGAGGTGAGCTCCCGAGCTGCCACGTGGCCCGCGAGACGTGCGTGGTACCCACCATGGCGAATAGCTCCCCAACGGCTGCATGGTCAGTCCACTTTCCCTGGGCGGATAGTGAGGATGTTAAGAGGGCGGTACGCCTTGTCTCCATCAAGCCTTGAAGATATGTGGCTTGCCCAGACACATGGTGCGGTGCACGCCTAATGTCAGGTACCGCTGCGACTAATCGTATCATAGTGAAGGCACCGCAGGCCTATCCAACTCTGCCCAGTGGGTAGCATACGACGCCACAGACAGTTGTATGGGACATTCCTTGCTAATGTTAGCAACGGTGCTTGGGCTACTGACGACCCGGGCGGCAAGACGGAGAGTCCACACGTCATCAGTCAGAACAAGCATTCAGGAGAAGCCTTAGATCTTTAGTATAAGATCGCTCTGGGACCACTTGTCGGGCCCCGGGACCCCATATGTAAGACGTCCAACCTTGACTATAAAAGGCCTGGACGACCACCGGTACAAGGACCATACTCAGAATCCCCGATACACCCACATACGCATACACACTCACCAAGCAATACAATCCACCGTGGAGTAGGGTATTACACTCCTCGCAGCCCGAACCATGCAAAAACAATTGTCTCATACTCTTTCGCTAGAACACTAGTTTGAGGCCTAAGCCCCGCTGAATAAGAACCTCCGCGGGCTGCTCCTTAGCAGATCCGGGAGAAGTGTCACATTGACCCTTCGACACATACATACATACATACATACATACATACATACATACATACATACATACATACATACATACATACATACATACATACATACATACATACATACATACATACATACATACATACATACATACATACATACATACATACATACATACATACATACATACATACATGAGAAACAAAAATAAAAAATTGTCAAATTTAATATATTATAGCTTCATTAACATAATTACAAATATATAAAAATCTGTCAAATTCATTAATAAGAAATATTAAGTCTTTTATGCATGGAAACATAAATTTATTTCATACATTTTCCAAAGAATGACATCTTCTCGTATATAGGGTTTCAAATCCTTTTTAATTCTTCTTTCTACGCGCTTGATGTTTTTTGGATCGATGAAAAGGTACATCTTTTCATATTGATTATACTCCTCTTCATTATCTCCCACATTCTCAATTTCAAAAATATTTTTCTTTCTAGAAACAACTATATGCATCTTCTCAGTTTCTGGATCCTTTACATAAAAAAACTTATGCATCGCAATCGACGAGAACCCACAAGTCATCTTTATAACTCACTTTGTTCAAGTTTACCAGTGTCAGCCCGTAGTTGTCCACTTTCACACCATGTGGATGTTTGAGACATTGGCACTTGAACACGGACATTGGCAGCGAGCGCGAGGACGGCGGCGGCGATGGTGAGGGCCAAATGAAAATTTTGGCAGCGTCACGGCGTCGATGTGAAATCTCCCGGGTTAGGTTTTTGTGGTGCCCGATCAGCGCCTTATATTATCATCAATTTTTACAGGCGGCTTTTAAGTGAACCACAACCTGTGATAATATCTCTTTGCAGACGGTTTTGTAGTTTAACACCGACTATAATAATTAAATTCAGTACACAAGAAATCAAGCTGATTGGTGGGGCCCACAACTGATTGGTAGAACCCAATTACAAACAGAAATTTGAGAATTGACAAAGTTTAAATCTGATTCAAATTTGAATTTGAATTCAAATGCATTTCAATGATTTCATTTAGTTAAATAGCAAATGTGCTCTAAAATTTATTAAATTTGACACAGGGGCACTTTTGAGTTATGAGGAACTCAAAGGTGAACTCAAATTTTAGATTTGACTTGGTTTGAACAGGAGCTAAGTTTGAAATTTTGAATCTCTCCTTCTAGGTTTAATTATATTCCATTTTCTTTGGTTCCTTTAGTTTGTTTTTTTCCTTCTAATTTTCGATCTCTACTAACTGAAGTACAAACTTGGAATTTGGGCTTTTACAAGCAAGCCACCTCATGATAGTTTGAACAAAAAGACCTTTCTCCATTTAGCCAATAAAAGGCTATAAGTAGATTGTATTCTCTGTTAAATTTAATTTCCGATACAAACTTTGTCCCAAAATGCCCTAACTTTGCAGGTAGGAAAAATAAAATGTGTAGAACCCAATTATAAACTTAAATGTGAGAATTGACAAAGTTTGAATCAGATTCAAATTTGAATTCAAATGCATTTCAATGAGTTCATTTAATTAAATAGCAAATGTGCTCTAAAATTATAAAATTTGACATAGGGGCACTTTTTGAATTATGAGGAACTCAAAGGTGAACTCAAATTTGAGATTTGACTTGGTTTGAACAGATCCCCACCCACCTTCTTCCTCCTGGAGACAGGGCGGCGTCCGAGCGGCACCCGGTGGCGCTCCGCCGACGAGCTCACCGTTATGGCTTTACTCTGCACTAAAATTAACAAGACTCACCGCCTGGTCTTGAATTATGGTGCTAAACACGATGGAGAGACCAGCTCATGCCGATGGTGGCCGGAAGTAGACGTGCAACAGTGGTGGCAGAACCTAAGGTTTCGGCGAAGTCGGTCTGCTCCATACTAGGCCCAAACTACTCAGAATGGCTCTAGGAGGTTCTTGGGAACATGTGAAGAATGAAACCAGGGACAAAATGGGGTGGAACAGCCGACAACATCGAGTTCGACGTGGAACAGACACTTTTTCAAAAGCGGTCGGGAAAACTTGATGTCCTGCTTGATTACTCGATGATCTTCCTTGCTGTTTGGTCGAGAGAATGCACAAGTAGGTCTAGAAGCTATTCTTTAACCGGGTTAGAGAATGATTATACATAGAAGCAGAATTGGGAGCAGAACCTATCATGAAGACCTAAAGCAAGCCGTGAAAGAAATGGAAATTACATTTTCGGTGAGGAATGAACTTGGAAATGGTTTTCACCTTCATAAAGATGGTGTCCAGACGGTTCTTTTAACTGTTGGAAGCAGCACGTGAGAGCATCTTGTTCATTGGCGCGACGGTGAGCAGAGAAGGTTGTCCTCGGCAGCACAACTCGGCAGCAACGGGAATCATCGTGCTCGTCACCTTGAGAGCTGTGACAGCCAAGGAAAATGATGAGCAAGGTGCACAAAAGGATTAGGAAGATTCAGTACACAAGAAATCAAGCTCCCAACTTTGTGGTTACTCGGATTTTGGTCGGTACAGGAATGGTCACCGGTTTTTGCGTTCTTGCCGCGAGAGCAAACCAACTAAACCTAAACAGAGTCTTCAATTTTCCCAGGCGACTTTTAACTGAACCACCACCGGAGATAATATCTCTTCGCAGGCGGCTTTTAAGTGAACCACTGCCTGAGATAATATATCTCCGCAGGCGGCTTTTAAGTGAAGCACCGTCTGTGGAAATAGGCGCCTATATAATGCTGCTCGGTCTCCTCGCAAAAATCAAACTCAAGAGATTTCACATAGATGCCGTCGGGCTGCAAAAATTTTCATTTTCCGCCAAGGCCCTCGCCGCCGAGCACCGAAGCCTCACCCTCACAGCCGAGCATCATTGTCGCTGCCAAGCATCGTCCTTGCCGCCGAGTGTCGTCGCCATCATGCTTGTCGCCGTTCCCCATCGCCGTCTCTGTATGCCTCCCTCCTCCCTTCTTTGTCCCCCTCCGGCACCGTCTCCGCCGCACCCCCACGCCTTCATCCACCCAGCACCGCCTCCCTCCCTCCCTCCTCCCCGCGTGCTGCCGCTGCCTCCCTCCTCCCTGCGCGCTACCCCCGCCTCCCTCCCTCCCTCCTTCTCGTGCATTCATCCTCTTCGCGTTGCCTCCCTCCCTCCTTCTCGCACATTCATCCTCCTCGTGCTGCCTCCCTCCCTCCTCCCAGTGCCGTCTCCCTCCTACCCGCATGCTGCCGCCGCCTCCCTCCTCCCTGCACGTTGTCGTTGCCTCCCTTCCCCCTTCCGCTAACAGATTCTGAATTCTATATTTGGTTTTCCACGTACAATGTTCTAGATGATATCCATATCCTGTAAAAAACATCAAGTCTTCGTTTAGTTCCTGTAGTTTGTTATCCATTCACAATGCCATTGACCCTATGTTGTAGTTTTGCTATTTGTTATCAAGTAGTAATTTAATCAGCTTGACTGAATGGTTGACTGAATGGTTGCTTCTTACCAAATCCTCTGCATTTCGTTTGTTTGGGTGCTTAGTATTGTATTTCATAGTAATTCAACTTTTTTTAGTTATATCTTTCTGCATTTGAGCCTGCGTAAGATGACGACACCGTTAGACCATATATTCTTGTACCTTACATTAAAGTGGGACACATTTTTGGTCTTATCAGTACTAACATGGAAAGCCCTAAGAATACCATCCCTCAAGGCGATGGTGCTGGTAGTAACAATGAAGTACCCAATATTGATTTTAGTGACTCCAACAGTTCAGGCTCGTGTCACAGTCCATCGAATCCTTTTCCAAATATAAAACTTAAAAGACTTCAGAGGATCTTGACCCAAAATATGATCCTACCGGTGAGGTATGGATAATGAATCTTAACTCCAACACTTTAATTTAATGTTGGTTGTCAAGTATATGAAGTCTTTTAATTCTTTTCTACCTAGCTTAATTGCAAAGAGAACGAGGTGACTTAGGCTCCGAAAATCGAGAAGGTTCTCCAATGGTTGAATCCTTGGGTTCAATAAAGCGAAAACGAGGGTAACAAGCTCCCAATAAGGGTCCACTCAACCACATCATCTACATAAAAAGTGTTAGTCTAGGTGGTTCCCCCAAGAACCACTTGATTCTATTACAAAGTATCAAAATGCATGCGGTTGTCTCGTTACAGAGCTCGTGCCGATCACAACGGAGAATTGGAGAAAATTCTCTGAGGCGGGCAAGAATGAGTACTGGGAGAAGTTGAAGAAATAGTTCAAGTTCCCAAAAGGCATGGAAGAAGCTGTAAAGGAAGCAACATTGATCTCTTGCGACAAGAAGTTTCGTGGCTGGAAGAGTGAAATGAATTTTTATGTTAAGGACAATAAGGTCCCTAGCCCAAAGAAGATGAGAAAAATCATGCAAGATGAGTGGCAAGAACTTGTTCGTCAAAAGAACACATTTGAGGCTAAAGCCCTAAGTCAATCTAGGTCTGAGCTTCCGAAACCATCATCGCTTGAGGTCTACTGGATATGCATTCAAAGTTGAGAAATCAAATAAAATATTAGAGGAAACTTCCAGCACAGGTAATCCTAACCCGCTACAAGGCTACGATGAGTGAACTAAGCAATGGGTGTTAGCTCGGTCAGGTTTGACCAACGAGGGCAAAATTGCAAAGGCCGACTCTGTGAACCAAGTAGAGCAAAAAACGAAAGAACTAACTGGAAAGAAGGAGAAGGGTCTCTTCAAGTCGACGAGGGACAATGGCCAACTTACTACTATCCTAGGCAACCCTGAACACAGTGGTTGGGTTTGAGAAACCACTTCTCAGATTATATGGAAAGAGGGTATTCTAAAACATAAAGAGTTATATAGAAGACGTGACAAGTTCAAAAAGACACTTGAAGATGCGATTGAACAAAAGGTCAAGTCATTTCTTAAACAAATATTGGATGAGCTTAGAGAATTGAGGCAATTACTATATGAGAATAAAGCATTGGTTCTCGTGGCAAATGAGCAATTGTTATCTCCAACTGCCTATCCTAGCAACGTAGGTTCTGTGCTAGGCTTAGGGTCAAGCCTTAAGTTCCCAATCGATGATATCGTTGAGGACACATCTTGTCGTCTTCTCGTGCCAAACAGCAGAGCAGGAAAAAAACAGGTTGCCACTGCTATGTCAAAACTGAATTGTGTGTATTCAATGGCAATTCACTTTCATTGTATTATGTTGTGGTGCAAGTTCTTTAGATCATTGACAATGATTGTCAAGATTATGAAATAGACCACATCACTCCTGGGGGGATCACGACACTGGGGCAAGCCATCAACTAGTTAATCCTTTGGCACTGATGCAACATCATGTTGGATGATGAGCTAATTTCTAGCCCCGTCACAGCTCTAAAGACTACAACCCCAACTTCTTTGCTGAAAGTTCAAAAAGATCCACTCTCGCTATGTCCTAGCAAGGATGATAGTAAAGATAACCAATAGCAAACTGTTGAACAACAGCTTGAAGTAGTACGAGAGCAAGCTGATATTAATGAGCAACCAATTGAACAACAGCTTGAAGCAGTACGAGAGCAGGCTGATATTAAAGAGAAACCAGTTGAACAATAACTTCTAACGACTATTCCTCCGTCAGTGCCTTGGAAATTTAGGTCATATGAAACAAAAGGAACCTTCTAAAGAAGTGGAAAAATATTTGGAAAGATTGAAGCACAGAAATAAAAAACTCATGCATATAATGCTTCATATGAGACAGCATTAGAAAATATTGAGGAAAGGGAAGAAAACTGTAAAAAATATACTTGGGAGACGGCTTTAGTTAAACCAAGAGTTCCTGTATACAGGATTTCGGACATTCCTTCTAAATCTGTGAATGGGAAGCCCTTCATGACATTGACACAGTTGAGAAAATAGTCTTTCCCGCTCTGGAGAATGCACGAGTGGTACATCATCGTCAGCACTAAATATGAACTTGAATGTGTCACATTTCGTGTGCCAAAAAAAGCATTCTATGGAGGAGGAGAACTCAAACCAGCCTTTCTCTTTGAATATTTGCGGAGCCCGTTCTATCGAAACATGATCGAAATCAACATGTTACTCATCTGGGCTTTTAAGTGTCTTTAATATTTCATACTTGCTTTTCTTACTACACGCATACATGTCATGAGATTATAACAATTTCAGACTTATTCTTTGATAGGATGCAATACAGGGATAATAAAAACTAAAGTCCAAGACGGTTATCCTTGCCCTTACAGTAATTGCAAAGTTAAAATTCGACTTTTAGGTGAACTGGGACTCATAATAGTACATAGACATGTCACAAAAAGAATTTGAAAAATCAATCACAGACCAAAAGAAGGATAAAAATACAAAGGTGACATCTACATGGCACACACCATGTTTAACTTTGTCAAAGATGGCAATGACCTCATAACGGCTCCGTACCACTTCGAGTAAGTTCGACACATGACATTGATATAGCAATTTATTGCAAATTGTTAACTTAACATGTGTATTCGTACATCTGCAGTGAACACTACATAATGATATTCATCAAGCCAACGATGGTTTTGTAACGGTCTTGGACTCAGTCGATTACTCATCAAATACTTACAAAGATATCCTTGCCATTTTGAGAAGGTACAAATATTTGTTACTTTTAATATAAACACGTATATAGGTTGGCAATTCTTATATGACATTTTTTTATGACAGTGCTTAGTGGTTTTACAGGAAAGAACTTGGCGGTGAGCGACCTTCTAATAAGGATGCAATAAAAATATCAACATACTTTCCTTTTCCCAAGCAGCATCCTAGTGTCGTATGCGGGTATTATGTACGTGAGCATCTTCGGACCGCCTGCGAGTATAGAGTGAATCGTGACGATGTAAGTTATCCTTAATTTTGATATTGTATTTTCATACTTTTGAGATACATTTTCATTATCACTAGTGTATTTTAATACTTATATTATGTTTTCATTGTGACCAACACATTATAAACCTTATTATGTGTTTCATTGCACCACAAGAATGTGAACCAAGAATGACCGGTTTTTAGTGATATGCCTGGTGTAGGAGTCGACAAGATCGCGAGTGAACTATGTACTTTCATGCATCACAAAGTTTTTCACCAAAAAGGTTGTTCTTTGACAGCACAGGTGTACTTGTTGATGTGCCAGAACATAGCTAGTATGAAAATCGAAACAATTTTTAGTGATGAAATATGTCAACTATGAATTGAGATGTATTGTATTGTACAATACTTGCATTGTATGTATATGAGATGACTTATATTTTGTTATGTGTGTCAATGTTGCTTTGAGCTGGAAATTAGAAATAACAGGACGCAATACCAAAAAGGGTATACTTTTTCACAGGCGGATCCTCATAGCTAATGAACCACCTGTGATAAGATATTTTCATAGGCGGATACTAGTAGCTGAAGAACCGCCTGTGATAATTAATCTTCACAAGCGGATCCGCATAGGTATGGAACCGCTTGCAAAAATTGTTTTATCACAGGTGGTCTTCTGACAATATGAACCGCCTGTGACCATCAGTCTTCACATATGGTTCCTTGAAAGTAAAGAACCGCATGCAAAAAATGTTTTATCACAAGCATTCTTCTGATGATATGAACCACCTGTGATAATTAATCTTCACAGGCGAATGCTTTAATGTAATGACCACATGTGATAAAGGTTTTCACAGGCGGGTATTTTCTCCGCCCGTGAAAATGGCCGATTTTCACAGGCTCTTCATTTCAGGCGGTTTTGAAATCCTCTTGTGATAATATGTCTAGAGCCGTATGAGATAAAGCTTTTTGTAGCAGTGTACAGCTCACCAGCCGCTAGCCTACATATGAACGGCAACCCTGGCCCGTGCACTACAGCCACGCGTGGCTTCTGCCCCATATTTTTCTCTCCCCTTTCGAGTATGTCCCCATATGGTGATTACCGCCTTTATTTTCTAACATGGTATGGATGTGGATACTCACACAAACAAACTAGTACTCACTCCTATGAACACATGCATGTAAACCCCACTCCTATGAATGTCAATGAGAGAGTAAGCTCACTGATCTTTAGATTTTAAGGTCACCATACCACATGCATCTCGCGAGCGACGGAAACGTCACCTATCACTAAAAAATTGATTGGTTGTAAATGCAATGACCGGGCCAAGTACAACAATTAAATCTAAGTGGAATCATTGTACCATAAGGAACCTAAGAAGCTTTTCTGACCCTGATCACCACTTTTTTATGATGGTCAGCCAACCAAAATGCAGAAATAAACTATGCATGCAGCCAAAAGCTACCCAGCTTCATCAATCTTGTGCTCTGAGGCCTTATACTTGTTCATATGCTTGTCTAATATTGTTACAAACTCCTTTTTAGTAAGCATTACAGCAGAAAGAAGGAGCTAGGAATAAAAGAGTTGAACTTTCACTACTACAAAAAGCATTTTCACAGGCGCCTCGATTTTTCAAACACAGGCGGTCCGTAAAAAATGCGACTTTGATGGCGAATGATACAATAACCGCCTGTGATGACAGAACATCATAGGCGGATTTTAAAAAACAACTGCCTGTGTAAATACATGATTTTCTCAAGCGGCTATTAATTAAGAACCGCCTGTACTCTAGCAAACTTCACAAGATGTTCTTAATTAACCACCGCCTGTGTAAATACATGATTTTCATGGGAGGTCTTTGTTTAAGAACCGTATGTACTGGTTCAATCATCACAAGCAGTTTTTGTTGAAGAACCACCTGGGGAAAGTGATTGTTTTCACAGGTTGCTTGTTAGTTAAGAACCGCATGTGGTGCTGATAAGCTCCTGTCAAGCTAATCCCTGTACAACAAGCTCTTGTAGATGCAAGTTACACATGTGGCTCATCATTTGGATTGTTGAAAGCCTCACTTGAAGCCTGACGATCCTTGGAAGGATTTTCCCATCCATTTGAAGGATTTCTTTCCCTCCTGTCCATTTGGAAACTTAGGAAGATGTTCCTTTCTCAGTTTTAATGCCTAAATACATTGACTAAAAATCAGTAACTACTCTCTTAGTGCTTCACACAAGCGAGGAAGCGAACAACTTCAATCACAAATATTGTTTTTACCCTTTCATAGGAATTTGACCTTACTCTTTCAAGCATAGATTTATCAATAAGTGAAGCTTCCTTATCACACATGTTAATGGCAGTTATAAGCGAAGGACATGCTGAAGCTAACAAAATCTAAATTGGACTAAAGATAAAGAAATGCTACATATGAGTGGCAATGTCCAGGTTAGACAACGTGAAGCTATGATGGCAACCTTCAACAACATGAAAAGTGATGTTAATGTTATGCTTGCATCAACCTCTTCTATAGAGTTTTTGTATGGTATATTGTTGTCCATTAACCATTCAGTAAAACATATTCTGTGCTCTTTCATGATCCAATTCTTTGTGCGGTCTTGGTTTTTGTCGCGGAGCTCAATTTGGTGTTCCTCGGTGTACGACTCAGCTATTGCGAGCTGTTGTAGTACACAAAAATGAGCACGGTGTTCATTCTTGTAATCCTGAAGGATAAAAGTTTTCTTACCCACTTTGTCTCTTCCACGTAGTCTACGCTCATATACTGGTATAGGCACACCTATCGGTTTTCAAACTTTGATGTAATCAGCGCAACCCTCAATCACTTCTTCAGTGGTGTATCCTTTCATAACTGAACCCTCTGGGTAAGCACGGTTCCACACATAACCTTTTAATACTCCTAAATATCTCCAATGAAAACATATGATGTAAATATAGTCTTTTATCTGATCAACAAGATGTATGATTAGGTGTACTTCCATATCAAAAAAGGATGGTGGGAAACACATCTCAAGCTTGCACATAGTCTCGACGATGTATGTTTTCAGATAGTCTAAATCTTCACGTGCTATCACCTTTTGCGATACTGCATTGAACAAGTAACACAAACGTGTGATGAAAATTTTTATATGCTCAGGTTTGATGACTCTTATTGCAATGGCAAGGAACACTATCATCATCATTTAAAAGTTTTGATAATTATAGCCAAATAAACACAAGTATTTCATCGAGGCTAGTTTGCGGATATTGGATGAGAAACTTGTGGGTACTTTGATCCCACGCAAGCATTCGCAAATTGCTTTTTTCTCTTCTAGTGTCAAGTTGTAGCTGGTTGGGGGAAGGTAATGCTTCCCGTTCGCCTTTTCTACTGGCTGAAGCTCTAGTCTCATATCAAGATTTACTAGGTCCATATGTGAATTCAATCTGTCCTTTGTTTTCCTCAGCATGTCTAGCAAGGTCCCAATGATGCTGTCAAATACATTCTTTGTAACATGCATCAAATCAATACTATGGCAAAATTCTAAATTCTTCCAGTACGGTAGATACATGAAAAAATTGATTTTTTCTTGAAAGCCATGTAAGTTGTATCACCCGAAGATGTACTTATCTTTCTTTTTGTTCCGTTAAATTTTTTGCCCTTACCAAAAGCGATATGAATGTTCTTGACCATTTTGAACACGAGATTTCCACTGTAAGGTTTTGGTGCAGTATCTTTTTCAATTTTGTTATCAAAATATTCTTTCATCTTCCTATACTTGTGTGTATCTATCAAGAACACCGATGTCTCATGTACACCGTCTTTCTGGATGAAGTGAGGTATAGAAATGCAATTCTATCCACGTACCTTACACAACCTTTCTTCCCTTCATTTGTCCCGCTAATGTAAACAGTCCGGGATAATCATGCACGGTAATGAATATCATTGCTCTTAGCGTGAAATACTCCTGCTTCTACTCATCCCATTTACGTACCCCTTCATTCCACAATTTCGCCATATCTTCCATTGAAGGTTCCAAGTACACATCAATTTTGATGTCGGGTTGTTTCGGACCTTGGATAAGAACAGATAACAAGATATATTTCGTTTTGTGACACAACCACGTCGGTAGGTTGTACATCGTTAAGACTACAGGCCATGTGCTGTGTATGCTCCTCACCAAGCAGATTCATTCCGTCTGTACCCAAGGCAAACCTTACATTTTTTATTTCCTTTACAAATTCTGGATAATGAATATCAAAATTTTACCACTCCATTGCATCACCAGGGTGTTGAATATGTTTTTCATTCTTCTTGCGCTGCTCGGAATGCCAACACATAAGTTCAGCCTCCCTAGGGTTTGAGAACAAACGCTTCAAGCGATCAATTACTGGAAGGTACCACATCACCAAGGCAGGATTTTTTCTTTTATTCTTCCTATCTACATCACCAGAAGTATTGTCATCGTCACCTTCAGGACCAATCATAAACTTCTTGTTCTTCTGAGACTTTTTCATGTTGGTAACATACTGGTGATTGTAATAGTTCTTATATCTACTGACACCACAGATGGGGCATCAAGTTGCGAGCTCATGCTCTTTGCGATACAGAATACAATGGTTCACACAATCGTGTATTTTTATCACACCTAGTGCCATCGGGCAAAGAAGTTTCTTCGCTTTATAAGTGATTCTAGGCAGTTTATTTGGATTTGGAAGAATTTGTTCCATAATATTCAGAAGATCAGAGAAACTACAATCGGATCATCCATGTGTGGCTTTCAACTTTAGTAGTTCTAGGACTGCACGCAATGTAGTAAACTCTTCATCACAACCGTTTGATTCATCATATAAAAGCTCTATTGCTGCATTCTACAATGTCTCCATTTTACTTAAATCTTTACTTGCTCCCATTGAAGTCAATACATATGGTTCAATGTGACACAACATCAACTCACAATCGAACTCATCATCATCACCATCTTGATTGTCACTACCATCATCGATATGAACATTATCGTCATCTGAACCTCTCTCATCATATTTATCCACTTCATGTGTATATAACTCACCATGCTTTGTCCATATTGTGTAGTTTCTTGTGATCTCTTTTCACCAAATGAGATTGGATTACTATAGTATCTATCCAAGCAATCTTATTTTTGCAGTAGATACATGGACATAATATGTCATCTATCTTTTGCAACTTCGCATTTCTCTTGGATGCTACAATAAAATTTGCAACATTATGAATGTACATAGGATCGGGTCTTGGCATGTTATACATCCACGTTCAACGGTCCATGCTTCAATAACAGATTTTTTGTAAGATTTACAAAAATTGGCCATAGATATTCCCTAAGGTCTTCTATAAAATGAATTTATAGAGACATAACAAGCCTGTATCATATGAGTGAATACTGGTATCATGTAGGTCTATTGATAAGGGTTCCAAGAAAAAAAATTTCGTTATTTTCTCATCTTCCTATTGGCCATAATGGATTTTTGAAGTTAGACTTATTCATTGAAACATTTCATCGAACACGTGATGTGTTTGTATTCATCTTCAACCTTTAATCCTTCAAATCTACTTCTTGTTCTGTAAAATTCATGAGTGAGCTCAAGGGGAGACTCAACTACATCTTTCAACCTTTAATCATTCAAATCTACTATGAATCTCAAGTTGGAGGGGGGTGGAGGCATATGCAAAATCAACAAAATGAAACTAAAAACAGAACAAATTGAAAACATGATAGTGAAGAAGAAGTCCCTTCTAACCTTTTCTATTTTCGAAGCTTGGTCAACTGATGAATGTAGTACTGGCCCACGCACGGTGGAAAATTTTGGTAGCCTGTCGTCGATCGAAAATCAACAGGGTTAGGTTTTCTGTGGTGCCCAAGGGGTCTTTATATAGGCGTCGGTTTTCACATGCGGTTTTTTAACAAAACAACTGCTTGTGATAAAAATTAATAAAGTTCAGGCGGTTTTTAACTGCTTCACAGGCGGTTGGTACTGTATAACCGCCTGAGAAGATTCTTATCTCAGACGGGTATTACTTACCAACTGTTTGGGATAATTGCCCGAGCCTGTTCTTCAATTTTCTTTTCCCTTGCTTCTTTTTTATTTAGATTCCAATATAAATACTCAAACATGTACAGATTCTGTAATTGAGTTCAAATTCGATGATTCTTTCTTCTTTATTTTTCAAAAATTAACATCTACCACCTGGATCAAATATTTTAAAACTTGTATAGCTAACAATGTAATGTTTTGGTAAATATCAAATTAACTTATACTCACATATTATTCACATTTTTGGATCTCCAAAAAAAAAGATCCTTCACTGAAATTGGTTTGTATGAACATATTTGTATTATTTATACATGTATGAATTTTGTTAATTTTTTTAAAGCATTCCAACATTTCAAAATTCAAATTATCCGTCATTCTAACCAAATGCTCATATACATACGAGGCACTCATCAAATTTTGAACACACATTGATTGAAAAAAAAAATTTAAAACAATCTGAAAAATTCATAGAGGTTTGTATGATGGGAATGACTAGTATGCAATCTGATTTATGGTGCAAGCATGCAATCATCCATCATCAACCATTGGATGTCCATCTCAGGGTGGATACATTTTTTCACTTAACCCCCTCTAGCACACGGAGGGAATTAAGTGAAAAAATGCAACCACCCTAGGATGAACATCTAATGGTTGGGAGTGAATGATTGCATGATTGCATCATAGATGAGATTGCATACTAGTCATTCTCTTGTATGATGACTAAAAAGGTCGGTTGAAAAACTAAATGAAAAAATCATTATATTCATCAAGATAGAAAAATGACAAATAACAACTGTTATTTGTTTTTTATATTCTGACCAATTTCAAAGGCTTTATGAAGTGAAATTTGATGGTAACCTTTAATACTCAAGCATATTACAAGAAACTGGAATTTGGGATTTTAAAAAGGCCCACATTTAACCAAAAATATTAATTAATCTTACATAAAGATCTTTCAAGGCGGTTGGTACTGAATAACCGCCTGAGAAGATTCTTATCTCAGGCGGATATTACTTACCAACTGCCTGGGATATTTGCTGAGCCTGTTCTTCAGTTTTCTTTTCTCTTACTTCTTTTTTATTTAGATTCCAATTTAAATACTCAAACATGTATAGATTCTGCAAATTCAGCCCAAATTCAATGATTCTTTCTTCTACATTTTTCAAAAATTAACATCTACCATCTGGATCAAATATTTTAAAACTTGTATAGCTAACATTTTAATATTTTGGTAAATATCAAAATAATTTATACTCACATATTATTCACATTTGTGTATGTCCTAAAAAAAAGGGATTCTTCACTAAAATTGGTTTGTAGGAACATATTTATATTATTTATACATGTATGAATTTTGTTAATTTTTTAAAGCATTCCAGCATGTCAAAATTCAAATTACCCATCATTCTAACCAAATGCTCATATACATATGAGGCATTCATCAAATTTTGAACACACATTGATTCAAAAAAATTTAAAATAAATCTGAAAAAATTCATAGAGGTTGGTATGATGACTAAAAAGGTCTATTGAAAACCCAAATGAAAAAATCATTATATTCATCAAGATAGAAAAACGACAAATAGCAATTGTTATCTTTTTTTTTTGTTCTGACCAACTTCAAAGGCTTTACGAAGTGAAATTTAATAGTAACTTTTAATACTCAATCATATTACAAGAAAGTGAAATTTGGGCTTTTGAAAGGTCCTACATTTAATCAAGAATATTAATTAAGCTTACATAAAGATATTTCCATGCGGTTGGTACTGAATAACCGCCTGAGAAGAAGCTTATTTCATGCGATTATTACTTATCAACCGCTTGAGATAAATAAATCTTCTCAGGCGGGTGGTAATTACCACCCGCTTGAGATAATCATCTTCTCAGGCGGTTGGTACTTAATAACCGCCTGAGAAGATAGGCGTCTATAAATAGCTCTCGGTTGCATTGGAAAAATCTAACCCGAGCAAAATCACTTAGATGGCGTCAGGCTGCCAAATTTTCATTTGCCGCCAAGTCTTCGCTGCTCTTGCCGCTGAGCTTCACCGTCACTGCTGAGCTTTTCCGTTGTTGTCGTGCTTCGCCCCCGCCACTTCCTTCCTTCCAGGTATGCCGAGCTTTTCCCTCATTGTCGCCGCCGAGCTTTGACCTTGCTGCCAGGTACGCTGCCACTTCCTTTCCTCCTCCGTCCCCGTGCCACCTCCCTCCTCGCCCTCGCCACCGACCGAGTGATGTCCTCGTCACGCCGCGTCTTAAATTTCCTTAATAAAATTTTTGAACCCTAGGTGCCTTGGTCAGTCGCCTCAAACCCTAGGTTCCTTTGTAATTTTCATTAATCAAAGAATTATCAGTGGTTTATCAGTGGTTGTTTAGTGCCCTGGTCAGTGGCCTAAAACCCTCGCTCTATCTTCTTATTGTTCCAAACATTATCAGTGATTGATTTCCTTATCGAAGCATTATTAGTGGGTTATGCTCTATTTTCTTATTGTTCCAAACATTACCAGTGGTTGATTTCCTTATAGAAGCATTATCAGTGGTTTGTGCTCGTAATATATAATTATATACGTAAGGCCTTGAGTGTTAGAATCAATAATGAGATTGGTCCTTACTTTAAAAGCTTCAAGGGGGTTAGACAAGGTGATCCTTTGTCACCTCTTTTGTTTAACATTGATGTTGACTGTCTTGCTAGGATGATATATAAAGCCCATGAAAATAAATTGTTTTCAGCTTTAGCTGATTATCTAGTACATAATGGTGTGGCCGTTTTATAGTATGCAGATGATACAATTGTATGTATCACAAATGATTTAATGGGGACTAGAAATCTGAAACTACTTCCGGCTTTGTATGAAAAGCTATTAGATCTTTAAATAAACTTCCAAAAAGTGAAGTTTACAACATTTGGGGTGACCAGAATTTAGCCGAAAATATTGTTGATATTTTTAATTGTAAAGTGGGTAGTTTGCCTATTAGTTACTTAGGTGTTCCAGTGTCTGCCGGTAGGCTCTATGTAAAAGACTGGAATAAATTAAAAGAAAAGGTGACTAAGAGATTGGATGGTTGGAAAAAGTCAAACTTGTCTATGGTAGGGAGGGTTGTCTTGATTAATGCCGATCTCTCTAGTATTCCAATTTATTATATGTCAATGTTTCTTTTGCAAAAAACTACTGTGGAAAAGTTGGATGTACTTAGAAGAAGGTTTTTATGTCAAGGAGGTCAGATGAAAAAGAAATACCATCTAGTAAAATGGGAAAATATTTTTAAAAATAAGAGGAAAGGTGGGTTGAATATAAAGGTATGAAACTTGGTCAATCACATTGAAGAGTCGTCGTAAATCCTAGAATGGAACTTGGTCAATCACCTTGGTAGTAACAATAAAGAAGGCAATATGGAGTTTAGTGACTCCAGCAGTTCAGGCTCCTTTCATAGTCCATCGGATCCTTTTTCAAATATAAATATTAAAAATACATTAGAGGATCTCGACCCAGAATATGATCCTGCAGACGAGGTATGGATCACGAATCTTAACTTCAACAGTTCTAGTTAATGTTGGTTGTCAAGTATACGAAGTCTTATAATTCTTTTCTACCTAGATTAATCGCGAAGACAACGAGGTGACTTCGGCTTCTAAACCGCATAAGGTTCTCTAATGGATGAATCCTCAGGTGCACTCAAGCGGAAACGAGGGCAACAAGGTTCCAATAAGGGTCCATTGGATCGCATCATGTACATAACAAGGGTTGGTCCATGTGGGCTTACCTAAGAACCACTGGATTCAGTTACCAATTACCGAAATGCATCCGGTTTTCTTGTTAGAGAGTTCGTGCCGATCACAACCGAGAATTGGAGAAAATTACCTAAGGAGACCAAGAATGAGTTGTGGGAAAGGATGGAGAAACAATTCAAGTTCCCGAAAGGCACGAAAGAACCTGTAATGAAAGCAACATTGGTCTCTTACGGCATGAAGTTTCTTGGCTAGAAGAGTGAAATGAATGCTTATGTTAAGGCCGATAAGGTCCCTAGCCCGAGGAAGATGGGAAAAATCACACAATCTCAGCGGCAAGAATTTGTTCGTCAAAAGACCACACCTGATGGTAAAGCACTAAGTGCAACTAGGTCAGAGCTTGCCAAAAAGAACAGATACCATCATCGCTTGGGGTTTGCCGGATATGCCCCCAAAGTCTAGAAATGGAATAAGATATTAGACGAAACTACCAGTAAGTGCAATCCTCACCCGTTAGAAGGTTGTGATGAGAGAACTCAACGGTGGGTCTTTGCTCGGTTAGGTTTGACCAGCGAGGGCAAACCTGAAAAGCCCGACTCTGTGAATGAAGTAGAGGAAAAAAAGAAGAAGTAATTGAAAAGCAACAGAAGGGTCTCTTCAAGCCGAAGAGGGAGAATGACCAACTTACCACTATCCTAGGAAACCCTGAACACAGTGGACGGGTTTGAGCAATATCTTCTCAAATGTCCTGGCTAAATGGTTTCCCAAAAGATAATGAGACATATAGAAGACGTGAGAAGTTCAAGAAAACACTTGATGAAATGATTGCTCAAAAGTTCAAGGAAAATGTGCAATAAATAATAGAACAACTTAGACAATCGGGACAATTAGTGGCACCGAGTACAACGATGGTTCCCGTGCCAATGGAGCAATTGGTGTCTCCAACTACCTACCCTAGCAGCGTAGGTTCTGTGCCAGGCTCAGGGTCAACCCATAAGTTCGATGTCAATGATATTGCTAAGGACAGATCTTGTCGTCTTCTTGTCCTGATCAACAGAGCAGGGAACAAAACCAAACAGGTTGCCACTACTATGGCAAAGTTTGATCGTGACTTCAATGGCAATCCACTTCTGTTGTATTATGCTGTGGTGCAAGTTCTTCAGATCATTGTTAATTACTATGAAGATTATGAAATAGACCACATCACACATGAGGGGATCGTGATTCTAGGGTAGGTTGTCAACCAATTAATCCTTTGGCACTGACGCGATATTGTGTTAGACGATGAGCCGATTTCTAGCCCCATCGCATCTCAAAATACTGCAGCCCCATCTTCTAAGGCAAAAGTCCAGGAAGATCCACTCGCAGTCCAGGAAGATCCACTCCCCCTATTCCTCAGCAAGGATAATAGTAACCTTGCTAGTAAAGATAACCAAGAGCAACAACTTGGACAAAAGCTTCAAGCAATACCAGAGTTAGCTGTTGCTAGTAAAGAGCAACCAGTTGAGCAACAGCTTGAAGTAGTACTAGAGCCAACTGCTGGGAGTAAAGAGCAATCAGTTGAACAACAGTTTCAACAACAAGGCAGTGTCCCACTTCTGACGACTACTCCTCGATCATCAGTGCCTATCAAAGTTAGCTCATATGAAATTAAGAAACCTTCATCAGAAGTGTCAAAGTATTTGGAAGATACGAATGAAAATATTAGAAAATTGAGTGCATCTTGTTCTTCTCATTAGGCAGCATTAGAATATATCATGGAGTGGGAAGAATACGATGTCATGTATAATCGGTGGATGGCTTTAGTTAAACCAGGAGTTCCAATATACAAGCTTGAGGATGTTCCTTCTGAATATGAGAATGGGAAGCCGTTCATGACATCCGTGTAACTTAGCAAACAACCTGTCCCGCTCAAAAGAATGCAAGAGTGGTACATCACTGCTAGCACAACATATGATCTTTCTTGCGTCACATTTCATGTTCCAAAAGATGCATTCTGTAGCACTGGAGCAGATAAACGAGTCATTTTATTTGAAGAGCTGCATACCCTTTTCCACCGGGCCATGCTCGAAATCAACCTACTACTCGTCTGGTGCTTGTAAATTCCTCTAATATTTTCCATTTGCTTTTCTTACTACACACATACACATTTTATGAGATTATAACAATTCTGGAATTCTTCAATAGGATGCAATACATGGATAATAAAAATATGAAATGCAAGACAGATATCCTTGACCCTACACGGATTGCAAAGACGCTATTCGATGTTAAGGCAGATCCAGACTCAGTACAATACAAGCACATGAAAAAAAAAGAATTTGAAAAATCAATCGCAAAGAAAAAGAAGGATAGAAGGACAGAAGTTGCAGCTTACATAGGACATGCAATGTTTAACTTTGTCAGAGACGACAAGGACCTCGTAAAGGCTCCGTACCACTTCGAGTAAGTTCGACACATGACATTGAAATAGAAATTATTGCTAATTGTTAACATGCGTGTTTGTACGTGTGCAGTAAACAATACATAAGGATCTTCATCAAGCCAACGCAGTGTTTGACAACAGTCTTGGACTCAACTGATTACCCGCCAGATCGTTACAAAGATTTCCTTTCCATTTTGAAATTGTACATTTATTCAATACTTTTAATTTACACACATTTAGAATGTGTTGACAAGTTTTATATGAAATTTTTTGTATTACAACACTTGGCAGTTTTACGCGGAATGACTTGGCGGTCAGAGACCTCCTAATACGAATGCATTCGACATCAAAACATATTATCCTTGTCCGAAACAGCCTGTTGGGAGTGTCTTCTGCGAGTGTCTTCGGACCACCAGCGAATATAGAGTGAATTGTGAGGATGTAAGTTATCCTTAATGACGATATCTTATTTTCTTAGTTTTGAGTTTCATTTTCATTGTAACTATCATATTTTAATACTTATATTCTCTGTTGTTCAGTATTACCAGAAACATTATTTTCAAATTTTGGTTCCAACTTCAAAATTCAATTGCTCATAGTACAACTGCTGCAAAACTATCAAATAATTTTTTGTATACTCTCATTTTGATCTATACTTTGAGATTGTTCAATTGGACACATTCTAAACCTTGTTATGTGTTTCATTGCAATACATGAAGAATGTGAACAAAGAATAGCCGGTTTCTAGAAGTATGCCTGGTGGAGGAGCCGACAAGATTGCTGGTGAACTATGTCAATTCGTGCGTCGGGAAATTTTGCACAAAAGAGGGGAGTTCTTTGATGAGAATGGTGTAATAGCTGATGTGCTAGAACATTGCGACTATGACAATAGAAACAGTTTGTAGTAAAACTTGTACACTATGAGATGACTTTTATGTGTAACTTGTACATATGTATATTGTTTTAGTGAAATTGACTTTTGTGAGATGACTTCTGTAATCATATTGTTTACTTCTATGATTATATTGTTGACTTATGTGATCATATTGAATTGAACTGGAAATTAGAAATAACAGTAGTTAGTACTCCATAGGCTATACCTTATCACAGGCGGTTATTTACCTACAGCTAGACCTGTGTGTGAAATATCATTATCACAAGCGGCTAGATATAGGTAAAGAACCATCCGTGATAACTTCATTATTACAGGCGATTATTGTTATGGTACAAACCAACTACGATAATTTGTCTCCACAGACGGCTTGTCATTGGTAAAGATCCGCCTGTGATAACACTATTATACCACAGACGGTTATATATGATGCACGACCCGCCTGTGATAATGTATCTTGACAGACGGCTAGTCATAAGTCAAGAACCGTCTGTAAAATTACAGATTATCACAGGCCCTTCATTTAAGGCGGTTTCAGAAACCGCGTGTGATAATATATATGTTTGGAGCCACCTGAAATGTGGCTTATTGTAGCAGTATTTTTCTTTTAAAAAAAGAGTTGGACTTTTAATTAGATTGCTTGCTACAGAAATATTATCAGTACATGTTCTTTACCTCCACGGCCGCATCAATCATCGAGACATGAAGAATTGGTACAGGAAATAATTATCAATATCGGCTCTTAACTGGAACCGGTGCTGGTACCTAATCAGAGTTACGTTCTTGTACTGGTTCCAATTGTGAACCAGTTTAGAAACTTATAACCTGTACCAGTTCCGGTTATGAATTGGTACATATAGGTTATAGGTGACTACAAACTCCAGTTGTGTCAGTACCATTGGAAATGAAGATGCATCTATAAATGAGTGTTTTGGTCACTTGACTTGAGCGCGAGCTGAGTGTTCCGACGAAGTGGGGTGACTTAGGCGGCGATGGCGAGGAAGGGATCCGCTTAGGCTTCCGCAGTGTAAGGACAGCAGGTCGAAGAGCGAGGCCAGGGTGCAAAACAAAGACTGAGGAGACAGTCGCCATTGAGCTGCAGTTCGAGCAACAGCTCCACCATGAGGCACTTGAATTGCCTTATTCAAAGTAAATGTTAGATCATACCATAGTCATGTTTGAAAAATAGTTATATACTCATATACATCATGTTTGACTGATATTTAATTATATTACAACAGCTATGTTATTAAATAGTTGCGAACATGTATTAATTTGAGTTGTCGAAACGTATCCACTACTTTCGATCAACTTATGTGTGGACTAAAACAATCTTAAGGTAGAAGTACTTTAAGCTTCAATTAACGATGTGGAATAAAATTTATGAGAAATGTTCTATGAAGATATTAGTAAATGGTTACATTCATTTTTCAGTGACAATATCTTTGGAGGATGAATGGTTCCACAATGATCTTCTGAGTATGACCAACCAAGTGGATCGTACTGTCTCCACCATTAGGGACCTCTCATCCACAACATACTTGACAATCCCCCCGCAGTGAAGAACACCCTCGTGCATGTCGATAATTTAGTCGAAGAGTTAGATCATCTTGCCATTCAATCGGAAAAATAGGCATCAATACGCCATTAGCAGTGTTCTCGGATAGGGTCTCCTATGATTGGAGCGGATTGTGTCATGACTACTTGTATGACAGCGATGCACTACAGGAATCCAGACAATAGAATATGGCCAGAAACGGTCGTCTAGAAGGTCCCTACCATCGTCTATAGCTCATCGACGACGGCAGAAGCTTATAGACGACGGTTTTCGGCCGTCTGCGATAATTCGTTGTTTATAAGGTATATAGCGATGGTAACCGTCGTCTATAAGCTAATTGGCGATGGCCACAGTAGCCCATCGCCAATTAGATCACCACACCACGTGGCGGCAATTGAGGCTTACTGGCGATGGTAAAGCTGGCCGTCACCAATAAGTGAGACTTATTGGCGACGGTACAGCTGACCGTCGCCAATAAGTGAGGATTATTGGCGCTGGTTGTCTCAGCCGTTGCCAATAATTATGGCTTATTGATGACGGCCAGGTACCATGAACCGTCGCCAATAAGGAAGGTATTTAAAAAAAATGCTACCCTGGCTTCATCCCAGTACTGGCTCGATGGCCATCTCACACAGGCATAATAAAAACAGATATATAGCATCGCAGTGGTAGCAAAATACTAATTCACAAAACATTACACTCATGTACACACACCACGCTAAACACTACCGCTTTTGCTGCCTCTGGAGCTCGCGAAGTCGCCCTCGAGCCGTCGTCCAAGCGCCGGAAGGTGCAACGATGGAGTTTGAGCCTCCATCACAGATCCCTATAATTTGCAAATGTAGTTAGACAAGTCATAAGTTTCAAAATGCATATTTGACTAAATTTTCATATTACAAGCTACATTTATCTATGTTTGAGTAAGTTTGGTCATATTTTACGAAGCTTGAGCAAGATCTACTAGTTATGTCTATGTTTAAGCAAGTTTGAGCAAGTTCAACTAGTTTTGGCTATGTTTAAGTAAGTTTCATCATATTTCACTGAGTTTGAGCAAGTTCAACTAGTTTTGGCTATGTTTGAGTAAGTTTCATCATATTTCACCAAGTTTTACCAAGCTTAACTAGTTTTGGCTATGTTTGAGTAAGTTTGATCAAAATTTACTAAATTGAAGCAAGTTTAAACTAGTTTCGGATATTTTCAGTAATTTTGTACCTGTGCTCCAGTCGTCACCACTTGTGGCAGGTCCATTGGTGGCGGCTGAAACTGGGGAAAGACCGCCTGCTGTACGGAGTTCATAGCCTTTAAAAACAAAGCAAATCATTATCATATAAAAGTCATTTAGATATTATAAATGTTAAGTACAACAGTAAAAATTTACTTGCATGGCAGCTTGCAACTGTAGAAGGTACAAGTTATAATACTCATCCATAGACCTGAGGGTCGCTGCTTGCCACTCGTTTGTCTATCGCAGCTCTTCCTGCGTCCTCTGGAGCTCCTCTCAGACACTGGAGCTCCAGGTCTCGGCTGCTACGGTTGCTGGACCCAGCCGCTTGCGATGAAGAGACTCTCTAGGAAGTCGCGCCTCTCTCGAGTAGACCACTGCATTGAAGATGGCTAACATACACAAAAAAGTAAGATTATTAACTTTTCGTATCTCAAAGTTTGTGACAGTAAATTAAAAATAACAAAACTCATCGTCCGTGAAGTTTCCTACCACCGCATGTGTACGTGTCCTCGGGGATGATTGACATGCTCTGCCAATCGTACTCTTTGCCTCGAAGCCTCCACGCCTCCTACCCGTACCTTGACTAGAAATACAAAAAAATAATGTCATCAAAACTATTAAAGAGAATTCAATTAAGTTAACAAAATAACTCACCAACGCCTCCAACGCCACTTGAGAAGACATATGATCAGGCTGTGACGGGTCACTTCCCGAGTGACACCTTCCAAGTGACCCCTCTTCCACATCTGCATAGCTGTTGGCTCCTGATCGCTCTCGTGCTCCTATCGATATGTGTTAGCACAGTGAAGATTATAAAATTACTTAAGTATAACTTAAGTCACGCTTACCATCCGTTTAGTGAGACATATATAGCCGCCCGCATTGAACCATTGTTTCCCGTCCGTCCCTCGACTCTCTCATGGGTCACAAACACGCCCTGGCTCCACCAAAGGGTGGACAGAGCATGGTACACGTCCGGACGGCTGTCAAGCCACGCTACGGCAACCTGCACACATTTATTATTGGATGAGATAATTGTTAACAAAATTGGATAATGAAGCAAAGTAAGATAAACACTTTACCTATGCGTACTGCGCCTCTATCAAGTACTTGTCGGCCACATCCCTGTACTGCCTCGACTCACCCTCGTCCGGATGCAACTCGAAGTATTGCTTCATAGCTTGAATGCGGACGTACAATATTGACTATGTCACGAGCTTCCTGGCGTTCCTATGGAAGACAGAACAAGCGTGATCCAACTGTCGGACCTCGTCCTCCAAATGGTACTATGCCTCAAAGAAGAAATATAACAGTAAATGTATTTAACCTATAATAGATTTGTATTACACAAATATTATTCAAACTTACCATGATGTCGTGCCACACAACCTCCTTGTGGTTGTCATGAGAAACGTCCTGTAGCATAGCATAATCGTCCCAAGATGTAGCACCAACTCTGTTCACTACACCGGGGCAGTGCAAACGAACTAGATAGCCTAAGATACCGTTCACCTGCTGGTGGTGTCCCTGACCCGTGAATGAGGAATCTTACCATGACCTGAGAGATGATTCTCAATTAGTACATATATAAGTCTAAAAATATCTAAATTGAATTGTTAGAGAGTTACTCAGCTATCGCCAACTGGACGAATAATGATCTGATCGTCTGAGTTTGCAGGAGCCAAAGGAGGAGGTGCCTCCTCCTGGTGCGCTGGATCCACTTCAGGTGACCCAGAAGAGGGGTCACCCGACTGGACTGGCTCCAAAGTAGGCTTCTAAGCCTGGGCAGCCTACGGTGGTTGAAGAGGACCCCAAGCCTCTGAGTCCTCGGACGTACAGTCATCTTGACAATTTTAAAGATTCATAATATAGATTAAAGAATTACTTATATAATTTATGCAATTAAATGTTATTACCTATTGTGACTGCTGTGACCACTATACAGGTTCACGTGACGACTCATGCAAATTGCTCTGCAACTAAGCCCATCTACCCCGCTAAGCTGACTGCCCTAGAAGTCCTTGTTAGCTCTCGTGGCGCTCGTGGGCAGAAAGCCCCGCGGCCTCGCTCCCCGTCGTCTACTGCTGCTTGACGACATCCTATGTAAAGGAAAAATTGCTAATGAATTTAAAGGAAAGAATACAAGAGGACAAAAGAGATGAAGGAAATGTTACTTGTACTCAATTTCAAACTACATCAGCATCATAATCATGTACTCTACTCTGTAAACCGGACCATCGATCTTCATGGTTGTTGCTCGTTTTTATTTTTGCATCTCACGAGTTTGTACATCTTCTGCATCTCCAACTAAGTCATCGAGTCCTAAACCAGGCTCGACGACAAAAGAGTCCGACAACTTGTTCTTGGTAAACAACATCAACCTCATCATCAAGGTACCCAACATTGTCTGGTGTATATAACTACACATGATGGTTCACCTTGTGCACAACCCACCAAGCCTTAAGCTCTTCGCATGGATAATGTAGATAATACACTTGCTCGACTTTGTGTTCAAGGACGAAGGTGTCGCAGCCTCTTAGCTTTTCATTGTGTTTGACTTTTACCATGCCAAATTGGTTTTGTCGAGTTCCATTGTTATGATCAAACAAATCGCAGTCAAAGAAGACTACTTTAAGGTCCTTATGCCTCACAAAACTGAATTCAAGGATTTTTATGATCCCATAATAATTAGTTTCACGTCCTTTGGTGTCAACTGCCCTCGTCACAACTCCGGTGTTACATGTTGCCCTAAGAGAACATTGAGCTTCAAATTTAGTTGAACGAAATCGGAATCCATTGACGTCGTATCGACCGTTGCTTTTAATTTTCATGTTTCCATAGGACAATGGTCGCAAATCTTGATGGACGCTGACTTGTCTTTTGCACAGTCCAAGATCTGAAGTTAGAAGACTATTTTATGCTATACATGTAATTAAAAAGAGAAACAAGATATGAACACATTAATTGTGCATGAAAATAGTATTGGAAGTTAGGCCCTCCATTTACTCCATAATATCGCAACGATTGTATTTGCTTGCTCATAGGTTACTGCTTAGATTTACAATTTGTTGATTAACTCACTAAATAAGAAAAACAGAATAATTAGCATAGATATAAAGTACAACACGCTAATTATTATATATGTTGAACAAACACTTACTAAAGATATTTCTCCATCCACTCTATATTAGCGTACATGTATAGCAAATCAACCGTCTTTTCATCTGTTTTAGCATTGTAGCTCGTGGCACTACCAACAATGGTGCCTCTCGTTTGAAAAATGGAGAGGTCGTTACAAGGGGGTGCTTCATCTATATTGTACCGCAACGTGGAAGCATTAACATTGGGTTCTTACAAAAAATAGACAATTAAAAAGTATCCTATCTCCTGAAGGGTGTATGCTTCAATGATGCATCCTTCAACCCTTGCCCGATTGCTAACCATTGGTTCAATATATCTCAGTGGTCTTTCAATGTGATGCATCCACCTACATTGCATAGGGCCGCACACTTTAGCTTCATATGGAACATGGATTAGGAGATATTGCATTGGATTGAAGAACCCTGGAGGGAAAACCTTTTCCATCTTACATAAAGCATCGGTATCTCCCTTTCCAAGTTCTCCATCATCTCTCGTTGTGATTTATTTAGCATAAAGATGTTGTCGAAGTGTTTGATACGACACTTCCCCCGGACCCGCTAAGAAGCAGCCTGCGGAGGTTCTTTTGTGGTTGGGGCACACAGAGATCAAGATCAAGATGGTGACCTCAAAGATTTACGTGGTTCGGGATACCTAAGTGTAACACCCTACTCCACGGGGGTTGTGTTGCTGTATTTCAAGCTAGTCAGTTGGGATCAAGTCGAATCAGTTTGTCCCCCGATGTTCGTGTGGTGCAGCCATTTTATAGTTCTAAGGCTGGCCGTTACAAAGCTTGCCTGGCCCGACAAGTGGCCTTGTCGTTTTTAATGACCTAATACAATGTCTAAAGAGTATTAAGTATAATCAGTTGTGTGATAACATTCCTTAATGGTTGCGTTACCCCTATTAACAATGCACTGATTGTGTGTCATTAATACTGGTAGCAAGGGATGATGAGGCTGTAATGGCCAATTACTTCCCAGTGGCTTTAACTGGACTGCAAGGTCCTGGTTCATGAGTCTTCCACCCGACTCCATTAATAGTTGGGCAGATCTATGCCAACAATTCACAGCCAACTTCAGGAGCTCCTACACCCGGCCCGGCACTGAATTGGACCTGTTTGTCATAAAGCAAACGTCGGGGGAATCGCTACGGTCCTTCATCCAATGGTTCTCTCGAGAATGAAATACCATTCCCTCAATCTCGAGCTCCTCTGTTAACGTTGCATTGAGACAAGGTGTTCGAGATAAGAAGATGCTAGAGAAGTTGGCCATTAAAGAAGTTACCAGCATCACGAAACTCTTCAGCCTAGCCGACAAATGTGCTAGAGCTGCGGAGAGTCGTGAAATGTACTCCAAGCCAGCTCCGGAGGCCAACCAGAAGTCCTCCAAAACGGAGGCCGCTAAATCCGGTAGTGGCAAGAAGAAAGAGAAGCCCAACGGCAAAAAGAAGCCATCGGCTGGCGCCCCAGCTGCTGCTGCCGCAGCTCCTGAAAGCTGGGGGCCACGCCCCGAGAAGCGACCTCGTCCTTCATCAGAGGACGGCAACAGTTCCAAAGCATGGTGTCCGATTCACAAGACGAACCGACACAACTTGGAAGAATGCCGAGAGGTTCAGAACCTTGTCAAACGCTATAACAAGCGTCGGGAAGAAGCTCCTTTCTGTCAAAGGGAAGGAAAACAAAAATTTGACGAAGCTCCGGCTGAAGAGGAGCTAGGTTTCTAGGACCCCAAAAAGGTCTTGAAAGCCGTTTACAACACCATTGACGATGATTCCGACGTCTCTTACAATGAACATCGGAAGACCCTGAAAACCATCTATGGTGGTTCTTGGGACATCACCTCTCGCCGCATCCTCAAGACAATGCGGCGGGACGTGGCCATGGTAGCTCCCGCTGCTAAGGCAAAACGACATTGGAAGTGGATGGTTACACCCATCATTTTCAATGCTTCGAGCTGCACTCGAAATATGATCGGGGCTGGTCAACTCCCGTTGATGGTGTCACCCACCATTAACAATATCCAAATCCACCATGTAATGGTGGATGGAGGTTCCGGCTGAACCTCATAAGCTTCAAAGCTTTCGTTAAGCTTTATCTCCGGCCTTCACACCTTTGCCCATCCCGACCTTTCTCCGGAGTGGTTCCGAGAACCATTACTCGTCTCGGTTCCATCACACTCCCAGTGACCTTTGCCACCCGGGAGAACTACAGAACTGAGAAACTGGTCTTTAGCATCGCGCAGATCAGTCTGCCTTTCAATGCAATTCTAGGTAGGCCTGCTTTATACAAGTTTATGGCTACTTCCCATTATGGTTATTTGGTGTTGAAGATGCCAACACCCACGGGCGTCCTCCGGATCCGCGGAAATCAAACCGCAGGAGCTACAGCGCTGGAAGAACTCTATGCGCTTAACGCAGCACAAGAGGAAGCATCTGGTAAGGAGCCAGCTCCAAATCCTCCAAGCATTCATCACAAAGGCTCTACCTCCGCACCTCGTGTGCAACCAAGCTGCCACGCCGACATTCCCATCGAAGTCGTCCAAATTGGTTCTGATGCTGCTCAGACTACCCGTACATCGAGGGGTCTGAACAACAAATAGGAACTCCCGCTCATCACTTTCCTCCGGGCTAATGTCGACGTGTTTGCCTAGCAACCGTCACAAATGCCTTGGATCCCTAGGGAGGTGATTGAGCATAATCTGATGATTTACCCAGATGCTCGGCCTGTACACCAGAAGCCCCAGAAGCAATCAATCGAGCGACAAAACTTCATCCGATAGGAAATCAAGAAGTTTCTTGAAACTGGATTCATCCGGGAAGTCTTCCATCTAAAATGGCTGGCAAACCCAGTTGGTGTACCCAAGGCCAGAGGGAAGCTTCAAATGTGTATCGACTACACCACCTTAAATAAGGCATGTCCAAAAGATCCATTTCCACTACCTATAATAGACCAAATAGTGGACTCCACCTCCGGGTGTGAGCTACTGTGTTTTATAGATGCATATTCTGGATATCATAAAATCCAAATGTCTAAGGAAGATGAGGAGCATACTGCCTTCACAACAGTAGATGGATTGTATTGTTATACTGCCATGCCATTCGGTCTTAAAAACGCTACTTCAACATTTGTGCGAGCTATGTACAAAACATTTGGAGAGCTAATTTGAGACTTGGTGGAGGTGTATGTTGATGACATCGTCGTGAAGATCAAAAACAAGGAGTCACTCCTCGACAACTTACAAGCCGTCTTCGAAAGTTGCGCACTACGCACACCAAGCTGAACCCAAACAAGTGTGTCTTCATGGTTAGATCCGCGCCGTGAAGATCAAAGCTATAGAAGAAATGCGGCCCCCAGCCCGCATTAAAGATGTCCAAAAGTTGACTGGATGTTTAGCTGCACTCAGCCGGTTTATATCAAGACTGGCAGAACAGGCGCTACCCTTCTTCAAACTATTGAGGAAGTCTGGACCTCTTCATTGGTTTGAAGAAGCAGAAAAGGCATTCCAAGATCTAAAACAACTCCTCACCACACTACCAGTATTGGTAGCTCCTAATCCTGGTGAGCCTTTACTGCTTTACATTTGGGCAACCACCGAAGTTGTCAGTATGGTCCACGTTGCGGAAAGGCTAGAGCCACATTCGATTCAAACGTCTGGACCCCTCTGGGAGGGTCCAGAATCACTTCAAGACGTGATTGGGTCTCAGCTCCCCGACACGGAACCTCAAAACGAAGTGCTAGGAGATCAACCTCCTTCATCTGAAGAGGTTCACCTCACAAACCAAGATAATCTGGATCCTCCTAGTTAGATCCGAGTTGAACAAGGAGTTTTGGACCCTCCGGGGGGGGGGGGGGTCCAAGAAGCACAACCTGAAGGTCCGGGACCCTCCAGCAGGGTTCGGGTCGATGGAGAGGAAGCTCCGGGTCCTTTCGAAAGGGTCCGAACCATCCAACACCCTGTGTACTTCATTAGTGAAGTACTCCACGATGCCAAGACAAGATACATTAAGGTGCATAAACTTCTTTATGTAGTTCTTATCGCCTCATGAAAGCTTCGCCACTACTTCCAAGCCCACAAAATATCAGTGGTAAATTTTGTTCCACTACGTGCAATTTTGCATAATCCTAATTCTACCAGGAACATTGCAAAGTGGGCAGCGGAGCTTGCTGAATTCGATCTAGAATTCGTGTCAAGACAAGCAATTAAAAGTCAAGCCTTGGCTGACTGCTCATAGTTCCGGTATTCACTGAGCCTCACTGGACCCTCTACTTTGACGGCTATGTGCAGAAGCAGGGGGCCGGTGCCGGAATCCTTCTTCTGGCTCCAACCGAGGAGAAGGTCATGTATATGGTACACCTAGATTTCAAGGCAACCAACAATATGGCGGAGTATGAAGCCCTCATCTATGGACTCAAGGTGGCGCTATCTTATGGTGTCAAACAGCTGCTGGTAAAGGGAGGTTCGCAAATCATTATCAAACAAATGAAAGGTGAATGTTCCTGCAACAACTCTCAATTAGCTGCTTATCTACTTGAAGTCCAGAGGCTTCAGAAGGACTTCGAAGTCCTGGATCTTCATCATGTTCATCGTCTTCACAACTCTGAAGCTGACGAACTCTCGACGAAAGCCTCTACTGAAGCTCCGACTCTGGACGGAATCTTCGTCCGGAGGTTGTCAAAACCAACAGCTCAGCCTTCTGAACTAAGTGAAGGGGGCGAGACCAGCACCTCAAAGCTGGCGGTCCAGGTGGCCCTGCTACCATGGCGTCCACCAAGGGTCGTAGGTGCTGTTGGAAGCTCCGAGCAACCCAGCACGCAAGACTCAGAAGCTCAAGTTAGCTCCGATGCATGGATCTCGGAGATCCGGAGCTACTTGAAAGACAATACCCTTCCTGAAGATAGTGTATCCGCTGACCGGATTGTCAGATTGGCTAAAAGATACACATTGGTAGAAGGGGATCTCTACCGACGCGGTGCCAATGGCATCCTAATGCGATGCATTACAATGAAAGAAGTTCGCGAGCTCCTCGCGGACATCTATGGAGGCGAGTTCGGGAACCATGCTTCTTCTCGCACGCTGGTCGGTAAAGCCTTCCGGCATGACTTTTATTGGCCTACAGCACTTTAGGATGCGATTGAGCTAGTTAAAAATTGTGAAGCGTGTCAATTCCATGCAAAACAGATTCACACACCGGATCAATCGCTACAAATGATACCTCCTACATGGCCATTCGTTGTATGGGGCATGGACATCTTGGGACCTTTCCCAAAAGCTGTCAGAGGTTACATGTTCCTGTATGTCGCCATCGACAAGTTCACCAAGTTGCCGGAAGCAACTCTAGTAGTAACAATCAACAAACAATCAGCAATCAAGTTCTTGAAGTCCATTATATGCAGATCTGGAGTTCCAAACAAAGTCATAACTGACAACAGAACTCAATTTACAAGTGCTGCATTCCAAGAATATTGCGAAGACCTCGTCATTCAACTTAGCTACACCTCAGTAGCTCATCCAGCAAGCAATGGCCAAGCCGATAGAGCAAATGCATAAATATTAAAAGGACTCAAGACGCGCACATATGAGTGCTTGAAAAAGCACAGAGCTAACTGGATTGAGGAGATTCCGTCCACATTATGGGCGAATAGGACAACACCCAACCGGTCAACTAGGGAGACTCCATTCTTCCAGGTGTATGGAGCTCAAGCAGTCCTTCCTCCGGAGATCACCTTGGGGCCCTTACGGGTCTGAACCTTCGACGAAGCCACGCAGGACCAGCTCCGGCGTGAAGACCTTGACCTCTTCGACGAGGGAAGGGGCCAAACAGCTGTTTGGAATGCACGTTATCGCCAAGCTCTCTGGTGCTATCATCAAAGGCATGTGCGTGATCGACAGCTTGAAGAAGGCGACCTAGTGCTTCGGAAGATACTAAGCCATGATGGGATGAACAAACTTTTCCCCAGTTGGGAGGGTCCTTTCCGAGTAATTAAAGTATCCCGACATGGATGCATTCGCTTGGCAACAGAGGATGGGACCCTGCTTCCCAATCCTTGGAACATCGAGCACCTCCGTAAGTTTTATGCTTAGAATCACGGAGAGGAGTCTATAATTACACACAATGCATGTTGTAGAGTCATTATACAAAGACGGGCAAGTCATCCGGGAGAACATTCGGACCCCTCTGGGAGGGTCCGGGAAGTTCAAGTAACACTTGAGACAGTCACAGCACTAAAAGTGTAACTACTTGCTCTGGGCTAGAACAAGATGTATAGCACATTTAGCTTGGTACAACACTCTAAGTGTGTCCTTGTCTCCCCTGTAATCTGGACCTATAATGAAAGGCATTGCTGTGTGAAAACAGACTCCACGTGCATTTACCTTTTGTGCAAGGCTCAATATATCAAATTATTTTTACCCCACTTGTCTATAATAAATTTGTGCAAATCTTTTTGAGCTTTGTTCCAAGTAATTCACATGCATTACAAGCCTTATTGATAGTCTTTTTTGATTTTAACATTGCTACATAGTCTACTTGCCTGAACGCCAAGCCAACATAGGTCCGGAGTGTGCTATCGGCTTAGCCTAGTCCTGCACACTAAGTACGCCGCTTGACCTACAACCCGGCAGGCCTCAGTAGGGTGAGTACTAAAAAGGGTTGCAGATCTAGAAAGGTTATATCAAAATTCTAGTTATCATGTTGAGTTTCTTCGGATCTAAAGTCCAAATAAGAACGATAAGTCACAACCAATTTATAGACAAGAGGATGAATTTTACTTTTTCTCATGTCTTAAATGTGCAGGAAAAGAAAAAATTCATAGCGATGGTGTCGGAGCTACTAAGCTTCGACATCTTCCGAGAGGGGTCCGCCATAAATGTCTAATATGTTGACAGAGGAAGACATAGGAGCTACAAAGCTCCGACTATCTAAGGGGGCCTGTCTTCGACTCGTCAAAATTGAAGACTTCAGACCTAAAATCTACAAGTGCGAAGCATTCAAGCCATCAACATACTGTCACAATCTTTGGGACATGCACACACTTCAATTGTACACATGTACCAGGGGGCCAACAAGATACGGCATAGTATATTGAAGACAAAAGTGAAATTTAGGACAGAAAGGAGGATTTCATTAATCAAGAATATTTGATTACAAAATGGGGAGAGTACAAAAGAAGGCAAGAGAAAGAAAGTCTTAAGCTACTGGAGAACCTAAGACCTGCAGAAGAACGAAGCTACTTTTTGGGTAACTTCTTGGACGCTGGCTTTGGCGGCGTCTTCCTCTTCAGCGATGGGACCTTCGAGCACCGGGCCCAGTGGGAATTGGGGATCTCGGCTCACATAACACGTCAGCACGTATTCTGCAATGTTTGTAGCTAGAGTCTTCCCCTCTGTTACTAGCTGATCCGCGATGACGTCGCCCTGCGTCAAGTTTGCCGCCAGCACCATTGAGGGCCACCAGCGCTCGGTCCAAGTCTAGTTCTAGGTTGTCCGGACGTATAGGACTGAAGCCCAGCGGCGTCTGTGCGTCATTCGCCCGCCCTAAGAAGTCCCAAACATGAATAGCTTCGGTCTCCTTTGGGCTCTGCAGCTCCTCCAGTGACTTTCAGGCAGTCGCAAGCTCCGAACCTTCACGGGCACGACGCTCAGCCAACTTAGCATGTTGTTGCATGCTCTCAGCAACTTGCTTTTCCCGATCGGCCAGCTCCGTCTCCCAGAGGTGGATGCCGTTCCGCCTTTCAGCAAGGTCTTTCTCCCTGCCTTTAACTCTCTCCTCCCTAGCGGCAATGTCAGACTCTCTTTTTGAGAGCTCTTGCCCCACCTTCTAATTCTTCTTCCTATCTTCCTCCTTCCATAGATCTAGCTTTTTGTTGTGATCTGCCAAATTTTTCTCACCCAGAGTCAACTTCTGGGTGACCTCCGCCTCTCTCCTTACCACATCCTCCTGCTGCCCCAGCAGTTTTTCCTCCCTCGTCTCCAGGTCTTATCGATGCTTCAGGAGAGTTTCATTCAATTCAGTGAGCTTTTCGTAACGCTCGTCAGCAGTGGCACGTCTCTCCTTGGCTTGCTCTAGGATTTCCCTGGAGTTAGCATCGAGTGCCCGGATGGCAGCTTCCTTCTCTTCCATCAATTTATCCTAGTACTCTAACCAGGCTTTCTCCCCCATGATCCATTCCTTCTGGCCAGCCTGCCTCGTCTGGGCAAGCCTGGTCTCAAGATGGAGCCTGTTGCGCCAATGCCTCAAGGTGTTGCGCTCCTCCTCTAAGGCTTTGCTCTCATGATCGAAGGCAAGCTGGACCTGTCGGAGACTTGAGCAGGCTTTGTCTATTGACAACGCTAGAGGGATAGATTCTGGGCCTACTGGGACTAGTTCCCCCGGCTCAAAAGGGTTTTCCATCACAACAATTGGGTCCCACCCTACAATAGTGGTCCCCTGGACACCTACAACGCTAGGGCCGCTCTCCTGGAGCCCTTCAGTGGTAGCAGAAGAACCCACTGGGGGAACATCCACCTCCAGAGTAGTCGAAGGCGCCGCTTCATGGTATTCAGTTGATGGCTCTAAAGTTGGAGGACCCATCGCCAGTTCTTCAGGCTGCTCTGGCTCCAGCCCAGGTACCTCCGGGACCACCACCTCTGGAGCAGCAGCCGGAGCTCCGACTGGGGCCTCAACCATCGCTGGCTCAGGATCTGGCACGGCGACTACTTCCGGGTTAACAACCAAACCTTCAACCACCTCCAGCTCAGCCGTCGGACCTTCTACCACTTCCAGCTCAGCCGCAGGATCTTCAACGGTTTCCGGCACAAGGGCCGGAGCTTGGGTAATTTCCGGCTCAATAGCCGGGCATTCAACTAAGTCTGGCTTAGTAGCCAGGGATTCGACAACTTCCGGCTCAAAAGCCAGAATTTCTGGCATTGCTGGTGCAGGAGCATCAGCCTCCGCTGCCAGGGGTACATCTTCAACTTCTCTGCTGTGGTCCAGCGCTACCATAGGAGCTTCGGGTGAGGACTCCGAGTACATGCTCACGACAGCTGGCGCCAGAGCTATCGCAACTTCTGCTTCTGCCTAGCGAGGAGGCTCAGTGCTTGAAGCCAGAGCTTCGGCAGGCGCAACCTTGGTCATTGCAACAGTCATTGAAGCTCCTGGCCTCTTCTTCGACACCCTTGAAACAAATAGAAGAGAAGATTAAAGACACATAAAAAAGCAAGACTAGCATTTCAGAGAGAGAAAACAACGCTTACCTCGAGATGCTGCCATCCCAGTCACCTCGGAACCTCTTCTTCTGAGGACCGGAGCTAGAGCCCACCAAATCTGGTGAGACAACTACTTTGGACCTCAGTTGAGGAACACTCGCAGTCGTCGGAGTCCTTTTGGCCGGAGCTTCTCTTCGTCGAGAAGAACCCCCGGACCTGGAACTTCTAGCCAGCACTGAGGTCGGGGTCGCCTGCCCGGAGCTTATGCCTCTTGAAGGTGCTTGCACTAGGGTAGGGGAAGTTCTAGAACACCTCCCCCGACAGGGAGAAGAAGCCGTAGTGGAAGGAGCAGGTCTGACGGACCTCCCGTCAGCATGCTTCAACTTCCTCTTCCAGCTGGAGGGCTCAACTGGCTCTTTTCCCTTGCCCTTGCCGATGTGTTCAGTCTTTCGGCTCGGGGCAGAGGCAGGACCACCCTCGAAAGCTCTGGCATCACGAATCTGGTAGTCGGACGCCTCTCTACCTCGCCAAGGTCGTCAAGCACCGGCATGCTCCTCTGGAGCTCCCTACTGAACTGTGCTTCCATGTTCAAGGGGAGGAAGGCTGCTGGCGGAGCCAAGTTGTCGCCATTGACGTTAATCCCATGCTAGAATTTCTTCAAATGAAACTCCAAGGACTCATCATCCAAGTTGGATTTTAGACCGGTTTCAATCCGATCGTCATCCATCACAAAGTTGAGGGCCCACGCGTGCTTCTCCCTCTTCTTCAGTGGAGCCCACCTGTTGACCAGGAAGTTGCAGAAGACCATCTAGGGGGTCACTCCACCTTCCACGCACTCACGAATCCTGGTCAAAATAGGGTTGAAGGAATCTGACATCACCGGAACCACACTCCAAGCGTCAGTGTCAACATTGGGGAGACCTTCGGGTAGCTCCAATTTCTCGTGCTCCTTCGCTGTAATGATGATCCAATCATTCTTCCAGTCGTCCCACTTGCCGGAAGGAAATGATTTCAAATATTTGTAGGGGTAGTTCTTGCGCTTCACAAAATAGTAGAAGCCAAGAAACTCGGACCTCTTGCCGGTGGTGTTGATGGTGAAGAAGGTGCGGAAAATCTCGATGTAGGGGGGAATACCCACCCACATCTCGCAAAAGTGGACGAATGTCACCACGAGAAGAAGAGAATGGGGGCAAGGTGATACAGCTGCAGACCATAAAAGTCTAGCAGCATCAAAAGGAAAGAGGAGAAAGGTGGAATGAATCCCACCATGGCATATGCTGTGAAGTACACCATGTCGCTGCTGCGCTCCTTCTTGAACGGGAGCTTGCCGGCGCGGACCAAATGGTTGAAGGGGTCGCTGTACCACCCCATGTAGGTCCGTACCTTCTTCAGGTCATCATCGCTCTTGAGGCGGCTCTTGGGGAGACCCAACTCCATCGTAGCAAAGCAGAGTAACGAAAGGGAAGTTAGGCAGAGTTTGGGAGGCAATGAGCGCAAAGATTATCAAAGGCGTAAAGAGTCCTCAAACCGTGCACACTTTCCTTCTTAAGTAAGCCTCCGCGACGCTTGGATGGAAACTATAGTGAGATTGAAGGCACCTTTCAAAAATCTACCCCGTCAATGACGGGTGGGCCTGGGGCCACCCCGACGAAGAGATCAAGGTTCTTACCCAAGGCTAACCGTTGTCATGATGAGTGGCAGGAAGCCCAAAGTCGACGCTCTAAAAGGGCACGCGGAACTGATACGGTTTTTGTATTGAGAACCAGCGACCTTCAATTGCGTGAGATCCACACTGAAAGATCTCATCTGCCGTATTCATAACAAACCACGCGTTGAAGGTTCACTCCCGGACCGTCACGCTAACGGCGCATCAGAAAACTTTTGAAATTCAAAGTGCGGGAACCGAGAGTGGCCCCACTTCCGGCAGAATAACTTAACCCAAAGGTTTCTCCCAGAGGTGGGCCCGGGGGCCACTGTCGGTACCCTACGTACCAGGTACCTTGCGATAACGCAAGAAGCGCAAGGAAGTTCCACCCGTCAGAGTCAAAGGCCCTTGCAGGTCCCACATGTCATGTTGCACCAGACCCACTCCCCTCACATGGCTGGCTCCCGAGTTAACACGTGTAAAAGAAGATTGGAACTAAACTCCCAATCAAGGGAAGCTCCGGCGACTACACGTGTACAACATCCCCGGACCTAGCCCCTGTCAAAGAAGAGCTCCGGTGCCGACACATATACAACGACTCCGGACCTACCCTCCCGCAAGGGAAGGCTCGAATCCGACACATGTGGAGCCTCTGAACCTTCATTGCCAACAGAAATACAAGCAGATCACGTCCATTACAAATATTCAAGGACGGTTAAAGCAGTAGTTACAAGGCCTGATAAGTGTCATTAGTACCATATTAATGACACATTATCAGGCCTTGTAACTGCTGCTTTATCCGTCCTTGAATGTTTGTAATGGACGTGATCTGCTTGTATTTCTGGTGGCGATGAAGGTCTGGAGGCTCCACATGTGGCAGATTCGGAGCCTTCCCTTGCGGGAGGGTAGGTCTGGGGTCGCTGTATACATGTCGGCACCAGAGCTCCTCTTTGACAGGGGCTAGGTCCGGGGCTGTTGTACACGTGTAGTCGCCGGAGCTCCTCTTGGTTGGGAGTTTAGTTCCAGTCTTCTTTTATACGTGTTAACTTGGGAGACAACCATGTGAGGGGAGCGGGTCCGGTGCAACATGACATTTGGGATCTGCAAGTGTCTTCGACTCTGATGGGTGGAACTTCCTTGCGCTTCTTGCAGTATCGCGGGGTACCTGGTACGTAGGGTACCGACGGGTGTCTATAAAAGTAGCTATGTTTGGCTAACACATTCCACAACGCATTGTCAAGGTAGCCCTAAAGCATAACTGGCAGAAGACTTTCCATGATTATGTGATAATCATGACTCTTGAACCCTGTGAGATTTTCAGTCGTAACATTTATGGCTCGTCTCAGGCCAGCAGCATAACCGTCTAGGAATTTCAACCTTTTAACAACTTCAATACTTCTTTCTTTTCTTTTGGTCGAAAACATAAAGAAGCACACAGTTTGCCACCAGTTTCGGAGAGCTCAAGAGTTGGATGGTTACAAACCTTTGCCAAATCCTTATGAGCCTTTATATTGTCTTTTGTTCTGCCTATCACATCCAAGCATGTGCTTATGATGCATTCACTCATGTTACGTTCCTGGTGCATCACATCAATGTTATGCATTAGGATTAAGGACCTCACATACAGTAACTCCCATAGCGCACATATATGAGTCTAGTTGTGGTCCTCTCTAAAACCAACAAAAACCAAGAACGACCTTCATCTGCCAGTTGGTTGTTCATATGTTCAGCAATCTCCGACCTATTGAGACGTTGCAGTGGTCCTTTTTGACAACGATGTCCTTCCTGAAGGCATTTATATGTTGCCTAAATATGTGATTGGACGGTAACCAACGTCAGTGGCAATCAAAGTAGCATATCTTTCCACCATGTTTTAGACGAAAACATTATGTGTTGGAAACACGTATCAGACATGTCAAACGACCATGAGTGCTCTAGCCAGAAACCATACCATAAGCTGGGAGATCATGAACAGACACCAAGTATGCAGCTCGAAGGTTGAATTTATGTTTTTTTAATAGTCTTACGCTTCGATTCCCATCCATAACATTTTCAGTTCTCCAATCAACAACTTCAACATCACGTTCAGTCATGAACCAGGATGACCCGGCCCAAGTACAATAAGGCAAATGAACATGAAATCATACTCCATACAAAGAGATGGTGGTAAGTTGTACGGAATAGCGAACGCGGGCCAACAAGAGTATGGTGTTGCTTCAACCTCCATTGTAGGAGGATCCTCCGTTAATTCTGGATTTATAGCTTCAAGCATCTTGTCCAACCTATCGATCCTCGTGATGGCAGCCTCATCTTGATCTTCTACACTTGAGAAGGTGTCTCGCCGTGAAAGGTCCACAACTCATAATGTCGCATAAAACTATTTCAGCACAAGTGAAACGTTATTGTCATATTATCAAAAAAAATGGCATTCTGAAATTGTTACATGGGCACTGCACCTTACTATTCTTTGAAAAAGCTTGTTGTATAAAAGCATTTGTCTTGGTGAACCACTCCTCGGAGTGTCTCTCATTCTTTTTCCAACCAGTATACATCCAAGTGCGATCTTCAGCCATGTTTGAGCATATACCTTCAAAGAAGATATATTAGTTTATTTTTAATGTTATGCCACGACCCTAAAACTAGAGAGATAGGTCCTAAACATACCCAGGAGTGACTGAGTCAACATGCTTATAACGAGACACGAGGTCCGAATCCGGATGAAATTTTGGCAGCATAACCCCGATATTCTCCAATTGCATGCACAAAAATGGTGCAACAGAGAACGACGGGGTTTTGCTGTTGAAATTACGTCCAGATCCAGACCCCTACCTAGCTCGTCATAAGCACGCCCTCGATCCCTCCCAGGCTGTCCAAAAAGGGACAATTCCGACCATGCGCGTTTCACATGCCTATCACATGTGATACGTGCTGATTCGAAACGGGTGATGCATTTCCATAGATTAAGTATTTTCTTTTAATTTTTAAATCATTACGAGAAAGGAAAGAAAAAGAGAGAGAGATAGCTCTTAGATAACACTTCCACGTCTGGATCCACCGTCCATGCAAGCTCCGCTGTGGACGAACGACGGTTACCGTCGCCAATTATGGCTCCGAGACAACGACAAGGGTTACTGCTGCAGTTCACTTCCGTGCCGTCTCAGAGCCAGCGTAGTGCGGCGAGACTTTATAAGCGAGGGTGATCGACGTCCTCGTGATCGCCGTTTGCTTCCGTGCTGTCTCGACGTATACGTTAGGACTACAACTGTCTATAAATCACGAACGCATTTATGGGTGTCAGGCCCTGTCGGGTCGGGCCGTGCCATGCCGGGCAGGCCTGAAACCCGTTTACTTACATATAGCAAGTAATCAGTCAAAACATAAGCAATTAACCTAAACAATATAATAAAAGCAATATAATCATGTAAACAACAATATGATCTAAACAAGATAGTAATCATGTAAACAGTATAATAAACAATTAAACTAACTAATTAAATTAAGCAACATAATAATCAATAAGCAACAGATAACCTAACTAATGAAATTAAGCAACATAATAAACAATTAACCTAAACAATCAATATACTAAGCAATTAGTCAACATAAGCACTTAAGCAACATAAGCAATATAGGAACAATAAACAATTAATAAACATTAGCAACATAATCATCATAGCCAACATAAGCAATTAATCAATATAAGCCATTAATCAAACTAGCTATGGCCATAGTGGAGCACCGTTGGGGAGGGGAGGAGCATGGTGGGTAGAGGGGAGGAGCTCGGTGGGGGCGGTGTGGGGGAGGGGAGATGGTGGAGCTCTGGTGGCGGGGACTCGGGTGGGGGTGCCATGGCCGTCGGGTGGGGGGAGCTCGGGAGGAGGGGGGAGGGCTCGGGTGGGGGGAGCTCGTGTGTGGGAGCCATGGCCATCGGGTTGGGGGAGCTCAAGAGGAGGGGGGAGGGCTCGGGTTGTGGGGAGCTTGGGAGGAGGGGGGAGGGCTTGGGTAGGGCGGCAATGGCCGTTGGCCATGGAGGGTATAGGTGGCTCGGGTGCGCCGATTATGGAGGGATTAGGGGGCTCAGGGGGAGGGAGAGAGGAGAGAGCTTACTTGACCGGTGGTGGGCGAGGTGAAGCGCGGTGGCGGTCAACAACAGTGATGGCGGGCGAAGGCGAACGGGCGAGGCATGGCGCGCGGAGGCGAAGGCGAACGGGCAAAGACGAACCCGTGAACTGAGGAGGAAGGTGCCGCGGGCTGGCTAAAAAGGGCTTATTGGCGATGGTAACGTCCACCGTCGCCAATTTTGGGCCTTGCAACGGTTTAGGTCTACCATCTCCAACTATGCCTCGGGAGGGCCTTGTCCTCGGCCCATATTGAGGACGACCCTTATTGCCGACAGTGGGCCGACACTCATAACTAATTGGCGACAGTGCTAGGTTAATTGTCGCCAATTAAGGACTTGTAAACGACAGCTATACCTAGCCGTCGCCAATTAAGTAATTAATGATTCTTCTGTCGCCGATAATTTTGGCTGTTGTTTATCGTCTGGCTTCCTGTAGTGATGCATATGCAATCACCGAGTCTGACAGCAACTAGTTCAGCCTTGCTCATGTAATATGCTAAGTTAAATTATGGTACTATGCATTTGGTACCACAAACTATGGAACTATATATGTGTTTACTACCTTTTAATGTAATAGACAATGTTTATCGACTCGTGTTATGATGATTTTATTAACTAGTTGCACTAACTTGTTCTGGTTTTATTGATTGTTGTTGGCTAACTTGTTCTTCTTATATGTTTATTACCAGTCGCATATGATGGATAGAGGTGATATCATTTATGCCATGCATAGGAAGAGAAAGGGCCGTAGGATGTAGAAATGACAACATTCAGACCGAAGCTTGACCAATCTGCTGACCAGTCCATGCAGTTGTCTTCCACCAGTCCAAACATCATTATATAGCTGATCAACTATATAATGCTGGGCCAACTGAGAAATAAGGCAATAAGAAATTAACCCTTGATCTCAGAGCCTCCTCAGAGTGCGAGCTAGCACTGCTACAATAATCCTCATTGCAGGTCGCTCCAAACCTATTATCGCACGCGGTTTCTAAAACCGCCTGAAACGAAGAGACTGTGATAATCCGAAATTTCACAGGCGGAGATGTGAAACCGCCTGTGAAGACACATTATCACAGGCGATTCTTTACTTAGGCTAGCCGCCTGTGAAGACATATTATGACAGGCGGGTTGTGCAGCATACATAACTAACTATGATAATTGTGTTATCACAGGCGGATCTTTACCTACGACAAGCCGCCTGTGAAGACAGTATATCACAACCGGTTTGTACCATAACAGTAACCGCCTGTGATAATTAGGTTATCACAGATGGTTCTTTACCAATATCTAGCCTCCTGTGATAATGATATTTCACAGGAAGTTCTAGCCGTAGGTAAATGACTGCCTCTGATAAGGTATACCCTATGCAGTACTACCTGCTGTTATTTCTAATTTACAGGTCAATTCAATATAATCATAGAGTCAACAATATCATCACAAAAGTCATCTTACAGAAGTCAATTTCACTACAACAATATATGTAACACCCCAGCCACTACGGGCATGGCGGTCGTTACTCCTGGCAGCTCTCTAGGATCACAGACTAGTCCCACAGACCAACACTAGTCTTTTCTGCGCATTTTGTCCTCACTCGTGCGCAACCGGGAAGACTTCCCGGTCGGTCACCCATCCGCAAATTGCTCCGGGTCAAGCACGCTTAACCTCGGAGTTCTTTACACATGGGCTTCCGGAAAAGAAGGTATACCTTGGTGGTATGAGTTATTCTATCAATCCTATTAAGCCTTGAGCCACGATGTCACAATCCACCCCCCTTAGAAGACCGACGTCCTCGTCGGTCAACTCCCAAGCCAGGAACGTCCCCTCTTGGCCACGTCCATACGTTCAGTACTGGCATACATACCATATCGTGTCCCTCCTAGAGGACCCACGCGTCATGCGTACGTACCCACGTCCCTGACCCGTATGCACCTGTGAAACCGGGAGGGTCGGCTCTGATACCATTCTGTGAGGCCCGGTTCCGAAAACTGAACCAAGCTAACGCATATGTGTGCCCAGGATGTTCATCACACATATACGAGTGCAATCACAAACGGTATGCAGAAAATTACCACAGCTCAAATTATTAAATAAGTACTCTTATTACATAATTCGTTATATCCTCGAATACAAGCTCTAATGAATATTAATGATAAGTTCAACTAATGCAGCGGAAATAAACTAATTAAGCAACTAAGCAACTAAGCAAAAGGGATAGCGCAGCTCCATGCAACACCACAGGCAAGCTGACGGTAGACACGACCTAGAACTCCGCATTATCGCCATTAAACTCATAATCCTGTCCTGCAACTGTTGGGGGGGGGGTAATTGCAAGAGTGAGTACATGTCGTAATCAGCAAGTGTGGAAAGTATGACATGTGGCTGATTCAAATGACGAATGTAATAATGGCTAAGTGCTGAAAAGTACGGTAAAACATTTGAAAAGCAATATATTATATGTATGTGAAGTAATCCCATCATAAACCATGTAACCATAATAGTACCATGTCCATAATTCACCATTACCAATAACAATAATCAATGTCATAACCCATGATTCCATCCATAACCATAACCATAATCATAATGTCAACTATAACCAGTGCCAAACCATAACCATTATCAAACCATAACCATCCCAAATCCCAATTTCCCTCTAATCATGGAAGTTGTCCAGGTGCTCATAACCGGGAGCACGGCTATCATGATAGTTTTAATTAACACTCTGCAGAGTTTGTACCTCTTTACCCACGTGTTCGTGATTTCATCACCATTCGGCGACTAAGAATCTCCCTTATGCCCATGACCCGTCGGTCATATTACACACTTCCGTTGGTGTGTGGCCAAGAGATCACAAAATAGCCTTTACAAAGGGATTACTAGGCTATTTAGACCCCACTGAGGTTTCACCGGTGGCGATGCCTCCAACTGAGCACATCTTCAACCAAGGGCCCCCTCTTGAGCCATGCGGATCCCAGGGTAGTCCCACCAATCAACAAACCCAATCCGACTACCCCTTCCCCGAGCATCCCCAATGGTACAAACAGCACCAGCAAAGCCCTAATTAATCAGCCACGCCGCACCCATACTTGGCCTCGTGGTGGCACTGTAGTCCTGGCTTATTCTCGCATGAACCGGTCCTTAGATCTAAAGCAAGCAAACCACCATAACATCCAGCCCATCCACGTACCAGGCTTGCTTAGATCACCCATCGTATTGACCAATTCACATTAACCAGAATATCATTGGTGCATAATTAAATATGTAGTGTCGCTTTCCCATCCCAATTAATCAAGCGAGGCAAAAAGGTAAAAACCCTTCCCGACTCTCTACCATAAATTACAGGTGACAAGGGTGGTCAAACAAATCTAGTAAACTTCCTACCATAGGATTCCCATCAATTTGACACAAGCATGCAAGTTTGCAAACAAAACATTTATTTGAAAACAGGATCAATATGCTTCAAGGACACTTGCCTTGCTCCAGCGGATAGGGTTGCTCAAACGTTTCGAAGTCTTGATTCTGAAAATCCTCGTACACGATCTCTTGAGCACTTCCCTCTAATCGTGATCACACATACAAGAAAATATATACAATTCAACATGATGCACACATAATAATCAACATGCGATGATATGCATGCATGCAAGTACAATAATTAATTAACTATGGTTGTTTATTAATTAGATGTAACTAGTTCATACGCGTTCATATGAGTTTGCGGAGCATTTAACGTGGATTATTGCTGCTGAAAATAAAATTATGGTGCAACTAAAATCAATTTATGTCTATTAGTTCTAATGCGTCGCTAAAATTCGCATCGGGAACATGGCCTACCGTAGATCTGACGGCTTGACGGTCGCGGGATGGGGACAATGCGTAGACGAAGTGGACGGCGCAAGGTCCTCCGGCGGCACGACGACGGCGGCGCGATGGCGACGACGATCTCCGGCGGACGGCGGAGCCCTCCTTTTTTTTTCTTCCTCTTCCTCCTTTTTCTTCCCTCTTTTCTTCTCTGGCGGCGCAGCCTCTCCTGTTCTTTTTTTTTTCGGCGGCGCTTTTGGTGCCCTTTTTTTGAGTCTCCGGCGGCGGCTGTTTTTTTTTCTGGGATCCGGAACCCTAGGGAGTCTCCGTGGCTTTTATAGCCAGCAGCTAGGGAGCTAGGGACGGCGGGGTCGGTTGCTGGGGCCGGGAGCAGCGCGGTCGCGGAACGCGCGCTGGGGATCGGCACGCGGTGCGAGCGAGGCGGGAGCGTGCGGGACGTGGGAGGCGGGGCCCAGGTGCTGGTCAGGCGGCGCGTGTAGGAGGCGGGGTCGCGCGCGCTGCGCGATGCGGGCGTCGGGGCGAGCGCGGGGTGGGGCCCAGCGGCGGTGTCGCGGGGCTGGCGCGCATGCGTGCGGGCGGCCAGGGTGGCGGGGCCAGCGTGGGAGGCGGGGCCCAGGCGGGGCGTGGTGCGTGGAGGCGGGGGTTGGGCAGGAATCCCGGGCGCGTGGGGGGGGGGGGTGTGCGGGGGCCTACGGCGGCGCGGGGGCCGAGGCGGGCGGCCGAGGCGGTCAACCGAGGCGGGCGGCGGTTGGGGCGTTGCCGGCTGGGCCGGTCGGCGGCCTGGCCGGCGGGTTTTTTTCTTTTTTTTTTATATTATTTATTTATTATTTATATTATTATTATTTTCTTTATATATATATTTTCTTTTTATTTTATTATTTATTTATTTTTTTATTCTTTTTATATTATTATTATTATATATTTTACTATTTATATTTTATTATTTTACTTTTTTTATTATTATTATTTTTATACTTATTCCCTATTACAGGTTTTAGGCTATAATTATTATTTTCTATTTCTTCTTTTGCTACATACACTTGTATATATATACTCCATCTTTTATGTTTTATTATTTTTCTTTCATCCCACAAATGTTTAATGCATGATCATGTATGCTATGCAGGATGCGAAAATTTAGGGTGTTACAAACCTACCCCCTTAAAGTGAATCTCGCCCTCGAGATTCAACAGCGTGGAGAAAAGATGCAGGAATTCTGCCTTCAGGTCTTCTTCACGTTCCCACGTAGCTTCGGCTTCTGTATGGTGTTTCCATTGCACTTTACACCAACGAATCCTCTTATTTCTCGTAACCCTTTCCTTCACGTCCAAGATCTTGATAGGTTGCTCGACATAAGACAAATCCTCCTGAAGTTCTAACTCGTCCATCGGCACTTGTTCTTCCGGCACCCTGAGACACTTCTTGAGTTGAGACACGTGAAACACGTCGTGTACGTCTGAAAGATGAGCTGGCATCTCCAACTTATATGCTACTTCTCCTCTCTTGTCCAAAATCTTGAATGGTCCAATATAGCGAGGTGCGAGCTTTCCTCTTATATTAAACCTCTTATGACCTCTCATAGGTGACACCTTGAGGTAAACAAAATCTCCAATTTCAAAGGCTAATTTCCTTCTCCTATTGTCCGCATAGCCTTTTTGTCTTGATTGGGCAGCCCTCAAGTTTTCACGAATTATCTGGACTTGCTTTTCGGCTTCTTGCAACACATTCGGACCAAATAATTGAGTTTCTCCTACCTCATTCCAGAATAAAGGTGTCCTACACTTCCTCCCATAAAGTGCTTCATATGGTGACATTTTCAAGCTTGCTTGGTAACTATTGTTGTATGAAAATTCTGCGTAGGGTAAGCTTTTGTCCCAACTTTTCCCATGCTTTAAAGCACAAGCTCTCAACATGTCCTCCAAAATCTGATTGGTCCTCTCGGTTTGTCCGTCCGTTTGAGGATGGTATGCTGAACTAAAATTTAACCTCGTTCCCAAAGCTTCATGCAATTTTTGCCAAAATCTGGAGGTAAATTGAGAACCTCTATCTGAGACTATTTTCTTAGGGACTCCATGTCGACACACAATATGCTCCATGTATAATTTGGCCAATCGTGCAGCCATATATTTGGTCTTCACAGGGACAAAATGAGCTGACTTGGTTAAGCGATCCACAATTACCCAAATTGAGTCATACCCGGACTGAGTACGGGGTAACCCAACTATGAAGTCCATTCCAATTTCTTCCCACTTCCATTCCGGAATCTTCAACGGTTGCAATAATCCGGCTGGCCTTTGATGTTCCGCCTTGACTCGTTGACACACATCACACAGTGCTACGTATTCAGCTATGTCCTTCTTCATGCTATTCCACCAATAGCAAGTCTTCAAGTCTTTGTACATCTTCGTACAACCAGGGTGAATTGAGTAAGGCGAGTCATGTGCCTCCTTTAATATTGTCTCCTGAATATGCTTTACATTAGGCACAACGATTCTTTTTCCAAGCCATAAGGTACCATGTTCGTCTTCATCAAATCTGAATTCTCTCCCTTCTTCGATTCTTTCCTTGATTTCCTTGATCTCCTCATCTGTGGTCTGTGCTTCTCGAATTTCTTGCTCCAGGGTTGGATTTAACTCCATTATCTCCATCTCATTTACAAACCCGAGGTTCAACCGTTCAAACTCCTTACATAAATCGGACGGTAACTCTCGAACTATAAGTTGATGGCTTACTCCCTTTCTACTCAAAGCATCGACCACTACATTGGCTTTTCCCGGATGATAGTTGATTCCCACGTCATAATCCTTGATGAGCTCCAACCATCTTCGTTGCCTCAAATTCAGGTCTGTCTGTGTGAAAATATACTTAAGACTCTTGTGATCCGTATAAATTTCACACCTATGTCCAAAAATATAGTGTCTCCAAATCTTCAGTGCATGTACCACGGCTGCAAGTTCTAAATCATGTGTCGGGTAATTCTGCTCATGTTTCTTCAATTTTCTTGACGCATAGGCGACCACTTGACCTTCTTGCATCAATACACATCCAAGTCCTTGTCTTGATGCATCACAATAGATGTCAAAACTCTTGCTTACGTCCGGTAATACTAACACCGGCGCGGTTGTCAACCTTTTCTTTAACTCCTCAAAGCTATCCTGACAAGCTTGAGTCCATCGGAATGCCTTCCCTTTAATGAGTAATTCGGTCATAGGCTTGGCTATTTTGGAGAAATCCTTGATGAATCGGCGGTAATATCCAGCCATTCCAAGGAAACTCCGGATTTCCTTGACATTCTACGGTGGTTCCCACTTCAACACATCCCTCACTTTACCGGGGTCAACCGATACTCCTCCTCCGGAAATAATATGGCCTAAGAAGGAAACTTCCTGTAACCAGAATTGACATTTACTGAACTTGGCGTACAATTGATGCTCCCTCAATTTCTGCAGCGTAAGACTCAAGTGTTCCTCATGTTCCTTCTCATCCTTCGAGTAGATCATAATATCATCAATAAACACCACAACGAACTTATCTAAGTACTCCATGAAGACTTTATTCATGAGGTACATAAAGTAGGCAGGCGCATTTGTCAATCCAAAAGACATCATGGTGTACTCATAAGATCCATACCGTGTCCTAAAAGTTGTCTTGGGAATGTCCGATGGTCTAATCTTCATTTGAAAGTATCCCGACCTGAAGTCAATCTTAGAGAACACACAGGCGCCTTTCATCTGATCAAACAAATCCTCTATGCGGGGCAAGGTGTACTTGTTCTTGATGGTCACCTCGTTGAGAGCTCGATAATCCACACACATCCTTTGCGTTCCATCCTTCTTGTCTACAAATAGAACGGGCGCTCCCCAAGGTGAAGAGCTAGGGCGAATAAAACCTTTCTCTAGTTGTTCTTGAATCTGCTTCTTGAGCTCTGCTAATTCCTTAGGAGGCATCCTATACGGCCTCTTAGCTATAGGTGCAGTTCCAGGTATTAAATCAATAACAAACTCAATATCTCGATCGGGTGGCATACCTGGCAACTCATCTGGAAAAACATCCAAAAATTCACACACTACCAGAATCTCCTCAATTGCGGCACCGTCCACATGGTTCAGCTCTAATTGCTTCGGTGCGGTTTGAGATGCTTCAAATTCTACAGTGATCCCTTCCTCATTGGTCAACTTCACCGTCTTCGTGGCACACTCAATAACTCCATTGTGCTTCCTTAACCAGTCCATACCAAGTATAATGTCCAATCCTTGAGAATCCAAAACAATGAGGTTGGCGGAGAAGTCTACCCCCCTTATTCTAAGGCTTACTTTTGGACATACTATATTTGTCCTCATCTCTCCTCCAGGAGACTTAACCAACAGAGTAAACTTCATATGAGAGATAGGCAAACTATACTTGGCAACATACTTTGATGCAATGAATGAATGCGATGCTCCAGAATCAAATAACATAGTCGCGTGATTGGAGTTGGCGAGAAACATACCAATGACCATGTCATCCGCTTGTTGAGCATCCTCCGTAGAGACATGGTTCACGTTACCACGAGCAAAATTCTGCTTTCCACGGCTTCCGTGTGGCTGTCCTCCATTGGGTCTTGGGTTTTGCCTCGACGCATTGCTTCCTTGACCAAGGCCTGACTTAGGACATTGATTCGCAAAGTGTCCAGCTTCTCCACAAGTATAGCACCTCTTGACTCCACCAGAATTATTGGGACGAGCTTGGTTTTGAGCATTGGTTCCAGGAAAATCAGCACGAGGTGCATAAGGCATTGCTTGCATAACAGGGCGCTGCTGCACAAACTGAGTTGGGCGCGGTGCATAACAAGGGCGTTGAGCAGGAATAGAGGAGCTGTAATGAGGCGCATTGGGCGGCGCAAAGCGAGGGCGCACATTACTTCCTTGTTGCTGTCCTTGATATGGCGCCTTCCTCTTGATTTCTTGCTCCATCTCACGGATCTTGTTCTCAACCACAATTGCTTTGTCCACAAGCTTCTGGAAATTGGCATAATCGCAGTTGAGTAGTTGCACTTGGATCTCATTGTTGAGGCCTCTCATGAACAAATATTGCTTCCGGCTGTCCCGACTAACATCCTCAGGCGCATACCTTGAGAGTTGAGTGAATTTATTGAGATATTCACTCACGCTTGATCTTCCTTGCCTTAAATTCTCAAATTCTTGCCTCTTCAAGATCATAACACCTTCCGGCACATAATGAGAACGGAAACTCTCCTTGAATTCTACCCAGGTGATCCTCTCTTGATTCTCATGAGCATTGCAATAAGCATCCCACCAATATGCAGCTGCTCCAACTAGTTGATGAGAAGCAAACAAGACCTTCTCTCGGTCACTGCATTGGACAATAGCAAGTTTCTTCTCCACGGACTTGAGCCAATCATCAGCGTCCATAGGGTCAGCAGCTTGAGCAAAGGTTGGCGGTCTAGTCCTCATAAACTCTCCCAATCGGTCATGAGGAGGCGGGGGTAGCGGTGGAGGCATGTGGGGCTGATTGTTGATATTGCCAGCCTGCAGCTATCCCATAGTCTGTATCATGGTCTGCATGAGCTGGTTTTGCATGGCCAATAGCTGCTCGATATTAACAGCTCCTTGGGCAGTTCCTTGTCCATTGTTGTTCTGAGACACTCCATTGTTCTCCTCTTCATCATTGCCATCCCTCAGTCCTCACCATCTGAAGAAAAGCAGTAGGTAAGAATTAGAGAACGCCCCAACTATATGCATCAAGGGATATGAAGCCAACCAACTAGCTACACTAGCCTAGGTGGACATGGCAATGCTAAAGCATCCCAAAATCCTCTATTAAGCACACAAGCAACCAATATATATAGCAAAAAGCACTCCAAGCAAAAACACATCGATTCCTGAGTGCTCCTATGTGCTCTAGAGTGTCCATTCTATCTAGGCTGCGTCCTACGGTCAACCTGGCTCTGATACCAATCTGTAACACCCCAGCCACTACGGGCATGGCGGTCGTTACTCCTGGCAGATCTCTAGGATCACAGACTAGTCCCACAGACCAACACTAGTCTTTTCTGCGCATTTTGTCCTCACTCGTGCGCAACCGGGAAGACTTTCCGGTCGGTCACCCATCTGCAAATTGCTCCGGGTCAAGCACGCTTAACCTCGGAGTTCTTTACACATGGGCTTCCGGAAAAGAAGGTATACCTTGGTGGTATGAGTTATTCTATCAATCCTATTAAGCCTTGAGCCAGGATGTCACAATCCACCCCCCTTAGAAGACCGACGTCCTCGTCGGTCAACTCCCAAGCCAGGAACGTCCCCTCTTGGCCACGTCCATACGTTCAGTACTGCCATACGTACCATACCGTGTCCCTCCTAGAGGACCCACGCGTCATGCGTACGTACCCACGTCCCTGACCCGTATGCACCCGTGAAACCGCGAGGGTCGGCTCTGATACCATTCTGTGACGCCCGGTTCCAAAAACTGAACCAAGCTAACGCATATGTGTTCCCAGGATGTTCATCACACATATACGAGTGCAATCACAAACGGTATGCAGAAAATTACCAAAGCTCAAATTATTAAATAAGTACTCTTATTACATAATTCGTTATATCCTCGAATACAAGCTCTAATGAATATTAATGATAAGTTCAACTAATGCAGCGGAAATAAACTAATTAAGCAACTAAGCAACTAAGCAAAAGGGATAGCGCAGCTCCATGCAACACCACAGGCAAGCTGACGGTAAACATGGCCTAGAACTCCGCATTATCGCCATTAAACTCATAATCCTATCCTGCAACTGTTGGGGGGGGGGAATTGCAAGAGTGAGTACATGTCGTACTCAGCAAGTGTGGAAAGTATGACATGTGGCTGATTCAAATAACGAATGTAATAATGGCTAAGTGCTGAAAAGTACGGTAAAACATTTGAAAAGCAATATATTATATGTATGTGAAGTAATCCCATCATAAACCATGTAACCATAATAGTACCATGTCCATAATTCACCATTACCAATAACCATAATCAATGTCATAACCCATAATTCCATCCATAACCATAACCATAATCATAATGTCAACTATAACCAGTGCCAAACCATAACCATTATCAAACCATAACCATCCCAAATCCCAATTTCCCTCTAATCATGGAAGTTGTCCAGGTGCTCATAACCGGGAGCACGGCTATCATGATAGTTTTAATTAACACTCTGCAGATTTTGTACCTCTTTACCCACGTGTTCGTGATTTCATCACCTTTCGGCGACTAAGAATCTCCCTTATGCCCATGACCCGTCGATCATATTACACGCTTCCATTTGTGTGTGGCCAAGAGATCACAAAATAGCCTTTACAAAGGGATTACTAGCCTATTTAGACCCCACTGAGGTTTCACCGGTGGCGATGCCTCCAACTGAGCACATCTTCAACCAAGGGCCCCCTCTTGAGCCATTCGGATCCCAGGGTAGTCCCACCAATCATCAACAAACCCAATCCGACTACCCCTTCCCCGAGCATCCCCAATGGTCCAAACAGCACCAGCAAAGCCCTAATTAATCAGCCACGCCGCACCCATACTTGGCCTCGTGGTGGCACTGTAGTCCTGGCTTATTCTCGCATGAACCGGTCTTTAGATCTAAAGCAAGCAAACCACCATAACATTCAGCCCATCCATGTACCAGGCTTGCTTAGATCACCCATCGTATTGACCAATTCACATTAACCAGAATATCATTAGTGCATAATTAAATATGTAGTGTCGCTTTCCCATCCCAATTAATCAAGCGAGGCAAAAAGGTAAAAACCCTTCCTGACTCTCTACCATAAATTACAGGTGACAAGGGTGGTCAAACAAATCTAGTAAACTTCCTACCATAGGATTCCCATCAATTTGACACAAGCATGCAAGTTTGCAAACAAAACATTTATTTGAAAACAGGATCAATATGCTTCAAGGACACTTGCCTTGCTCCAGCGGATAGGGTTGCTCAAACGTTTCGAAGTCTTGATTCTGAAAATCCTCGTACACGATCTCTTGAGCACTTCCCTCTAATCGTGATCACACATACAAGAAAATATATACAATTCAACATGATGCACACATAATAATCAACATGCGATGATATGCATGCATGCAAGTACAATAATTAATTAACTATGGTTGTTTATTAATTAGATGTAACTAGTTCATACGCGTTCATATGAGTTTGCGGAGAATTTAACGTGGATTATTGCTGCTGAAAATAAAATTATGGTGCAACTAAAATCAATTTATGTCTATTAGTTCTAATGCATCGCTAAAATTCGCATCGGGAACAAGGCCTACCGTAGATCTGACGGCTTGACGGTCACGGGATGGGGACAATGCGTAGATGAAGTGGACGGCGCAAGGTCCTCCGGCGGCACGACGACGGCGGCGCGATGGCGACAATGATCTCCGGCGGACGGCGGAGCCCTCCTTTTTTTTTCTTCCTCTTCCTCCTTTTTCTTCCCTCTTTTCTTCTCTGGCGGCGCAGCCTCTCCTGTTCTTTTTTTTTTCGGCGGCGCTTCTGGTGCCCTTTTTTGAGTCTCCGGCGGCGGCTGTTTTTTTTTCTGGGATCCGGAACCCTAGGAAGTCTCCGTGGCTTTTATAGCCAGCAGCTAGGGAGCTAGGGACGGCGGGGTCGGTTGCTGGGGCCGGGAGCAGCCCGGTCGCGGAACGCGCGCTGGGGATCGGCACGCGGTGCGACTGAGGCGGGAGCGTGCGGGACGTGGGAGGCAGGGCCCAGGTGCTGGTCAGGCGGCGCGTGCAGGAGGCGGGGTCGCGCGCGCTGCGCGATGCGGGCGTCGGGGCGAGCGCGGGGTGGGGCCCAGCGGCGGGGTCGCGGGGCTGGCGCGCATGCGTGCGGGCGGCCAGGGCGGCGGGGCCAGCGTGGGAGGCGGGGCCCAGGCGGGGCGTGGTGCGTGGAGGCGGGGGCTGGGCGGGAATCCCGGGCGCGTGGGGGGGTGTGCGGGGGCCTACGGCGGCGCGGGGGCCGAGGCGGGCGACCGAGGCGGGCGGCGGTTGGGGCGTTGCCGGCTGGGCTGGTCGGCGGCCTGGCCGGAGGGTTTTTTTTTTCTTTTTTTTTATATTATATATTTATTATTTATATTATTATTATTTTCTTTATATATATATATTTTCTTTTTATTTTATTATTTATTTATTTATTTTATTCTTTTTATATTATTATTATATATTTTACTATTTATATTTTATTATTTTACTTTTTTATTATTATTTTTATACTTATTCCCTATTACAGGTTTTAGGCTATAATTATTATTTTCTATTTCTTCTTTTGCTACATACACTTGTATATATATACTCCATCTTTTATGTTTTATTATTTTTCTTTCATCCCACAAATGTCTAATGCATGATCATGTATGCTATGTAGGATTCGAAAATTTAGGGTGTTACAATATATATATGTACAAGTTACACAGAGAATTCATCTCATATTTTAGAAGTTTTCACTAAAAACTGTTTCTATTGACATATTCGCAAAGTTCTGGCACATCAGAAATTGCACCATTCTCATCAAAGAACTTCCCTCTTTTGAGCAAAATTTTGCAACGCACGAATTGACACAGTTCAGCAGCAATCTTGTCGGCTCCTCCACAAGGAATACTTCTACAAACCGGCCATTCTTTGTTCACATTCTTTGTGTGCTGCAATAAAATACATAACAAGGTTTAGAATGTATTGGTTTGAACAATCTCAAAGTATAGATCAAAGGGAGAGTATACAAGAATTTATTTGGTGTTTTTGGAGCAGTTGTACTATGAGCAATTGAATTTTGAAGTTGGAATCAAAATATGAAAATAATGTTTCTGGTAATATTGAACAGCAGAGAATATAAGTATTAAACTATGCTAGTTACAATGAAAATGAAACTCAAAAGTAAGAAAATAAGATATTGACATTAAGGATAACTTACATCCTTACGATTCACTCTATATTCGCTGGCGGTCCGAAGATACTCGCATACATAATACCCGCATAAGACACTCCCGGCAGGCTGCTTCGCACAAGCATAATATGTTTTAATGTCTAATGCATTCGTATTAGGAGGTCTCTGACCGCCAAGCTGTTCTGTGTAAAACCGCCAAGCGTTGTAATACATGAAATGTCATATAAAACTTGTCAACACATTCTAAATGTGTGTAAATTTAAATTATTAAATAAACGTACCGTTTCAAAATGGAAAGGAAATCTTCGTAACGCTCTGGTGGGTAATCGACTAAGTCCAAGACTGTTGCCAAACCCTGCGTTGGCTTGATGAAGATCATTATGTAGTGATTACTGCACACATACAAACACACATGTTAACAATTAGCAATAATTGCTATTTCAATGTCATGTGTCGAACTTACTCGAAGTGGTACGGAGCCTTTATGAGGTCCTTGCCGTCTCTGACAAAGTTAAATATTGCATGTCCTATGTAAGTTGCAACTTCTGTCCTTCTATCCTTTAAGTTTTGCGATTGATTTTTAAATTTTTTTTTCAGGTGCTTGAGCTATGCTGAGTCTCGATCCGCCTTGACGTCGAATAGCATCTTTGCAATCCGTTTAGGGTCAAGGATACCTGTTTTGTGTTTCATCTTTATTGTCCATGTATTGCATCCTATTGAAAAAGTCCAGAATTATTATAATCTCATGAAATTGTATGCGTGTAGTAAAAAAAGAAAATGTACAATATTAGAGGCACTTACAGCACCAGACGAGTAGCAGGTTGATTTCGAGCATGCCATGATGGACATGGGTATGCAACTCTTCAAATAAAATGAATCGTTTATCTGCTCCAGTGCTCCAGAATGCATCTTTTGGAATATGAAATGTGACGCAAGAAAGACCATATTTTGTGCTAGCAAGGATGTATTACTCGTGCATTCTTTTGAGCGGGGCAGGTTGTTTGCTAAGTTGTACGGATGTTATGAACGGCTTCCCATTCTAAAATTTAGGAGGAAAATCCTCAAGCTTGAATATTGGAACTCCTCGTTTAACTAAAGTCGTCCGCCGATTATACATGACACCGTCTTATTCCCACTTCTCGATATCTTCTAATGCTGGCTCATGAACAGAACAAGATGCACTCAATTTTCTAATATTTTCCTTCATAGTTTCCAAATACTTTGACACTTCTGATGAAGGTTTTATAATTTTTTATGAGCTAACTTTGATAGGAACTGATGATCGAGGAGTAGTCATCGGAAGTTGGACACTGGCTTGTTGTTGAACACGTTGTTCAACTGATTGCTCTTAACTCCCAATAGTTGGCTCTAGTACTACTTCAATATGTTGCTCAACTGGTTGTTCTTTACTAGCAACAACTTGCTCTGGTACTGCTTAAAGCTGTTGTCCAACTTGTTGCTCTTGGTTATCTTTACTAGCAAGATTACTATCATCCTTGCTGAGACATAGGGGGAGTGGATCTTCCTGGACTCAGAGAGGATCTTCCTGGACTTTCGCCTTAGAAGACAGGGTTGCAGTATTTTGAGATGCGACGGGGCTAGAAATTGCCTCATCGTCCAACACGATATTGCGATGGTGCCAAAGGATTAATTGGTTGACAACCTGCCCCAGAGTCACGATCCCCTCATGTGTGATGTGTTCTATTTCATAATCTTCATGATCATTATCAATGATCTGAAGAACTTGCACCACAGTATAATACAATGGAAGTGGATTGCTGTGAAGTCACAATCAGGCTTTGCCATAGCAGTGGCAACCTGTTTGGTTTTGTTCCCTGCTCTGCCGAGCGGGACAAGAAGACGACAAGATTTGTACTGAGCAATATCATCAACAATGAACTTATGGGTTGACCCTGAGCCTAGCATAGAACCTACTCTGCTAGGGTAGGCAGTTGGAGATAGCAATTGCTCCTTTGGCACGAGAACCATCACTGTACTCGGTGCCACTAATTGTCCAGATTGTTTAAGTTGTTCCATTATTTCTTGCACATTTTCTTTAACCTTTTGAGCAATCGTTTCATCAAGTGTTTTCTTGAACTTCTCACGCCTTCTATATGTGTCTTTATCTTTAGGGAAACCATCTAGCCAAGACATTTAAGAAGAGACTGTTCGAACCCGTCCACTGTGTTCAGGGTTTCCTAGAAGAGCGGTAAGTTGGTCATTCTCCCTCTTCGTCTTGAAGAGACCCATCTGTCGCTTTTCAATTACTTCTTTCATTTTTTCCTCTACTTAATTCACAAAGACGTGCTTTTCAAGTTTGCCTTCGCTGGTCAAACCTGATTGAGCAAAGATCCACCACTGAGTTCTCTCATCGGAGCCTTCTAACGGGTGAGGATTGCCCTTACTGGTAATTTCATCTAATATCTTATTCCATTTCTAGACTTTGGGGGCCTATCCGACAGATCCCAAGCAATGATGGTATTTGTTCTTTTTGGCAAGCTCTGACCTAGTTGCACTTAGGGCTTCAGCATCAGGTGTGGTCTTTTGACGAACAAATTCTTGCCACTAAGCTTGTGTGATTTTTCCCATATTCCTCGGTCTAGGGACCTAATCAGCCTTAACATAAGCATGCATTTCACTCTTCCTGCCACATACCATCTTGCCGCAAGAGACCAATGTTGCTTTCTTTACAGCTTCTTCCGTGCCTTTCGGCAACTTGAATTATTTCTTTATCCTTTCCCACAACTCATTCTTGGTCTCCTCAGGTAATTTTCTCCGATTCTCAGTTGTGATCGGCACGAGCTCTCTAAAAAGAAAACCACATGCATTTTGGTACTTGGTAACTGAATCCAATGGATCTGGGGGAAGCCCACCTGGACCTACCCTTGTTATTTACCTCGTTGCCCTCGTTTCCGCTTGAGTGAACCTGAGGATTCATCCATTGGAGAACCTTCTGCGGTTTTAGGAGCCGGAGTCACCTCGTTGTCTTCGCGATTAATCTGGGTAGAAAAGAATTATAAGACTTCGTATACTTGACAACCAACATTAACTTGAACTTCTGAAGTTAGGATTCGTGATCCATACCTCGTCAGCATGATCATATTCCAGGTCGAGATCCTCTCAAGTCTTTTTAATTTTTATATTCGGAAAAGGATCCGATGGATTGTGAAAGGAGCCTGAAATGCTGGAGTCAGTAAACTCCATATTGTCTTCTTTATTGTTACTACCAGCACCAGTCTTCTTAGGGCTTTCCATGATAGAACTAATAAGACAAAAAATATAATGAATGGCATATTAACTCTACATGAAGTGTTGCATGAAGAAAAAGATGGAAGCATTCTAGGGTTTGATAAGGCATTCTAGGGTTTAAGGCGACTGACCAAGGTGATTGACCAAGTTCCATTCTAGGGTTTGAGGCGACTGACCAAGGCATTAGCTAGGAATGTGTATTGCTTGTATTAAAAGCCGAGAAGAACAATTATATCAACAATTAAACAATAACAATTTACAATTTACAATGTTTTCAAGTCGCCAAGTGGACCCTAGTCGCCTACCCAACGGCTAGGTCGACTAGGACGACTAATCAATGACTAGGGTGACTAATCGATCCTAATCGACCCTAGTCGATCCTCTAATCGTCCAGGCCATTTTTTCCTCTTAATCATCTCATGATCACAACATAGCAGTCGACAACATTGCATATACCACAAGCACAAAAATAAACAACAAATTTAGAATTGCAGGTTTAAGTAGTGCATAAAATAATTGGTAAGTTTTTTTTTAAATATATACAAGTCTATTGAGCAATGGTGCGGTTAATCTTACAAGGAACACATGTTCCACTAAAGGTTCAAGTTCACATTAAACTAGCACTATGCAGCAAAAATCGACATTTGAAAACAACAAGAGTCTAACAATGCCTACCCGCAACACCATCGGCACCAGTAATGTCATGTGAAAATATCATCTTACAAACCCATTCCCACGAGGGGTGATAATCTTCATCACAAGGAGTACTATTATCCCATATTCAAGTACATTATGCCCTAAGCTCGTTAACAGTGGTGGCCTTGCCACACAATTCATCTTTTACTGGTATAAGCATGGCTAAGCTTGATACTTCGCAAAATAAAAACTAACCCAGACCTTCGTGGGACGGCTAGGGTTCAAAATCTTGAGTAAATCTATGAACCTAGGGTGACACAGTTCATCTTCTTGAGGCGACTGACCAATGCACCTAGGGTTCGAAAACTTTGATTAAGGAAATCTATGCAAGGCACCATTTGAATCGGCCGGCGGTGAGGGTGAGGATTGCAGGCGTCGAGGGCAAGGATGGAGGAGGCACGGGGACGGAGGAGGGAACGCCGAAGGTCGGCGGCGACGACGAGGGCAAAATCGGCGTACCTGGAAGTGGCGAGGGCGAAGCACAGTGGTGATGGCGAAGCTCAACGTACCTGGAATTGGCAACGGTGAAGCTCGGCGGCTACAGCGAAGTTCAGCGGTGACGGGCGAAGTTCGGCAGCAAGAGCGGCGAAGACTTGGCAGCAAACGAAATTTTGGCAGCCTGACGACGTCTAAATAATTTCGCCTGGGTTAGGTTTTTACAACGCAGCCGAGGGCTATATATAGACATTTATCTTCTCAGCCGGTTATTAAGTACCAATCGTTTGAGAAGATGATTATCTCAGGCGAGTGGTAATTATCACCCTCCTGAGAATATTAACTTAGCTCTGGCGGTTGGTAAGTAATAACCGCCTGAGATAACCTTCTTCTCAGGCGGTTATTCAGTACCAACTGCCTGAGAAGAACTTTATGTAAGATTATTTAATATTATTGATTAAACGTGGGGCCTTTCAAAAGCCCTATTCTACTTTCTTATAATATGATTGAGTATTAAAGGTTACCATTAAATTTCACCTCATAAAGCCTTTTAAATTGGTCAGAACATAAAAAGCATATAGAAATTGCAATTTGTCATTTTCTTTGATGATGAATATAGTGATTTTTCCATTTAGTTTTTCAATGGACCTTTTTAGTCATCATACCAACCTCTATGAATTTTTTCAGATTTTTTAATTTTTTTTGAATTTATATGTGTTCAAAATTTGATGAATGCCTCATATGTATATGAGCTTGTTGGTTAGAATGATTGATAATTTGAATTTTGACATGTTGGAATGCTTTAAAAAGTTTAATAAAATTCATACATGTATAGATAATACAAATATGTTCATACTCCCTCCGTCCCGGAAAGTTTGTCGCTTTGTAGTTCATTTTTGAACTACAAAGCGACAAACTTTCTAGGATGGAGGGAGTACAATCCAATTTTAGTGAAGGGTCCCTTTTTTAGGAGATACACAAATGTTAATATTATGTTAAGATAAATTAATTTTATAGTTACCAAAACATTACAATATTAGCTATACAAGTTTTAAAATATTTGATCCAGGTAGTAGATGTTAATTTTGAAAAATATAGAAGAAAGAATCATCGAATTTGGACTCAATTTTCATAATATATACATGTTTGAGTATTTATATTGGAATCCAAATAAAAAAGAAGCAAGGGAAAATAAAACTGAAGAACAAGCTTGGGAAATTATCTTAGGCGGTTGTTAAGTAATAACCGCTTGAGATAACCTTCTTCTCAGGTGGTTATTCAGTACCAACCACCTGAGAAGAACTTCATGTAAGCTTAATTAATATTCTTAATTAAATGTGGGGTCTTTCAAAAGCCCAAATTCCACTTTCTTTAATATGATTGAGTATTAAAGGTTACCATTAAATTTCACTTCATAAAGTCTTTTAAATTGGTGAGAACATAAAAAACATATAGCAATTGCTATTTGTCATTTTTGTATCTAGATGAATATAATGATTTTTCCATTTAGTTTTTCAATGGACCTTTTTAGTCATCATACCAACCTCTATGAATTTTTTTTTAGATTTTTTTAATTTTTTTTAAATCTAGGTGTGTTCAGAATTTGATGAATGCCTCATATGTATATGAGCATTTTTGTTAGAATGATGGATAATTTGAATTTTGACATGTTGGAATGCTTTAAAACGTTTAAGAAAATTCATACATTTATAAATAATACAAATATGTTCATATAATCCAATTTCAGTGAAGGATCCCTCTTTTTAGAAGATACACAAATGTGAATAATATGTTAGTATAAATTAATTTGATATTTACCAAAACATTACAATGTTAGCAAGTTTTAAATATTTGGTCCAATTGGTAGATGTTAATTTTTGAAAAATTAAGAAGAAAGAATCGTCGAATTTGGACTAAATTTGCAGAATCTATACATGTTTAAGTATTTATATCGGAATCTAAAAAAAAAGAAGCAAGGGAAAATAAAACTGAAGAACAGGATCGGGCAATTATCTCAGGCGGTTGTTAAGTAATAACCGCCTGAGATAACCTTCTCCTCACGCGGTTATTCAGTACCAACCACCTGAGAAGAACTTTATGTAAGCTTAATTAATATTTTTGATTAAATATGGGGCCTTTCAAAAGCCCAAATTCTACTTTCTTGTAATATGATTGAGTATTAAAGGTTACCATTAAATTTCACTTCATAAAGCCTTTTAAATTGATCAAAACATAAAAAACATATAGCAATTGCTATTTGTCATTTTTCTATCTTGATGAATATAGTGATTTTTTCATATAGTTTTTCAATGGACCTTTTTAATCATCATACCAACCTCTATGAATTTTTTCAGATTTTTTTATATTTTTTGAGTCTATGTGTGTTCAAAATTTTATGAATGCCTCATATTTATATGAGCATTTTGGTTAGAATGATGGATAATTTCAATTTTGACATGTTGGAATGCTTTAAGAAGTTTAAGAAAATTCATACATGTATAAATAATACAAATATGTTCATACAATCCAATTTCAGTGAAGGAACCCTATTTTTAGGAGATACACAAATGTGAATAATATGTGAGTATAAATTAATTTGACATTTACCAAAACATTACAATGTTAGCTATACAAGTGTTAAAATATTTGATCCAGGTGGTAGATGTTAATTTTTGAAAAATATAGAAGAAAGAATCATCGAATTTGGACTTAATTGCAGAATCTATACATGTTTGAGTATTTATATTGGAATCTAAATAAAAAAGAAGCAAGGGAAAAGAAAACTGAAGAACAGGCTCGGGCAATTATCTCAGGCGGTTGTAAAGTTATACCGTGTGAGATAATCTTTTTCTCAGGCGGGTTTTTAGTACTAACTGCCTGAGAAGCAGTTAAGATTCGCCTGAAAAAAAACCGGAACTTTATTAATTTTTATCACAGGAGGTTGTTTCGTTAAAAGCCTCTTGTGAAAAGCCCTCCACCACTTGAAATTTGTAGTAGATTTGAATGATTAAAGGTTGAAAGATGTAGTTTAGTCTCCTCTTGAGCTCACCAATGAATTTTACAGAACAAGTAGATTTGAAGGATTAAACATTGAAGATGAATACAAGCACATCACGTGTTCGATGAAATGTTTCAATGAACAAGCCTAACTTCAAAAATCCATTATGGCCACTAGGAAGCCTAGAAAATTATGAAACAAATTTTCTTGGGACCCTTATGAACAGCCTTAAATGATACCAATATACACTCATATGATACATGCTTGTTATGTCTCTGTAAATTCATTTTATATAGGACCTTTAGGTCATATATGTGGCCAAATTTTGTAAATCTTACAAAAAATCTGTTATTGAAGCATGGACCGTCGAGCGTGGATGTATAACATGTCAATACCCGATCCTATGTACATTCATAATGTTGCAAATTTTATTGAAGCATCTAGGAGACATGCGAAGTTGCAAAAGATAGATGACATACTATGTTTATGTATCGACTGCGAAATAAGATTGCTTGGACAGATAATATAGTAATCCAATCTCATTTGGTAAAAAGGGTTTTAAAAAAAACTACACAATATGGAAAGAGCATGGTGAGTTAGATACACATGAAGTGGATAGAGATGATGAGAGAGGTTCATATGACGATAATGTTCATATCAATGATGGTAGTGACAATCAAGATGGTGATGATGATGATGAGTTCGATTGTGAGGAGATGTTGCGTCACATTGAACCATATGTATTGACTTACATGGGAGCAAGTAAAGGTTTAAGTAAGAGACATTGCAGAATGCAGCGATAGAGCTTTTATATGATGAATCAAATAGTGGTGATAAAGAGTTTACTACATTGCGTGCAGTCCTAGAACTACTAAAGTTGAAAGCCACACATGGATGGTCCGATTGTAGTTTCTCTAATCTTTTGAATCTTATGGCAGAAATTCTTCCAAATATGAATAAACTGCCTAGAAGCACTTATAAAGCGAAGAAACTTCTTTGCCCGATGGCACTAGGTGTGAAAAAATACATGTTTGTGTGAACCATTGTATTATGTATCGCAAAGAGCATGAGCTCGCAACTAGATGCCCCATCTGTGGTGTCAGTAGATATAAGAAGGACTACAGTCACCAATATGTTACCAACATGAAAAAGTCTCAGATGAATAAGAAGTTTATTATTGGTCCTGAAGGTGACGATGACGATACTTCTGGCGATGCAGACGAGAATAATAGGAGAAAAATTTCTTGCCTTGTTGATGTGGTAACTTCCGGTAATTGATCGCTTGAAGCGTTTGTTTTCAAACCCTAGGGAGGCTGCACTTATGCGTTGGCATTCCGAGCAACGCAAGAAGAATGAAAACCATATTCGACACCTTTGTGATGCAACGTAGTGGAAAAATTTTGATATTCAGTATCCAGATTTTGCAAGGGAAATCAGAAATGTAAGGTTTGCCTTGGGTACAGACGGAATGAATCCGTTTGGTGAAAAAAGGAGCATACACTGCACATGGCCCGTGATCTTATGATGTACAACCTTCCGACGTGGTTGTCTCACAAAAGGAAATATATCTTGTTATCTGTTCTTATCCAAGTCTGAAAGAACCTTACAACGAAATTGATGTGTTCTTGGAACATTTAATGGAAGATATGGCAAAATTATGGAATGAAGGGGTACGTACATGGGATGAGTACAAGCGGGAGTATTTCACGCTAAGAGCGATGATATTCGTTACCGTGCATGATTATCCCACACTGTTTACATTATCAGGACAAATGAAAGGGAAGAAAGGTTGTGTAAGGTGCGTGGATAGAACTGGTTTTCTATACCTCACTTCATCCAGAATGATGGTGTACATGAGACACTGACGGTTCTTGACTGATACACACAAGTATAGGAAGATGAAAGAACAATTTGATAACAAAATCGAAAAACATACTGCACCAAAACCTTACAGTGGAAAACTTGTGTTTGAAATGGTCAAGAACATTCATATTGCTTTCGGTAAGGGAAAAAATGTAAAGGAATCAAGAGAAAGAAAAGTACATCATCGAGTGATACAACTGACATGACTTTCAAGAAACAATCAATTTTTTTCATGTATCTTCCGAATTAGAAGAATCTAGAATTTTGTCATAGTATTGATTTGATGCACGTTACAAAGAATGTATTTGACAGCATCATTGGGACCTTTATAGACATGTCGAGGAAAATAAAAGACGGATTAAATTCATGTATGGACCTAGTAAATCTTGATTCAAGACCAGAGCTTCATCCAGTAGAAAAGGCGAACGGGAAGCATTAGCTTCCCCATGCTAGCTACAACTTGACACTAGAAGAGAAAAAACAATTTGTGAATGCTTGCGTGGGATCAAAGTACCCACGTGTTTCTCATCCAATATCCGCAAACTAGTCTCGACGAAAAACTTGTCTTTATTCAGCTATAATTCTAATGACTGTCACATGATGATGACAATGTTCCTTGCCATTGCAATAAGAGTCATCAAACCTAAGCATATAAAAGTTGTCATCACACGTTTGTGTTACTTCTTAAATGCAGTATCGCAAAAGGTGATAGCACGTGAAGATTTGGACTATCTGAAAACATACATTGTCGAGACTATGTGCAAGCTTGAGATGTGTTTCCCACCATCCTTTTTAGATACGCAAGTACACCTAATCATACATCTTGTTGATCAGATAAAAGCATTGGGGCCACTATATTTACATCATATGTTTTCGTTGGAGAGATATTTAGGAGTATTAAAAGGTATGTGCGGAACCGTGCTCACCCAGAGGGTTCAATTATGGAAGGATACACCACTGAAGATCTGATTGATGGTTGTGCTGATTACATCAAAGATGGAAAATCGATAGGTATCCAGTACATGAGGGTAGACTACGTGGGAGAGGCAAAGTGAGTAAGAAAACTTTTATCGTTCAAGATTACAAGAATGTACGCCGTGCACATTTTGGTGTACTACAACAGCTCGCAATAGCTGAGTCGTACATCGAGAAACACCAAATTGAGCTTCGTAGAAAAAACCAAGACAGTAGAGAGGACTGGATCATGAAAGAGCACAGAAGATGTTTCACTGAATGGTTAATGGACAAAAATATACCATACACAAACTCTATAGAAGAGGCAACAATGAAGAAGTTAGCTTCTGGCCCATCTACTTTGGTGACATCATGGCAAGCATATGACATCAATGGATACACATTTTACACTAAAGAAAAAGACGGTAAGAGTGTTGCACAAAATAGTGGTGTTCATATTGAGGCTTATGATTCAAAAGGGCAGAAGACCACATACTCCGGGTTCATAGAGGAAATATGGGAACTCTATTATGGCGAAGGAATGGTAATGCCCGTATTTAAGTGCCAATTTGTCAAACATCCTGATGGTGCGGAAGTGGACAACTACGGGCTGACACTGGTAGACTTGAATAAAGTGGGTTATAAAGATGACATGTGGATTTTCGCAGATAGTGTTGCACAAGTTTTTTATGTGCAAGATACAAAAACTGAGAAGATGCACGTAGTTGTTTCTGGAAAGCAAAATATTGTTGGGGTTGACAATGTGGGAGATAATGAACAGGAATATAATTAGTATGAAGAGATGTACCTTTTCACCGAACCAGAAAACATCAATCGCGTAGAGAGAAGCATTAAAAAGGATTTGAAATCCTATATGCGAGAAGATGTCAATGCTGGAAAAAATGTATGATATATACTGTATATATTTGTATCCTCTGAAATCAACTTAAAACAATGTTCTATTTCAGCTTTAGATAGCAAATTTCTAACATTATTAAATTCAGCTTTTGTAGAGAAGACTAATTTGGACAAGTGATCCTTTTGGGCTTGTTGACTATCATATTTATCACATTCACCTGTTCCATAAGTTATCAAATTGTATGTGTATGTAAATTTCTTCTGACCTATCATGATCATGCTTGCCTTCCAACAGCTTGGTTTCAAATAACATCTAGAAGCACAACTCTTGAAGCTCCTGTCAAGCTAATCCCTTCACAGCAAGCTCTTGTAGATGCAAGTAACACCCAAGACTCATCATTTGGATTGTTAAAAGCTGTAATTGAAGTCTGACGATACTTCTCATCCATTTGAGGGCTTGTTTGGATAGGAGTGGATCCACTCTAATATAAGTGGTTTGAGGTGGATTGAGGAGAAAATTAGTTCATTCTTCACTCTAATCCACTTCAATCTAATTAGATTGAGTACACCCAAACAAGCCCTGAAAGATTTATTTCTCTTTTCTCAATTTTAAAAACTTACAAAGATGCTACTTTGTCAGTTCTAATGGCTGAATATATTGACTACAAATTAGTACCATCTCTCTCAGTGCTTCACACAAGCGACGAAGCGAACAACTTCAATCACAAATCTTGTTTTTACCCTTTTCATAGGAATTTGACCTTAATCTTTCAAGTATAGATTTATCAATAAGTGAAGCTTCCTCATCCTACATGTTAATGGCCGTTACAAGTGAAGGGTGTGTCGAAGCTAACGAAATCTCAACGGGACTGAAGACAAAGAGATGCTGCATATGAGTGACAATGTCTAGGTTAGACAACATGAAGCTATGATGGCAGCATTCAACGACATGAAAAGTGATGCCAAGGTTATGCTTGCATCAACCAAGGCATGTTATGGCCTCACAACATGCCTTGGTTGATGCAAGCATAATCTTAACATCACTTTTCATGTTGTTGAAGGTTGTCATCATAGTTTCACGCTGTCTAACTTGAACATTGTCACTCATATGCTGGATCTCTTTATCTTCAGTCCGATTCAGATATCGTTAGCTTTAGCACATCATTCACTTATAACTGTCATCAACATGTGCGGAAAGGAAGCTTCACTTATTGATAAATCTATGCTTGAAAGATTAAGGTTAAAACCCTATAAAAGTGTAAAAACAAGATTTGTTATTGAAGTTGTTCGCTTCCTCGCTTGTGTGAAGCACTAAGAGAGTAGGTACTGATTTTTAGTCTATATATTTGGGCATTAAAACTGAGAGAGGAGCATCTTCCTAAGTTTTCAAATGGACAGGAGGGAAAGAAATCCTTCAAATGGATGGGAAAATCCTTCCAAGGATCGTCAAGCTTCAAATTGATGCTTTCAACAATCCAAATAATGAGCCACGGGTGTTACTTGCATCTACAAAAGCTTGTTGTACAGGGATTAGCTTGACAGGAGATCAACAGCATCACATGCGGTTCTTAACTAACAAGCAACCTATGAAACAATGACTTTCCGCGGGCGGTTCTTCAATAAAAACCGCTTGTGATGATTGAACCAGTACATACGGTTCTTAAACAATGACCGCCTGTGAAAATCATATATTTACCCAGGCGTTCGTTAATTAAGAACCGCCTGTGAAGTTTGCCACACATCACAGGCGGTTCTTAATTAATAACCGCTTGAGAAAATAATGTATTTACCCATGCGGTTGTTTCTTAAAATCCGTCTGTGGTGCTCTGTCATCACAGGCAGTTATTGTATCATTCGTCATCATAGTCGCATTTTTTACGAACCGCCTGTGTTTGAAAAATCGAGGCATCTGTAGTGTAGGATTTTTGTCTCTAGCTGCCAGCCGCATCATCTTGGTTCCAGAGCTAGGATTTGCACCCCATCCACGCACAGCCCTCCCACCCTTCCCATGATCGTCCGACAGCAAGTCTATAATTGTTCTTTTTACACGCCATGGCCAAGACAGGTCAGAATAAGATGGACGTTGAAGCAACACTCATGGCCATCCTGACGAAGATGATAGCCACGGGATCATCAACATGCTGGAATCAAATGCAGCTGCCATGTCAAACCTAGAGGCCAAGATCACAACAATCTAGGGTGAACAGACACGCCAACTATTGCCATAATCACTGTTGGATATGTGTCGAATATTGTGTACGAGTTGGTTACGGTTAGCACTTTGAGTTGTATTAGCGGTGGGGTGTGGAGTTTGTGTTGGACTCAGTACCGACCTCCTTATAAATATGAGGGGAGCGCTGCTGTTGTAACCACGACAAAGACAACATATTGGGAAATAGCGCTCGTAGTCATGTGCCGAGGATGTAGACTTCGGTTGAACCTCTTTAACAAATATCGTGTCTCGTGTGTCGTCTGTGATCTTGCAATGATGCCTCGAGAGATCTGTCATCGCTTCCGCGCGTCCATTTCTAACAAATGGTAATCAGAGTCAAAGTTGGATCGGATCTAGAGGTGATGCTGAAGATCGTGAGCAAACATGATGGTATGCTTCGCACCGCGCAAAGCTCACACGATGTGTCCGGGACGGACATGGCGCAAGGTGGAGCATGGCGGCGATCGATGACTCGATCGGTGGAGTTGGACACTTCGAGCGTGGTGGCTTGGACTGTCCAATGAGCTGCATCAACAAAGTTTTGTCCAGACGTTGAGAACAGATTGATGGCGGCTACAGGTTGCTATTTGATAGGGGCCAATCAGTCATGATGGTCAAGTTCGACGATTCGGCTGGAAGACGTCGCAGACAAGGATGACGGCTTCGACTTGCGATCTAACTGACGTACGCGTACCGTCAATTTGATTAGAGGGGCTGTTATATGCTCAAGATAGAAATGTTACAACCATGGTGTTAATCATGGTGGACTCATTTTTTTGAGGTGACTTGTCATTGCCTGATGACGATGAGATATGATTTTTCCTCTGTACTCCGGCGGGCAGCACGCGCACAGAATTCAGCAGGATACCGAGTACCATGCTTTGTACTCGTGCGGCCCGTTCGTGCAGGGGAGTCAGAGGATCAGTATCTTCTTGTATAGCAGGTGGATTCTCGTATGGCAGGTGGACTAGGTGCGTACTCGAGTTGGGATAGAAGTGCTCTGGTTGGACTCATGTGCGAATGGGAATTTGACTCCAAGGACATGTTCTGCATGCAGCGGAGTTGCTTTTGAGATCAATTACATGTGGTGCATGCATGGTTCTCTGGATAGTGGGAGACAAGATATGGTCAACCTATACTTATTTGGAGGATTTGTACGGTGAGCAGGTTGGTTGGATTTTGTTGAGTCTAGTTCACGTGCTAGAGTTTTATACAGTTACGGAAAAGGTTGGTTGGATTTTGTTGAGTCTAGTTCACGTGCTAGAGTTTGTTACGGTTACGGAAAAAAATAAAGGTAACATCAGGAGAGTATGTTCCGATAGACATTCGATACGCCGAATTTTCTCCATAAAAGCATATCATCGTCCACAGAATTGCAGAGGAGAAAAACAATTAGCAGTTCTTATTCGACGGAAGCTTGCAGCAGTTTGAAAACGAATGGCGGGCGACAATCAAACGGGTCGACTTCGTCATGTGCGATCGATGTGATAGTCAACAAGGCTTGAGAGCGGCGGTCTGTGCACATCGATGTACATTGGAAGTGCACATATTTGCGGCGACGCGTTCAGGCAGAACGCGGGAGTACGCGACGACGTGCATGTGTGCAGGAGGCACACAGCTTCGACGTGTGACACGTGCGAAGATTATTTTGGTGATACATGGCAATAGGACGGATGGCACCAACGGGTACCAGATTTGATATGGTGAAGTTTGATGGCAGCAACAACTTCAGCTTTTGGCAAATACGGGTGAAAGATTTGTTGGCTCAACAAAGTCTTTTGTCCGTTCTGAAGGCGAAAAAGCTGGTCAAGATGGAGGATGACGAGTGAGAGGAGAAGCAGATGCAAGTAGCTGCAACCATACAGTTGTGTCTGTCCGACAAACTCATGTACCATGTCATCGGATTGACTACACCAAAGGAAATCTCAGAGAATCTGGAAAATCAGTTTATATCGAAGACTTCAACGACCATGTTCTATTTGAAGCAAAATTTATATGGGCTAAAGCTGCAGGAAGAGTCTGATCTTACAGAGCACATAAATGTTTTCAATCAAATGATCATAGATCTAGGACAGCTAGATGTAAAAATTGATGATGAAGATCAAACAATAATTCTTTTGTGCTCGTTGCCACCATCTTATGAGCAAACAGTCACAACTTTGATATTTGGCAAGGATTCCATCAAAATTGAGGATGTTAGTGCAGCGTTACTAGATCAAGAGCAAAGGAGGAAGAACAATGCAGTGGACGAACCTCAAGCTGAAGGTTTGCTGGTCAAGGATGAGAATGCGAAGGAGAAGGTGGAGCCTAAGAGCAAGAAGAACAAAAAATATAGTGCTATTTATGCAAGGAGTGGGGACATATTAAAAGGGATTGTCCAGGAAAAGTGAAGGGTTCAAGTGCTAATATGGTAATTCCTAAGAGTGACTCAGATAGCGAAGGTGATGTTCTCTCCATGGGTATCGAAGTACAGGCGACTGAAGCATGGATGTTAGATTCGACAAGCTCTTTTCATTCGACGCACAAAAGGGAGTGGTTCTCTTTGTACAAGTAAGGTGATTTTGACAAAGCTTATTTAGGAGATGATAGGGGAGAACCAGTTATTGGAATAGGCGAGATCAATATCAAGACACAAGACGGAGGTGAGCACGTGCTTGGAGGTGTTAAGCATGTACTGAAGCTGCAAATGAATCTAATTTTGCATGGGGCTCTATGTTGTGATGGTCTGTTATTCCGAGCTGAGCCGGATGGAAAGACAATGAAAGTCATGAACGGAGATGGGGCTATGATGATAGGAGAGAGAGACATCAATTTTGTACAAGTTACAAGAGTGTTCTGTTGCAGGTGGAGCCATAGAAGATGGAGTTGCGGAGATACTGGTGTTTTCTTCGGACGGCGAGTCTAAGACGTTGAACTTGTCGGGTGGATCTCCGTGAGCTACGAAGTCAACAACTCAAGTCCAGATACAAGGGGGTTCGTGCATGACAACTTCAAGGTGGTGCAATATTCACCAAGGTAGAGTTTGTTGGATATGTGTCGAATAGTGTGTACGAGTTAGTTACGGTTAGGACTTTGAGTTGTATTAGCAGTGGGGTGTATAGTTTGTGTTGGACTCTGTACCAGCCTCCTTATAATATGATGAGAGGACCGATGTTGTAACCACGGCAAAGACAACATATTGGGGAGGAACGCTCGTAGTCAAGCCCCGAGGATGTAGGCTTCGGCTGAACCTCATTAACAAATATTATGTCTCGTGTGTCGTCCGTGATCTTGCACCGATGCCTCGAGAGATCCATCATCGCTTCCGCGCGTCTATTTTCTAACAATCACAACTTCGGAAATGATCAGTGAAGCCACCGTGACTGCGAAAAAATGAAGCATCGGAGATACTGTTTGTTAAGTGATTGATAAGTGTTGAAACTCTACCAGAATTTTTTTTGTTCATGCTGATGGTGTGTTGCCTTATATAGTCACAAGCACGAGTCAATTTCATGGAGGTATGGTTGAGCCTCGGGGTGTTCCATCAGTGATCCAGGAGGGTGTGGTATTACAGGCAGGAGTGGGCAAAACGTATGAAGGGGTTACTCCGGTGGATGGCGCTAATATACAAATACATGAAACTCCGGTGGACCCAGTTTCTTCCGAGGAAGATATGGTCTCTGTTAATGATAAAACTGTTGCTTTCGTGGCAGATTTAGCACTTGATGGCGAGGCAGAATGCTATGCGGCTGTCTGTTCAGGTCAATCAGCAGAGGAAGTGTCCAAGGCAGATGACAAGCATGTAGACGCCGTGATAATTATACAGTGGGCTGGCTCAGTTCATGCAAGGTCACTAGCATCACAGAAGTACAGAGATTCCTCACTACAGGAAACGCGGTCATTTGCGACGGCCTCTTCTAGCCGTCGCAATTAAGCTTATTTGCGACGGTGGCCGTCGCAAATAAGATTAATTGCGACGACTTATTTGCGACGGCCAAAAACCGTCGCAAATAAGGGAAGCCATCACAAATAGCTTATTTGCGACGGCATTTGGCTTTTTTGCGACCACTACTACAAAAAGCATTTTTACAGGCGCCTCAATTTTTCAAACACAGGCGGTCCTTAAAAATATGCGACTGTGATGACGAATGATATAATAACCGCCTGTGATGAAAGAACAACACAGGCGGATTTTAAAGAACAACCGTCTGGGTAAATATATGATCTTCACAATCGGTTCTTAATTAAGAACCGCCTGTAATGCAATGAACTTCACAGACGGATTTTAAGAAACAACCGCCTGGGTAAATACATGATCTTCATAGACGATTCTTAATTAATAACCGTCTGTAATGCAATGAACTTCACAGACGGATTTTAAGAAACAACCGCCTGGGTAAATACATGATCTTCGTTGGCGGTTCTTAATTAATAACCGTCTGTAATGCAATGAACTTCACAGATGGATTTTAAGGAATAACCGTCTAGGTAAATACATGATCTTCGTTGGCGGTTCTTAATTAATAACCGTATGTAATGCAATGAACTTCATAGACGGTTCTTGATTAACAACGGCCTGAGAAGATCATGTATTTTCAGTGGCGGTCATTGTTTAATTATCATAAGCGGTTTTCATTGAAATTACAGGGATGTAGTTGCAATTATCACAACCGTATGTAGTCGTGCAGGCAAAATTGTATCAGGAAAAAACACAGATGAGCTAGCGGATACTAGTACAGTAATGCATTATAGGAAATGCTCGATCACCAGTGAGGCTAGCTTAATTGTTATAATACACCATTAGAGGCTTTACAATTGTTCAAAGATAATTTCTTTACACATTGAACAGAAATCATGCTACATTCTTTATAGATTGACGATGGAGCTCCCATCGATCAATCTAAATTGTACCGTCCTGCTTGCTCCCGAACACGTCTCTTATATTCCGCTGGATCCTAAAAATATTGACATTATTTAAATTAACAAATGTCGAAGGAGGAATGAATAACCTACATTGGTCACTAAGTCAAAGTGTCATCTAACCTTGATAAGTAGATTATAGCAATCATTTTCAACATGAGGCACATTTGGCTGATGCAGCAAACGCTGAACTTCAAGTAGTATAGTTTTGATTATAAAAGCACTACACCACCCCTATGAAATATAATTTAAGCAATATAAGAAACCAGTTCAAATAAGTTCGACAACAATTATAAGTAATAATTACATGAACAAAATAGGTCTATCTTACAGTATCTTGATCAAGAATCCCGATGCAGAGTGCTCCCAAATGATGGACATTTGGGTGGAAGAACCCAATTGGAAAGGCGCAACTTGGAGGCACCAAGGGATAGTCCTCAGAGAAGGAGATTGTCAGGGGGTAGTAACCATCTTTCCATTCAGTCTGCAAAAGAAATTTATTAATAGGAGGACGATGGTTAAACTCATATTGTGCTTGTTCTTCATGACTTACCCCTTCTTTACCGGGGACGATGCACTGCCACGTCAATAAATCTCCCGATTCAGGCTTCGCAGAGAAACCCTACGCGGAGAAATTGAAAATTCCAAAAACAAACAACACGGAAAAACAAACTACAGTTAAGTTCATCAGTCCATTATAGATACATATGTATATACAACCATGTGACCGGTGTGCCATATGTACATACATGGGGATGGTTCTTGCGCCACGCCAAGCGCTGCTCCTTCAATCGGCTACACTCCCGAGACATCATTATCTGAAAGGCCAAAGTTCCAAACTTCCAAATCATTGAGTCCAAACGCATATGTACACAAATGCAAAAGGACACAATCCATATACCAACATTGTTCTAAGTTGATTTCAGAAGAAACAAATATATACAATATATATCATCTCGCATTGCTATATACATTTTTTCCAGCATTGACATCTTCTCGCATATAGGGTTTCAAATTCTTTTTAATGCTTCTCTCTACGCGCTTGATGTTTTCTGGTTTGGTGAAAAGGTACATCTCTTCATACTGATTATATTCCTCTTCATTATCTCCCACATTGTCAACCCCAACAATATTTTGCTTTCTAGAAATAACTACGTGCAACTTCTCAGTTTCTAGATCTTGAACATAAAAAACTTGTGCAACATTATCGGCAAGAACCCACAGGTCATCTTTGTAACCCACTTTATTCAAGTCTACTAGTGTCAGCCCGTAATTGTCCACTTTCAAACCATCAGGATGTTTGACCCATTGGCACTTAAATACGGGCATTACCATTCTTTCGCCATAATCAAGTTCCCATATTTCCTCTATGAACCCAAAGTATGTGGTCTTCTGCCCTTGTGAATCATAAGCCTCAATACGAACACCACTATTTTGTGCAACACTCTTAGCGTCTTTTTCTTTAGTGTAAAATGTGTAACCATTGATGTCATATGCTTGCCATGATGTTACCAAAGCAGATGGTCCACAAGCTAACTTCTTCATTGTTGCCTCTCCAATAGTGTTTCCGTATGATATATTTTTGTTCATTAACCTTTCAGTAAAATATCTTTTGTGCTCTTTCATGATCCAGTCCTCTTTGCGGTCTTGGTTTTTATCATGAAGCTCAATTTAGTGTTCCTTGATGTACGGCTCAGCTATTGCGAGCTGTTTTAGTACACCAAAATGTGCACTGTGTACATTCTTGTAATCTTGAACAATAAAAGTTTTCTTACCCACTTTGCCTCTCCCACGTAGTCTACCCTCATGTACCGGTATAGGCACACCTATCGATTTTCCATCTTTGATGTAATCAGCGCAACCCTCAATCACTTCTTCAGTGGTGTATCCTTCCATAATTGAACCCTCTGGGTGAGCACGGTTCCGCACATAACCTTTTAATACTCCTAAATATCTCTCCAACGAAAACATATGATGTAAATATAGTGGCCCCAATGCTTTTATCTGATCAACAAGATGTATGATTAGGTGTACTTGCATATCAAAAAAGGATGGTGGGAAACACATCTCAAGCTTGCACATTGTCTCGACGATGTATGTTTCTAGATAGTCTAAATCTTCACGTGCTATTACCTTTTGCAATACTGCATTGAAGAAGTAACACAAACGTGTGATGACAACTTTTATATGCTCAGGTTTGATTACTCTTATTGCAATGGCAAGGAAAACTATCATCATCATGTGACAGTCGTGAGAATTATAACCGAATAAAGACAAGTCTTTCATCGAGACTAGTTTGCGGATATTGGATGAGAAACTTGTGGGCACTTTGATCCCACACAAGCATTCGCAAATTGCTTTTTTCTCTTCTAGCGTCAAGTTGTAGCTGGCTGGGGGAAGGTAATGCTTCCCGTTCGCCTTTTCTACTGGATGAAGCTCTGGTCTCAAATCAAGATTTACTAGGTCCATACGTAAATTTAATCCGTCCTTTGTTTTCCTCAGCATGTCCAGCAAGGTCCCAATGATGCTATCAAATACATTCTTTGTAACGTTCATCAAATCAATACTATGGCAAAATTCCAGATTCTTCAAATACGGAAGATACTTGGAAAAAATTGATTGTTTCTTGAAAGCCATGTCAGTTGTATCATCCGAAGATGTACTTTTCTTTCTCTTAATTCCTTTACTCTTTTTTCCCTTACCGAAAGCAATATGAATGTTCTTGACCATTTCAAACACATGTTTTCCACTGTAAGGTTTCGGTGCAGTATCTTTTTCGATTTTGTTATCAAATTGTTCTTTCATCTTCCTATACTTGTGTGTATCTGTCAAGAACCGTCGATGTCTCATGTACACCGTCTTTCTGGATGAAGTGAGGTATAGAAATCCAGTTCTATCCACACAACTAACTCAACCTTTCTTCCCTTTCATTTGTCCCGATAATGTAAACAGTCTGGGATAATCATGCACGGTAACGAATATCATTGCTCTTAGCGTGAAATACTCCCGCTTGTACTCATCCCATGTACGTACCCCTTCATTCCACAATTTCGCCATATCTTCCATTAAAGGTTCCAAGAACACATCAATTTCGATGCCGGGTTGTTTCGGACCTTGGATAAGAACAGATAATAAGATATATTTCCTTTTGTGACACAACCACGTCGGTAGGTTGTACATAGTTAAGACCACGGGCCATGTGCTGTGTATGCTCCTTTTTTCACCAAACGGATTCATTCCATCTGTACCCAAGGCAAACCTCACATTTGATTTCCTTCGCAAATTCTGGATACTGAATATCAAAATTTTTCCACTGCGTTGCATCACCAGGGTGTCGAATATGTTTTTCATTCTTCTCGCGTTGCTCGGAATGCCAACGCATAAGTTTAGCCTCCCTAGGGTTTGAGAACAAACGCTTCAAGCGATCAATTATCAGAAGGTACCACATCACCAATGCAGGAATTTTTCTCTTATTCTCCCCGTCCACGTCGCCAGAAGTATCGTCATCGTCACCTTCAGGACCAATAATAAACTTCTTATTCTTCAGAGTCTTTTTCATGTTGGTAACACAGTGGTGATTGTAGTCCTTCTTGTATCTACTCACACCACAAATGGGGCATCTAGTTGCGAGCTCATGCTCTTTGCGATACAGAATACAATGGTTCACACAAGCGTGTATTTTTGTCACACCTAGTGCCATCGGGCAAAGAAGTTTCTTTGCTTTATAAGTGCTTCTGGGCAGTTTATTTGGATTTGGAAGAATTTCTGCCAGAAGATTCAAAAGATTAGAGAAACTACAATTGGACCATCTGTGCGTAGCTTTCAACTTTAGTAGTTCTAAGACTGCACGCAATGTAGTAAACTCTTTATCACAACCGTTTGATTCATCATATAAAATCTCTGTCGCCGCATTCTGCAATGTCTCCATTTTACTTAAACCTTTGCTTGCTCCCATAGAAGTTAGTACATATGGTTCAATGTGACGCAACATCACCTCACAATCGAACTCATCATCATCATCACCAGCTTGATTGTCACTACCATCATTGATATGAACATTATCATCATCTAAGCCTCTCTCATCATCTTTATCCACATCATGTGTATCTAACTCACCATGCTCTATCCATATTGTGTAGTTATTTTTGAAACCTCCTTTCACCAAATGAGATTGGATTACTATAGTATCCGTCCAAGCAATCTTATTTTTGCAGTCGTTACATGGACATAATATGTCATCTATCTTTTGCAACTTCGCATGTCTCTTGGATGCTTCAATAAAATTTGCAACATTACGAATGTACATAGGATCGGGTCTTGGCATGTTATACATCCACGCTCGACGGTCCATGCTTCAATAATAGATTTTTTGTCAGATTTACAAAATTTGGCCACAAATATTCTCTAAAGGTCTTCTATAAAATGAATTTACAGAGACATAACAAGTATGATTAGGGCGACTAATGTAGGAGACGGGCAACATCTTGAGGCAGACGGAGTCAAAGGGGGAAACAGGCCCAACAGCATGGGCTAGGTCTGGGTGGGATCTGGTCCGTTATATCGGGAAACAGGCCTAGATGCATCTTATATATATTACAATAGCATCTGTTAATTAAACATCATATTCATGTCACATAATAGGTACAAAAAGGAAACAATCCATATAGTCCATACATCAATATACCAGAACACAATCCATACAGTCCTTACACATGCAAAAGGACAGAATCCATATACCAGAACACACAAAACTAACAGCTTATCAGCTAATGAAAATATACAAAAAAAAGTAAGGAAACTACATTTACCTTGCAGAGGCGTCAGCACGGTGGGGAGGCGTCAGCACGGTGGGCCGGCTGGGTGGAGAAGTGGCGGTGCGGGGTTGAGCGGCGGCGCGGCAGTATGGGCTGGGTGGCGGAGCGGCGGCGCGGTGCAGGGGAAATTCAACAGCCTTGCGGCGTCGATATAAATTCTCCAGGGTTGCATTTTGACTGCGGTGAGGGGTCCTTATATAGACATCGGTTTTTCACAGGCGGTTTTTAACTTTATCGCAAGCGGGTTTTACTTACCAACTGCCTGAGAAGATGTTTATTAATTAAGAAGTAAATATCTTCACAGGCTGTAACCGCCTAAGAAGATTTTTATCTCAGACGGGTATTACTTAACAACCGTCTGAGATAATGCCAACTGAACAAAATATTTTTAAAACTTGTATAGCTGACATTGTAATGTTTTGGTAAATATCAAATTAATTTCTACTCACATATTATTCACATTTGTGTATCTCATAAAAAAAAGTTCCTTCACTCAAAATTGTTGGTATGAACATATTTGTATAATTTATACATGTATGAATTTTTTAAATTTTTTTAAAAGCACTCCAACATGTCAAACTTCAAATTATCCACCAGTATTCATTGACACTTGATTGAAATATGTACAAATCACAAGAAATATGTACAGGGACACTTGATTGAAATCCTAAAACTACACTACGGCCCCGCCTCCTCCATCCTCTCCGCCAACTTCTCAAACCACGCCAAGCGGTCCTCCTCCGACTCGTCATCGTCGTCGTCGTAGTCGTCACCATGGTGGTGGTCGCCGTCGTCGTAGCCGTCGTTGGAGGATGACTCGTCGTCACCGTCGTTGGAGGACGACTCGTCGTCGCCGTCGTCGGAGGACGACTTGTCGTCATCATCGTCATCATCGTCGTCGTCGTCGTCGTCCTCCTCCTCCTCCTCCTCCTCCTCCCCCTCCTCCGACTCCTCCTCCTCCGGTGACGATGCAGCAGGAGAGTGGGTCGGCTGCTCCGGTTGAGCCGATTGCTCCGGCTGTACCGGTGGCTCCGGCTGCACCGGCGGTGGAACGTGCTGGTCGTCATTCACCCTCTCGGGGGAGCTGCAGCGTATCCGCTTGCAGGGTGGCTGACTCGGCGGTAGGTGGCAGAAGGTTGGCCATGGCTGTGGTGGTTCGTCGGCGCCGGGCTAGGAGAGGTGGAATGATGGAAGAAGAAGAAAGGAGTGCAAAATTCTGTGCTTGTACATAACCGACGACGCGCCTTATATATGGTCTGTGAGGAGTAGACGAGGGAGTGGTTCGTTTCCCGCGCATTTAACTCTTTGCAGACCTCGTGCGGCGCACAATTAAACCACCGTGGAAGACGATCTTCAGAGATCCTTCCGTCGCACATGTCCCTGCACCACGACTTCTCAACTTCTCCGCAAACCTCGTGCAGTGCGTCAGTTAATTAACACTTCTCAGGCCGTTAATTAACCTATTGTAGTTTCAAAAATGTTTATCTCAGGCGGGTATTACTTACAAACCGCCTGAGAAAAAAAGAAGTAAAAATCTTCACAAACGGTTGGTACTCACCAACCGTCAAAGAATATATTTATCTCTCACGGGTATTACTTAACAACCGCCTGAGATAATTCCCGATACGGTTCTTCAGTTTCCTTATCCCTTGCTTATTTTTTATTTAGATTCCAATATAAATACTCAAACATGTTTACATTCTGCAAATTGAGTTCAAATTCGATGATTCTTTCTTCTATATTTGTATAAAATTAACATCTACCAACTGAACAAAATATTTTGTTCATTGCGCATTGAACTCTTTGCAGACCTCGTGCGGCGCACAATTAAACCACTGTGGAAGACGATCTTCAGAGCCCCTTCCGTCGCACGCGTCCCTGCACCACGGCTTCTTAACTTCTCCGCAGACCTCGTGCGGCGCGTCAGTTTTTTAACATCTTCTCAGGCCGTTAATTAACATCTAGTAGTTTCAAAAATGTTTATCTTAGGGAGTTATTACTTAACAACCGCCTAAGATAATGCCCGATACTGTTCTTCAGTTTCCTTATCCCTTGCTTCTTTTTTATTTAGATTCCAATATAAATACTCAAACATGTTTACATTCTGCAAATTGTGTTCAAATTCGATGATTCTTTCTTCTACATTTGTATAAAATTAACATCTACCAACTGAACAAAATATTTTGTTCATTGCGCATTGAACTCTTTGCAGACCTCGTGCGGCGCACAATTAAACCACTGTGGAAGACGATCTTCAAAGATCCTTCCGTCGCACGCGTCCCTGCACCACGGCTTCTTAACTTCTCCGCGGACCTCGTGCGGCGCGTCAGTTAATTAACATCTTCTCAGGCGGTTGGTACTTACCAACCGCCTGAGAATATATTTATCTCGGTGACGGGTGTTACTTACCAACCGCCTGAGATAAGCCCATGGAGTTCCCCTTGCCGCACGATATTGCGGTCCTGATCGCGGGGTGGGTCGCCGCAACCTCCACCAAGCCCATGGACAACCTCTCCAGTCTGCGCGCCACCTACAAGGCCATGCACGCGGCGTGTCGTGATCCCACCGTGGGCAGGCGCGTGGCGCTGGAGCGGGAGAGCAGCTGGGAGTGGTTCCAACGGCACGGGAACGGGAGCTACGATGCCCTCGTGGAGCGCCTGGCCAACGTGGGAAACCCTCATGCGTGCTACATCACCGGGTTCGACCTCGTCTTCAACTACGGCCGCGCATAGGCGCAGCGGGGCACCCAGTTCCTTGCCCGAGCGGCCGCGAACGGCCACAAGGTGGCGGCCTACGTCCTCACCATGCTCCGCTACGACGCCGACCGCGGGGACTGCGACGCCCTGGAGTATATCCGGCAGGTCGAAGGCGAGGCCCACGTCGGCGACAACACGGTCAGGTCCGTCACGATGAAGAGGACCAACAAGGAGTGTTGCCGGTGTCAGAATCAAGCCATGCAGAGGCTCGACATTTTCGTGAGCTGGAGGTTACTGCGTAGGCCTCCTCCCGGACCGCCGCCGGTGGCGCTGCCCGACATTGACGATGGCGTTTGCCGCTGCCCAACAAGGGGGAACCAGGGGCCTGCCCGCTGCGGCAGGCGAGGGTGGTCCGAGACCATCTTCTGTACTGAGAACTGTAGGATTGAGCGCGAGTATGACCTGTTCTCCCATAACGTGTTGTACTCTATGGGTTATATTAAAAATGTCCACTGAAAAAATAAATGAAAAAAGCATTATATTCATCAAGATAGAAAAATGAAAAATAGCATTTGTTGTATGTTTTTTATGTTCTGACCAATTTCAAAGGATTTATGAAGTGAAATTTAATGGTAACCTTTAATTATCAATAATATTACAAGAAAGTGGATTTTTGCCTTTTAAAGGACCACATTTAATCAAGAAGATTAATTAAGAAGAAGTAAATATCCTCAGAGACGGTTGGTACTTAACAACCGCCTGAAAATATATTTATCTCAGGCGGGTATTACTTAACAACCGTCTGAGATAATGCCTGATACTGTTCTTCAGTTTCCTTATCCCTTGCTTCTTTTTTATTTAGATTCCAATATAAATACTCAAACATGTTTAGATTCTGCAAATTGTGTCCAAATTCGATGATTCTTTCTTCTACATTTGTATAAAATTAACATCTACCACCTGAACAAAATATTTTTAAAAATTGTATAGCTGACATTGTAATGTTTTGGTAAATATCAAATTAATTTCTACTCACATATTATTCACATTTGTGTATCTCATAAAAAAAAGTTCCTTCACTCAAAATTGTTGGTATGAACATATTTGTATAATTTATACATGTATGAATTTTTTTAATTTTTTTAAAAGCATTCCAACATGTCAAACTTCAAATTATCCACCATTCTAACTAAATGCTCATATTCATATGAGGCATTCATCAAATTATGAACACACATTGATTCAAAAAAATTTAAAAAAATATGAAAAAATTCGTAGAGGTTGGTATGATGAGTAAAAATGTTCACTGAAAAAATAAATGAAAAAACATTATATTCATCAAGATAGAAAAATGAAAAATAGCATTTGTTGTATGTTTTTTATGTTCTGACCAATTTCAAAGGATTTATGAAGTGAAATTTAATGGTAACCTTTACTTATCAATAATATTACAAGAAAGTGGATTTTTGCCTTTTAAAGGACCACATTTAATCAAGAATATTAATTAAGAAGAAGTAAATATCTTCACAGGCGGTTGATACTTAACAACCGCCTGAAAATATATTTATCTCAGGAGGGTATTACTTAACAACCGCCTGAGATAATGCCCGATACTGTTCTTCAGTTTCCTTATCCCTTGCTTCTTTTTTATTTAGATTCCAATATAAATACTCAAACATGTTTAGATTCTGCAAATTGTGTCCAAATTCGATGATTCTTTCTTCTACATTCGTATAAAATTAACATCTACCACCTGAACAAAATATTTTTAAAACTTGTATAGCTGACATTGTAATGTTTTGGTAAATATCAAATTAATTTCTACTCACATATTATTCACATTTGTGTATCTCATAAAAAAGTTCCTTCACTCAAAATTATTGGTATGAACATATTTGTATAATTTATACATGTATGAATTTTTTTAATTTTTTTAAAAGCATTCCAACATGTCAAACTTCAAATTATCCACCATTCTAACTAAATGCTCATATTCATATGAGGCATTCATCAAATTATGAACACACATTGATTCAAAAAAATTTAAAAAAAATATGAAAAAATTCGTAGAGGTTGGTATGATGAGTAAAAATGTCCACTGAAAAAATAAATGAAAAAAGCATTATATTCATCAATATAGAAAAATGAAAAATAGCATTTGTTGTATGTTTTTCATGTTCTGACCAATTTCAAAGGATATATGATGTGAAATTTAATGGTAACCTTTACTTATCAATAATATTACAAGAAAGTGGATTTTTGCCTTTTAAAAGACCACATTTAATCAAGAATATTAATTAAGAAGAAGTAAATATCTTCACAGGCGGTTGGTACTTAACAACCACCTGAAAATATGTTTATCTCAAGTGGGTATTACTTAACAACCGCCTGAGATAATGCCTGATACTGTTCTTCAATTTCCTTATCCCTTGCTTCTTTTTTATTTAGTTTCCAATATAAATACTCAAATATGTTTAGATTCTGCAAATTGTGTCCAAATTCGATGATTCTCTCTTCTACATTTGTATAAAATTAACATCTACCACCTGAACAAAATATTTTTAAAACTTGTATAGCTGACATTGTAATGTTTTGGTAAATATCAAATTAATTTCTACTCACATATTATTCACATTTGTGTATCTCATAAAAAAAAGTTCCTTCACTCAAAATTGTTGGTATGAACATATTTGTATAATTTATACATGTATGATTTTTTTAAGTTTTTTAAAAGCATTCCAACATGTCAAATTTCAAATTATCCACCATTCTAACTAAATGCTCATATTCATATGAGGCATTCATCAAATTATGAACACACATTGATTCAAAAAAAATTAAAAAAATATGAAAAAATTCGTAGAGGTTGGTATGATGAGTAAAAATGTCCACTGAAAAAATAAATGAAAAAAGCATTATACTCATCAAGATAGAAAAATGAAAAATAGCATTTGTTGTATGTTTTTTATGAAGTGAAATTTAATGGTAACCTTTACTTATCAATAATATTACAAGAAAGTGGATTTTTGCCTTTTTAATGGACCACATTTAATCAAGAATATTAATTAAGAAGAAGTAAATATCTTCATAGGCGGTTGGTGCTTACCAACCGCCTAAGAATATACTTACCAACCGCCTGAGATAATCTTCTTCTCAGACGTGAAATTTTAATTAACGATGAACACACTACACATTCATTCATTCACACAGTTGAAGAACACACAAGATACTCATTCATTAACAATACTCAATCACACATCTCACAAAAGAACACACAAGATGCACAATATTTACACAAGAACACACAAGAACACACAAGATACACAAGTAATATTCAATCACATAGATGAAAAAAGATAGATTTCATTCATTAACAATATTTACAAAACAGAAGCAACTAAAAACAACAAAAAGAAAAACTAATTAAATCCTACTCCTACTCCTCTTCCTCCTCCTCCTCCTCGTCCTCCGGCGGCGACTCCGGCACCGGTGCAACAGGAGACAGGGCCGGCTGCACCGACTGCACCGGCTGCACCGGCTGCACTGGCGGTGCAACCCCGAGGTTGCTAGCCGTCGCCTCCACCAGTGTTCTACAGCCCTCGGGGCCAAGAACCTGTGCCATCGTCGCTAACAGAATGTCGAGACGATCAGCCACCCCCGTGAGGGCGTAGAGGTAGTGGCCCATGGTACCCATTCAAGTATACCCTGGAAGGGTATCCAGCCCCAAGGCACTCATGGCGCGAGACGTATTGTTGTACGCCTCTCGTGCCATGAGGAGGCGCTGCTCGGTGTTGATCTTCTCGGGGGAGCTGCAACATAGTTTCTTGCAAGGTGGCTCCCTCGGAGGGCTTGGCGGCGGAAGGTCGGCCATAGTGGTGTTGGGTCGTCGGAGCGGAGGAAGATGAAGAAAACAAGAGGATTCAAAGTGAGCGATGCGCTTGTGAGCGATAGCGCGTCTTTAAGGCCGCGCGGAGTGGAAAAGAAAGGTCGGGCCTCGGGGAAAAGAAAGGTCGCGCACGGTTGGTGAGGGGTATTTATGTAGGCGTTCATCAAATTAAGAAGAAGTAAATATCTTCACAGGCCCATGTTTAACTCAGGCGGGTGTTACTAACCAACCGTTTGAGATAATTGTATCTTCTCAGGCAGTTGGTAAGTAAAATCCGACTGAGGTAACAATCTTCTTAGACAGTCGGTACTTAAAATCCGCCTGAGGAAATGTGAGTCTATATATAACCCTCAGCAGCATTGGAAAAACCTAACCCAGGCGAAACACTTAGACGCCATTAGGCTGCCAAAATTTCGTTTGCCGCCAAGTGTTCGCCCTCGTCACTTCCAGGTACGCCGCCGAGCTTCGTCGTTGCTGAGCTTCGCCGTCGCCGTTGAGCTTCGCCCCCCTCACTTCCAGGTACGCCGAGCGAAGCCATTTCCATCGCCGCCGAGCTTCAAGGTAAACCCTAAACCCTTCGACCTTCCATCCTCCTTCGCCGTGCCGCCTCCCTCCCCGCCCTCGCTGCCGCCTTGCATATCCTTGGTTAGAGTTCGGGAATTCGAAAATGGTAGGCATCCTTGGTTAGGGTTCGGTGGAATTCGAAAAATTGTCAAGTTCGGTGGCATCTTTGGTTAGGGTTCGGTGGGGCATGATTTATGTGGATGGTTATATCACGATAAATTGGTAGTTGGTTTTGTGTGTCTAAAACTGTGAAATCAGTAGCATTTCATCCTCTGGTAGTTTGCAGAGATAAAACTGTCAAGTTCGAATGAATAGGAGTTACTCCCTTCGTCGTGGATGGTTATATCACGATAAATTGGTAGTTGGTTCTGTGTGTCTGAAACTATTCTTACACATTAGTGGTAAACATGATTCTAGACTCTAGTAACAACAGTATATTCCCTATTTCTGTCATCAGCCTTGCATATGCCACATAATTCTCTATTAGGGGCAAGATTTAGCTATATTTGGTTAAGGTGACCAAATTTGGCTAATTTTGGCTAAGTTACATTAGATATAGTTATACTTCACTAATTTTGACTAAGTTATGCTATATTTAGCTATATTTGGCTACTTTTGCTTAGAGTTAGCTATGCTAGACTAAGTTTGGCTAAGTTTGCTTTTATTTCTCTAAGTTTCATTTGAGCAATTGTAGCTAATCTGTGCTACCAAAGATGTCTGCACTTATGGCTCCATCAGCTTCATTTGAGCAATTGTACCTAATATGAGCTACCAAAGTTATGCTATATTTAGCTCTAAAGCCAAACAAGTTGCTGGCCAACTCATTTGTGATGCCAGGAGCATCCTCACGCCCATATCTAGGTACCACTAGGTGTGGCGATGGAGTCTGAGCATATGATGCCGATCTCTATGATACAAGAATTTAGTTAGACCTATATAACTTCAAAAATGTGTTTTGGCTAAATTTACTTAATTGAGCCAAAATTGAGAATTTTTTTTTAAAAATATGACCAAATTTAGTTATGCCATTTATTAGATTTTTTGTCTTATTAGATATAGCATGGAAAGCCCTAAGAAGACTGGTCCTGATAGTAACAACAAACAAGACAATATGGAGTTTACTGACTCCAGCAGTTCAGGCTCCTATCACAGTCCTTCGGATCCTTTTCCGAATATAAAAATTAAAAAGACTTCAGTGGATCTAGACCCGGAATATGATCCTGTCGACGAGGTATGGATCACGAATCTTAACTTCAACAGTTCAAGTTAATGTTGGTTGTCAAGTATATGAAGTCTTATAATTTTTTTCTACCTAGATTAATCTCGAAGACAATGAGGTGACATCGGCTCCTAAAACCGCAGAAGGTTCTCCAATGGATGAATCCTCAGCTTCACTCAAGCGGAAACGAGGGCAACGAGGTCCCAATAAGGGTCCATTGGACCGCATCATGTACATAACAAGGGTCGGTCCAGGTGGGCTTCCCCAAGAACCACTGGATTCAGTTACCAAGTACCGTAATGCATGCGGTTTTCTTGTTAGAGAGGTTGTGCCGATCACAACCGAGAATTGGAGGAAATTACCCGAGCAGACCAAGAATGAGTTGTGGGAAAAGATAAAGAAACAATTCAAGTTCCCGAAAGGCACAGAAGAAGCTGTAAAGAAAGCAACATTGGTCTCTTGCGGCAAGAAGTTTCGATGCTGGAAGAGTGAAATGAATGCTTATGTTAAGGCCGATAAGGTCCCTAGCCCGAGGAAGATGGGAAAAATCACACAAGCTCAGTGGCAAGAGTTTGTTCGTCAAAAGAGCACACCTGATGCTAAAGCTCTAAGTGCAACTAGGTCAAAGCTTGCAAAAAAGAACAAATACTATCATTCCTTGGGGTCTGCCGGATATGCCCCCAAAGTCCAGAAATGGAATAAGATAATAGACGAAATTCTTAGTAAGGGCAATCCTCACCCATTAGAAGGGTGCGATGAGCGAACTCAACGCTGGGTCTTTGCTCGGTCAGGTTTGACCAGCGAGGGCAAACTTGAAAAGCCCGACTCTCTGAATGAAGTAGAGGATAAAATGAAAGAAGTAATTGAAAAGCAATAGAAGGGTCTCTTCAAGCCGAAGAGGGAGAATGACCAACTTACCGCTATCTTAGGAAACCCTGAACACAGCGAACGGGTTCGAGCGGTCTCTTCTCAAATGTCTTGGCTAGATGGTTTCCCTAAAGATAAAGACACATATAGAAGACGTGAGAAGTTTAAGAAAACACTTGATGAAACGATTGCTCAAAAGGTCAAAGAAAATATGCAAGAAATAATGGAACAACTTAGACAACCAGGACAATTAGTGGCACCAAGTACAATGATGGTTCCGGTGCAAAAGGAGCAATTAGTATCTCCAACTGCCTACCCTAGCAGCGTTGGTTCCGTGCCAGGCTCAGGGTCAGCCCATAAGTTCCATGTCGATGTACGACAAATCTTGTCGTCTTCTTGTCCCGATAGGCAGAGCAGGGAACAAAATCAAACAGGTTGCCACTGCTATGGCAAAGTCTGATCGTGACTTCAACGGGAATCCACTTCCGTTGTATTATTCTGTGGTGCAAGTTCTTCAGATCATTGATAATGATTATGAAGATTATGAAATAGACCACGTCACACCTGAGCGGATCGCGACTCTGGGGCAGGCTGTCAACCAATTAATCCTTTGGCACCGACGCGATATCGTGTTGCACGATGAGCCAATTTCTAGCCCCGTCGCATCTCCAAATACTGCAACCCCATCTTCTAAGGCAAAAGTGCATGAAGATCCACTCCCAGTCCGGGAAGATCCACGCCCCTATGTCTGAGCAAGGATGATATCCAAGAGCAACAAGTTGGACAACAACTTCAAGCAGTACCAGAGCAAGCTGTTGCTAGTAAAGAGCAACTAGTTGAGCAACAGCTTGAAGTAGTACCAGAGCCAGCTGCTGGGAGTAAAGAGCAATCAGTTGAACAACAGGTTCAACAACAAGCCAGTGTCCAACTTCCGACGACTACTCCTCGATCATCAGTGCCTGTCAAAGTTAGCTCTTACGAAAATAAGAAACCTTCATCAGAAGTATCAAAGTATTTGGAAGCTATGAAGGAAAATATTAGAAAATTGAGTGCATCTTGTTCTTCTCATGAGCCAGCATTAGAAGATATAGAGGAGTGGGAAGAAGACGGTGTCATGTATAATCGGCGGACGACTTTAGTTAAACCAGGAGTTCCAATATACAAGCTTGAGGATGTTCTTCCTAAATTTGAGAATGGGAAGCCGTTCATGACATCCGTACAACTTAGCAAACAACCCGTCCAGCTCAGAAGAATGCATGAGTGGTACATCACTGCGAGCAAAAAATTTGGTCTTAATTGCGTCACATTTCGTATTCCAAAAGAAGCATTCTGGAGCACTGGAGTAGATAAACGAGTCATTTTATTTGAAGAGCTGCTTTCCCTTTTCCATCGGGGCATGCTAGATATCAACCTGCTGCTCGTCTGGTGCTTGTAAGTGCTCTAATATTTTGTATTTGCTTTTCTTACTACACGCATACGAATTTCATGAGATTATGACAATTCTGGACTTCTTCAAAGGATGCAATACATGGATAATGTAAAGTTGGCCCGCAAGACAGGTATCCTTGACCCTACTAGGATTGCAAAGTCGCTATTCGACATCCAGGCGAATCGAGAATCAAGCCAGTACAAACACATGAAAAAAAAAGATTTTGAAAGAGCAATTGCAAAACTTAAGAAGGATAGAAAGGCAGAAGTTGCAGCTTACATAGGACATGCGATGTTTAACTTTGTCAGAGACGGCAAGGACCTCGTTAAGGCTCTGTACCACTTCGAGTAAGTTCGACACATGACATTGAAATAGCAATTATTGGTAATTGTTAACACGTGTGTTTGTATGTTTGCAGTAATCACTACATAATGATCTTCATCAAGCCAACGCAGGGAATGGCAACAGTCTTGGACTCGGCATATTACCCACCAGATCGTTACAAAGATTTCCTTTCCATTTTGAAAAAGTACGTTTATTCAATAATTTTAATTTACGCACATTTAGAATGTGTTGACAAGTTTTATATGACATTTCTTGTATTACAGCGCTTGGCAGTTTTACGCGGAGCTTGGCGGTCAGAGACCTCCTAATACGAATGCATTGGACATTAAAACGTATTATGCATGTCCGAAGCAGCCTGCTGGGAGTGTCTTATGCGGGTATTATGTATGCGAGCATCTTCGGACCGCCGCCGTATATAGAGTCAATCGTGAGGATGTAAGTTATCCTTAATGTCGATATCTTATTTTCTTACTTTTGTGTTTCATTTTCATTGTAACTAGCATAGTTTAATGCTTATATTCTATGCTGTTCAATATTACCAGAAACATTATTTTCATATTTTGATTCCAACTTCAAAATTCAATTGCGCATAGTACAACTGCTCCAAAAATACCTACTAAATTCTTGTATACTCTCACTTTGATCTATACTTTGAGATTGTTCAAACCAACACATTCTAAACCTTATTATGTGTTATATTGCAGCACAAGAAGAATCTGAATGAAGAATGGCCGGTTTGTAGAAGTATTCCTGATGGAGGAGCCGACAGGATTGCTACTGAACTCTGTCAGTTCATTCGTCGCGAAATTTTGCACAAAAAGGGGAAGTTCTTTGATTAGAATGGTTCAGCAGCTGATGTGCCAGAACTTTGCGACTATGCCAATATAAACAGTTTTTAGTGAAAACTTGTAAACTTTGAGATGAGTTGTATCTGTAACTTGTACATATGTATATTGTTTTAGTGAAATTGACTTCTGTGATGATAATATTGTTGAATTTTGTTCTGTGATGATATTGTTGTTTTTTGTTCTATGATTATATTGAATTGACCTGGAAATTAGAAATAACAGCAGTAGTACTGCATGACTGTGAAAAACAATTATCACAGGCGGCTAGATACAAGTAAAGAAACATCTGTGATAACCTAATTTTCACAGGTGGTGTCTGTTATGGTAGAAACCGGCTGCGTTAAAGGGTCTTCACAGACGGATGATATAGGTAAACTTCGTCTGTGATAACACCATTATCATAGACGGGTTAGTTATGCTTCAATAACCGTATGTAAAGACACATTATCATTGACGGTTAGTTATGCTTCAATACCCGTCTGTGAAGACACATTATCATAGACAGTTAGTTATGCTTCAAAATCCGCCTGTGAAGACACATTATCATAGACGGTTAGTTATGCTTCAAAACCCGCCTGTGAAGACACATTATCATTGGCGGTTAGTTATGCTTCAATACCCGTCTGTGAAGACTCATTATCTTTGGCGGTTAGTTATGCTTTAATAACCATCTGTGATAAGACATTTATCACAGGCGGTTATATATGCTGCACGACCCGCCTGTGATAAAGTATTTTCACAGACGGCTATTCTACGTAAAGAACCACCTATGATAATCTGTCTTCACAGACGGCTAGCCTAAGTGAAGAACCGCCTATGATAATGTGTCTTCACACGCGGTTTCACTTCTCCGCCTATGAAATTGCGGATTATCATAGACTCTTCGTTTCAGGCAGTTTTAAAAGCCGTCTGTGATAATAGGTTTGGAGCCGCCTGTGATGAGGCTTATTGTAGCAGTGGACGGCCGTGGCCGTCGGAAATCGTCGGGATTCCTGTAGTGCCTGTATAGATTTTGCTACGTTTCATGCAAATACAGTACATGACCATATAGACCCGGTGGCAAGCGCCGACGTCTTCCATGACAATGCGCAGGCATGTGTACAGGAACAAGCAGACCCAGTGGTAAGCAATGATGTGAACGTGATGCGGACGTCATCGTGACTCCAGAGTGTCCAGAACTGGTTGACGTGTCACAGGAGGATGTGGTTTGAATTATGAAGACAGACGAGCCTATCGTGTTGAATGCGACTCACATGCTTAATCTTAGGTAAAAGTGTAATCTCACCTAAATTAAGTCAAAACACTACAAGTTTACCTGCATATAGTGAATTAAACAATTCCATGAGATCTTTCTTGATGATCTCCCGAAAATGTTGATAAAATTATATGGGGAAACCATCAAGAACAGGGGCCTTATCATGTTCCATTTTGAGAACTGCTTTCCTAACTTCCTCCATCGTGAATGATGCAGTAATATTCTGGATGCGTCATGTGGTTTGATCGACTTAGACAATGTTTTTGAAAGGGAGAAACATTCTGCGTGTCGTTGTAATCCTTCATGAGATGATCTATGAATTACACCAAAAAAGTTCTATGGTGTAATTTTAAATTAGATTTTGAGAAGGCATATGACAAGGTTGATTCGTCATTCCTTCAACAAACATTAATGTTATTGGATCAATAAGATTCACTACTACAAAAGCTTTATCTCAAGCGGCTCTAAATATATTATCACAAACAGATTTTAAAATCCTATGAAACGGAGAGCCTGTGAAAATCGGCCATTTTCACAGGCGGGGAACATACCCGTTTGTGAAAACCATTATCATAGGCGGTCATTACATTTAAGCATCCGCCTGTGAAGATTAATTGTCAAAGGTGGTTCATATTGCTAGAAGACCGGCCGCGTGTGATATAACAATTTTTGCAGGCAATTCCTTACCTTCAAGCAACCATCTGTGAAGATTGATTATCACAGGCGTTCATATCGTCAGAAGACCGCCTGTGATAAAACAGTTTTTGCAGGCGGTTTTGTACCTATGAGGATCCGCTTGTAAAGATTAATTATCATAAACGGTTCTTCAGCTACGAGGATCCGCATATGAAAATATGTTATCACAGGCGGTTCGTTTGCTATCAGGATCAGCTTGTGAAAAAATATACCCTTTGCAGTATTGTGTCATGTTATTTTTATTTTCTGGCTTAAATTCAAATACACATTCACAAACAGTATGAACACACATCACAAAATATAAGTCATCTCATATAGATACAATGCAAGTACTGTACAATACAATACATCTCAATTCATAGTTTACATGTTTCATCACTAAAAACTGTTTCAATTTTCATACTGGCTAAGCTTTGGCACATCAACAAGTACACCTGTGTTGTCGAAGAACAACCCTTTTTGGTGAAAAACGTGACGCATGAAAGTACACAATTCACTCACGATCCTGTCGACTCCTCTCCAGGCATGTCTCTAGAAATTGGCCATTCTGGGTTCACATTCTTGTGCTTCAGTGAAACACATAATAAGGTCTAGAATGTGTTGGTGACAATGAAAATATAATATAATTATTAAAATACTCTAGTGACAATGAAAATGTATCTCAAAAGTATGAAAATACAATATCGACATTAAGGATTACTTACATCCTCACATTTAACTCTATATTCGCAGGCAGTCCGAAGATGCTCACATACATAATACACACATAAGACACTACCAGGAGGCTGGTTGGGACAAGGAAAGTATGTTGATATTTTATTGCATCTTTATTAGCAGGTCACTCACCACCATGTTTTTTCCACTAAAACCGCCAAGCGCTGTCATACAAGGAATGTCATATAAGAATTGCCAACCTATATACACGTGGATATTAAAAGTATCGAATATACGTACCTTCTCAAAATGGTAAGGAAATATCTGTAAGTATTTGATGAGTAATCGCTGGGTCCAAGATCATTGCCAAACCTTGTGTTGTCTTGATTAAGATCATTATGTAGTGTTTACTGCACACGTACGAACACATGTGTTGAGTTAAAAATTATCAATAAATTGCTATTTAATGCCATGAGTCGAACTTACTCAAAGTAGTACGAAGCCTTTATGAGGTCGTTGTCATCATTGACAAAGTAAAACATGGTGTGTGCTATGTAGAGTGACACCTTTGTCTTTTTATGCTTCTTTTGGTTTGCGAGTGATTTTTCAAATTCATTTTGTGGCATGTGCCTATACTGTGAGTGAATGTGCATCTAGGATCCCTGTGGGGTTTGGATGATTGATGACGACAATTAAGTGACTAATGAGCTCAGTGATCTTAAGTACAGGTGTGGACTCAAGTGGAAACACAATCCCTCAAAAAGGAAAAGGATGAAAACGGTGATGTCAACTCGAAAAGGAGAAACTAGGGTTTCTAGTGTGTCGAGTTTAGACTAGCCAAATATGTGTGAGGATGTGTGTGTAAAGTGCATTGAGGTCAAGTTGGGAGCTCAAAGTGGTTTAGAGATCAAACCTATCGAGAGAAAAGAGTTGGAAGCAGTCTGGCAGTAGTGGCCGGACTAGTCCGTGCAGGTGGCCAGACTAGTCCGCTCCTGGCCGGCCAAGTCCGTTTTCAACCAAACCAGAAGGGTCTGACTGAGTTCGTCCATAGTGGGACGGACTAGTCCGGGTAGTCTTGAAGTGGGTTTGGGGGACTAAGTCCCAAAACCACTGACTTGTCCATTTTGGTCCAGACCAAGAGGTCCTGACTGAGATCGGACTAGTCCGCCCTGGGGGCCGGACTAGTCTGGGTTTGAGAGAAGTCAGTGCTTCAGAGACTAAGTCTGAGAAGGTCGGACTAGTCCGCCCTAGGGGACGGACTAGTCTGTGGTCTTCAGACTAGTCCGTTTTCACACAGAACAAAAGGTTATGTGTGAGATCAGACTAGTCCGGTGACGGTCGGACTAGTCTGTTGTTGAAGTGACTGTTTGATTTTGAAGTTTGGCGGGTAGTGTGACAATTGCCACGCAGTGCGACAGTTGTCAGGGATGTTAGTGGTCCCCTAGGCTGAACTAGTCCGGGTTGTAGGCCGGACTAGTCCGCCCATCTGCTGAAGTCAGCAGTATGGGCTGGGAACCTCTATAAATAGAGGACCCCTGGGTTCATTTGAAAAAACCTTTGATCAAGTTGAAACCCTAGCGCCGCCACAGCAACCTTGAGCCTCCAAAAAGCCTCCTTCTTGCCTACATTCCCTCTAAAACTAATTCTTGTGTGGATTAGGGTTTGGTGAGATAAAGAAGAGGAAGAACACCGCTCCTTGGCTCTCGGTTTGATCTTTTGCACTTTGTGAATCTTTGTGATCTATGGCTTGAGTTGATCTTGGTGATTTGAGATTGTATTTGTGGTGGGAGCCTCAGATTTGTGAGAAGCCCCAATGAATCTTGTATTCACCCCTTTGTGATAGTGGAAGAACCAAGTTAGGCCCTTGTGGTAAACTTGGTGAGGGAAGGGTTGTTGAACCCGGTTCTTCATGGACTCCTCAACGGGGACGTAGGTTCCTTCATGGGATCGAACCTCAGGAAAGAATCCTTGTGTACCTTGTGTACTTCCCTTTCACTTATTGCTTATTGCTTCTAGGGTTAGTCTTATCGTCTTTGTTCATCACTTTTGTTTCATCGTGATCCTTAGCTTCATACTTGCCATATAACTTGTTAAGGTTCACTAAGTCATTCCAACACACTTTCCATCACAAGAATCGAACTAAAACTTGTTAGAAACCCTTTTTAGGCTTTTCCCTGTAGGTGGACCGGACTAGTCCGCCCCTGGACCGGACTAGTCCACCCCTGAGTAATAATCTTGTTTTATTAAGTTATTTCAGGTCAATTAGCCTATTCACCCCCTCTAGGCAACTTTCAATTGGTATCAGAGCAGGGATCTCCCGAAAGAGTCTAACAACAAGGAGAGAAGATGGCCAGAGTGGGGTACGAAGAAGTCTCGACCAGTGAGGTCCAAGCAACCCCAAAAGAAATTCTCTTCTATCAAGACAAATCAACGGATGACGAAGAGATTCGCCAGCTCAAGGCGAAACTTCAAGAGAAGTTGAAGATTCCCAAAGTTGACACCTCAACCTCCACATCGAGTGGCACAATCAACTACAACCAACAAGGCTACAACTATGAACGCCTTGTCTCCAACAACCACTACCTTTCCATCCCATTGGGGAAGCATCCCCAATTCGATGGAACCGACTACGGGATGTGGAAGCACAACACGAAGATCCACCTTGTGTCACTCAACCCCTCATTATGGCAAATTGTGTTGACCGGGGTGCACATCCCAAATAACGAAGAAGATATCACTCCGGAGCAAGCCGTGCTCCTTCACCGTAATTCCCAAGTGGCCGGAGTGATCATCTCATCTCTCTCAAGATATTAGTTCAACCGAGTGGATGGACTTGAGGTGGCCAAGGACATTTGGGACACTCTCAAGACGGCTCATGAAGGCAACCGAGTTGTGAAAGAAGAAAAGATTGAGCTCATTGAAGGAGAGCTCAGGAGGTTTGCCATTATGGATGGTGAATCTCCCCAAGAGATGTACAACCACCTAAAGATACTCATAAACAAGAGTAGATCTTATGGATGTACCAAGTGGACGGACCATGAGGTGGTGAAGAGGATGATTCGGGCATTCATGCCTAGAAATGTCTCTCTTTGCTCCATGATCTGAGAAAGCCCGGGGTTTGCCAAAATGACCCCGGAGGAGGTCCTTGGAAGGATCATCAACCACGAGATCATGGAGAAGGAGGCGCTCTTCTACAATGGCCTCCAAAGGTTCACCACCTCAAAGATGAAGAATGCTGCACTCAAAGCGACATCCTCCTCAAAAGAGCAAAACGAAGATGATGAGGAGAGCCTTGACACCGATGAGGAAGAGGCCTTCTTCATCAACAACTACAAGAGGATGATGAGGAGAAGAAAAGGAGGATACAAGCATGAGAGCAAAGGCAAATCAAAGGCAAGGCCCAAAACCAAGAGGGCTTGCTACAATGTGGCGAGTATAGGCACTTCATTGTAGATTGCCCACATGAAGATGGCAAGAAGAAGAAGGAGTGCAAGCCACAAGATAAGAAGTTCTACAAGAAGAAGAGGACCTCCGGTCATGCCCACTTAGGCAAGGAGTGGGACTCCAACAATGAGTCCTCCTCGTTCGAAGATGAGGAGAAGATGGCAACCATAGCCATTGGGAGGAGCTCCAAGGGAAGCAAGATCTTCCCCAATCTCTACGACCACAAGCCAACTTGCCTCATGGCAAAACAAGGAAGGAGAAAGGTTAATTCTAACTCATTCTCTTCCATATCCCCCCTTGATGATTTTGATAGTGCTAGCAAAAATGAACACATGTTTAAGGATATAAGTAAGAGCACATTGCGAAGAATGAAATTGCTTTCGGATGAGATTTTTGAGAAGGAGGAGCTCATAGATAGGCAAGAGGACTTGCTTATCCAAGAAAAGGAAAGATGTAAAGAGCTCATTGAGCTCCTTGAGCTTGAGAGAGAGAAGAGCAAGGTATTAGAGCATGAACTTGCTCTAAGCAAGAAAACATGCTCATGTCTTGAGGAGACAACCATTGAGCTCAAGGACGAACTTGGCAACTTGGCAAAAGTTAACAAGATCCTTGAGACTCAAGTTGAGTCCCTTAAGACTAATGTAGCCTCTTCCTCCAAAAGCTTATCCTCCTCAAAAGTTGCATCCGAAGCAACATCAACTTGCAAATGTTCTAACTTGATTCTTAAATTAAAGTATGAGCTTAAGTTGACTCAAGGCAAGCAAGCACCTAAGGGTGGCATCTTTGACAAAGAGAAGGTGGCGTATGCACGAAGTGCATACACCAACACAAGACCTCCCAATGTCAAGGATGGTCTTGGTTATACTAGAGGTGGAAAGAAAAATGCCAAAACCTGCAAGTATGTCAAATACTTGATTGTCTTTGTCAAAGGAAGCTCATCCCAAACTAAAATTGAGAAGAATACTTCAACTAGCACTTACATGCCTAATTCTGAACCGCATCCTCTATTTCATGATTTTGATGCATCATATGTTTTGATGAGGAACAATCATGGCAAATTATATGCTAGATATGTTGGGCCACTCCGCAAGAGCCCCAAGCCTTGCGTGTGGGTGCAAAAATGCCTCACCACTAACGTCAAAGGACCCAACTCCGCTTGGGTACCTAAAAGGAAGGCATAATCCTATTTTGTAGGCGTACTCCACTGGTGGATCCAAATGGGTGCTCGATAGTGGGTGCACAAACCACATGACCGGAGAGAGGAAGATGTTCGAGGAGTATGAGGAACATGATGATCCTAATGAAGGGATCCTCTTTGGGGACAATAGCCGAGGGAAAATCCTTGGCTCCGGTAAAATTGTCATCTCTCCCCAACACAATCTTTCTCACATTGTGCATATTGATTCTCTAGACTATAACCTCTTGTCCATATCACAACTATGTGACAAGGATTATAATTGTGTTTTCACTAATGAGGGTGTGAGCGTCCTTAGAAGGAGTGATAACTCAATTGCTTTTAAGGGTGTCCTCAAGGGAAAGCTTTATCTTGTGGATTTTGCCTCGGATAAAGCTCAACTTGACACATGCTTAATGGCAAAAACCAACATTTGATGGCTTTGGCATAGACGGCTAGCCCATGTTGGGATGAGGAACTTACAAAAGCTTCTTAAGGGCGAGCACATCTATGGTTTGAAGAATGTTGTCTTTGAAAAGGATAGGCCATGTAGTGCTTGCCAAGCGGGGAAGCAAGTGGGAGCTCAACACCTCTCCAAGAACATCATGACGACAACAAGACCATTGGAGCTGCTACATATGGACCTTTTCAGGCCAATAACCTACTTTAGCATTGGCGGTAACAAATATGGTCTTGTTATTATTGACAATTTTTCTCGTTTCACTTGCGTGTTCTTCTTGCATGATAAGGGTGAAACTCACGGTGTCCTCAAGAGGTTCTTGAGGAGAGCTCAAAATGAGTTCGCCTCAAGAATCAAAGCTATATGAAGCAACAACAGCACCGAATACAAGAACACTCAAGTGAAAGAATTCTTGGATGAGGAGGGAATCAAGCATGAATTTTCAGCTCCATACTCCTCTCAACAAAATGGGGTGTCGGAACGGAAGAATAGGACACTCATCGAGATGTCAAGGACAATGCTTGATGAGTACAAGACATCGGATCGGTTTTGGGCGGAGGCGGTTAACACCGCTTGCCACGCCATCAACCGATTATATCTCCACTGCCTTCTCAAGAAGACTCCCTATGAGCTTCTAGTTGGTAAGAAACCAAGTGTCTCTTACTTTCGTGTTTTGGGGAGCAAGTGCTATATTATCAACAAGAAGCCTAGGACTTCGAAGTTTGCTTCAAAGTCCGATGAAGGTTTCTTGCTTGGTTATGACTCAAACACCCACGTCTACCGTGTCTTCAACAAAACCTCCGGAATTGTTGAAATAGCACGTGACGTGGTGTTTGATGAAACTAATGGCTCCCAAGTGGATCAAGTTGATCAAAGTGTGCTAGATCAAGAAGACTCTCCACAAGAAGCTCTTAGGAGGATGGCACTTGGAGATGTTCGACCACAAGAACAACCTCAATGCTCAAGTGACCAACAACAAGATGATGCAAGTAATCCCCCACGCGATCAAGTTGAAGATGGAAAAGTGGCACCTCAAAACGATCAAGAAGACAAAAGTCAAGGGGGAGGCATTCATAAGGGGGAGATCAAGAAGAAGAAGATGATGATGATGACTCAAGAGCTCAACCTCCACATCCTCGTGTGCATCAAAGTGTTCAACAGGATCACCCCGTTGACAACATACTAGGATACATTATTAAAGGGGTAATAACTCGTTCTCGTGTTACAAATTTTTATGAAAATTAATCCTTTGTCTCTTCTTTGGAGCCCCATAAGGTTGAATATGCCTTGAAAGACCCGGATTGGGTGGTGGCCATGCAAGAGGAGCTCAACAACTTTGAGAGGAATAGAGTTTGGGAGCTTGTCAAGCATCCACAAGCAAATGTTGTGGGCACCAAGTGGGTGTTCCGCAACAAGCAAGATGAACATGGTGTTGTGACAAGGAACAATGCACGACTTGTGGCCAAGGGGTACTCACAAGTCAAAGCTTTGGATTTTGATGAAACCTTTGCTCCCGTAGCTAGGCTAGAGTCAATTCGTATATTACTTGCCTTTGTTACTCACCATGATTTTAAGCTTTACCAAATGGACGTCAAGAGTGTGTTCCTGTAAGTGCATCTAGGATATCCCTTGTGGGTTTTGGCTAATTGATGACAAACATATGAGATACTAATGAAACTATTGAGATGATTGCAGGACAAACAAAGTGAAATAGCTCAGTGCACACAAAAAGGTGAAAAATGGAGTGATGTCCAAAGAGGGATACTTTGATGGAGCTTGGAAGATCAAATTAGATTTTAAATGTATATGGAGTGTATGAAAGACACATTCCAAGAGCTCACAACTTTGCGCAGGGGTAAGGGCTTTAAAATTAACCTAACTTTCACAATGCACCGGACTAGTCCGATCATGGACCAGACTAGTCCGTTACACTTTTTGGAGTCTCCCCTCTAAGGAGACCGGACAAGTTCGTGTGTCCACCGGACTAGTCCGTTGAACTTTCTGGAGTCCCTCATATTGGGAGATCGGACTAGTCTGTGTGTCCACCGGACTAGTCCGTTGAACTTTCTGGAGTCTCTCATATTGGGAGACGAGACTAGTTCGTGTGTCCACCGGACTAGTCCATTGAACTTTCTGGAGTCTTTAATATCGGGAGACCGGACTAGTTCGTGTGTCCACCGGACTAGTCCGTTGAACTTTCTGGAGTCCACCATCACACAGCACCGTACTAGTCCGAGCTGGGACCGGACTAGTCCGCCAGACTTTCTGGACTTCAAGTTACACTGTGATCGGACAAGTCCGGACTTGCACCGGACTAGTCCGGTATTACGGTTTTTCAACGGTAACTTTTTGGAAACCATATAAATAGAGAATCCACGGCCTTCCAAACAACACACACGTTGAATACTGTTGGAAACACAAACCCTAGTGCCGCCACTTTGTCCCAAGAGCCCAAAATACATCTCCCCACACATCTAAGGTGCAAAAAGGAGTCAAATCATTTGAACACTTGGATTCGGGAATGGGAGATCGTCGTTCCTTCATTGCGAGCTCTTGGGGTTTGATCTTTGTACACTTATACTCTGCATTGTAATACTTTCAAGTGTATTTGATCGCCTCTTTCGTTGTAATTCTCGTGGGAGCCCTCAACATGTGAGGTTGCCCCACAAACTCGGTGATTACCCGTGATAGTGGAATCAAGTCGGCCTTCGTGGTGACTTGAAGAGGGAAAGGGTTGGAGACCCGACTCTGTGTGAGCTTCCTCAACGAGGACGTAGATCTCGCGGTGAGATCGAACCTCGGTAAAAATTTGCTTGTCTCTTGTGCCTCATTTACTTTACTTTTGTTCACTAGATAACTTGATTGCTAAACAACAATTTAAGTTGCTCATAGTCTTCATGTGCATTCATACACTAATCTTAAATCAAAGAATCTGTTGTTCTCATTTCTGCTGCTAGAAGAACCTAGTTTTCCAAACAACACTTAATCAATTCACATATTTCAGCACACCGGACTAGTCCGCCCACATAACTGGACTAGTCCGGTCAATCATGTTTTTGACAACTCTATTAAGTGTGCAGGAAATTCAATAGGCATATTCACCCCCCTCTAGGCCACGTTCAATTGGTATCAGAGCAAGGTTCTCTGCCAACGAGACTCACATCTCGGAGAGATCAATGGCCTCTGAGAAGAAGAACGATATCTCGAAGATGAACATCAATGAGGAGGAACAAGAAGCGAAAGCCTTCGATGTGCTGAAAGAAAGCCCACATGATGATGAAGAAGTGCGACAACTAAAAGCACTCCTGAGAAAGAAACTGCTAGGACAAAAAGGAAAAGAAGAAGAGAAGACGACGGGGAGTGGTCATCGCGACTACTCCGGACATCCTTACAACTACAACCATCTCAATTCAAACAATCACTATCTCCCCATTCCTATCGGAAAGCCTCCACAGTTTGACGTACAACATGAAGATGCATCTAATATCACTGAATCCTAGTGTGTGGCACATTGTTTGCACTGGCATAGATATACCGGACACGGATGAGGAACTTACTCCAGAACAAGAACAAGAGATTCACAGAAACGCACAAGCCATCGTCGTGATCACATCATCACTAAGTAGAGAAGAATTCATCAAGATCGATGGTTTAGAAAGTGCAAAAGAAATATGGGATACACTTAAGACAACTCATGTAGGAAATAGGTCGGTTCGTGAAGCTAAAATTGAGATGCTTGAACGAGAGTTGTGGAGATTTGCTATTGAAAAGGCGAATCACCTCAAGACATGTACAACCGGATGAAGGCACTCATCAACAAAATTCGTGCCTATGGAAGTAAGAAATGGACGGATCACGAGGTGGTCAAAAGAATGATTAGAGCCTTCATGCCAAGAAATGTCACACTTTGCTCAATGATTAGAGAAAGCCCCAGATTTCGCAAAATGACTCCAGATGAGTTATTGGGGAAGATCATAAATCATGAAATGATGGATAAAGAGGATCAATACCTCAAAGACTTAGCCGAACTCACCTTTTCCAAAAATAAGGAAGTTGCTCTCAAAGCAACGTGCAAACCCAAACTCAAAGAAACTTGTGAAGACCAAGACGATGGGCATACAAGCGACCAGAGCACTGATCTTGATGATGAATAAATGGTACTATTTATCAAGAAGTTCAAACGCATGATGAAAAGAAGACACGACAACATTTCAAATGAAGGCAAAAGCAAGGATAAAGTAAAATCCAAGGCTCGATGCACTTGCTACAACTGCGGGAAGTATGGTCACTTCATGGTAGACTGCCCCTATGAAGAAAATAAAAAGAAAAAGGAAACAATACCTCAAGAAAAGAAAATTTTCAGAAAAAGCAGACAAGCCCATCAAGCTCATATTGGCAAGGAGTGGGACTCAAATGACGAGTCCTCCACCGATGAAGAAGGGATAGCCACTATCGCAGTCAAGAAACCTACTATGAATGCCACACTATTCCCAAACATGGGAGGACGAGATATGAACAACCACACTTGCCTTATGACTAAGGAAGGCAAGAAAAAGGTACGACTCACTCCTCCTACGCTAAATTCCTCTATTGATGACTTTGATAGCTCTAGTGATAATGAAGAAATGTTTAGAGGACTAAGTAAAATTGCTTTAAAGAAAATGGAAATGTTGTCGAACGAAATCATTGAAAAGGAGGAACTTCTTAACCGACAAGAAGATATGCTCATCCGTGAAAGGAAGAGATATCGAGAAGTTGAAAAGCTTCTCGAGCTTGAAAGAGAGAAGAACGAGTCGCTTGAGATTGAGCTAGCCTTGAGTAAGGAAACTTAATCAAAGCTAGAAGACTTGCATATTGCAATTAAGGAAGAACTTGCTAACTTGTCTAAAGTTAACAAGATCCTTGAGGCGCAAGTTGAGTCGCTCAAGCAAAGTGACTCCTCTTCCTCCAAGAGCTCTTCCTCCAAATATATGAGTTCAACAATAATCGGAACTTGCACTTGCTCTAGTAAGAAGAATGTTATTTCTAATACTTCAAATTCTCATAATATGCATGCCTCCTCAAGAAGCATCTTTGATAAGGAGAAGATCAAATATGCACGCAGTGCATATATGGTCACTAGACCTCCTAATGTCAAAGATGGCCTTGTTTTTGTCAGAAACAAACACATGTCTACACCTAATCATGCTAAGAATAGAATTGTCTTTGTTAAGGAAAAATCCCATGAATCTGATTTACAAATACTGTTTCGCACATTTGATGCTTCCTATGTTCTTATGAAAGCCAAAAATGGAAAAGTCATTGCTAAATATACAGGGCCACGCCAAAAGAACTTGACACTTGTGTGTGGGTGCCCAAGACTCTTGTGACTAACCTGAGAGGGCCCAAGCAAGCTTGGGTACCTGAAACCAAAGAATAATTCTTTTTTGCAGGCTTACTCCTCCGGTGGATCTAAATGGGTGCTAGATAGCGGATGCACAAATCACATGACTGGAGAGAGAGGTATGTTTGTGGAGTACAAATATAACAAGGATCCAAGTGAAGGCATATACTTGGGAGACAACAGCCAAGGAAAGGTCCTTGATAGCAGTAACATTGAAATATCCTCTCAACACACCTTATCTAATGTTTTACATGTAGATTCTCTAGATTATAACCTTTTGTCAATATCTCAACTATGCGACAAAGGTTAAAACTGTTTATTCACTAATGAGGGTGTGACCGTTTTTAGAAGAAGAGATGGCTCGATTGCATCCAAGGGAATGTTGAAGGGCAAGCTTTATCTTGATGACTTCAACAAAGATAAAGCCGAACTCAACACTTGCTTGGTTGCTATGACCAACATGGGATGGCTGTGGCATAGACGGCTAGCCCATGTTGGGATGAGAAATCTGCAGAAACTTCTAAAAGGTGGTCACATCCGTGGTCTTGAGGATGTGTTTTTTGAAAAAGACAGGCTGTGCAGCGCTTGTCAAGCAGGAAAACAAGTCGAAGCACTACACCCGCCCAAGAATGTAATGACTACCGCAAGACCGCTGGAAGTCCTCCACATGGATCTCTTTGGTCCAATTTCGTACATCAGCATCGGCGGTAACAAATACGGTTTAGCAATTGTTGATGATTTTTCAAGATTTACCTGGGTATTTTTCTTGTATGATAAATCAGAAACACAGGGAATCCTCAAGAAGTTTCTAAAAAGAGCTCAGAACGAATTCTCATCAACCATAAAGAATATCAAAAGTGACAACAGGACAGAATTCAAGAACCTCCAAGTTGAAGAGTATCTTGATGAAGAAGGAATAAAGCATGAGTTCTCGGCACCCTACTCCCCTCAACAAAACGGAGTGACCGAAAGGAAGAACAGAACATTGATCGAAATGGCAAGAACTATGTTGGATGAATACAAAACATCAGATCGATTTTGGGCAGAAGCGTTGAACACCGCTTGTCATGCCACGAATTGGTTGTACCTCCACCGACTACTGAAGAAAACTCCATATGAGCTCCTTACCGATAAAAAGCCTAATGTTTCTTATTTCAAAGTATTTGGTTGTAAATGTTTTATTCTAAACAAGAAACCGAGGGCCTCAAAGTTTGCTTCGAAGTCCGATGAAGGGTTCTTGCTCGGTTATGAATCGAATGCCTATGCCTATCTTGTCTTCAACAAGGTGTCCGACCTTGTTGAAGTAGCACGTGACGTAGTGTTCGATGAATCTAACGGCTCACAAGTGGAGCAAGTTGATAAGTGTGTGCTAGATAAAGAGGAAGCTCCATATAAAGCACTGAAGAAAATGGGACTTGGTGATATCTTACCACAAAAGCGAAGTTTCGACTTAAATGCACAAGATGAACTTCAACACGGAGGCAATGATCAAGGGAGAGCTCTTTCACAAGATCAAGATGAGGAAAAACAAGAATATCAAGATAATCATGGGAGCAATGATCTAGGGGGAGACAATGAACATGAAGATAATGAAGAACAAGCAACTACACAAGTTCCACACCCAAGAGTACATCAGGGCGTGCAAAGAGACCATCCTGTCAATAATATCGTTGGAGACATTGCTAAGGGAGTAACTACTAGATCTCGAGTTGCAAATTTCTGTGAATACTATTCTTTTGTGTCTTTTCTGGAACCATACAGGGTAGAAGAAGCCTTAAGGGATCCAGACTGGTGATGGCGATGCAAGAGGAGTTGAACAACTTCAAAAGAAATGAAGTGTGGGAGCTGGTGGAGAGACCAAGGGCGAACATCGTTGGAACCAAATGGGTCTTTCGAAACAAGCAAGATGAGCATGGAGTAGTAACAAGAAATAAAGCGAGATTGGTGGCCAAGGGCTATTCTCAGGTTGAAGGTTTGGACTTCGATGAAACTTTCGCTCCTCTAGATAGACTTGAGTCCATTCGCATTTTATTGGCATATGCTACTCACCATAATTTTAAGCTGTATCAAATGGACGTCAAAAGCGCTTTCTTAAACGGTCCAATCAAGGAGGAAGTTTATTTGGAGCAGCCACCAGGATTCGAAGACCAAGAGTATCCCAATCATGTCTACAAACTACGTAAGTCTCTCTATGGCCTCAAACAAGCTCCTCGAGCTTGATACGAGTGCCTTAGAGATTTTCTGACTCAAAATGGATTCAAAATTGGTAAAGCTGACTATACACTTTTCACTAAACATTGTGATGATCATATATTGGTATGTCAAATTTTTGTTGATGACATTATCTTTGGATCCACTAACAAATCTTTCTGTGAAGAATTTAGCAAAATTATGACAGATAGGTTCGAGATGTCAATGATGGGTGAATTGAAGTTCTTCTTGGGATTCCAAGTGAAGTAACTAAGAGAAGGTACATTTATAAACCGAACCAAATATACACAGGACATTCTCAAGAAATTCAATATGGACAAAGCCAAGACCATCAAGACACCCATGGCCATTAACCGACACCTCGACCTCAATGAAGACGGTCCAGATGTGGAACAGATGGTATATCGGTCCATGATCGTCTCCTTACTTTATTTGTGTGCATCTAGGCCAGATATTATGCTTAGTGTTTGCTTGTGTGCAAGATTTCAAGCCGCACCTAAAGAGTGTCACTTAATTGCTGTAAAAAGAATCCTAAGGTATCTTGTGCACACACCCAACTTGGGCCTTTGGTATCCCAAAGGATCCAAGTTTCACTTGATAGGGTATCCTGACGCTGACTATGCAGGATGCAAAGTCGATAGAAAGAGCACGTCAGGGACTTGTCAGTTTCTTGGTAGGTCCCTAGTTTCTTGGTCATCTAAAAAGCAAAATTCATTGCTCTTTCCACAACGGAGGCAGAGTATGTTGTAGCCGGTAGTTGTTGCGCACAACTACTTTGGATGCGACAGACTCTTAGGGACTACGGCTACAATCTTAGCCATATCCCGCTTCTATGTGATAATGAAAGTGCTATAAAAATGGCACACAACCCTGTAGAGCACTCAAGAACTAAGCACATAGATAACCATCATCATTTTCTTAGAGATCATTCATTAAAAGGTGACATTGTTATTTCACATGTTAGGACTGAAAAACAACTTGCGAATATTTTCACCGAACCATTAGATGAGAAAAGGTTTTGTGAGCTTAGAAATGAACTTAATATTCTTGACTCTCGAAATGTGGCTTGAAACTTTGCATACCTGGTTGAAACTTCAAACATCTCATTTTATTGTTGAAAACTGCTCCTCACCTCCTTTTCGTCTAAGAAAATTATTTTAATGAAGAAATCTTGCAGTTTATGACCACTTTTCATTGTTGATTGCCTTCTGGTCATAATTACCAATATTATTTGCAAAACTTGTCCTTGGATCACTTTTAATTATCTTAAATACTTAGGTTTTCCAGGGGCACCGGACTAGTCAGGTTTACTACCGAACTAGTCCGGACAGTCTCTCACTCCTACGTTTTCCAGGGGCACCGGACTGGTCCGGTCGGCCACGTATATAAGTAGCTGGCCGGCCCAAATCAAAATTTCAAACCTCCTTCCACTTGACCGGACTTTCTCTCCCTCACCTATCCTCTTCTATCCAATACCCTAGCCCCCCCCCCCCCAAAAGTCCTTTGAGTTGAGCCCTCAAAAATCAAGGTTCCTTTGTGGGGAATCATCTCCTCGTCGAGTTGATCCTCCCCTCCGGACATATTCAAGCCTCCTCAACTCGAATCTTCAAATCTCGGTAAAATTCACCCTAAAACCAAAATCTCAACTTTTCTCATTCTAGCTTGTTTCCTTTGATTCCAAGGTTGTGCATTGGCTTCATAGATGTATTCCTACCACCTTCATGTCATTTTGTATCCTTAGATAGAAGTTTTGGAATTCAAGGAAATCATTAGGGTTCTTGCCAGGCCGGACTAGTCCGGTGCTCAGATACGGACAAGTCTGGTACACCAGACTAGTCCGCACTCTCAACCCAGACAAGTTTGGTCCCTGACATCTGAATCCCTAATTTGACCTCGATCCTTGGTTCATTCTTATCTAATCCATGAACTCCTTATTAGGCACGATGTCTTCAAGCTCAGATGATAGTTCTTTCCACGTTGATGAAGAAGTTGAACGTGAAAAAGCGAGAAGAGCCAAGGAGAGGTACATGAAGAAAAGACATGATGTCAATGTCCACTCTCCACCCTCAGACGACAATCTGCCTAAGAAGAGGAAGGTGGTTGTCAAGAAGGCCCAAGGAAAAGCTGCCGAGAGCTCCTCAGGGCCAAAGAGGGCTCTAAATAAAGGGAAGGGACTTGCTAGTGGTCCCATTGGGCCCCTGAAGATGAAAAACCCAAGTCACCGCAATAGGCAGCGTTCGAGTGAGGACTTCACCGGAAAAGGGGGTGAGCTTGCCGATAGCTTCAGGAAGATTAATGTGTATAATCAACCTCGGCAATGCTCAGACCCAAGATTTTGGAGCAACTTCCATGCCGACTACTACGAGCATGTGTACATGAAATGAAGAATCCCGTTGTGAAGAGTCAATGGGTAAACATTGGATACATGCAGTCGAAGAAGTATCCTGCCTTTCATGAGGTGGTTGAGGCCCTGGAGAGGCACAATCTGAAGGAATTTTTTTCCTTTGAGAATGACTGGAACAATGAGATCATCACCCAATTCTACTCTACGCTCTACTTTGCTCGGGGTGATGGAGACAGTCTTACTTGGATGACTCATGGTTCCAAGTATAGTGTTACTTATGATGAGTTTGCAAGGATTCTTCACCTTGAACACACCCTGGATCATGATCGTGCCATCCACAATTTGCAACCCTTGGAGAAGGATGAGCTCAAGTTCCTATATGACACGAGGATGCCCTATACTCCTATCAACATCAAATATTTGAAGCCCTTCTTTGTGGTCCTCAACAGAATCTTGAGGAAGACGATAGCCCCAAAAGATGGAGATGCGGGGACTATCCAAGGAACCTTGAGGACCCTAATGAAGGTCATTAGTGGAAGGAGACCATTCAATGTCTTTGAGTACATCTACAATGACATTGTGAACATCTCAATCACGCCAAATAGGTCTTGCGGGTACGCGCCGTACATCATGTTCATGATTGAGAAAGTGACAGGACTTGACTTTGTCAAGGAAGTCTCTCATACGGGGTTGAAGCCACAAAATCCCACTGAGTACACCCTTCCCTCAACACCAACTGCTCCTGCCTCCCCTGAAGCTGAGAGGAGGTCTAAACAATCACGGGATGTGAATGCCACAAGATCTGCAGTTGCTCCTCCTGGCTCTGCACCTGTCCATGAACCCTCCGGTGGTGTCCTCAAAATGCTCACCTCCATCTTTGCCTGCTGCCGCAAGACTGAAGTTACGCAGAAGAAACATCAACAATATGTCAATGCCAACACCAAGGCTATCTGTGACAAGCTGGAAATTGAGCCGGTTGGATCACCGCCCGCCTTTGAGGACTCCGAGGAAGATCCTGCTCTGGTGAATGATGATGGCGGTGAAGATGAAGATCAGACCGAAACTGAAGAAGGGAGCGGCGATGAGTGATTCCCCTCAATTTTTCCCTTTTTGGTGCCTTGATGCCAAAGGGGGAGAGATTGAGACTAGTTTGAGACTATCTCCAGTAGTATTTATTATGCTCTTGTGATCGAGGACATGTACCTATTTTTAAAACTTTGTAATGCAACATTTCTTTTCTTATGTGTGATGCTTATTGTTGCTTGAATGATTATCTCTATGCTCATTATTGATTATCTTTATTTCATCACACTTTGTTGATCACACACCTGTTAGGCACCCCACCATTAGATTTGTGCATAAGTGAGAAGGTTTTTTTTGAGGATTTATCGTTATTATCAAATGTGCACACCTTATGAAAATCAAAATTTTATTCTCAATTGTGATATGGTTGTCATCAATCACCAAAAAGGGGGAGATTGTAAGTGCATCTAGGATATCCCTTGTGGGTTTTGGATAATTGATGACAAACATATGAGATCCTAATGAAACTATTGAGATGATTGCAGGACAAACAAAGTGAAATAGCTCGGTGCACACAAAAAGGTGAAAAATGGAGTGATGTCCAAAGAGGGATACTTTGATGGAGCTTGGAAGATAAAATTATATTTTAAATGTATAGGGAGTGTATGAAAGACACACTCCAAGAGCTCACAACTTTGCGCAGGGGTAAGGGCTTTAAAATTAACCTAACTTTCACAATGCACCGGACTAGTCCGATCATGGACCCGACTAGTCCGTTACACTTTCTGGAGTCTCCCCACTCAGGAGACCAGACCTGTCCGTGTGTCCACCGGACTAGTACGTTGAACTTTCTGGAGTCTCTCATATTGGGAGACCGAACTAATCCGTGTGTCCATCGGACTAGTCCGTTGAACTTTCTGGAGTCTCTCATATTGCGAGACCGGACTAGTCCGTCTGTCCACTGGACTAGTCCGTTGAACTTTCTGGAGTCTTTCATATCGGGAGACCGGACTAGTTCGTGTGTCCACCGGACTAGTCCGTTGAACTTTTTGGAGTCCACCTTCACAAAGCACTGGACTAGTCCGAGCTTGGACCGGACTAGTCTGCCAGACTTTCTGGACTTCGAGTTACACTTTGACCGGACAAGTCCGGACTTGCACCAGACTAGTCCGATATTAGGGTTTTTCAACAGTAACTTTTTGGAAACCATATTAATAGAGAATCCACGGCCTTCCAAACAACACACATGTTGAATACTGCTGGAAACGCAAACCCTAGTGCCGCCACTTTGTCCTAAGAGCCCAAAACACATCTCCCCACACATCCAAGGTGCAAAAAGGAATCAAATCATTTGAACACTTGGATTCGGGATTGGGAGATCGTCGTTCCTTCATTGTGAGCTCTTGGGGTTTGATCTTTCTACACTTATACTCTGCATTGTAATACTTTCAAGTGTATTTGATCGCCTCTTTCGTTGTAATTCTCGTGGGAGCCCTCAACGTGTGAAGTTGCCCTACAAACTCGGTGATTACCTGTGATAGTGGAATCAAGTCGGCCTTCGTGGTGACTTGAAGAGGGAAAGGGTTGGAGACCCGACTATTCATGAGCTTCCTCAACGAGGACGTAGATCTCGTGGTGAGATCGAACCTCGGTAAAAATTCGCTTGTCTCTTGTGCCTCATTTACTTTACTTTTGTTCACTAGATCACTTGATTGCTAAACAACAATTTAAGTTTCTCATAAGTCTTCACGTGTATTCATACACTAATCTTAAATCAAAGCATCTGTTGTTCTAATTTCCGCTGCTAGAAGAACCTAGTTTCCCAAACAACACTTAATCAATTCACATATTTCAGCACACCGGACTAGTCCACCCACATAACCGCACTAGTCCGGTCAATCAAGTTTTTGACAACTCTATTAAGTGTGCAAGAAATTCAATAGGCCTATTCACCCCCCTCTAGGCCACGTTCAGTTCCTGAATGGCCCAATCAAGGAGGAAGTCTATGTGGAGCAACCACCGGGCTTTGAAGACCAAGAATTCCCAAACCATGTCTTTAAATTGCGTAAGGCTCTCTATGGCCTCAAACAAGCTCCTAGAGCTTGGTATGAGTGTCTTAGAGACTTTCTATTTCAAAATGGTTTTAAGATAGGAAAAGCTGATTACACTCTCTTTACAAAGCACTTTAATGATGATCTCTTTGTGTGCCAAATATATGTCGATGACATTATATTTGGTTCCACTAACAAAGTGTTTCGTGATGAGTTTTCTAAGATAATGATGGAGGGATTTGAGATGTCCATGATAGAGGAGCTGAAGTTCTTTTTTGGTTTTCAAGTCAAGCAACTCAAAGAAGGCACGTTCATAAGTCAAACAAAGTACACTCAAGACATATTAAAGAAGTTTGACATGGACAAGGACAAACCCATCAAGACTCCTATGCCAACAAATGGACGCTTAGACCTAAACGAAGATGGTCCAAGTGTGGACCAAAAGGTATATCATTCCATGATTGGTTCTTTGTTATATCTTTGTGCATCTAGACCGGATATTATGCTTAGTGTGTGTATGTGTGCACGTTTTCAAGCTGCAGCTAAGGTGTGTCATATGACCGCCGTGAAGAGAATTCTTAGATATTTAGTCCACACACCTAGCCTAGGACTTTGGTACCCCAAAGGATCCAAGTTTAACCTCATTGGCTATTCCGATGCGGATTATGCGGGGTGCAAAGTTGATAGAAAGAGCACATCCGGGACATGCCAATTCTTGGGTAGATCCTTAGTGTCTTGGTCCTCTAAGAAACAAAATTCCTTTGCTCTTTCCACAGCCGAAGCGGAGTATGTCGCAGCCAGAAGTTGTTGTGCACAACTTCTTTGGATGAGACAAACTCTAAGGGATTATGGTATAAACTTGCGCCATATTCCTCTCCTACGTGATAATGAGAGCACCATAAAAATAGCCCATAATCCGGTTGAGCATTCAAGGACCAAACACATAGATATTAGACACCACTTCTTGAGAGATCATTCCTTAAAGGGGGGATATAGTGATTTCCCATGTGAGAACCGAGAACCAACTAGTCGACATATTCACCAAGCCCCTAGATGAGAAGCGATTTTGTGAGCTTTGGAGTGAGCTCAATATCTTAGATTCTCAAAATGTGGCTTGAAACATGCACATCTGAATGTTTATTTTTTGCCTTATTCAAAAGAATGCATGTGGTTGAGAAATTCATCTCCGTCTCGATTTTCTTCAAAATATTTGAAAAACTAGTGACTTTGTGAGTTATGATCATAGTTTGAATATTGATTGCTTACTAACCATATTCATAAAGTTTTGTTGTGGCGATATGCCCAAAAGGATCAACACTAGTGGCTAAAACTCGAATATATATGTTTTTAGCCTCCTTGGACCGGACTAGTCCACCCTTTGGCCGGACAAGTCCGGATCCGGACTGGTCCGGGTCTGGTCCGCTAACCGGACTAGTCCGGCCACTGGGGACTTAAACCCCCCAGGAGGCGGCTGACCCCTCCACATCTCCTTTTGCTGTCTCTCTCTCTATCTCCCACGCGCACGAAACCGCCCTCCTTCGGCGATTTTCGATTCAAACCACCAAAAATCGTTTCCAATCCGTGCATTGGAAGCCCCGGAGGTGTGGGAAACTTTCCCCAATCACTCGTGACGCGATCCATCCCCGATTCTATCGTTTTCTCAAGATTTGAAGAGGTATCCCCCACTTTTCAAAATATTGCCTCATTCTTGATTCATTGAGTTTTTGATATATGACTCTTCATTAAAGTTTCTTCTAGTGCCCTTGTGATCATAGCCTAGGAATATTGCGACTTGATTCCAAGATTTCTCGAAAAACCATTAGAGTTAGGGTTTAACCTGTGTAAACCGGACTAGTCTGGTGCCAGGCGGACAAGTCCGGTGTACACAGGTCAAACTCCAACTTTAGTTGTTTCTCAAGATTTATTTCGCATTATTCTGACTCCTTGACCTCCTATCTTATGGCTTCTATTCTTTTCAGCTGAAATGGCCGCTCCTCGCCGTTCCGCTTCTCCCCCCACTGACCCCGAGTGGGAGGCGGAGCAGCTTCGCCTTGGCAAAGACTGGGCAAGAGTCGAGGTTGAGGCTGCCGAGAAGTTTCTCGAGCAGAATGAAAGGGCAAAAACAGCCAAGAAGCAACTAGCCAGGGCCGCAGCTTTGGCCTATAATGAGGATGAAGCAATGGCTCGGGCCATTGAGGAGTCCCACAAGGAACTCCAGAAGAAGAAGAGAGAGGAGCGCGAGGCTCATAATTCTCAGGACGTTGCTGCACAAGTCTCCAAGAGGAAGAGACTTGTGACACTTGGAGAGAAAGACAAGGGCAAGGAGCCAGCCCTAGAAGAAATTGCAGAACGTCGGATCGAGCGAGATCCGAAGAAGGGCAAGGCTCCGGCTCCAATAGAGCCCAAGAAAAGGAAGCCCACAGTGAAGATATCGGCGAAGAGAGCTGCAGGCCCTGTAATAAAGGAGAAATGAAAAGCCAAACCCATTGGCCCCTTGGAATTGCACACTCCAGAGAGGAATCCCAACAGGCAGCGTGAAATAGCTGTAAATGTCTTCCATGGAAACGGAGCCGAGAAAGCAAGAAGGCTCCGGACGGAAAAGGTATACAAGTATGAAAGGAGCACCGCCGACCCTCAGTTTTGGTGTGTCTTTCATTGTGATTATTACCGTCTTGTCTACCAAAGCATGATGAAGCCTGTGATTGAAGCACAATGGGTAGACTGGGAGTACATGGCCAAGAAGCAACATTCTTCTTTTGATGCGGTCATTGAAGCAGTTGAGCGCCATGTGCTCAAAAAGATCATGGGATTCAAGTACGACTGGAACATTAAAGTCATCCTACAGTTTTATTCCACCATCTACTTCACCACCTCTGGTGATAGACGGATCATATGGATGACGCATGGCGAGCAGCTTTCAGTCACATTTGAGGAGTTTGCCAAGATTCTAGGTCTTGAGGCTCACCTGGATCATGATATCATCATCTCTAACCTCAAGGCTGTAGAACGAGACGAGCTAGCCTACATGTATGCGAGTCATCTTCAGTATGATGCTGGGCATGCTCATAATATCAAGCCATTCTACAGCATTCTGAACAGGATCCTGAGGCGAACAATAGCACCAAAGGATTGTGATGCAGGGGTGATCCAAGGCAACCTGAGGCACCTACTACTTCTTATTGATGGTGAGGAGGAGTTCAATCTTGTCGATGACATCTTCTATGACATTTTCAACATCTCGCATACCCCCAACCGTGCATGCGGGTATGCCCCCTAGATCACGTATCTCATTGGGAAGGTGTCGGCGTGACCTTCGTCAAGGATGTGACTCATCGCCCGCTCCATCCTTAGACGCCTTCCGCAGTACCGCCTCCTCCGCGCCGGAAGAATGCAAAGCCTCCCTCTCACTCGCAGATGCCAGCTCCTCGCCCCGTGGTGCCTCCTTCCCCGCCTCCGCCTCAATCCATGAGCGCTTTCTTCAAGTGCTCCAAAGCGATCTTCACTTCCTGCCAGAAGCAGGAGATTCGGAACCAGAGGGCACACAAGCGCCAAGAGAAGTACCTCAAGGCGTTGTGTGACAAGTTGGAGGTTCCCATGTCCTCTCCGGAGGCGAGCAACGAGGAGATCACTCCATTCCCCAACTTCACCACCGACGAGCTCGCCCAGCTCCAAGAGGACGGGAGCTCTTCCCGGGCAGCTCCTTCGGCTCGTGCCTCCGACGACGACGACGACCACGAGGACCTGGAGGCCACAGAGAGTGACTCCAACGTTGAGGCCGATGATAGTGAGGACGTCGACGACTAAGTGGATATGGTTCGTAGTTCCCCTCTTCTTTTCCTTTTTGGTGTCTTGATGCCAAAGGATGAGAGTTAGATGAGAGTTAGACGGGGTGAGAGTTAGAAAGGAGGGTAATTAGGTGTATCCCCTTATTTTGTATCCTTGGACATGTTGCTACATCTTATTGTAATATTTATGTCATGTTGGTTGTTCAAATTTGTGCAAGACTATGTTTTGAATGTTTGATATCAATATGATGCTTTGAATGTCTATCTCTTAATCATATTCATATTTATTATGTCTTGTCACAAATTGTTGAGCACAACACGTAGGCATCCCACCATAACGTGTGTGTGTATGAAGGACTTCCTCAATCTCTCCTCTATGATGCATTCATTGAGGGGGAGTCACTCATACACCCGCACATTATGAAAACCACAAATTTACACTCTTATATGTGAAGACTTAATGTGTTGTCATCATCACCAAAAAGGGGGAGATTGAAAGTGCATCTAGGATCCCCGTGGGTTTTGGATGATTGATGACAACAATTAAGTGACTAATGAGCTCAGTTATCTTAAGCACAGGTGTGGACTCAAGTGGAAACACAATCCCTCAAAAAGGAGGATAGGATGAAAATGGCGATATCAACTCGAAAAGAGAAGCTAGGGTTTCTAGTGTGTCGAGTTTAGACTAGCCAAATATGTGTGAGGATGTGTGTGTAAAGTGCACTGAGATCAAGTTGGGAGCTCAAACCGGTTTAGAGATCAAACCTATCGAGAGAAAAGAGTTGCAAGCAGTCTGGCAGTAGTGGCCGGACTAATCTGTGCAGGTGGTTGGACTAGTCCGCTCCTGGCCGGCCGAGTCTGTTTTTAGGCGGACCAGAAGGGTCTGACTGAGTTCGGACTAGTCCGTAGTTGGACGGACTAGTCCGGGTAGTCGTGAAGTGGGTTTTGGGGACTAAGTCACAAAACCACGGACTTGTCTATTTTGGTCCGGACCAAGAGGTCCTGACTCAGATCGGACTAGTCTGCCCTGGGGGCTGGACTAGTCCGGGTTTGAGAGAAGTCGGTGCTTCAGAGACTAAGTCTGGGAAGGCTGGACTAGTCCGCCCTGGGGGCCGGACTAGTCCGTGGTCTTCAGATTAGTCCGTTTTCACACAGATCAAAAGGTTCTGTGTGAGATCGGACTAGTCTGGTGAGGGCCGGACTAGTACGTTGTTGAAGTGAACGTTTGAATTTGAAGTTTGGCGGGTAGTGTGACGATTGCCGCGCAGTGCGACAGTTGTTAGGGACGTCAGTGGTCCCCTAGGCTGGACTAGTCCGGGCTGTAGACCGAACTAGTCCGCCCATCTGCTGAAGTCAGCAGTATGGGCTGGGAACCTCTATAAATAGAGGACCCCTGGGTTCATTTGAAAAAACCTTTGAGCAAGTTGAAACCCTAGCGCCACCACAGCAACCTTGAGGCTCGAAAAAGCGTCCTTCTTGCCTACATTCCCTCTAAAACTAATTCTTGTGTGGATTAGGGTTTGGTGAGGTGAAGAAGAGGAAGAACACCGCTCCTTGGCTCTCGGTTTGATCTTTTGCACTTTGTGAATCTTTTTGATCTGTGGCTTGTGTTGATCTTGGTGATTTGAGATTGTATTTGTGGTGGGAGCCTCAGATTGTGAGAAGCCCCAACGAATCTTGTATTCACCCCTTTGTGATAGTAGAAGAACCAAGTTAGGCCCGTGTGATAAACTTGGTGAGGGAAGGGTTGTTCAACCCGGTCCTTCGTGTACTCCTCAACAGGGACGTAGGTTCCTTAGTGGGATCGAACCTCGGGAAAAAATCCTTGTGTCCCTTGTGTACTTTGGTTTCACTTATTGCTCATTGCTTCTAGGGTTAGTCTTATCGTTTTTGTTCATCACTTTTGTTTCATCGTGATCCTTAGCTTCATACTTGCCATATAACTTGTTAAGGTTCACTAAGTCATTCTAACACACTTTGCATTACAAGAATCGAACTAAAACTTGTTAGAAACCCTTTTTATGCTTTTCCCTGTAGGTGGACCGTACTAGTCCGCCCCTGGACCGGACTAGTCCGCCCCCTGAGTATTAAACTCGTTTTATTAAGTTATTTCAGGTTGATTAGCCTATTCACCCCCCTCTAGGCAACTTTCAGTGAGTCTCGGTTCACCTGAAAGTCAAAATTTGACTTTGTAATTATTGTAGGGTCAAATATACTTGTCTTGGACTTTAGTTTTTCATTATCCATGTATTGCATCTTATCAAAGAATAAGTCCAAAATCGTTAATCCTATGATATGTATGCGTGTAGTAAGAAAAGCAAGAACGAAATATTAGAGGCACTTACAAGCACCAGATGAGTAATAGGTTGATTTACACTACAAGAATCGGTCAATAGGCCATCGGAAAAACTAAAAACGTTGGGGTTGTCGAACTTAAATCATTTAATACTATCAGTTTCAAACACTTGACAGTTATAAATTTATGACCGTCGATGTCGAGTAATGTCGATACACCAACTAAAACCGACACCTATACCTATAACCGTCGGCTCCAAACTGACGGCTCTAACCGCGCGCTTCCCATCCAAATTTTTAAGTCCGCGCGCCTCTTCTCTGGTCCGAATTTTTTAATTCAGAGCGCGCCTTCTCTGTCCGAAATCTGAAGTATTCCACCGCGCCGCTTCTCTGGGAGTCGATCCCATTAAAATCAGTCTTCGTCTTCTCCCACCTCATCCACCGCATCTCTCCAAATCCTAGCGGTTCATATCCAGTTCGAGCTCCCACCAGGGTCTCCCAGGCGCTCCCGGCTCAGCATCTTCGACCCGGTGCCCCGGTGCATCTCTGCCCCGGTGCTCTAGCGCGTCTCCACCCCCGGAGCGTGCTCACACCGATGCGGCCTCCCGAGGGCTTCTGGCGTGGCGTCTCCATCCTGGAACAACGACGCATCTCCGCCCTAGCGCCTTCCCGGCCCCCGCGCGAGCTCCACCGGCGCGGCGTCTCCGCCCTCGGCTCGAGCTCCCATCGGCGTGACCTCCCGCGGGCTCCCAGCGCGGCTCCCACCGGCGCGACATCTCTACCCTGGCACATCTCTGCCCCCGGCTCGAGCTCCCACCGGCGCGTCCACCCGCGGGCTACCGGCGCGGCTCCCACCTGCAAGGTCCCCATCAGCCCCCAGAGGTCCCCACAGTCGTCGACCAAGGTCCACTCCGCCTTTCCGTTCCATCACTCACTTACGGCGTTCCAGATCCGGCAAGTCCCGCAAGCGTTTGGAACCCGCCGATGACCGTGGTTCACGCGCCCGTGCTCCGTCTCTATTCCGGGGCGCAGGCTCTCTTTTCCAGCAACCACCTTCGGCGACGTCGTCTTCGCATGCGCTTGTCTTTGTGTTCATTTTTGTTTTGTTGTGAGTAGATCATATGTCTGAGCTTGTATGTTGGAGCTTGATAAAGTTCTATGAGATTTTGGTAATGAGATATGGAGCTAATAATATGTTCGTGTTTGAGATATGGAGTCAATAATATGTTCTGTGTTTGTGTTGATTTTGTTTATATTTTGCTATTCTGATACTCAGATACAAGATTCAATTGTTGTTTGTTGGCAGACATGACATCTGACAATTCTTTTCACAATAAGAATGGTGTACGACATGTGTAAAGAAAAGAAAAAAAATACTAAGGACGTCCGGTTATGTGGAGTGCCAACAATCTTAAAGTCATAAATGTGTCGGTACGTAGGCCAACGGCCATATTGGGGAAAATGAAATATGAACGACGGGGCTAGCGAACCGACGGTTTTATGTGTTACAACCGTTGGGCTCGACGGCTCTAATTGATAAATACATCGAATAAAAGCCGTCGGATAAGACTGTCGACTCCCTGACATTTTTAAAGTAAATATGTTGGCTACAGTAGCCAACCGACGTTTATATGGCCGATGGCCTATTAATCGATTCCTGTAGAGTTAGAGCATTCCTCGATAGAAAAGGCTCCGCAAATATTCAAAGAGAAAGGATCGTTTATGTTCTCCTATGCCATAGAGCACTTTTTTTCAGCAGACGAAATGTGACACATTCAAGTTCATATTTAGTGCTGGCGATGATGTACCACTCATGCATTCTCCTGAGCTGGAAAGGTTGTTTGCTCAGCTGTGCTGATGTCATGAATGGCTTTCCATTCACAAATTTAGGAAGAACGTCCCGGATCTTGTATACCAGAACTCCTGGTTTAAATAAAGCCGTCTCCCGAGTATGTTTTGTTGTTTTCTTCCCACTCCTCAAGATTTTCTAATGCTGGTTCATATGAGGCACGAGATGCATGAGATTTTGTATTTACTCGCTTCAATATTTTCAAATACTTTGCCACTTATTTAGAAGTTTCCTTTGTTTCATATGAGCTAACTTTCACAGGCACTGATAGAGGAGTAGTTATCGGGAGTTGGGCATTGGCCTGTTGTTGAACCTGTTGTTCAATTGGTTTCTCTTTACTGTCATCTTCCTCTCGTACTGCTTCAAGATGTTGTTTAACTAGTTGCTCTTTACTATCAGCTTGCTCTCGTACAGTTTCAAGCTTTTGTTCAACTGTTTTCTCTTGGTTATCTTTGACTATAATCCTTGCTAGGACATAGCGGGAGTGGATCTTTCTGAACTTTCGGCAAAGAAGACGGGATTGCAGTCTTCTAATCTTCGACGGGGCTAGAAATTGGCTCATTGTCCAACACGATGTCGCGTGGTGCTAAAGGATTAACTGGTTGGCAGCCTACCCAAGATTCGTGACCTCCTTTGGAGTGATGTGGTCTATTTCATAATGTTCATAATCATTGTCAATGATCTGAAGAACTTGCACCACATCACAATACAATGGAATTAAATTATTATTGAATACATGATTCGGTTTTGCCATAGCAGTGGCAGCCTATTTTGTTTTGTCCCCTGCTCTGCTGATTGGCACAAGAAGACGACAAGATGTGTCCTCAACGATATCATCGATATGGAACTTAAGGCTTGACCCTAATCCTGGCACAGAACCTATGGTGCTAGGATAGGCAGCTGGAGATAACAATTGCTCATTTGCCACGGGAACCAACGCCTTATTCTTACGCTAATTGCCTTGGTTCTCTATGTTCATCCAAAATTTGTTTAAGACATGACTTGACCTTTTGTTCAATTGTATCTTCAAGTGTCTTCTTGAACTTGTCATGTCTTCTATATAACTCCTTATCTTTTGGGAAACCCTCTTTCCAGGACATCTGAGATGTGATTGCCTGAACCAGTCACCGTGTTCGAAGTTGTCTAGGATAGCAGTAAGTTGGTCATTCTCCCTTGTCGGCTTGAAGAGACCCTTCTCTTTCTTTTCATTACTTCTTTCACTTTTTTTCTACTTTGTTCACAGAGTCAGGCTTTGCAAGTTTGCCCTCGATGATCAAACCTGACCGAGCTAACACCCACCGCTTAGTTTGCTCATCGCAGCCTTGTGGCGGGTTAGGATTGCCCGCACGTTGACAATTTCCTCTAATATTTTACTCCATTTCTCAACTTTGGGGGAATATCAGGTAGACCCGAAGCGACGATGGTATATGTTTTTTTTTGCAACCTCAGACCTAGATTGACTTAGGGCGTTAGCCTCACGTGTGGTCTTTTGACGAACAAATTCTTGCGACTGAGCTTGCGTGATTTTCCCCATCTTTTTTGGGCTCGAGACCTTATTGTCCTTAACATAAGCATCCATTTCAGTGTTCTAGACAAGAAACTTCTTGCCACAAGAATCAATGTTGCTTTCATTACAACTTCTTCCGTGCCTTTTGGTAACCTGAACTATTTCTTCAACTTCTCCTACAACTCATTATTGCCTGCATGAGCTCTCTAAAAGACAACTGCATGCATTTTGGTACATTGTAAAAGAATCTGGGGCGGTAGTTCACTTAAAAGCCGCCAGCGAAGAGATATTATCTCCGTCGGTGATCACATAAAAGCAGTTTGGGAAAATTGAAGAGTCTGTTTAAGTTTAGTTGGTTTGCTCTCGCGGCAAGAACAGAAAAACCGGCGACCATCCCTGTTCCAGCCATAATCCGAGCAAGCACGATGTTGGGAGCTTGATTTCTGTGTACTGAATCTGCCTAATCACTTTGTGCATCTCACTGATCATTTTCCTTGGCAGCCACAACTTTCAAGGTGACGAGCACGACAATTTCTGCCGCCGTCGAGGACAACCATCACTGCTCACTTTCACACCAACGAACCAGACGCTCTCACGTGCTCCTTCCAAGAGTTAAAATAAGCATCTTGACACCTTCTCGATCAAGGTGAAAACCATTTCCAAGTTCATTCATCACCGAGCATGCAATCTCTAATTCTTCCATTGGTTGCTTTAGGTCTTCATGCTAGGTTTCGCTCCCAATGTTTTTTCTATGTATAATCGTTCTCTAATCTTGTTAACGAATAGCTTCTAGACCTACTTGCGCACCCTCTCGACCAAAAAACGAGGAAAATCATCGAGTAATCAAGCGGGACATCTAGTTTTTCCCAACCGCTTTTGAAAAAGCAATGGTTCCCCGTCAAACTCGATGTTGTCGGCTGTTCCACCCTGTTTTCTCCCTAGTTTAGTTTTTCACATGTTCTCAGGAACCTCCCAGATCCATTCTGAGTAGTTTGAGCCTAGTATGGAGGAGACCGACTTTGCTGGAACCCTAGGTTCTGCCACCGTCGTGGCACGTCTACTTTCAGCCACGATCAGCATGAGATGGTCCCTCCAACGTGTTTAGCGCCGGAATTTAAGACTAGGCAATGAGTCTCATGAATTTTGGCACAGAGGAATGCTATGCCGGTGAGCTCGCTGGCGAAGCGCGACTAGGTGCTGCTTGGACGCCACCCTTTCTCGAGGAGGAACAAGGTGGGTGGGGGCTCCTTTTCAAACCAAGTCAAATCGCAAATTTTAGTTCACCTTGGAGTTCCTCTTAATTAAAAAGTGACCCTATGCCAAATTTCATAAATTTTAGAGCACATTTGCTATTTAATTAAGTGAATTCATTTAAATGCATTTGAATTCAAATACAAATTGGAATCCTATTCAAACTTTGTTAATTCTCATATTTGAGTTTATAAAAGGGTTCTACACATTTTATTTTGCCTACCTGCAAAGTTAGGGCATTTTTGGACAAAGTTTGTATAGAAAATTAAATTTAACGGAGAATGCAATCTACTTATGGCCTTTTATTGACTAAATGCATAAAGATCTTTTTGTTCAAACTAACATGAGGTGGCTTGCTTGAAAAAGGCCAAATTCCATGTTCGTACTTCAGCTAGTAGAGATCAAAAATGAGAAGGAAAAAAACAAATTAAAGGAACCAAAGAAAATGTAATTTAATTAAACTTAGAAGGAGAGATCCAAAATTTCAAACTTAGCTCCTGTTCAAACCAAGTCAAATCTCAAATTTGAGTTCACCTTTGAGTTCATCATAATTGAAAAAGTGTCTCTGTGTCTAATTTCATAAATTTTTGAGCACATTTGCTATATAATTAAATGAAATCATTGAAATGCATTTGAATCCAAATTCAAATTTGAATCTGATTCAAACATTATCAATTCTCAAATTTGAGTTTGTAATTGCGTTCTACACATTTTATTTTGCGTACCTGCAAAGTTGGGGCATTTTTGGACAAAGTTTGTAAAGGAAATTAAATTTAACGGAGAATGCAATCTACTAATACCCTTTTATTGACTAAATGCAGAAACGTCTTTGTATTCAAACTATCATGAGGTGGCTTGCTTGTAAAAGCCAAAATTTCAAGTTTGTACTTCAGCTAGTATGGATCAAAAATGAGAAGGAAAAAACAAATTAAAGGAACCAAATAAAATGGAATTTAATTAAACCTAGAAGGAGAGATTCAAAATTTCAAACTTAGCTCCTGTTCAAACAAAGTCAAATCTCAAATTTGAGTTCACCTTTGAGTTCCTCACAATTCAAAAAGTGCCCCTGTGTCAAATTTCATAAATTTTAGAGCCCATTTGCTATATAATTAAGAAAAATCATTGAAATGCATTTGAATTCAAATTCAAATTTGAACCTGATTCAAACTTTGTCAATTCTCAAATTTATGTTTATGATTGGGTTCTACACATTTTATTTTGCCTACCTGCAAAGTTGGGGCATTTTGGACAAAGTTTGTATAGGAAATTAAATTTAGCAGAGAATGGAGATAAGAGGGGAGCATTGTGGGTCCCACCAGACAACTGCACTGGACTGACTATTATTACAGGTGGTATTTAACACAAAACTGCCTGCGAAGAGATATTATCACAGACGGTGGTTCCTTAATAGCTGCTTGTGAAAATTGACGAATATATAAGGCGCCGCTCGGGCACTGCAAAAACCTAACCTGGGAGATTTCACATCGATGCCGTGAGGCTGCCAAAATTTTCTTTTGTCCCTCGCTGCCGTCGCCGCCGTCCTCGCTGCTGCCGCCAAGCATCGCCGTACTCACTGTCTTCGCCCTATCACTCGTCATCAATCCCCGTCGCCGTCCCTGTATGCCTCCCTCTTCCCTTCAGTGTTTTGGAATAATTTGGAACAAACTTAAACAACTCAGTACTTGCTTTAACTTTCGTTATAGATTGTGACCCATGTGCACCGAGATTCATCAAAACCAGAGAGTTCATGCAGACCCTAAATTAAGAACCAATTACAAACCCTACCTACAATGGAAAGTTCTGTACATGTTTTACTAGGCATAAATTTTTTCCATTAAGATCATTTTGCAGCTAGCCAGATTGCATAATTTTTAATCTTAGACGTGGAAATGAATGAAATCAAATGATATATTATTTTATTTTTATAGTTTGATGCAGAAGATGGATCGCCGAGCGTGGATGTATAACAGGCCAAGACCTGATCTTATGTACATTCAAAACATTGCAAACTTTATTGAAGCATTCAAGAGACATGCAAAGATGCAAAAGATAGATTACATATTATGTCTATGTATCGACTACGAAAATAAGATCATTTGGATACATCCTATTGTAATCCAATCTCACTTGGTGAAAAAAGGTTTCAAAAAAAAAGTACACAATATGGACAGAGCATGGTAAGTTAGATACACTTGAGGTGGATAAAGAGGATGAGAGAGGTTCTGATGGCGATAATGCTTATATCGATTATGGTAGTGACTATCAGGATGATGATGACGACGATGATGATGAGTTTGATTGTGAGGGAATGTCGTCACATCGAACCACATGTATTTGTTTATATGAGAACAAGTAAAGGTTTAATTAAAATGGAGATATTGCAAAATGAGGAGACGGAGCTTTTATATGATGAATCAAAGGGTTGTGACACAAAGTTTACTATATTGCATACAATCCTAGAACTACTAAAGTTGAAAGCCACACACAGATGGTCCGATTGTAGTTTCTCTGATCTTTTGAATCTTTTAGCGAAAATTCTTCCAAATACCAATAAATTTCCCAAAGGCACTTATAAAGTGAAGAAACTTCTTTGCCCGATGTCACTAGGTGTGATAAAAATACATGCTTGTGTGAAATATTGTATTCTATATCATAAAGAGCATGAGCTCGCAACAAGATGCCCCATCTGTGGTGTTAGTAGATACAAGGACTATAATCACCAGTATGTTACAAACATGAATAAGATCTTGAAGAATAAGAAGAGTTTGATTGGCTATGAATGCGACGATGATGTTACTTCTGATGATGCAGACAGAGAGAATAAGTGAAAGATTCCCGTCTTGGTGATGTGATATCTTCCAGTAATTGATCAGTTGAAGCGTTTGTTCTTAATCCACAGGGTGGCTGAACTTATACATTGGCATTCCCAGCAGCACAGGAGAAATGATAAACAGATTCGACACCCTGGTGATGCAACATAAGGGAATTTTTTTGATATTCAGTATCCAGAGGTTGCAAAAGAAATAGAAAATGTAAGGTTTGTGTGGGGTATAGACGGAATGAATCTGTTCGGTGAAAAAGTAGCATACACAACACCTGGCTTGTGGTCTTAATAATGTACAACCTACCAACCTGGTTGTGTCACAAAAGGAAATACATTGTGCACATTTTGGTGTACTACAACAGCTTCCTATAGCTGAGCCATACATCGAGGAACACAAAATTGAGCTTCGTAAAGAAAAGCAAGGCTGCAAAGAGGACATGATCGTGAGAGAGCACAGAAGCCGTTTCACTGAATGGTTAATAAATAAATATATAGCATACATAGACTCTATAGAAGAGGTAACAATGAAGAAGTTAGCTTCTGGCCCATCTCCTTTGGTGACATCATGGCAAGCATATGGCATCAACGGGTACACATTTTACACCAAGGAAAAAGACAGTTAGAGTGTTGCACAAAATAATGACGTTCATATAGAGTCTTGTGATCCACAAGGGCAGAAGACCACATACTTCGGGTTCATAGAGGAAATATGTAAACTTGATTATAGAGAAAGAATGCAAATGCCCGTGTTCAAGTGCCAATGGGTCGAACATCCCCATGGTGTGAAAGTGGACAACTACAGGCTGACACTAGTAAACTTGAACAAAGTGGTTTATAAAGATGGCATGTCGGTTCTCGCCGATCGCGTTGCACAAATTTTTTATGTACAGGATCCAGGAATCAAGAAGATGCACATAGTTGTTTCTGGAAAGCAAAATATTGTTGAGGTTGGGAATGTGGGAGATAATGAAGAGGAATATATTCAATATGAAGAGATGTACATTTTCATTGATTCAGAAAAGATAAAGCATCTAGAAAGAAGCATTAAAAATGATTTGAAACCTTATATGTGAGAAGTAATTGCTAGAAAAAATGTATGCAATAAATTTTAGTTGCCATGCAGAAAAGACTTAATATTTCTTATTAATGAATTTCATAGATATCTTATATATTTGTAATATTGTAATGAAGCTGTAATATATTGAATTTGACAATTTTTTGATTTTGTTTCTCTTTTTATGAATTTGTTTATGTATGTACGTATGGATGTACGTCTGTAGGTGTATGTATGTATGTATGTATGTATGTATGTATGTATGTATGTATGTATGTATGTATGTATGTATGTATGTATGTATGTATGTATGTATGTATGTATGTATGTATGTATGTATGTATGTATGTATGTATGTATGTATGTATGTATGTATGTATGTATGTATGTATGTATGTATGTATGTATGTATGTATGTATGTATGTATGTATGTATGTATGTATGTATGTATGTATGTGTCGGTACCCTGGGTACCATATACCCCTTGGGATTGCAAAGATCTCAAGGGAAAGTCACCCACTTGATTTGAAGACCTTCGAAGGCCCACATGTCAGACATGTCCGGACCCGCTTCTCCAACATGGTTAGTCCCAGGGTCGCCACGTGTACTATCAAACCGGAGCTACCGCCCGCAAGGGGGGAAGCTCCGGGCTATGTACCGAAGTGGCACCCCCGGACCTAACCCCAGACCGAGGGAAGCTCCGGTGCTGACACGTGTCGGCTAACACCGGAGCCATCTGTTCTCCACAGTGTGCTCCGGTGCTGCCACATGTCCAACCGTCGGATCTTCAGCCTCTAACCTCCGGAAGACTCCACAACGGCTCCGAATCTTCAAAGGGGAATCAAGGACTTCAAGACCCGACCAAGTGTCATTAATACTGCATTAATGACACATGATCGGATGACCTTAATTACTAGTAACGGTGCTGTCAAAGCCCATAACTCGGTCATTAAGGGTAATCAAGCGTGTTGAATGTATATCAATATCAGTAACCGCCGAGGCCACTGTCGGGTCGGGCCAACTTGTAACGGCCTGCCCTTGTACTATAAAAGGACAGGCCGACGATACATAGGACACGTCTACACACGCGCTCTACAGACTCTCCACACTCTAGACATACATCCAATACAACATCAACACACCCCGTGGAGTAGGGTATTACGCTCAGGCGGCCCGAACCACGTAAATTCTTGTGTCTCCTGCGTCATTTACAATTCACCTTCTTGAATCTCCACGCGCCCACACCGAACCACAAACTCCTCTAACACTTTAGTAGTGTCGGGAGATCTGCCGGATCCAAACCACCGACAGTTGGCGTGCCAGGAAGGGGCGCCTGAGATTTCGAGAATGGTGAACTCAGCTGCTGGATCATCCAATGGTCAACCTGCTGCTCAAGCTGTTGGGGGCAATCCCTCTAATATGCAGCCACTAGCAGGAGCCTCAACGCCAGCAGGAGTCACACTCCCACCACCACCGCCTCCACCAGCAAATCAAGGTGAGCAACGCGATGGTGCACCGGCGTCAATCACTGCGTCGACAAATCATGACAACCCGGAACACGCGCTCCATGTAGCGCGTGCTCTTCTCCAATGCCCACCACCTCGGGATGCATCCCGGGATGCACTGGAGCAGCGGAGGGCCGATGTGGAACATTTGGTTGCAGCAGCAGCCGAACGCATCAGCAACCAGGGTCCTCCTCCTTCAGGACGGGCCCCATCGCAGCGGCGGACCTTGTCTAGCAGACTTGGTCCGCATGTTTCCAACAACAGGAGACATGCTGCATCACAGCAAGTGACATCATTGCCCTCCGGGGCACTACACACTCACACGGTATCTAGGCTTTCAACTCATGACCTCCGGGCGGAGCTTGATCGCCGATACCTCCAATAGGACGGCCGAGTCCATATTGAGCGTGCTCGTGAAAGACGAGAAGCTCAAGACGTTCCTGCTCCTGAAGGAGTTGGAGGCGGCTGTTCAGCCCTGGCCATGCATCTGCGTATGGTCAGGTGGCCACAGAAGTTCCGGCCTCACCTACCGAAGAAGTTCGACGGGACCGTCAATCCTGTCGAATTCCTTTAGATTTACTCCACTGCTATTTTGGCACCCGGAGGAAATGAGGTCGTAATGGCCAATTATTTCCCAGTGGCTTTAACTGGGATCGCCAGGTCCTGGTTTATGAGCCTTCCACCCAACTCCATCAACAGTTGGGAGGAGCTGTGCCGGCAGTTCACCGCCAACTTTGGGTGTTCATACACCCGACCAGGCACTGAACTGGACCTTTTTGCAGTCGTGCAAAAAGGGGGAGAATCCCTGCGATCAATCATCCAGAGGTTCTCTCAGGTACGAAACACTATCCCTTCTATCTCTAGCGCCTCTGTCATTGTGGCATTCTGACAGGGTGTACGGGACAAGAAGATGCTGGAGAAACTGGCAATCAAGGAGATCACCAGTGTCACAGAACTCTTCAGTTTGGCCGACAAATGTGCCAGAGCTGCAGAGGGCCGTGAGATGCACTCCAAACCAACTCCGGAGGGTCACAAGAAATCCTCCAAAGAAGAAGCCGCTACCTCCGGGAACGGCAAGAAGAAGAAAAAGACCAACGGCAAGAAGAAGCCGTCGGCTGGTACATCCAATGTTGCAGCTGCTGTAGCTCCGGGTGGCTGGGGGCCACGCCCTGAGAAGCGACCTCAACCATCTTCTGAAGACGGTGGTAAGCCCAAGGTGTGGTGCCCAATTCACAAAACGAGCAGCCACAGTTTGGAAGACTACCGGGAGGTCCAAAACTTTGCCGAGCGCTACAACAAGTGCCGGGAAGAATCTCCTTTCCGATAGAGGGAAGGAAAACAAAAAGTCGAAGAAGCTCCGGCAGAAGAAGAGTTAGGTTTTCAGGATCCCTAAAAGGTCCTGAAGGCCTTCTACACCTCCGTCGACGACGATTCTGACGCCTCCGACAACGAGCGTCGGAAGACCATGAACACCATTTTTGGTGGATCATGGGACATCACCTCCCGCCGCGTCATCAAGACTATGCATCGAGATATGGCTGCTGTAGCTACTACAACCAGGCCAGAGCCTCATCGTAGATGGATGGACACAACCATCACTTTTGATGCTTCGGACTGCCCTCGGAGCATGGTTGGAGCAGGTCAGTTACCTTTGTTGGTATCTCCTACCATCAATAACATCCAGCTCCACCATGTCATGGTAGATGGAGGTTTGGGGCTTAACCTCATAAGCTTCAAAGCTTTTACCAATCTTCAGCTCCGACCTTCAGATCTCCACCCCTCTCGACCTTTCTCCAGAGTAGGTCCAGGAGCCATTACCCCACTCGGAGCTATTACTCTCCCCGTTACCTTCGGGACACGGGAGAAGTACCGCACCGAGAAGTTGGTCTTCGACGTCGCTCAGATCAACTTACCCTTCAATGCCATCTTGGGTAGGCCTGCCCTGTACAAATTCATGGCAGTTGCTCATTATGGATACCTGGTGTTAAAGATGCCAACACCAGTGGGCGTTCTCCGGATCCGCGGAGATCGTACTACCGGAGTAACTGCTCTGGAAGAACTCCATGCACTCACTATGGCGCAAGAGGAGGACTCCAGGCAGGAGCAAGCTCCAAAACCCCCGAGCATTCGTCAACAAGGCTCGACTTCTGCACCTCATGTGCAGCCAAGCGGCGACACCGACATTCCCGTCAAAGTCGTCCAAATTGGTTCCGATGCCGCTCAGACCACCCGTATATCGGGGGGGGGGGGATTGAACAACAAATAGGAACTCGCGCTCATCACTTTCCTCCGGGCTAATGTCGACGTGCTTGCCTAGAAACCATCACAAATGCCTGAGACCCCCAGGGAAGTGATTGAGCATAATCTGAAGATCTACCCCGACGCCCGACCTATGCATCAGAAGCCTCGGAAGCAATCTGTAGAGCGACAAAACTTCATTCGACAAGAAGTAAAGAAGTTGCTCGAAGCCGGATTCATCCGAGAAGTCTTCCATCCAAAATGGCTGGCAAACCCAGTCGTTGTGCCTAAGGCCGGCGGGAAGCTTCGGATGTGTATCGACTACACCACACTAAATAAGGCATGTCCAAAAGATCCATTCCCACTACCTAGAATAGATCATATAGTGGATCACCTCCGGGTATGAATTACTGTGTTTCCTAGATGCATATTCTGGGTATCATCAAATCAGAATGTCTAGGGAAGATGAAGAGCATACCTCATTCATCACAGTAGATGGATTGTACTGTTATACAGCCATGCCATTTGGTCTCAAGAATGCAGCTTCAAATTTTGTACAAGCTATGTACAAAACCTTTGAGGAGCTTATTAGAGACATAGTGGAAGTGTACGTCGATGACATCGTGGTCAAGGTCAAGAACAAGGAGTCACTTCTCGACACCTTGCAGGCTGTCTTCGACAAGCTGCGGGCCACCCGCACAAAGCTAAACCCAGACAAGTGTGTCTTCGGGGTTAGCTCCGGAAAACTTCTTGGTTTCCTGGTAAGTCACCGGGGTATAGAAGCTAATCCGGCGAAGGTCAAAGCCATTAAAAACATGCGGCCACCAACCCGCATCAAAGATGTCCAAAAGTTAACTGGATGCCTAGCAGCCCTCAGCCGGTTCATTTCAAGACTAGCGGAACGGGCACTCCCCTTCTTCAAGTTATTGAGGAAGTCCGAACCATTCCAATGGTCTGAAGAATCAGAGAAGGCATTCCAGGAGCTGAAACAGTTCCTCACCATCCTACCAATTCTGGTAGCTCTGAACCCTGGTGAGCCTTTGTTGCTTTACATTTCAGCAACTGATGAAGTCGTCAGTATGGCTCTTGTTGCGGAGAGACCAGAACTACCCCATACTCAGGAATCCAGACCTCTTCGGGAGGGTCCGGAGGTCCCTGAAAGCGAGTCTGGGTCCCAGCTCCCAGACTCTAATCCACAAGAAGTTACTTCAGAAGACCCAGACCCCTCCGAGAGGGTCCAGGTCACTTCTGAAGAAGCTCCAGGATCCTCCAGCCAGGACCCGGAGGTCCCCGAAGAAAATTCGGATCCCTCCGGCATGATCCGGGTCAGTGGAGGGGAAGCACCGGGCCCCTCCGGAAAGGTCCAGACCATTCAGCGCCCGGTGTACTTCATTAGTGAAGTACTACATGATGCCAAGACTCGATACCTAGAGGTGCATAAACTGCTCTATGCAATTTTTATTGTCTCCAGGAAGCTTTGCCATTATTTTTAAAGTCACAAGATCTCAGTGGTGACTTCTTACCCACTTCGAGCAACCTTGAATAATCCCAATTCGATTGGGAATATTGCAAAGTGGGTAGCAGAATTTGCCGAATTTGATCTTGAATTCATTTCAAGGCAAGCAGTCAAGAGTCCAGCGTTGGCAGACTTCGTGGCGGAATGGACTCCCTCTCCATCAAACCCTGGGGGCCCTAGCGAGCAGAAGCCGGAACACAAGGCTCCAGTCTTCACCGAGCCTCACTGGACCCTCTACTTCGACGGCTCCATGCAAAAGTAGGGGGCCGGAGCTGGAATCCTTCTCCTCGCACCAACCGGGGAGAAGGTAAAATACATGGTACACCTTGACTTCAAGGCGACCAACAATATGGCGGAGTACGAAGCGCTCATATACGGACTAAAGGTGGCACTGTCGTATGGTGTGAAGCAACTGCTGGTCAAGGGAGATTCGCAGCTCATCATTAAGCAAGTGAAGGGTGAATGCTCCTGCAACAATCTCCAACTAGCTGCTTACCTCCTTGAAGTCAAGAGGCTTCAGAAGGACTTCGAAGTCCTAGATCTCCACCATGTTCAGCGTGCCCATAATGCTGAAGCTGACGAACTCTCGACGAAAGCGTCAAGCGGAGCTCCAGCTCCTGACGGAACTTTTGTCCGGAGGTTGTCAAAACCAACAGCTCAACCTGCCGAACTGAGCGAAGGGGGCGAGATCAGCATCTCGAAGCTGACGGTCCCGATGGCCCTATTACCATGGCAGCCATCAAGTGTCGTAGGTGCTGCCGGAAGCTTCGAGCAACCCAGCATGCAAGACTCAAATGCTCAAGCTAGTTCCGATGCATGGATCTCGGAGATTCGGAGCTACTTGAAAGACAACATCCTTCCTGACGATGATGTATCCGCTGAACGGGTAGTCAGATTGGCTATAAGATACACGTTGGTAGAAGGGGATCTCTATCCGCACGGTGCCAATGGCATCCTAATGCGGTGCATCACAAGGGAAGAAGGCTGCGAACTCCTTGCAGAAATCCATGGAGGCGAGTGTGGGAACCACGCGTCTTTCCGCACGCTGGTTGGTAAAGCCTTTCGGCATGGCTTCTACTGGCCTACAGCACTCCAGGATGCAACTGAGCTGGTGAAGAAATGCGAAGCATGTCAATTTTATGCAAAGCAAATTCACACACCGGTTCAGCCCCTACAAATGATACCTCCTACATGGCCCTTCGCTGTGTGGGGGATGGACATCTTGGGACCTTTCCCAAGAGCCGTCGGAGGTTACAAGTTCCTGTACGTCGCCATTGACAAGTTCACCAAGTGGCCGGAAGCAACTCCAGTTGTGACAATCAACAAGCAATCTGCTATCAACTTTTTGCAGTCCATTGTTTGCAGATTTGGAGTCCCAAACAAAATCATCACTGATAATGGGACCCAATTCACAAGCTCTGCATTTCAAGGATATTGCGAAGACCTCGGCATACAAGTTTTCTATGCTTCCGTAGCTCACCCAGCATGCAATGGCCAAGCCGAGAGAGCAAATGCTGAAATCCTTAAAGGACTCAAAACGCGCACTTATGAGCGTTTGAAAAAACATGGAGCCAACTGGATTGAAGAACTTCCGCCCACTTTGTGGGCCAATAGGACATCTCCAAACCGGTCAACTGGAGAGACACCCTTCTTCCTGGTGTACGGTGCTGAAGCAATCCTTCCTCCGGAAATCACCTTGGGTTCACTCTGGGTCCGGACCTTCGACGAAGCCACGCAGGACCAGCTCCGGCGTGAAGACCTAGACCTCCTTGAGGAGGGAAGGTGCCAAGCAGCTTTTCGGAATGCCTGATATCGCCAAGCCCTTTGGCACTATCATCAGCGGCATGTACACAACCGACAGCTCGAGGAAGGCGATCTGGTGCTACAGAGAATACAATCCAGATAAGGGTTAAACAAACTCTCCCCCTGCTGGGAGGGACCCTTCCGAGTGATTAAAGTGTCCCGCCCCGGAAGCGTTCGCTTGGCTACCGAGGATGGGACACCTCTCCCAAATCTTTGGAACATCGAGCACCTCCGTAAGTTCTACACTTAATATCACGGAGGTGAGTCTGTAGTAACTTGAGGTGTATATTATAGAGTCATTGTACAGAGTCGGGTAGTTCCTCTGGGAGAACAGCCGGACCTTCCCCGGAAGGTCCGCAAAGTTCATGAAACACTTGTCACAGTCTCAGAACTAAAAGTGTGGCTAGCTACCCTGGGTCAAACGAGAAATTAAACACGCTTAGCCTGGTTCCATACCCTAAGAGTGTACTTGTTTCCCCTGTACCCCGGACCTATAATGAAAGACATCTTCATATGAAACAGACTCCACGTGCATTTATTTTGTGCAGACTCAACATTCTTTTTTATTTTTCTCTTTCTTTTCTATAACAAAGACGTGCAATTCTTAAGAAATTTTAGTTCAACCGGTTCATATACGATTCGAGTTGTATTGTCGATTCTTTTGGATTCAAATATTGTTCATGGCCCACTCGCCTGAATGCCGCCAAGCCAATCTAGGGCCGGAGTGTGCTATCGACTTAGCCTGGTCAAGCAACCTAAGTACGCCACTCTACCTACACCCCAGCAGGCCGAAGTAAGGCGGGTCCAAGAACAGTTGGATCTGGAAGAAAAGGCAACACATTCGGTTGTATTGAGAATCGCGTTCGACATAAAATTTTCTCAAGAATCGTAAGCCGCGACGAAGTTATAGGCAAGAAACGAATTTTACTATTTTTCTTGGCTTCAGTGTGCAGGAAAAATAAAATCCACGTTGATGGAGAAAAACCGGAGCTAACAAAGCTCCGACTCCTCTAGATGGCTTGTAATCAATGTTAAGCATTGAAAACGAGCATCACCCGAGCAACCAAGCTCCGGTAAAGCTAGGGGGGCCAGCTGTCGACATAAAACAAAAGATGGTGAGAAGACCCCACAAGTGGAGTCTGCTGCCGACAAGCTACGTGTTGGCAAAGGTCAGTGCCAGAGCTACTAAGCTCCGACACCTGGAGGACTAATTATTGATGCTCTATGCATTGATAGGGACTATTGCCGGAGCTACTAAGCTCTGGCGGTAGTCAGTTTGACCTCAGGGGGCCTTCACTATCGAAGATTTCGGACCTACACTCTACAAGTTTGAAGCAAATGAGTCTTCAACAAAACACAATATCCTCTTGGTACATGTTCACAATCAAATTGTGTACGTCTACCAGGGGGCCAAGTGAAGACAAAAGTGTTAGTGTTGAAGACAAAAGTGAAATTCACAAAAATTTGGGGATTTCATTCATCTGGAGACAAGGGATTACAAAATTGAGGAAGAAGAAGAGAGGATACAAGTGGGAACTACGGAGATGGTCCTAGACCCTATGGAAGAATTGAGCGACCTTCTGGGCAACCTCCAACACGTTGGCTCAGGCAGCTTCCCCTTCTCCTTTAACGGGACCTTCAAGCACCGGGTCCAGAGGAAATTGGGAGTTCCGGCTGGTGTAGCACGTCAGCACATACTCTGCGACGTTCTTCGCCAGGGATTGCCCCTCAACCTCCAATTGGTCCGCGATGACGTCGCCCACTTTGGAGAGTTTGCTACCTGCCGAGCTCAACGCCTGCAACGCCAGGTCCGGCTCCGGCTCCGGATCATCCGGACGCACGGGACTGAAGCCCATCAGTGTTAGCGCGTCGTTAGCCTTGCCCAGGAACTCCCAAATCTGTAGGGAGTCCGTAGTCCTCAAGCCCTTTAATTCCTCCAGGGATCTTTTGGCCGCCACCAGTTCAGAATTCTCGTGGGTGAGGCGCTCAACTTCTTTGGCGTTTTGCTGAATCTTCTCAGCAACCCGCTTCTCGAGTTTTCCGAGCTCCTCCTCCCGGAGGTGGATCTTGTTCTGGCGGTAAACCAGGTCTTTCTCCCTGCCCCTCACTTTCTTTTCCCTAGCAACAAGGGCACACTCCCGCTCGTGGAGCTCCTGCCCTCGCACCCAGGCCTTCTTCTCCTCCTCAATGCAGCGCTCTTCTAATTTCTTAGCATGCTCCTCGAGGCCCTTGTCAGCCAGAGCCACCTTTTCGTTGAGCTCCTCCTCCCTCCTCAGGACGTCATCCCGCAGCTCAAGGAGTTTCAGCTCTTCATCTTCGAGCCGTTTCTCCCTCTCTTCAAGTGCCTCTCGGCGCTTGATGGGTGTAGTGTTAATGGCCTCAAGCCTTTCGTGGCATTCATCGGCCGCACTGTTAGCTGCTTTGGTCTGCTCATAGATCTCCCGGGATTGAGTGTCGAGGGAACGAGTCATACTCTCCCTATAATCCAATAATTTACCCCAGTATTCCAGGCGGACCTTCTCCCGCTTGATCCACTCTTTGTCATCCGCTAGCCTCGACTGCGCCAGCTTGGTCTCGAAGTAGAGCCGGTTACGCCACCGCCAAAGGGTTTGGCGCTCCTCTTCAAGAGCCTTGCTGTCGTGGAAGAAGGCCAGTTGAACTTGACGATGACTGGAATAGGCGTTGTCAATAGACAATGATAATGGGATAGGTTCCGGACCTACTGGGGTCTCCTCCGCTGGTTCCAACGGGTTTTCAGATACAAAAATTGGGTCCCACTCCACAAGAGTGGTCCCCTGGGTCTCCATGGCACTAGGGCCGTCCTCTGGGATGGCCCCAGTCGCCATCGAGGAAGGCCTCGCCGCCAGGTCTTCATTCACCCCCTCAGACAGGCGGCCAGCGACTTCACTAGGGCACTCTGGCTCAGCCGCGGGTACCTCTGACGTCGTCACTTCTGGAGCAGGGGCCGCTTCTGGCTCCGGCCTGAGAACCTCCTCCGATGGGGGCTCGAGCTCCGACGCCTCTGCAACAACCGGCTCGGGAGCTGGAAGATATTCATCCTCAATCGGCCCTGCGGTCGGAGCTCCAACAACGACTGGCTCTACGGCCGGTGCTTCTGAGGTAGCCGGCCCAACCACCGGGACTTCCTCAACATCCGGCGCGCACGCCGGGACTTCAATCACCTCCGGCTCGACCGCGGGAGCTTTGATAATTTCCGGCTCTGGGGCCGGAATTACAGCTTCCTCTGGCTCAACGGCCGGAGCTTCCATCATCTCAGCACCAGGACCCGGAGCTTCAACCTCCGGGATAGGTGCCGCTAGCGCATCTTCTCTCCCACGGTCCGGCGCTACCACGGGAGTCTCTGGGGATGAGTCGAGGTCCATGACCACGAAAGCTAGTGTCGTAGCTGTCGTAGCTTCAGCCACCACTTGGGGCGGCACCGGGACAGGAGCATAAGCTTTCGCCCTCACAGCTTCAGCTGCTGTGGCTGAGGGTGTAGCCTCGCTCCTCTTCTTGGGAACGCTGCAGATGATGGACGAAGAAACTTAAAAAATAGTTTCTACAATTAAACAACTATCCAAGGTAAAGATTAAAATTTACCTTGGGAGGCTTCCACACCAGCTTGCGCGGAACCTTTTTCCCGGGCGTTCTGGGCTGGTCATAGCCGGCGTGGAAGCTCCGGAAGGCCCCCCAGAACTCGTTGCGGCCACGGGCGTTTCCCTAGTCGAGGCCCCCCTCGATCGGGAAGAACCTCCGAACCTAGAGGCCTCCACCGGCCCCGGTGCTGGAGTCGCATGTCCGGAGCTAGCACCCCGGGAGGACCCCGCTGCGGGTACAGTCGTCGCGGTTGTAGAAGACCTCCCCCTCCGAGCAGAAGGAGCTGATGCAGAGGTAGTAGGCCTGACGGACCTTCGGTCAGCATGCTGCAGCTTCCTCTTCCGGCTCAACGGTTCTTCCGCCGGCTCCTTACCCTTGCCGACGACCTCAGCCCTTGGCTTTGGGGCACGGTCGGAGCCACCCTCGGAAGCTCCAGGGATCGCCACCCTAGTGGTTGATCTTCTCTCGACGACACCAAGGTCGTCAAGCACAGGCATCTTCCGCCGGAGCTCCTTGCTGAACTCTACTTCCACGTTCAGAGGAAGAAAAGCTGATGGCGGAGTCAAGTCGTCACCCGCCACGTCGATGCCATGCTGGAACTTCTTGAGGTGGAACTCCAAGGTTGTCCCCACCATGTTGGACTCAGCCCGGTCTCGACCCGGTCGTCGTCCATCACGCTGTTGAGGGCCCAAGTGAGTTTTTCTCTCCTCTTCAGCGGTGCCCACCTGTTGACCAGGAAGTTGCAAAACACCGCCTGAGGAGTCAATCCTACCTCCACGCATTGGCAGATCCTAGTCAAAGCAGGGTTGAAGGCTTCCGCCAGCACCGGAGCTTCACTCCAGATTGTCATGTCGATGTTGGGGAGGCCTTCGGGCAGCTCCAACCTCTCGTGCTCCTCCACCCGGACGACTATCCAGTCCTTCTTCCAGTCATCCCACTTCCAAGAGGGAAACGACCGGAGGTACTTGAATGGGCACTTCTTGCGCTTCACGAAGTAGTAGAAGCCAAGGTACTCATTGCTCCTGCCGGTGGTATGGACGGTGAAGAAGGTCCGGAAGAGTTCAATATAGGGGGGATGCCCACCCACATATCACAGAAGTGGACGAAGATAGACACAAGAAGAATGGAGTGGGGGCCAAGGTGATACAGCTGCAGACCATAGAAGTCTAGCAGCATCAAGAAAAAGGAGGAAAAAGGTGGGATCAACCCCACCATGGCGTCCGAGGATAAGTACACCATTTCGCCGGCGTGCTCCTTCTCAAACAGGAGCTCTCCACCGGCGTGGACTGAGCGGTTGAAGAAGTTTGAGGACCATCCCATGAGGGCCCGGACCTTCTTCAGGTCGCCGTCGGTCATCAAACGACTCTCGGGGAGACCCAACTCCATTGCGGCACGGCAAGGCAAGAGAAGAAAAGCGGAGCACAAGTTGGGAGTTTGAGTGCAAGATCAGATGAGAGGCGTAAAGAGCCCCAAACGGTGCGCGCTTTCCTTCTTAAGTAAGCCCTTGCGACGCTTGGATGGAAACCGCAAGGATGTCGAAGATACCACTCAAAAATTCCAACCAGCCGATGACAAGAGGGCCCGGGACTACCTCGACGATCAAGTCGAGGTTCTTACCTAGGTGAACGTTTGCCACCATGAGGCAGGAAGCCCGAAGGCGGCGGCCTGAAAAGGCGCGCGGAACCGATACAATTTTCGCATCGGGAACTTTCAACCTTCAATTGCGTGAGATCCACACGCCAAAAATCTCACCTGCCGCACACGTGATACGGCACGCGGCGAGGATTTAACTCCAAACCATCGCCAACAGCACATCTGAAGACCTTTGAAGACTCACTTCAAAAGTCGAAGGATGGACCCACCTCCGGTGGAATGACTTCATCCAAGGGGTCTTCCCCGGAGGTGGGCCCAGGGGGCCACTGTCGGTACCCTGGGTACCATATACCCCTTGGGATTGCAAAGATCTCAAGTGAAAGTCACCCACTTGATTTGAAGACCTTCGGAGGCCCACATGTCAGACATGTCCGGACCCGCTTCTACAACATGGTTAGTCTGAGGGTCGTCATGTGTACTACCAAACCGGAGCTACCGCCCGCAAGGGGGGAAGCTCCGGGCTATGTACCGAAGTGGCACCCCCGGACCTAACCCCAGACCGAGGGAAGCTCCAGTGCTGACACGTGTTGGCTAACACCGGAGCCATCTGTTCTCCACAGTGTGCTCTGGTGCTGCCACGTGTCCAACCGTCGGATCTTCAGCCTCTAACCTCCAAAAGACTCCACAACGGCTCCGGATCTTCAAAGGGGAATCAAGGACTTCAAGACCCGACCAAGTGTCATTAATACTGCATTAATGACACACGATCGTATGACCTTAATTACCAGTAACAGTGCTGTCAAAGCCCATAACTCGGTCATTAAGGGTAATCAAGCGTGTTGAATGTATATCAATATCAGTAACCGCCGAGGCCACTTGTTGGGCCGGGCTAACTTGTAACGGTCTGCCCTTGTACTATAAAAGGACAGGCCGACGATACATAGGACACGTCCTCACACGCGCTCTACAGACTCTCCACACTCTAGACATACATCCAATACAACATCAACACACCCCGTGGAGTAGGGTATTACGCTCAGGCGGACCGAACCACGTAAATTCTTGTGTCTCCTATGTTATTTACAATTCACCTTCTTGAATCTTCGCGGGCCCACACCGAACCACAAACTCCTCTAATACTTTAGTAGTGTCGAGAGATCTGCCGGATCCAAACCACCGACAGTATGATATATATTATATATGTCGAAGTGTGTGTTCCAACGACACTTCCTCTGGTACTACTAAGAAGTAGTCCGCTGAGGTTCGAATTTAGGCAGGGAGCAAATCAAGATCCAAGAGCAAGGTGACACAAGGAGTTTTACGTGGTTCGGGCCGCCTCAGCGTAATCCCCTACTCCACGGGGTGTTTGTATATTGGATTGCTTTGAGCGAGTGTGTTGGTCAGCTAGTCCGAATGACCTGTCTTCTACCATGCAGCGCAATCCTTTTATATTGCAAGTATTGGCTATTACTGTATATGCCATGGCCCGATAGGTGGCCCCGACTGTCATAACCACCCTATGCACGATCTACAGTATTAAGGGGGGTTAATAGTGTAATAACATGCCTTAATAGCAGTTTATCGACCTTAATAGTCTTCTGATCGTGTGTCATTAATTTTGCATTAATGACGCATTAACCAGGTCTTGTAACGGCCAATTGATAGCCCTTGAATGTTCGCACCGTTGGAGATCCCGTAGTCTCCCCGTTGTAGAAATAGATCCGAACGTGTGACACGTGGCAGCTCTGGAGCTTCCCTCTGCAGGGAGGTAGGACTAGAGCTACTAGACACGTGACAGCACCAGAGCTTCCCTTGTTTGGGAGACAGGTCTGGCACCCCAGGACACGTGGTAGTGCTGGAGCCACCCTAAGGAGGGAGGCAGATCCGACACTGCGGAACATGTGGTAGCGCTGGAGCCACCCTAAGAAGAGAGGTAGGTCCGGCACTACGCAACATTTATTGCCTTCGAAAGTCTACAACACTGGAAGGTGGAACTCAACATGTCTCCTTCTAGTACGAAGGGATGCCTAGTATGCAGGGTATCAACAGTGGCCCCCGTGCCTACCTCTGGTGAGATTGTGAGGTTTCGATGCCGGAGGTGGGGCCATTATCTCTCCCGCGTTGCTGCTTTAGTTTTCGTTTTGAGACATGCGACCCTCCTTGATTTGGTAGGTGAGATACATGATGTGTGGATCTCATGCAATTGGAGACATCGGTTGCCAATATGATTTCTGGATCAGTTCCCAACACAATCTTTGTAGCCCTGTCAGACCGCCGCCCTCGGGCTTCCAACTTCTCATCATGACAACGGTTCACCTGGTGCAACTTTTTTGGCGAAGTGGACCTGGACCCCCTTTCCATTGACAAGGTAACTTTGTTGAGCGTGATCAAGGTTCGGATGTAGTTGCCACCCAAGCGTTGCAGAGGCTTAATAAAGGGAGAGGCGTTGCAAGTGGATAAAACTCTTACGCACCAATCTGTTCTTGCTCATAGAGTTCTCCTCTTGAACCCTTGCATCGAGCTCCCACTTTTGCTCCACTTTCCGGCGATAAAACCCCAACTTCCCCCCAGCAAGATTGTGAGCAAGAGGGATCTTACAAGAGCCCAAAAGCTGATGGGCTAGCATAGCAACTCTTTCAACAATGCTATTCGCTGCGACAAACTCCCGTTCAAGAAGGAGTCCCCCGATGACATTGTCTACTTCTTACTGTACACCATAGTTGGGCTTGTTCCACTTGTATCCAACTTCTTGCTGATGCTGCTAGAGTCATACGGGCTCCAATTTCAACATCTCGGACCTCATCCGATCATGCTGGTGGTGTCCTTCGTCCACTTCTGCGAGATGTGGGTAAGTGTGCTAGCCCGCGTGCCGCTGTTCTGGACCTTCTTGACACTCTGGGCGATAGGCAAAGGTAACATCTTGTTGGAATTCTGCTACTTTGTAAGGCGTAGGAATCCCCCATACAAGTACATCAGGTCCTTTCCTTCTAGAAAATGGAAGACCTGGAAGATTGATTTGTAGTTATCCGAGTGGACCGTCATGACCGGCTGGAGCTGCCAGAAGGATTCCGTACGACGAAGTGCGACACTTGGGAGGAGCTCCTGAAGCTGGCTGAAGAGTACAACCCTATGCTATCAACAGTCCATAATTTAGTCGATGAAGGATTGACGTCTCTGATGGTCCTCGACAACTTCCTAACCAACCACTGGGCCCCACTCAAGGAGCAAGAATTTGCAGCTTGGTCATACTCCAGAGAAATGGATTTCCTCTGGATTGACGTTTGTCAGGGAACCAACTTAGATGAGCATGCCTTGAAGCTCCATCTGTAGAAGTTGAAAAGTGGAACTCTACCAAGAGATGACCTCGTACCTCCGACAGAGTTCATGCCTCTGTGTGTTGTTCCGGAAGTGAGGAGGGAGCTGCAGAAGGTGATGCCACTCCTTGATAATACACGTCTTGCGGTGCAACAAAGGAGCACTCCGCCAGCAAAGATTGTGATCCCTGGAGCTTCGGGCCCCTGCCCAAATGGAGGATCCGACTCTACACCTGTTAGTGGAAAAGGCAAGGATCCTGCAGAACCAAGTCAGAAGAAGTCTGACTCAAGTCGAGGCAAAGGGAAAGAGCCTGTCGACACCTCCAGATGAAAGAGGAATTGGACGCGAACTGACGGCAGATCTGCCAGAGCAGCTCTGACACAAGCGGTGCCACTATGTTGCCTGCCCCTCAAGTCAGCGCTGGTTGTGCCTCCATCAACGGCAACCCCGGCTCCAATAGGCAAGGTGAGCTCTAGGCTTAGGAAATCATCTTTGATCCAGTGCTTATGGGGGGCAGAAGGTCTGGTAAGTCTACTTGAGTCCCAGTGCCAGCGGTAGGCTCTAGGTCTAGGGTGCCTTCTCAGACAACAGAGATCCCGACTGTACAGAAGCTGGTGGCTACCACGACTTTTGGGAAAGTCCGAAGCTTTTGCCTCACCGATGATGGTTGGTTATGACTCCGGCCATCCAAGGAAGAAATTTCGTGCTGACTGGAGCGGCAGTGTCCCCAAGTAATGATCAACACTTGAAATTGTGTTTTCTTTTTGTTTTTTTGCTTTTCCTTGAATTTTATATTCCTCTACTTCCATAGTATCAAGAAGAGGAGTTACTACTCCGACACCTGCATGTGACCAAGGCAGCATTACAGTTGCTGAGACCGCGCCCACCGGAGCCCCCGTTGATGGCACGGGTTCTCCTATGGTCATGGCAGACGACACGACAATTCCGGCGCCAACTCATGTCCAGCTGACCTCAGCGCCAGTAGTCGAACAAGTCGTTGTTTTGCCGAACCACAAAGGAGAATCACTGGAGCAAGCTTCAACTGCTCCAGAGATGGCAGCAGAGGTACTGACATCAGCACCAGATCCCTTGGCTGATGTCGATATGCCAGAGGTTGCTATGCCTGAGCTTGCACCTACCTCAGAACTTGCAGCAGACATTGTACCGGAGCAGCTGGTTGACGTTGCAATGGCGCTTGATTTGGTGCCTGCAGATGCGGCTCCAGGACCATCAAGATCCACGCCGGAGATTGACAAGCTCCCGGAACTCAGTGCTGCAGACGTTGAGCTGCTGGAGTCCATGCTTGTGCCATGGGCTCCGACAAAAATTCCAGACGACTTGGGGGAACCAGAGGAAACTCAGGCCGGTCCTAAGCCAATCCCCTAGGCATGTCGATCAAGAATGCCTACTCGAGCCCCCGCCATGTTTAGCTTGCCTTCGACTACGAGCACAAGGCCCTGGAGAATAAGCATGACACTTTAAGGTGCTGGCGCAGGCTGCTTTACTTCAAGATGAAGTTGACACAGTCTCGGCTAGCGAACCTAAGAGATTCACTCGAGGCCGAGAAAGCTCGACAGATGCATCTGAACAAGGCGCTGGATATAGGAGAGGATGTAATAAAAGCCCTTAGTGACAAGACTCGGGAGATCTATGAGAATGCGAAGGAAGTCAGTGAGTTGGCAGATGATTGCTCGAAGAGTCTGAATGCTTTGAGGGAACAGTTCCTCAATCGCCAAGATGCATTAGAAAATAAGGAGGACGATCTCCAGAAGAGAGAAGACGAAATATTGCAGAAGCTAGCACGCAGCGAGCAGGACTTGGCTATTCGTGAGGAAAAATTTATGTCCTGGTGCGAAGATGAGAAGCAACAGATATGGCTGAACGGAGATGGAGTCAATGGGTGGGAGATTGCTTCCTCTGCCAGGTAAGCTATGGTGAATGCTAAGGAGAGGGAACTTGCGGAGAAGCAAGACCGCATGAACCTCCGGGAGAAGCAAATCACTGACCAAGAGAGGCAGCTACCTGAACGGATTTAGCAGCATGCTAAAGAGGTCGAGCGGTTCTCGAAGGAGGGCTCTGCAGACCTATCATCTGCAAGAAAGTGGTCCGAAGAGCTCCAGAGTATGAGGGCAATAGAAACCAGCAGGTCTGGGACTTCCTTGGGCGAGCAGAAGATGCTTTGATGCCACTGGGGTTCAACTCGGTCCGACTGATTGACCCAGAGATAGAGATGGACAAAGCTTTCGTATTGCTCAACTCTACTGGGACTAAGCTGGATCCGCTGGACGATGTGATCAGCAACCGTCTCGAGACTAAGGGAAAATCCTTGGCGAAGAATGTTGTACAATATTTGCTGACAAGCTTCTGCAGCCTGGATCCCTCTATGTATCTGTTGACGACTATTATATACTAATTTCACCCTTCAATATAACGCAATTATGTGAAGGAAATATCATTTCTTGCACACATCACCTTTCTATTTAACCTATCCACATGTACTTGGAGAAATTGGTGCATGCAGGTATTTTATACAGTATTGAAGTAAAACAATGGGATGGATCCTATAAATTATCGTCCCAGCCAATCAGTCGTCGCCATGTGGCACCACATGGATCAAATGACCCACAAACAGAAGTATCCAAGGCCATCCAATGGTGTAGCACCCATACCATGGAATGGGACCCACCTGTCAGTCACTTGGAGGAAGCACTGGCCGTTTGGAGCTAGGACCAAGTCGTCCGACCCCCCTAGTCGGCCGACTAGGTCCTGGCGCCAAACACGATCAAACACCACGTGTTGGCTCCTCCCGGCTTGAAGAAGTCAGTGGTGACTGATTCTCGCGCTTTTGGTGGCAGGAACTGACCCTTCTCCAAGATATAAATAGGACCCTTAATCTCTCACGTCAATACACACAACATGAGCATCACTCTATTGTAACTAGTTCTCTTAGTTCCTTAGTGGAGGTTAGGCTGTTGATAGGAGCCTCTAGTCCCAAGTCCGAATTGGGAAAGGTATGGCTCATGTATCTTCTCTTGTATTTTTGACTTTGTGCTTTATAATAATATCATTGTTAGTCTTTATTTACTTATATACTTGGGAAAGCGTTCCTTGTTTGGTTGTGGAGTCCATGTATGTGCTACGTATAGATGTTGTTATGACCTATACATAATTCCATTATCATGTTATCATAAACATCATACACCACCACTATAGTCTAATTAGTTAATAATATGATACTGTTAATATGAATATGTTAGTGCTTGGTCCCAACATTGGATCAACGATGTTTATGTTAATCATTGGATTAGGGTGGCTTGCGCCGCGACCCCTTAGGTATTTACTTAATATGCTAGCATTGTGCTAGGATAGTTGAGTAGCGTTGGATGTCTCGTAGACCCACAGATTAAAGAGGTAGGCAGTATGATGAGGACATCACAACAGCGGAGACACACATTAAAATGCAAGGACCAATCACAAGAGCACGAGCACGGTTAATAAATTAGCAGGTGAATTCGCTCCTAACTTATTTTGCATCTGAGATTGAGAATAGATTGCTATGTGATGATTTAATTGTTATTAGTAATAATGGAGAAGATCAACAAGTGAAGGAAAGAGGCCTTGGGAGCGTGGAGAACCAGCTGGGACGTCCACAGGTTGATGGAAACAGTTTACAACTCGGACTCGAGTTCAACTCGGAGTCCAGGAGCAGTCCACCTTAAAATGGACACCCAGGAGGCATACGGACTCTGTTTCTGACGTTCTACATATGCATGGAAACAGGAGAAGATAAAATTTCCAATGGTTCTAGTCTCACCTCAAAATTCGGTCGGAGTCTTTGGTAATCGTCGAAACAAATCGAGTCCAGATTTTTGTCCGGTGCTGCGCCACTGAATCAAGCCTTTGGGCCTTGTATCCCGTAAGAGTCCATTAGAGACACGTCTAATCGTGTTTTGCCTGAACCCTAGCCTTTAAATAATGCAGCCGCCAGTCATATTTGGTGGTTTTTGCTTAGATCAATAATATTGCCATTCTATGGTTTGTGAGACCCCAACTTCGCGATTTCAGATCGTGTCTTCGATGTTCTTGCTCGTGTTCTCGGTTGCACTTGCAGGGATTAGCCTTCTTGGTGAGGTCAATCATGTGCAGCATGGTTGATAACCAACGGAGCGATGGTGTAGTGATTGCAGGGGTTTTTCGTGTTCTACTCGAGAGCCTCAAATCATCAACGTCGAGATCTCCATCAATCGACTTATCCATTACCTTTCGGAAGATCGGGACTCATTTTTCCTCATCAAGTTTGCCTAATCATGTAGCATACAGGGCGAATCTAGAGGAAACTAAGGAAATTCAGCGACAAGTCCAAGATCTTTTGGACCGCGGGTACATTCGTGAAAGCCTTAGCCCTTGTTCAGTTCCTGTTCTTTTGGTTCCTTAGAAAGAAGGTAGTTGGCGCATGTGTGTTGATTGTCGAGCGATTAATAACATCACCATTCAATATCGTTATCCTATTCCTCGCTTAGATGGCATGCTTGATGAATAGAGTGGTGCTATCATCTTCACAAAAATTGACTTGCGTAGTGGTTACCACCAAATTAGAATGGCACTAGGAGATGAATGGAAAACTACATTTAAAACCAAGTTTGGACTTTATGAGTGGTTAGTCATGCCTTTTCATTTAAATAATGCACTCCACACCTTTATGCGTTTAATGAATGAGGTTTTACGTGCTTTCATTGGACAATTTGTGGTGGTTTACTTCGATGATATCCTCATTTACAGCAAGTCATATGATGATCATCTTCATCATTTACGTGCTGTTTTTACTGTTTTGAAAGATGCACGTTTGTTGGGTACAAAGTGCGTCTTTTGCACCAATCGAGTCTCCTTTCTTGTCTATGTCATTTACTCGCAAGGAATTGAGATGGATGAGGCAAAAATTGAAGCAATCACCAGCCGGCCAGTCCCAACAACCGTCACATAGGTTCATAGTTTTCTTCGTCTTGCAGGTCTTTATCGGCGTTTTGTGCGGGATTTCAGCACCATTGCAGCACCTCTACATGAGCTAACGAAGAAGGGAGTGCCATTTCGATGGGGAAAACAGCAGCAACAAGCTTTTGATGCTCACAAATCGAAGCTTACACAAGCACCATTGCTACAACTTCCTGATTTTGACAAGACCTTTGAGCTAGAATGCGATGCAAGCGATATTGGTATTCGAGGCGTTCTCATACAAGCAGGTAAACCCGTTGCTTTCTTTAGTGAAAAACTTCATGGTCCTTCTCTGAATTATTCCACTTATGATAAGGAATTGCATACCCTAGTGCGAGTATTACAATCTTGGCAACATTATCTTTGGTGTAAGGAGTTTGTCATACATTCCAATAATGAATCATTGAAGTATCTTAAGTGTCAAACCAATCTGAATAAATGACATGCTAAATGGATTGAGTTCATAGTCATTTCCATACATCATTAATCATAATAAAGGGAAGGAAAATGTCATTGCCGATGCATTATCTAGGCGTTATACCATGCTGTCCCAACTTGATCATAAAATCATTGGTTTGGAAACAATAAAAGCATTATATCCTACTGATTTGGACTTCAAAGATGCTTTTGAAAATTGTAGAGAAGGAAGAACGTGGAATAAATATGTGCTGCGAGAGGGTCTCCTCTATCGTGCTAACAAGCTATGCGTTCCAGCTAGCTCCGTTCGTCTATTACTTTGGCAAGAAGCACATAGACGAGGTTTGATGGGACATTTTGGAGTGAAGAAAACTTAAGACGTGCTGTCCACGCACTTCTTTTGGCCAAAGATGGGGTGTGATGTCAAGCGCTACGTGTCATGATGCACTACATGCAATAAAGCTATGTCTCGCCTTGACCCACATGGTCTTTATATGCCTCTTCCTGTTCCTAGTGTACCTTGGGAGGATATTTCTATGGACTTTGTTTTGGGATTGCCTAGGACTGAGAGGGGGAGGGATAGTATTTTTGTAGTTGTTGATCGTTTCTCCAAAACGGCACACTTTATACCTTGTCATAAGAATGATAATGCCTCACACATTGCTGACTTATTTATGACGAAAATTGTTCATTTACATGGTGTGCGAAATACCATTGTTTCTGATCGTGATGCAAAAATTTTAAGTCATTTTTGGAGAACTTTGTGGTATAAATTGGGAACCAAGTTGCTGTTTTCAACTACATGTCACCCACAAACGGATGGACAAACCGAGGTAGTTAATCGTACTTTATCTACTATGTTGCAGGCTGTCTTGAAAACAAATTTTAAGTTGTGGGAGGAATGTTTACCACATATAGAATTTGCTTACAACAGATCCGTTCACTCCACGACAAAGGTAAGTCCATTCCAGGTAGTGTATGGTTTCAATCCCCGTGCTCCTATTGATTTAACACCTTTGCCTCCTTCTGACACTATAAATTTGGATGGTACACAACAATCTGAATTCATTCTTAAGATGCATGAAACTACAAAGAAAAATATTGAGATGATGATTGAGAAGTATAGGATTGCAGGTAGTAAAGGTAGAAAAGAAGTAAAACTTGAACCGGGTGATTTGGTGTGGTTACATTTGAGAAATGAGCGATTCCCCGACTTGAGAAAATCTAAACTTATGCCATGAGCTATTGGTCCTTTTAAGATTGTTGAAAAGATTAATGATAATGCATATAAGCTTGAATTGCCTCCCGATTTTGGGGTTAGTCCTACGTTTAACATTTCAGATTTGCGACGGTACTTGGGAGAAGAAGATGAACTTGAGTCGAGGATGACTCCAATTCAAGAGAGGAAGGATTATGAGGACATCACAACAGCGGAGACACACATTGAAATGCAAGGACCAATCACAAGAGCACGAGCACGGTTAATAAAACAGCAGGTGAATTCACTCCTAACTTCTTTTGCATGTGAGTTTGAGAATAGATTGTTATGTGATGATTAATTGTTACTAGGAATAATGGAGAAGATAAACCAGTGAAGGAAAGATGCCTTGGGAGCATGGAGAACCACCTGGGACGTCCAGAAGTTGATGGAAACAGTTTACAACTCGGACTCGAGTTCAACTCAGAGTCCAGGAGCAGTCCACCTTAAAACGGACGCCCAGGAGGCATACGGACTCCATTTTCGACGTTCTACATATGCACAGAAAGAGGAGAAGATATGCTTTCCGATGGTTCTAGTCCCACCTCAAAATTCAACCGGAGTCATTGGCATTCCTCGAAACAAGTCAAGTACAAATTTCTATCCGGTGCTGCGCCACCGACTCGGGCCTTTGGGCCTTGTATCCTGTAAGAGTCCATTGGGGACGCATCTAATCGTGTTTTGGATGAACCATAGACTTTAAATGCTGCAGCCTCTGGTCATATTTGGTGGGTTTTGCTTAGATCAATAATATCACCATTCTATGATTTGTGAGACCCTAAGTTCGTGATTTCAGATCATGTATTCGATGTTCTTGCTTGTGTTCTCAATTGCACTTGCAGGGATTAGCCTTCTTGGCGAGGTCAATCGTGTGCAGCATGGTTGATAACCAATGGAGCAGTGGTGTAGTGATTGCAGCGGTTTTTCGTGTTCTACTCGAGAGCCTCGGATCATCAATGTCGAGATCTCCATCAATCGACTTATCCATTACCTTTCGGAAGATCGGGACTCATTTTTCCTCATCACAGTAGGTGGTGACAGCCCTATCTATCCTTTGTAATCCTCCACGTTCAGCTATGCCACAGGCTCTTGGCGAGAGTTGTCCTATTATTGCTATAGGTAAACCCGTGCCCGATATGTTGGACCACTAAGCCCTGGTATTCACCATTAGCATATTCATGTGTACTTTATTAGTCTATGTATATGAGTAATTAGAGCATAGTAGGAGTATCTCCGTCTCGTAGTCTAACACTCGCTAGGACAACCTTATCCTTAGAGTAGATTGCTTAGGTGTGTGTCACACTACCCATATTATCAACATACCACTGTCTTGATAATTGATTAGTATACCATAGCTTGATCATAAGAGTAGTGTTTACTTTACTCCATTGCCTTCCTTTGGGATAAATACGATACCCTTAGGAATACTCTTGGGTGAAATGCTACACGACAGTTTCCGTGCGCTTGCGGACCTCATCTCTTTCGAGAGATGATCTGTGACATTAGTAACCGTCAACAAGCATTTCTGGCGCCCTTGCCGGGGAGGGCAAAGGAGTGAAGGATGACTATCACTTGTGATTAAGCTATAGGTACTAATAGTTATTAGAAAGGATTACCCTTGTTTGTTTTCTCCTTTTTGTGGTAAAAACAGGGTAGTGTTGGCTAACCTATTTTATGGAATGGTCAACAAGGACGCAAGTGCTCAACTAGATGATTCATGGCATACCTCAACAAATATCTGCTAGGCAACACAATTGCCTTTTCATTTAAAACCAAGTTTGGACTTTATGAGTGGTTAGTCATGCCTTTTCATTTAAATAATGCACTCCACACCTTTATGCGTTTAATGAATGAGGTTTTACGTGCTTTCATTGGACAATTTGTGGTGGTTTACTTCGATGATATCCTCATTTACAGCAAGTCATATGATGATCATCTTCATCATTTACGTGCTGTTTTTACTGTTTTGAAAGATGCACGTTTGTTGGGTAAAAAGTGCGTCTTTTGCACCAATCGAGTCTCCTTTCTTGTCTATGTCATTTACTCGCAAGGAATTGAGATGGATGAGGCAAAAATTGAAGCAATCACCAGCCGGCCAGTCCCAACAACCGTCACATAGGTTCATAGTTTTCTTCGTCTTGCAGGTCTTTATCGGCGTTTTGTGCGGGATTTCAGCACCATTGCAGCACCTCTACATGAGCTAACGAAGAAGGGAGTGCCATTTCGATGGGGAAAACAGCAGCAACAAGCTTTTGATGCTCACAAATCGAAGCTTACACAAGCACCATTGCTACAACTTCCTGATTTTGACAAGACCTTTGAGCTAGAATGCGATGCAAGCGATATTGGTATTCGAGGCGTTCTCATACAAGCAGGTAAACCCGTTGCTTTCTTTAGTGAAAAACTTCATGGTCCTTCTCTGAATTATTCCACTTATGATAAGGAATTGCATACCCTAGTGCGAGTATTACAATCTTGGCAACATTATCTTTGGTGTAAGGAGTTTGTCATACATTCCAATAATGAATCATTGAAGTATCTTAAGTGTCAAACCAATCTGAATAAATGACATGCTAAATGGATTGAGTTCATAGTCATTTCCATACATCATTAATCATAATAAAGGGAAGGAAAATGTCATTGCCGATGCATTATCTAGGCGTTATACCATGCTGTCCCAACTTGATCATAAAATCATTGGTTTGGAAACAATAAAAGCATTATATCCTACTGATTTGGACTTCAAAGATGCTTTTGAAAATTGTAGAGAAGGAAGAACATGGAATAAATATGTGCTGCGAGAGGGTCTCCTCTATCGTGCTAACAAGCTATGCGTTCCAGCTAGCTCCGTTCGTCTATTACTTTTGCAAGGAGCACATAGACGAGGTTTGATGGGACATTTTGGAGTGAAGAAAACTTAAGACGTGCTGTCCACGCACTTCTTTTGGCCAAAGATGGGGTGTGATGTCAAGCGCTACGTGTCACGATGCACTACATGCAATAAAGCTATGTCTCGCCTTGACCCACATGGTCTTTATATGCCTCTTCCTGTTCCTAGTGTACCTTGGGAGGATATTTCTATGGACTTTGTTTTGGGATTGCCTAGGACTGAGAGGGGGAGGGATAGTATTTTTGTAGTTGTTGATCGTTTCTCCAAAACGGCACACTTTATACCTTGTCATAAGAATGATAATGCCTCACACATTGCTGACTTATTTATGACGAAAATTGTTCATTTACATGGTGTGCGAAATACCATTGTTTCTGATCGTGATGCAAAATTTTTAAGTCATTTTTGGAGAACTTTGTGGTATAAATTGGGAACCAAGTTGCTGTTTTCAACTACATGTCACCCACAAACGGATGGACAAACCGAGGTAGTTAATCGTACTTTATCTACTATGTTGCAGGCTGTCTTGAAAACAAATTTTAAGTTGTGGGAGGAATGTTTACCACATATAGAATTTGCTTACAACAGATCCGTTCACTCCACGACAAAGGTAAGTCCATTCCAGGTAGTTTATGGTTTCAATCCCCGTGCTCCTATTGATTTAACACCTTTGCCTCCTTCTGACACTATAAATTTGGATGGTACACAACAATCTGAATTCATTCTTAAGATGCATGAAACTACAAAGAAAAATATTGAGATGATGATTGAGAAGTATAGGATTGCAGGTAGTAAAGGTAGAAAAGAAGTAAAACTTGAACCGGGTGATTTGGTGTGGTTACATTTGAGAAATGAGCGATTCCCCGATTTGAGAAAATCTAAACTTATGCCATGAGCTATTGGTCATTTTAAGATTGTTGAAAAGATTAATGATAATGCATATAAGCTTGAATTGCCTCCCGATTTTGGGGTTAGTCCTACGTTTAACATTTCAGATTTGCGACGGTACTTGGGAGAAGAAGATGAACTTGAGTCGAGGATGACTCCAATTCAAGAGAGGAAGGATTATGAGGACATCACAACAGCGGAGACACACATTGAAATGCAAGGACCAATCACAAGAGCACGAGCACGGTTAATAAAACAGCAGGTGAATTCACTCCTAACTTCTTTTGCATGTGAGTTTGAGAATAGATTGTTATGTGATGATTAATTGTTACTAGGAATAATGGAGAAGATAAACCAGTGAAGGAAAGATGCCTTGGGAGCATGGAGAACCACCTGGGACGTCCACAAGTTGATGGAAACAGTTTACGACTCGGACTCGAGTTCAACTCAGAGTCCAGGAGCAGTCCACCTTAAAACGGACGCCCAGGAGGCATACGGACTCCATTTTCGACGTTCTACATATGCACAGAAAGAGGAGAAGATATGCTTTCCGATGGTTCTAGTCCCACCTCAAAATTCAACCGGAGTCATTGGCATTCCTCGAAACAAGTCAAGTACAAATTTCTATCCGGTGCTGCGCCACCGACTCGGGCCTTTGGGCCTTGTATCCTGTAAGAGTCCATTGGGGACGCATCTAATCGTGTTTTGGATGAACCATAGACTTTAAATGCTGCAGCCTCTGGTCATATTTGGTGGGTTTTGCTTAGATCAATAATATCACCATTCTATGGTTTGTGAGACCCTAAGTTCATGATTTCAGATCATGTATTCGATGTTCTTGCTTGTGTTCTCAATTGCACTTGCAGGGATTAGCCTTCTTGGCGAGGTCAATCGTGTGCAGCATGGTTGATAACCAATGGAGCAGTGGTGTAGTGATTGCAGCGGTTTTTCGTGTTCTACTCGAGAGCCTCGGATCATCAATGTCGAGATCTCCATCAATCGACTTATCCATTACCTTTCGGAAGATCGGGACTCATTTTTCCTCATCACAGTAGGTGGTGACAGCCCTATCTATCCTTTGTAATCCTCCACGTTCAGCTATGCCACAGGCTCTTGGCGAGAGTTGTCCTATTATTGCTATAGGTAAACCCGTGCCCGATATGTTGGACCACTAAGCCCTGGTATTCACCATTAGCATATTCATGTGTACTTTATTAGTCTATGTATATGAGTAATTAGAGCATAGTAGGAGTATCTCCGTCTCGTAGTCTAACACTCGCTAGGACAACCTTATCCTTAGAGTAGATTGCTTAGGTGTGTGTCACACTACCCATATTATCAACATACCACTGTCTTGATAATTGATTAGTATACCATAGCTTGATCATAAGAGTAGTGTTTACTTTACTCCATTGCCTTCCTTTGGGATAAATACGATACCCTTAGGAATACTCTTGGGTGAAATGCTACACGACAGTTTCCGTGCGCTTGCGGACCTCATCTCTTTCGAGAGATGATCTGTGACATTAGTAACCGTCAACAAGCATTTCTGGCGCCCTTGCCGGGGAGGGCAAAGGAGTGAAGGATGACTATCACTTGTGATTAAGCTATAGGTACTAATAGTTATTAGAAAGGATTACCCTTGTTTGTTTTCTCCTTTTTGTGGTAAAAACAGGGTAGTGTTGGCTAACCTATTTTATGGAATGGTCAACAAGGACGCAAGTGCTCAACTAGATGATTCATGGCATACCTCAACAAATATCTGCTAGGCAACACAATTGCCTTTTTTCGGAAGAATTTCAGCTTCCAGTAGGAGCCAAAGTCATCCATAACCAAGATTGGGGGAGGCTCCAATAGTTCTTCTTGTTTTGCCTCCACCATGGGGTGGATAGTTGGCCCTTCAGCCAACACTTATGGCATGGGTTGGCTCTACCAATCCGTGACCACATTCGTGCTAGAGCTGAAGGAGTCCTATTCTCATTCATCATGGATGAGAATATGGTCTCCACTCAAGGAGTGGATTGAAGAGTGCTCTAGTTCCTTTAGCTTGGCATGCACACCACTTAACAAGGTGGACATGCTAGCTAATGAACTATACCTCCCATGGAGAAGTGTTTGGATGATCCAAGCCATGGGTATTCACATGATTTGTGAAAATCCATGTCAACATAGGCCACTTGGGGAATCATTTCCCTAATACCCATGGGGATTCTTTCTTCCAAACACAACTCCAATGGCTATCACCTACAAGGATCTCAGAGGTGGAATCAACATCACCCTTGTAATCAAGGAGGCTATGCGGATTTCAAGGGATCTACGTTCAACTAGCCTACCTTAAAGTATCTTGTCCATCGCCAAGCAATAAATCAAGACAACATCCACATGAAGCCCTTGGCCAAGGACGAGAAAATTAAAAGAGCATTCAAGATCCAAGATATCCCACAACCACTTGTTGGGATTCCTACCCTTCGACTAAGACCATGCAACCTAGAGCAAGTGACATTGTGGATGAAGAGTTTCTTGTGTGATTGTGGAGTCCACATTTCATCTGCCCGAGGAAGCTTTTGATCCATGATCAAAGTACGGGTTGACCTTAAGGAATATCAAGAAGGTCGAAGTGGCACCCCTAAAGAAGGACAAGCCTCACCATGCTCATGAGAAAATATTTTCAATAGAGGAAAGCTGTCACTATATCAACAAGTCTTCATCAAGATGACGGAGAGGCTAGGGCCACCATGTGGCCCACATGTACAACTAACATGCAAGGAGATTTGGCATGTTAATCAAGAGAAGATGTCCACATCTTCCACTCCGGCATTGGACACAAATCATCACACTAAAATGGGGGGAGGTAAATCCCACTCATCGGATTACAAAAATTTGGTGAGTCCATGCAAATAGGTTAATAGGTAGTTATCTCATATTTGTTTTCTCAATTGCATGTTTGAATTTTCCAGCAATCTTTGCATTTGCATCTAGCATGTTTGATTTTTCACACTTGCATGTTGGAAAGTAAAATTTCCAACCATCATAAAACTAAAATTTTGAATTAGGAAATAAATTTATTTGGATATGAACCTTGGACGTAACCACTTGAATCCATCTTCCAAATTCAACCGAAAAATATTTCCTTTAATTATTCATTGCATTTGCAAGTTGTTTAAAGTTGGGACAAAACAATTTGGCAAAAGGGTACAACATGCTTTTGAGCTAACGTAACCCGTTTTCGAGTTGTTTTGTTTGTTCTTGATTTTAGTGCAGCCAAGACAAAATTTGTAAAGAGGTTGGAATACCCCATCAAGCGCATACCCCTCCATCATCTCATTTAGAGTTCATGGTCGAGGAATGCCCAAGATGGTGGTCCAATGGAGGAACAAGATGAAGCTCATTCAACTCCAACCTCAACTTGGCAGGAGACATTGAACATGGAGGCTACACCAAAATCCATGGTTGTGAGTTTCTCATACAACAACCTTCAACCAGGATTGCTCTTCAATTGAGGTACAAGTTTAAAATTTTCTGTCGTTGGAATTACATTAGGATTGAATGATTTTTGCTTACATTGGTAAGGAAGGTTTATACCTTCTCATCATTCAATCCTTATGCATCCTCGCGAGAGTAAGTGTTGGCATTCCTCTTTTTGATTCTTCAAAAAGGAATGTCACCTTACATGGAAATAAATTTAAACAAGTACCTAGAATTTCATAAGCTTTGCTAAAATAGACTTAGACATTTTCTGCCTAGGTAATGCTTATGGAATGATATAATGGTTTAATTGGTATGTAGCAACCTAGGAATAGTGAAATCCATAATTTTGATTTGAAACTCATTTATGCATGGATCACTAAATATTTATGCAAGAAAATTAAAAATGTTCAGGAGGATAAAATTGAGAATCTTGTTTTCCATGACCTAAATGATAAACATTTGCTCTTGTAAAATAAAACTATGATGATTAGAAATTTTACAAGATGATGGAATCCATATAGTGTATTTATATCACTTGCATTGCTATGAGTAGGAGCTTTATAAAATGTTCAACTTGATTTATCCATAAAGCCCCACTCCTATCATTGATTCGTACATTCTTCATAGATACACTTGAAATTGGACCCAATGCCTATTTGATTTTGTTCTACCCCATACGCACAAATGAAGATTCGGTTACCTAACCTGAAAATTCATTTGTACAAGTATCAGGAGCTAACCATTCCTCTCTATCATATAGAGGATGTTTGCAGGAGTAAAATAACTATGCAGGCATTCAAAGATCCAATTTTTGGAACCCTAAGAGGATTCCATTTCAACATCTCTTGGCCAAGGAGTAAATTAGGATGGTTGCCACCTATCGAAAATTAAGCCCGAAGGTCAACCATAACTATACAAGGCCAGGAGTGTTAACAAGGAAGCCCTCTGTGAGCAACCAATGGGCTGCTATGAATATGTGAGAGCATTATGCTCTCAACTCTTCTAAGCACTCATTCAAGCTCAAGAGAATTGCCATCATCATTGGGTGCGAGTTATTCTTTTGCGGCAAAAGGTATGATGTACCTTAACCAAAAGAATGACAAGATCACATCCAATGTATATTGGGTGCAAGTTGGGCCTGAAGGTATTTTATACCTTAGTCAAGAAACAATGGATCACACTCAACCCATGTTGAGTAAACGTGATCCCTTTCTGGTTATAGGTATGTGGTACCTTAGCCAAGGAATAACGGATCGTACTCAACACATGCTGGGTACAAGTCACTCCTTTGTAGCTCAAGGGTATCATTACCTTAGCCAAGGACTGATGGATCACACCCAATGCATGAGGGCTACAAGTTATTCCTTATTGGCAAGAAGGTATGATACACCTTAGCCAAAGAATGACGGAACACACTCAACGCATTTTGAGTGCACGTCATGCCTTTGTGCGAAGGGTTATCGTTATCTTAGCCAAGGAATAACAAGGTACATCCAACCTATAGAAACCTTGAGGTGTGGGTAAGCAACATCGATAACACTCTCCTTGATCATACTCGTGTAATCCATGGATGGCAACCCAACATCGACACTCAACCCTTCCAACGTCAAAGCCATGCTGCAGCAAGGTTAGGCCAACCTCATGGCCTACATCCGCCATTAGGGTTTCAACCCCTATTGTGGACCTTGAATAAGAACAAGCTTGGGGGATGACCCCCACTTGAGGTAACTTGTATCACACCCTTTGCATACTTATTTTCCATTCACCCAACATCAACCTTGCATACAAAAAAAAAACTTAAAAAATAAGTAGAATAGATTTTCTTTCAAAATAAAATAAAAGATGTGCGGTAAGAATGATTTGGAATTCAGATAGATGAAATGATGAATAGTTGCTCTGTTTTTGTTTTCCTAAGTCCCTAGTTTACAACTTACTACTCTCAAAATATTGCTCTCATTGGCTAGAATTACTTTTGCCTTAATTTAGAAATTGTGGGTAGCACAAGATTAATCCAATTATAAGTTGTTGTGAGATATGAGATAGTGATAGGGCTGCTATTCCTAGTTTGAAAGTGAAACTTAGATTTCTGGAGAAAATTCTAAAAAGATTTAAGTTACTCTCATTTGATTTGAAATACCTACCAAAGCCATATGATACATTACATTGATACTTTATGCATATTTGTCTTCACATTGAGCTTTATCAAACTAGTATAGACCTATGTTAGATTTCATTCATCATGCTATACTTATACACTAGAAGTACTTCCATTATACCACCATTCCACAATAAAAAGAGAAACTCCATATCCTTCATGCTTAGCACTGTCTTCAAAATTTATTGCATAAAAAGGGAGTAGAAGAGACTACAATAAAAAGAAGAAGAAAATGCATGCTTACATCATAAGCATGAGAAAAAAAGTAGCCATGTTTCATCCTTGCAAAATAAGAGAGACCACTCGAAAAGGAGTCATCTCAAATATCCACATCAACTCCATTTCATAACACATGCACAAGTCTTGAATCAAATTGTTTTGAATTGATTTCTCCTAAGGCTTGCTCTTTTGACATAGCAATATTATGTGATGCAAATATGCCTACTACATTCCTGACCAAGCTCCACATACAAGACCTATGTAGAGGTAGGATGAATTTAGGCAAAATGCCTTGGTAAGGACATATTTCCACTACACATAAAAGGAGACACTTGAGAGAATCAAATTGAGATACTTAAAATCTAAGTTGAACTCTCTGGAATTTGAGTGGAACTTGATTTCTAGGGTTTATGTGCTCCATTTTCTGTTCTATCTTTCAACCACCCATGAATAGGAGATGGCATAAGCCCCATAATGACTTAAGATGGGTGAAGTACCATGCAAATTTTTACAATACTAGGTAGAGTATCTTATTGTGCACATGGTACTTTTTAAAAATAGAACATTGTAGCAACTCCTGATCATCAACATAAAGTCTCGATTTTGCTTGGGACGAGAAAGGGATAAGCTCGAGTGAGTTTGTTTACGGCTATTATATAGCAATTTCACCCATCAATATAACACATTTATGTGAAGGAAATATCATTTCTTGCACACATCACCTTTCTATTTAACCTATTTCCACATGTACTTGGAGAAATTGGTGCATGCAGGTATTTTATACAAAATTGAAGTAAAACAAGGTGATGGAACCCATAAAGTATCATCCCAGCCAATCAATCGTTGCTACGTGGCACCACATGGATCAAATGGCCCACAAACAGAAGTATCTAAGGTCATCCAACGGTGTAGCACCCATATTATGGAATGGGACCCACCTATCAGCCACTTGGAGGAAGCACTGGCCGTTTGGATCCAGGAACAGTTCGGCCAACCCCCCTAGTCCATCGACTTGGTCCTGTCGTCAAACGTGATCAAACGCCACATGTTGGCCCCTCTCGGCTTGAAGAAGTCAGTAGTGACTGATTCGTGCGCTTTTAGTGGCAAGAACCAACCCTTCTCCAAGCTATAAATAGGATACCTCACCCCTCACTTCAATAAACACCACTTGAGCAACACTCTATTATTTACACAAGTTCTCCTAGTTCCTTAGTGGAGGTTAGGCCGTAAAGAGGAGCCTCTAGTCCCAAGTCCAAATCAGGAAAGGTATGGCTCATGTATCTTCTCTTGTATTTGTGACTTTGTGCTTTATAATAATATCATTGTTAGTCTTTATTTACTTATATACTTGGGCTAAGCATTCTTTGTTTAGTTGTGGAGTCCATGTATGTACTAGGTGTAGATGTTGTTATGATCTATACATAATTCCATTATCATGTTATCATAAACATCATAAACCACCACTATAGTATAATTAGGTAATAATATGATAATGTTAATATAAATATGTTGGAGCTTGGTCCCAACACTGGTTCAACGATGTTTAGGTTAGTCATTGCCTTTGGGTGGCTTGTGCCGCAACCCCTTAGGTATTTACATAATATGCTAGCATGGTGCAAGGATAGTTAAGTAGTGTTGCATGTCTTGTGGACCCACAGATTGAAGAGGTAGGCAGTAGGTGGTGACAACCCTATTTGTTCTTTGTAGTCCTCCACGTTCGGCTATGCCACAGGCCCTTGGCGGGAGTCGTCCTAGTATTGCTAGGGGTAAACCCGTGCCAGATATGTTAGACAACTAAGCCCTAGTATTCACCATTAACATATTCATGTGTACTTTATTAGTCTATGTATATGAGTAATTAGAGCATAGTAGTGGTATCTCTGTCTCGTTGTCTAACCCTTGGAAGGACAACTTTACCCTTACAATAGATTGCATAGATGTGTGTCACACTATCCATATTATCAACTTACCCCTGTCTTGATAATTGATTAGTATACATAGCTTGATCCTAAGAGTAGTGTTTACTTTACTCCATTGCCTTCCTTTACGATAAATACGATACCCTTGGGAATACACTTAGGTGAAATGCTACACGATAGTTTCCGTGCTTGCAGGCCTCTTCTCTTTCGATAGATGATCTGTTACATTAGTAACCGTCAACTATCTCTAGCTCCAGTGACTGACGGACCCATCGCCAAGGAGGAAGAAGCTGCCAAGGCAAGAGTCCAAGAAATCGCCCAGGAGGTTGCTACATACTTCCAGCAGAATTCCAGTAGCTAGGATCCTTCCCTTTTGTACTTTCACCTATAAATCTCCAAATTTTGGATGAATGAAATCCCTTTGAACTCAATTTTTGTCTTTAATATATTTTTCCTTTATCTTGCTAGCCCCCCTGACAGATGTGCTCGATTGATTTAGCACATCTACCATAAGGAATTTGGCAATGTCTTGAATTTCTTTTGATTGCTCCGAACTCGTAGCTACTCCGATAACTTCGAGGTCCGAGTCCTGCATCTGAAATCTTTGAGAACCCTTTTCCATGTACTTGACATCGACAGCGGGCCCCCTGGGAGTTGTCGGAGCTTAGATGCTTCGACAGCGCCTACTGTCAACATATGAAACATCAATGGTGGGCCCCCTGGGTGATGATAAAGCTTAGTTGCTTCGACGGCGCCCACTGTCAACGTATGAAATGTCAACGGCGGGCCCCTTGGGTCATGTTGAAGCTTAGTTGCTTTGATAGCGTCCACTGTCAACGTATGAAACGTCAATGGCGGTCCCCCTGGGTGATGCCAGAGCTAGGTGCAAATCGTCAAGAATTATTATTTTTTCATGCACATGAGAGACAAGAAAAGCAGTAAAATTCGTCCTCTTGCCTATAGTTTATTTGCGGCTTATTATCCTTCTTTGAATTTAGGTCCTAATAAACTTATTGTGACAATATAAGTATGCTGATTAAACTTCCAAAGGTCCTTGTGCTATCTGGACCCGCCTTATGGAACCCACCAGAATAGGTAGAGTGGCGTACTTATGGTGCTGAACCAGGCTAAGTCGATAGCGCATTCCGGACACGTCATTGGCATTGGTTTTCAGGCAAGTAGGCCATCCAACAATACTAGGATCCAATAGATGATTACCCATAAAACTTATGTATATATCACATGAATATTTAGATGTAACTTTTAAGTGGAATGCACAACATCACTATTGACAAGAAGGTAAAAGAAAAAATAATGAGCATGCGCAAAGTAAATGCATGTAGAATCTGTTTTTATATATATTTATTTCATTATAGGTCCGAATAACATGGGTAGGCAAGGACACACTTAAAGTACATGACCAAGTTAAGTGTGCTATACATCTTGGACCAACCCGACTCTGTTCATAGACTGTATGAGATACATTTTACAAAAATACAAACTCACCTCTGTGCTACTAAGTATAGAACTTACGGAGATGCTCAATATTCCAAGATTGGGAAGTGGTATCCCATCCTCTGTTGCCAAGCGAACGCATCAGGGCGAGAAACTTTGATAACTCGGAAAGGACCCTCCCAGCTAGGGGAATATTTGTTCATCCCTTCTCGAGTGAGTATTCGACGCAGCACCATATCGCCTTCTTCCAACTGTCGATTGCGCATATGCCTTTGATGATAGCACTAGAGTGCTTAGAGGTATCACACATTTTGAACAGTTGTTTGGCACCTTGCCTCGTCGATGAGGCCCAAGTCATCACGCTGAAGCGGGTCCTGCGTGGCTTTGTCGTTGGTCCAGACTCGAAGAGATCCCATGGCAATTTTTTGGAGGAATGACAACTTCAACTCCGTACACCATGAAGAAGGGTGTTTCTCCTATTGCCCGACAAGGTGTTGTCCGGCTTGCCCACAATGCAGACGAAATCTCTTCTATCCAGTTGGCACCATGCTTTTTCAAGCGCTCATAAGTGTGCTTCTTGAGTCCCTTGAAAATTTATGCGTTTGCTCTCTCGGCTTGGCCATTGCTTACTGGATGAGCTACTAATGCATAGCTGATAGTTATATCGAGGTCTTCGCAATACTCATGGAATGCTGCACTTGTGAATTTATTCCCATTGTCAGTGATGACTCTATTCAGAACTCCAAATCTTCAAACAATGGAATTCAAGAATTTGATGGCAGATTGCTTGTTGATTGTCACAACTGGAGTTGCATCCATCCACTTTGTGAACTTATTGATGGCGACGTATAAGAATCGGTACCCTCTGATGTCTTTTGGGAATGGTCCCAAAATATCCATCACCCACACAGCGAATGGCCATAAGGGAGGAATCATTTGCAGTGACTGCGCTCGTGTATGAATTTGCTTCGCATGGAACTGGCACGCCTCACACTTCTTGACCAGATCGAACGCATCATGAAGTGTTGTAGGCCAGTAAAAACCATGTTGAAAGGCCTTACCGACCAGCGTGCAGGATGACGTGTGATTCCCACACTTGCCTCCATGGATCTCTGTGAGAAGTTCGCAACCCTCTTCCCGGAAAATGCACCGCATTAGAATGCTGTTGGTACCACATTGCTAGAGATCCCCTTCTACCAACGTGTATCTTTTAGCCAATCTGACAATTCACTCAGCTTACACACCATCTTCAGGAATGATGTTGTCTTTCAAGTAGTTTCGGACCTCCGAGATCCATGCATCAAAATTTACTTGAGCTTCTGTATCTTGCGCACTTGGTTTCTCGAAGCTTCCTATAGCGCCTACATTCCTTGGTGGACACCATGGTAACATGCCACATGGACCACCAGCTTCGGGGTGTTGGTCTCGCCCCCATCACTCAGCTTGACATACTGAGCGGCTCGTGCCGGTAATCTCTTTACAAAAACCCTGTCGGGAGCCTGAGACTCGGTTGAAGGTTTCATTGAGAGATTGTGAGTTCAACGTTGTTGAGACGCTGGACATGGCAGAGGTCCATGACCTAGAACTCCTTAGTTTAGGGTTATTGCAACTATATTCACCTTTGACTTGTCTGATGATGAGTTGCAAATCTTCTTTCACCAGCAGCCGTCGAACGCCAAATGATAGCGCTGCCTTGAGTCTAAAGATGAGAGCTTCATATTCTGCCATGTTGTTGGTCGCCCTGAAGTCAAGGAGTACCATGTACTTGACCTTCTTCTCAGCGAGGAGAAGGATTCTAGCTCCGCCCCCCTACTTCTGCAGGAGCCATCGAAGTAGAGAGTCCAGTGAGGCTCAGTGAAGACTGGGACCTTAGGTTCTGGTTTCTGCTCGCTGAGGCAGCCCGAACTTGATGGAGAAGGTGTCCACTCCGCCACGAAGTAAGCTAGCGCCTAACTCTTGATTGCATGTCGAGGAAGGAATTCAAGGTCGAATTCTGCCAGTGTTGCAGCCCACTTGGCGATATTCCCATTGAATTAAGGTTATGCAAAATAGAACGCAGTGGATAAGATTTTACCATTGATATCTTGTAATCTTGGAAGTAACGGCGTAGCTTCCTTGAGGCAATGAGAACTGCGTATAGCAGCTTATGCACCTCAATGTATCGAGTCTTATTGTCATGAAGTACTTCACTGATAAAGTATACTGGCCGCTGGACATTCTGGACCCTCCCAATGGGATCTGAAGTTTCTTCTTCATCAATCCAGACCCTCCTGGAGGGGTTCATATCTTCTTCTTGTGCAGTAGATACACTCTCGTATGAGAGAGGTTGATTCATAGGAATCTTGCCTTTAGAATCCATGTCTGGGGGCTGGGACCCAGACTCTCCCTCAGGTAGCTCCGAACCATCGCGGAGGGGTTTGAGCTCTTGTGTTGAAGATGTCTCTAGTCTTTCTGCAACAAAGATCATACTGATAACCTCCGTAGTTGCAGTGATGTAAAGCAGAAGAGGCTCACCAGGTTCTGGAGCTACCATGATTGGTAGTGAGGTGAGGAGCTACATGAGCTCTTGGAATGTCTTATCTGCTTATTCATACCAATGGAATGTCCCGGACTTCCTCAATAGTTTGAATAAGGGAAGTCCTCACTCTGCCAGCCTTGAGATGAACCGGCTAAGCAAAGCTAAACTTCCAGTAAGCTTCTGGACATCCTTGATGTGGGCTGGAGGCCGCATTGATTCAATGGCTTTAATTTTGGCCGGATATCCTTCATTTCCTCGGTGGGTAACCAAGAAACCAATAATCTTTCTGGAGTTAACCCCGAAGACATACTTGTCAAGGTTGAGCTTTGTGCGCGTTAGGCGCAACTTGTCAAAGACAGATTGAAGATTGTCTAGCAGTGAGTCTTTGTTGTTCACTTTGACAACGATGTCATCAACGTAGACTTCCACTAGGTCTTGGATCAGCTCCCCGATGGTTTTGTGCATAGCTCGCACAAAGATAGAGAGTGCATTTTTGAGACAATAAGGCATTGTTGTGTAACAACAGAGACCATCTACCGAAATAAAAGCAGTGTGCTCTTAATCTTCCTTAAACATTGTAATTTGATGGAAACCAAAATATGCGTCTAAGAAACATAAAAGCCCACAGCCAGAGCTAGAATCCACTATTTGATCTATTCTTGGTAGTGGAAAGGGGTCTTTTGGACATGGCTTATTGAAAGTGGTGTAGTCAATTCACATCTGAAGCTTCTCGCCGTCCTTTGGCACTACGACTGGGTTTGCCAACCATTGTGGATGATGTTCCCCTCGGATGAATCCAGCATCAAGTAGTTTTTAACTTATTCTCGGATGAAGTTCTGCCGCTCAACAGATGTCTTCCAGGGCTTCTGTTATATGGGCCGTGCGTCGGGGTAGATCTTCAGATGATGCTCGATCACCTTCGCGGGGATGCCAGGCATTTGTGATAGTTGCCATGCAAGAATCTCCATATTTGCCCGGAGGAAAGTGACGAGCACGAGTTCCTATTTGTCACCTAGACCTCCCAATATACGAGTGGTCTGAGAGGCATCAGAACTGATTTGGACGACTTTGATGGGAACATCGGTGTCGCTGCTTGGCTGCACACAAGGCGCAGAGGTTCAGCCGTGCTGGCGTGAGATCGGAGGTTGCTGAGCATAATCCTCCTTGCCGGATTCAGCTTCTTGCGCTGCTACGAGCGCATGAAGCTTTTCCAGCGCAGTGACCCCAACAGTGTGATCCCCTCGAATCCGGAGGACGCCTGATGGAGTTAGCATGTTCAACAGTAGGTAGCCATAGTGGGCAAACGCCATAAACCTATATAGGGCTGGCCTGCCTATGATGGCGTTGAAGGGTAAGTTGATGTGTGCCACATTAAATACCAGCTTCTTAGACCGCTAGTTCCCCGGTGTCCCGAAGGTCACCGGGAGAGTAACAAAGCTGAGAGGTGTTATAGCTCCTGGACCCACTCTGGAGAATGGGCGCAAAAGCCTCAGGTCCAAGAGGCTGAGCTGGAGCTTCACAAAAGCTGTGAAGCTCATCAGATAGAGAGTCGTGCCACCATCAACTAAGACATGGAATAGGTAGATATTGTTGATAGTCGGGGAGACCATCAGGGCAATTGTCCAACTTCAGCCTAGTTCTTTGGACAATTCAAAGCATCAAATGTGATGGTAGTGTCCATCCACTTCTAATGGGGTTCCGCCTTGGCAGTGGGAGCAGCGACTACCATCTCCCGACGCAAAATTTTCACAGTGTACCGAAAAATAACGTCCCAGGACCCTCCATATATCATATGGAGAGTCTTCCAACGTTCGTTGTCAGAGTTGGTGTCAGAGTCGTGGACTGTGTTGTAGATCACCTTTAACGCCTTCTTACCACCTTGGAAGCCTAACTCCTGACCAGATGGATCTTCGTCGACTTTTTGTTTTCCTTTCCGCTAGCGGAAAGGTGTGTCATCTTGATGCTTGCTGTTGCGTTTAGCAAGCCGCTTGACCTCGCGATAGTCTTCATGCTTGTGGGCATTATAATTGTGGATCAGACACCACATCTTGTCGCCATATTCAGACGATGCTCGAGGTCGCTTGTCGGGCATGGCCCCCGGCCACTTGATGCTACGACAGGGGGCTGCTGTAGGTGTGCCGACAAGTGACTTCTTCTTACCACTTGACTTCTTTTTCTTTTTGCCAGTGCCAGTGGCAGTGGCTGTGGCTTTGGAGGCAGACTAACCAGCCTCTGTAGCTGGTTGGGAGTGCATTTCATGTCCGCCCGCAGCTCCGACACATTTTTCGGCCAGGTTGAAGAGCTTTGTGACACTGCTCACATCCTTGTTTGCCAGCTTCTCCAGCATCCTCTTATCCCAAACACCCTGTCGGAAGGCGAACCAAAGAGGAATTTGAGATAGAAGGAATTGTATTACGTACATGAGAGAATCTCTAGATGAAGGATCACAGTAAATCTCCCGGCTTTTGTTGTACAGCAAAAAGGTCCAACTCGGTGCCAGGCCGAGTGTAGGAGCTCTCAATGTGGGTGGTGAACTGGCAACATAATTCCCCCAATTGTAGATGGAGTCAGGGGGTAGGCTCATAAACCAGGACCTAGCAGTCCCGGTCGAAGCAACTGGGAAGTAATTGGCCATGACGACCTCATTTCCTTCTGCTACGAGGATAGTAGTGGAGTACATTTGACGAAATTTGACGGGTTTGACCGTCCTGTCATATTTCTCCGGCAAATGAGGCTGGAACTTGGGTGGCCACTCCACCATGCGAAGATGTAAGGCGAGGGCTGAACAGCCACCTCTAACTCCAAGAGGAGAAGGGTTTTCACGATCATGTTGCCTCTCACGACTATGCTCATTGTTTACGTGGCCATCTTGCCACATGTATTATCGGTCGAGCTCTGACCAAAGATCTTGAGTCGGGAGCCTCGATGCTATATGATTACAACGAGCCCTTGAGGGTAGAGACATCGCGTGCTGAGAGGGCGCACGTCTCCTGAGCATGCGACGCCATTGGATCAAGTCTTCCAGACAAGGTCCTATTACGAGAAGGTGTCTGCCCTGCATCGGGCAGCCCCTAGTTGTTGAATGTTGTGGCTGTGGCTGCAACTAGATGCTGAATGTCAGCACGCCATAGTTCTAGTGCGACCAGAGGAGCTCTCGGCGCTGGAGGCCGCTGGAGAATAGTCTGCGCCACATTCAGCGCATTCTTTGGATTGTTAGTTGATTTCGAGATCGATGTAAAGACACCATGCCACCGTCCTGCGTTCGCTGCTGCAGTATGTGGTGGTGGTGGTGGGACGACATTTGCCGAGACGACCTTGGCCAGCTGCTGAGCATTAACGGGATTTCTGCCAACTTTTTGTGCAACCGTTACGTTCAAAGTGGCAGCAGAATTTTCACCATCTTAGAGATCCTGAAATGCACTCCTCCGACCTGGCGCGCCAAATGTCGAAGTGTTCCAATGACACTTCCCCCGGTACTACTAAGAAGTAGTCCACGGAGGTTCGTATTTAGGCAGGGAGCAAAATCAAGATCCAAGAGCAAGGTGACATAAGGAGGTTTACGTGATTTGGGCAACCTGAGCATAATACCCTACTCCATGGGGTATTTGTGTATTGGATTGCTTTGAGCGAGTGTGCTTGTCAGCTAGTCTGAATTACCTGTCTCCTACCGTGCAGTGCAATCCTTTTATATGCCAAGGACTGGTTGTTACAGTATGTGTCATGGCCCGACAAGTAGCCACAGCTGTCATAACCACCCTATACATAATCTACAGTGTTAAGGGGGTTAATAGTGTGATAACGTGCCTTAATAGCAGCGTTATCAGTCTTGATAGTCCTCTGATCGTGCATCACTAATATGGCATTAAGGAAACGTTAACCAGGTCTTGTAATGGCCAATTGATAGCCCTTGAACATTCGGACCGTTGGAGATCTCGGAGTCCTCCTCTTGTAGACATAGATTCGGACGTGTGACACGTGGCAGCTCCATAGCTTCCCTCTGTAGGGAGGTAGGATCGGAGCTACTGGACACGTGTCAGCACCAGAGCTTCCCTTGTTGGGAGGCAGGTCCGGCACCCAGTGACATGTGGCAGCGCCGGAACCATCCTAAGGAGGGAGCTTGTTCCGATACTGCGGGACACGTAGCAGCGCCAGAGCCACCCTAAGGAGGGAGGCAGATCCAACACTATGCAACACGTGTTGCCTTTGGGAGTCCACAACACTGAAATATGGAACTCAACGTGTCTTCTATGGTACGAAGGGATAGCTGGTATGCAGGGTATCAACAATATATATACACATACACATGATATATACATATATATATATATATATAGTACATATATATAATATATATTAATATCATATATATATAACATAATACATAATATGTATAGCATATACGTAATAAAATATAATACAAAATGCTCTAGAAAACATTATTAGATTTTTTCTTTCAAAAATTTTCACGGTCGGTTATTTAGTAGAGCTTACTGCGATCGTACGCCTCGATTTCAGCGTGCGGATCCTTCACAGGTGATTCCTAAGTAAATTCTGTTTGTGGAAATATCGGGAAAAATCACAAGCAATATTAGTTGAAGACCGCTATGACAGATTCATGCGCCAATTACAGGCGGTTCTTCGTTAAGTGCCGTGTGTGAAAATTTCTATCTTTAGCCAGGCGGGTTTGTTTTACAAACCGCCGGTGATATTTGATCTTAAATCATTCGACATCACAGACGGTTATTAAATCATTCGACTTTACAGTCATATTTCTTTACGAACTGCCCGAGTAAAAAATCAAGGTGCCTGTGAAAATGCATTTTGTAGTAGTGATTACTGCCAGTGAGAGTGTGGCCATCAAAGTCAATAATGATGTTGGTCACTACTTCCAACAAAAAAGGGTTAAGACAAGGTGATGCATTATCTCCAACGTCATTCAATATAGTGCCTGACAAGTTAGCATTATGATTGTACATGATAAAAGACATGGTCAAGTTACATAGTAGTACCACATTCAATATATGCGGACAATACAATTCTTTTTATGAATCATGACTTAGAAAAGTTTTGTATGTAAAAGTCATACGTCGTTCGAAAAGCAGTCGGGTCTTAAAAATAAGTTTTTATCAAAGTGATTTGTTATGTTTTAGGGGTGCTCATGACGTGGCAGCTCAACATATATGCCGAGCTTTTTACTCCTGAGTTAGGAATTTTTCCAGTCTGGTATGTGGGACCCCATTCATTATTAAAAACTCAGAAATGACGAATGGAAGTTTGTTCAGGATCGCCTGGAAAAAACGAGTAAGTAGTTAGAAATACTTGGTACTTATTAATGCAATAGTAACTAGTATGATATTATATATGATATCCTTTTTTCAAATACCAAAATGAGTGTTGCATAGGCTGGATTATACCAGGATCTGTTTTTTTTGCAATGATATAATAATAAAAAGAAATACAGACTTACTAGATGAAATGTATTATGTTACCCGAAAGATCAGGGTGGGTAGGAATTTCGGCCGCTGTGCTAAAAATAGAGCTTTACATAGTAAGTGGCTATTTTCTCTGTTTACTGAGGACGGGTTTAGAAAAGTGTTTGGAAAAGTTACAAAAAAAAGGAAAAATGTTGACACAAAAGTGATATCTCAGGTCTATTGGAAATCCGGGACTCTTGGCAGGTTCGACGGTGTCCATGGCTGTTTTTTTATGTTTTGGAACGTCCCATGCCAAAGATGGCTCACAGATTAGTTTTTGAGAAGACTAATGGTTTTGGGATACCACCCTTCGAGACAAATATGCTGGGTTGTATAGTATCCCTCACCATAAAAATAATACCATTAAGTCAATAACGACTAATAGTTCATTAAATGTGTCTTTCAGACAGAATTTGATGGAAGCCTATTTATTAGCGTGGAATGATCTTGTGAATCAGTTAACCTCAGTTCAACTCACACAAGGGTTAAATGAATTCCATTGGAACTTACAGGCTAGCGGTAATTTTTTGGTGATTTCTATGTATAATGTTCCAATGCATTCTGATTTACCAGTGGATAATAATAAAAAATGGAATATGAAAATACCGTTAAGGACCAAAATTTTGCTTGGTACCTTTCCTAGAGTAGTACTTCTAATGAAATATAACCTCACAAAATGTAATTGGAAGGGGAAATGAAGTGTTGTTATTGTAATCATAGAGATACAGTCAAACAACTTGTTTTCCCGATGTGAATTTGCCCGTTCTATATGATCAATCATCCAAATAGCTTCTAACTTGTATCTGCCAAATATTTTTGCTAATATTTTTGACAATTGGTTGACATGGATACTAGCAAGTGTAAGATGTATATTCAAGTGGGAGCGATTGCCGTTATTTGGTCGCTTTGGCTATATAGAAATGATTTAACTTTTAATGGTAAAGAATCATCTTTGTTGCACGTTATTTACAGATGTACTTATTTACTCCGTTTATGGTCACGTTTGAAGCATGTGGAATATAGAGAGTTGTATATGGAGGTGTGTACACGGTTGGAGCAGGTGGTGAGGCCTATCTTTACATAATATGGATGGTGGCATAATCTATGGATTAGTTCCACATAGTTTTAGGTGTTGTTATGATAAAATATCTTGTATTGCATCATCAATTATATTTTTCATGTTGTGTACCTATATGCATTTTAGTTATGTGGAAACGAGGTATTGATTATTTCAATGAGTTCTTCTGACACTTCCCTGGTCTTGCTATGAAGCAGCCCGCAGAGGTTCCTTGATTTGGGCGGCTAGTCCAAAGAGCTTGCGAGAGGTGTGGATATGGTGAACACTGTGGTTTTATGTGGTTCAGGCCGCCGGAGCGTAACACCCTACATCCACTAGAGAGTGTTGTATTTCTCTTGCTTGTGTATGAGCGTGCTTCTATCTAAATTAGGTTGAGTGCATGTGAGATCGGGTCGACATGAGATTCTATGAAGTTGTTCTAAGTCGATGGATGCTTGTTCCTTTTATAGTCCAAGGCTGGGCAGTTACAAGAACGACCCAAAGCCCGATAGATGGCCATGGGGAGATATTATTCCTATACAAAATCTAGGACAATATGGCTACTTGTTTCTCCCTCTGAATAGATCTTTGAACACACGCCGTCCTGTCGCGCCAGATGACAGAGGCTAAGCATAGATGTTGATGATGGCAAGGAATGTCTCGTATGTCATGTCGCCGCAACCTACTCCATCAGTAGCATGGTGGAGCTTTGTTGCATGTTCATTGTGATTTGATTGGGCAAGTAGCACCTGATAGGGGCGTGCACCACACCCGTGCGCCCGAAAAGGCACGTGTCTTGAATGCGCTACTAGACAGGGCTCGATGCGCTTTACTTCCGTGACCTACCGCCCAGAGCAGACCACTGGACACATGTCTGTGCCAGAGCCCACCTCTGCGGGGAGACCAGGGTCTGAAGCTAGAAGCCACGTGGCAGTGTTGGAATCCACCTCTGAGGAGAGTCAGGGTCCGGACTCGTTGGACATATGGCGTCTCCAGAGCCCACCTCTGTGGGGAGGCCAGGCCTAGAGCTACATGCCACATGGCGGTCCCAGATCCCACCTCCAAGGAGAGGCATGGTCCGGACCGGCTGGACATGTGGCGGTCTCGGAGCCCGCCTCTGCGGGGAGGCCAAGGTCCTTAGACACTTCTAGCTTTTGCACGGGGGTACCCGACATCCAGGGTATCAACAGTGGCCCTTGAGCCCACCTCAGGGGAGGCGATGATCCCGCAAGTGGTGCCTTCGTCACGACTTCCCAAGCGACCTTTTGGATCTTGTATTTGGGCAGCTGGAGGGGCGACTTCCTAGGCGGCTCGCACGATGTGCTCCCAAGCATCACGGAAGTGGGTAAAGAGAAACCTTTGCATGCATAGGCATTTCCTTCCTCACTCACGTCCTTGCGCTCCAAATCTCCATCTTCCTGCTTTGTGCCTGATACCTCAACCATTGCCAAGATCCTGCTACCCACTCGCTTCAGTGGCATCCAGCCTGCGCCACCCTTGTATTGAGAAGAGCGAGGGCCTGAAGCTGGCGACGTGGCTGCTCGGCTTGCACATGGAGGAACAGAAGCAGTGGATCCGCCACAATTCTATTCCGCTCGACTTGTGGCATGACGAGATGGTCCTCTTTACCGCGTACGTGTTGGTCGGGTTCGCATTCCTAACATCATCATTCTTCCTCACACTGTTGGAGCTCTGTGGTCTCATGTGAGACCTATGTGCTGAATACATTAGCGATTATGTTGAATTTGTAGGTTTATATTCAATGTTTTAAATATACTTGAGAAACACACTTTGCACTATCCGAACTTTTGCTACACATGAGCTACACGTGTTTTGCATTCCAGAATGTCTGACTTTTTCTTGTATAATGCATAGCGGCTCTTTTGGAATGTCCGAACTTTCTATGTGCTGAAATAATCATGTGGTTGCTATGTTTTTCATTTGCAATGTTTCAAATTTGCTTTACACTTATGGGAAGATTTGCTTAGTACATTTGGACTATGTTTTTGATGTGTTTTGGCTGATCATGATGGATATTATTTTCCTATGTTTGCCACATGCTTATGTGAGGTGCCCACATAAGGTGTTGTGGTTATCGGGCTAATTTGAGTCAAGTTGAGGACTTGTGCTCATAAGATTTGGTTGTTTGTTCATGTGCAGGTGTTGCTTGAGGTCAAGACATGGCTGGTGACGGGATCCATTGAACTAGTCTTAGGGAGAAGATGAGGTTCAGCAACCAAGTTCGGGAGGAATTGTGGTTGAGTTGATCGGGAGGTCGCGCAACATGATTGGGTCAAGAACAATGCATATGAAGGTATTGTGGACGTTTTTGGAAGGTGTTTGCACGTGTGAAAGGAGTGCATGGACGTGGCAACATGGTTCCAAGGCGTAATGAAGAGAAGTGGACGTAAAGAATTGGTCGGGAAGGTCCCACCGACTGGGTTATGTCTCAGGTTGCGGCTGAGGTGGTTATGGTTCGCTTATGGAAAGTTTTGAGTTTGTTTTTGCTAGATTTTGTGTGAGTCACGAAGTTGAGTTGCTTTAGGAATGTTTAGGAAATTCCTAAGGTTTTTGGAAGTATGAAGATTGCTTCAATCTGCGTATGGAAGAGTCTTGAGCAGTTATGGAATGTTTTGATTGAAACTGAGTAGGATTAGAGTACTTGTTCGTTGGATTGGCCTTATGGCTGGTTATAAAAGCAAGCGAGGCCAGAGCTCGTGGAGAGACAACTGTGGGCTGTTCCACTTATGTTTTGATCAATAAAATTAATAGTTTAAAGGAACCTTTGTTCCTTGTTTGTCCGACTTGTTTCACACAAGTTTTTCTCGTCGAGTTTCTGCACAGCAGTATGTTGCGTTGGTGTTTTTATAATAACTCGAGTTTTAAAAATACATTTGATGTGATTCCTTTTTAGTTGTCTTCACAACTTGATTTTATTTCACGGTCATTGGATTTGTGGTTTCTGATCTACACGAGTTTATTTGCAGTGCTGCAGATCTGATTTTTACTTAGGTAGAACAGTTTGACCCTTGTTCGATATTTCGATCATAACTTGAGTTTTTCTTGGCGGTTTTTCATGATTCTTGTTATGACATTTTTGTGACTCGATTCTTCACAATCTATACCATTTTTTGACAGTTGAACACGTTTAGATTAGTCGCACACATTGTTTCTTTATCAAATTGATTTTCTGATGAGGGGTTTTTGTTGCTTCCACTGAATTAATCTACCATTCACCCTCCTCTGGTAGCTTTTCACGTGATCTTCGATCTTACAATCTGTATCAGAGCCACGGTGCTCTAATATTTGTGATTTGCACACGTTTTGGCTAATCATATTAGACAAATACTCCGAAAAACCTTGTGTGTTTAGTGACATTGATTTTTAGGTTTGGAAGGCTCATATGGAGGCTTACATACAAGCACGAGGCTTTGCGATCTGGAAGAAGGTCTATAAGTCCTTCGATTTGCCACCAAACGATCAAGTTATGGATGCGAACATGAGAGATGTCGACAACAACAACAAAGCGCGGAACTTGATCATACAAGGACTGACTCAAAGACACTTCGATCGAGTTGCGCACCTCCGATCACCGTACGATGTGTGGAAGACACTTTGCGACTACCATGAAAGATCCAACACAATCAAGGAGGTAAGGAAAGATATGTTCAAAAAATAACACATGCGCTTTAAGATGCAACCTGGTGAGTCAATCGATGACCTCTTTGCTCACTTTAACAAATTTCTCCGTAACTTGCGTAGCGTCAATATTAATTTTTTAGATGCTGAAAATGCTAGGCAATTACTTAGTGCATTAGACATGTTAATTTGGGAGATGGAAGTTAGATCTATTCGTGAATCCACTGTCATTAGTAAACTTACATTAGATGTGCTATATTCCAAGTTAAAAACTCATGAAATTGACATGATATCACGTAAGAACCAAAACAAGTCTCTTGCATTTGTTTCACAACGTGACATGCCTAGCTCTAGTCAATCTTCATCATGTGGTACACTTGCTTTGCTGTCCTCTATAACATTTGAACAGGTTGAAGAGTTTCCATAGGAGGAGCTAGCACTTCTTTCTCTTGATTCTCAAGAGCATTGCAAAATGTGAGAACTCAAAGAAGAGGAAGTGGTGTTTCTCAACCATGCTTCGAATGCAGTGAGTTTGGACATTTTTGTACAAATTGTCCTAACCTTTTAGGTTCTACTTCCCGTAATGAAAAGCAAGCAAAATTCAATTCCTCCTCTACAAACAACAACAAGAGGAAAAAATGTTTTAAGGGTCGCGAATTGGTAAATAGCTTTGTCTCTTCACTTCAAGAACTTGGCTCGAGCGATGTGGACATCGGAAATGATGAAGATGAAGATAATTTGGCAAATATGTGCTTCATGGCGGGCAATTCAAGATCAAGTATGGAGAAGGCAAAACACAATAGTGACTATTAAGAGATATGCCCCACTTGCGAATAAATGTGTGATGTTATTTCTTATGCCACTATTATATTTAAGAAAAAGGACAAAAAACTTAGGGACAATGATGTTAAAATTGAATCACTAGAATCTGAAATTAATCATTTAAAAACGTTGATTCCTAGTGATGATTCTTGTTCCTCATGTGAGCTTATATATGAACAATTGTCCTCCTTAAGAAGTGCGCACACCTCCACACTTGATAAACTTGAACTTGAAATTGAAAGAACAAAAATCTTGCTACACTTAACGATAAAAACATAAAAGATGCTAATTGTCTACAAATGATTTGCATTGTTCTACTTGTGATGATCTTAATAAGAAATTACATGATGCTATGGATGAGATTTCTATTTTGAACAATGCTTTATGTTCTCATGAAGTTAAATATTGTTCTAATTGCAAATTAAAAGGATAAACTTCATGTGAAAACTGGCTAGACTTGTGTAATAAACTTGATGACTGCATAGGACACTAGATCGGTTTTGTAATGCAAATAACAACCTAAACTTGCTGCTGAATTGTTCCAAGTCTTGCAATGATAAAACTGGTTTAGGTTTTGATTCTCATGCTCATGTTAAGGCACATCCACCTAAAATTGTAAAGTCATTAGGAAGTGGTTTGATTCAAACAATTCCCAAACATAAAGAAGTAGTTTTCAAATCTGCAGGGGTGTTGTCTCATTCAGATTCTAATAAACATGTTGCTTGCTCATCTAGACATGAACACAAAGTTAAATTTCATTATACCTACTGTAGTAGAGATGGTCATGTCATAGATTTTTGTTATAGACTAGCTAAAAATAGAAAAAGGAAGGAATGCAAGCTAGATCTCATAATCTCATGCAAAATTTGCTGCACATGCTGAATCAAAAGTTAGAAACATGCAACCTGCTGTAATGAGTCAAAAACATGCAAAGTTTGCTCCCAAACCTACTGTTTTTAGTGCTACACATGTAACACCTCGTAGGTCAGTAGTTGGATATAAGAATTCTCAAACATTGGCTTATAAACCTGCTACTTTATCTTAGCTTTTGCCTGCCATTCCTGCTAAACATCGTGTGACTGAGTACTGGACTCCTAAATATCATTTGACTAACACCAGTATTGAGTCATCGACATATTGTGCTTCTATGTAGGTTACACGGTAGAGGAAGGAGAACATTTGGATTGTGGATTCAGGTTGCTCACGCCACATGTCCGGTAACAAAGATTGGTTCTCCTCTCTCTCTTTTGTGTCACGTGTAGAGAATGTTACTTTTGCTGATAATTCTTCAACTCCTATAATTGCCAAGGGTTTGGTTATAGTAAATAATCACTACACTTTGAAGGATGTGGCACTTGTTAAAACTTTGAAACACAACTTGCTTTCTATTTCACAATTGCTAGATGAAAATCTGAAAATTATTTTCACTAAAAATTGCTGCAAGGTTTTAGATTCAAATAGTCAGCTCAACTTTATCATCTCTTGGTTTGGAAGAGTTTTTAAAGATGATTTTGATATGTCATCCTCTACGCATATGTGTCTAGTTGCTAATGATTCGGAAGACTTATTTTTTAGGTATCGTAGACTTGGTCACGTAGGCTTTGATCATCTCACGCGTGTTAGTGCTCTTGATCGCATACATGGATTGTCTAAGCTTAAAGGGGACAAAAAAATTGTGTGCTCTTCTTGTAGACATGCTAAGATGGTCGCAGGTTCACATGCTCCTCTCACAATGACCATGACAACTGAACCGAGACTACTTTTCCACCTTGATACTTTAGGTCCTTCACGTGTTTAATCTTTTGGAGCTAAATTGTATGTTCTTGTGATTGTCGATGATTATTATAAATACTCTTGGGTTTACTTTATGGCATCTAAGAATGAAGATTTTAGTCACTTTAGAACTTTATTTCTTAGATTGTCAATTGATCACCCGGGATCTCTAAAAAAATTAGAAGTGATAACAGAACCGAATTTAAAATCAATCGTTTCATCACCTGTGTCCTGAAAATGGAATAGAGCATCAATTTTATTCATCCTATGTACCTCAATAAAATGGTGTCATAGAGAGAAAGAACATAACCTTAGTTGATATGGCTAGGACTATGCTTGACGAATATTAAACTCCTAGGAAATTTTGGGCTGATGCAATTGCAACCGCTTGTTATATCTCAAATTGTGTTTTCTTGTGTGCTAAGCTAGGAAAAACGACATATGTTGGTTTGGACATAGGCCTAGTGTCACACACTTTCAGGTCTTTGGTTGCAAATGCTTTGTTAATAAACATGGTGATCTTGTTAAATTTGAACCTAGATCTATTGATGGCGTGTTTCTTGGTTATCCATCTCATACTAGAGGCTACCGTGTGCTTTTACTAGACACTAACAAAATTGTGGAGACTTGTGAGGTTTCTTTTGATGAAGCTAGCCCAGATACTAACTCTAATATTGCAGGTCCAGATCCATATCCGCAGGGGGAGAGTATTTTATCAAAAAAAGACAAAGAGTGGTGCTGCTGCTAAAAAAATCAGAACCAAATGACGTTCATCACTCTGCTGATTTTGCACCACTACCAGCACCAACAACTACTGCAGCTGGTACAGATCATCCTCAAGCAACAAGTTCTTAATTATGTGATGATCATGAAGAAGAAGGATCTTGTGAAGTGTCTAATCCCCTTCGCATCCTCAAAAGTCATCCTCCACAACAAATCTTGGAAGCTTGCACGAACGAGTTACATGGTCCAGGTTTTGGGATCCAAACTCTCACGCTCAGTCTGCTTTTGTTGCTTCTTTTGAACCTAAAGATATATCACACGCACCTACTAATGAATCTTAGATTATTGTCATGCAAGAAGAGTTAGAAATTTTTGAAATAAATAATGTTTGGAAACTTGTACCTCCACCTCAAGGTCACATTTTAATTGGAACTAAATAGGTGTTTAAAAATAAACAAAGTGAGGATGGGGTTTTGGTTAGGAATAAGGCTAGGTTGGTTGCTCAAGGGTTCACACAAGTTAAAGGTCTAGATTTTGATGAAACTTTTGGTCTTGTTCCTACATTAGAACCTATAAGCATTTTGTTAGCTTCTGCTGCATCTAAAGGTTTCAGTTATATCAAATGGATGTTAAAAGTGCTTTTGTTAGTGGCTACATAGATGAGGAGGTTTATGTCAAGCAACCATCGGGTTTTGAAAGTCCAAATTTTCCTAGTCATATTTCCAAACTATCCAAAGCCTTGTACGGTCTCAAATAAGCCCCTAGAGCATGGTATGATAGGTTAAAGACAATCTTAATTGAAAAGGGTTTTACCATGGGCAAGGTTGATAAAACTCTTTTTGTGCTTAAGCATGGAAATAACTCATTGTCGTTCATGTGTATGTGGATGGTATTATCTTTGCTTGTGCTTTTCATGATCTTGTGTCTAAGTTTTCAGCTATGATGAGTTCAAAATTTGAGATGAGTATGATGGGAGAACTCATGTACTTTTTGGGGTTGTAAATCAAGCAAACAAAGCAAGGTATTTTTGTGCATAAAACGAAGTATACAAGAGACCTTCTTAAGCGCTTCAATATGGAAAAAGCAAGCCTCTTCGGACATCAATGGGTACAACAACGACACTTGAACTTGATAGAGATTGTGAACCCGTGGATGAAAAAGAATATAGAAGCTTGATCAGGTTACTTTGTACCTCACGACATCAAGACCAGACATACAATTCAGCATATATCTTTGTGCACGGTTTTAAGCTTCCCCACGTGCTTCACATCGTCAAGCCGTCAAAAGAATTCTCATGCACTTACATGGAACTCAAGAATTTGGCATTTTTCTTCCTTCTTCCTCAACCATAATCAAAAGAGCAATGAGGGTAACCATCCAGGGGGAGACGAAGAAGATGATGATAATGAGAATTCAAGACCACAAGTACCACATCCAAGAGTACAACAAAGCATCCAAAGAGATCACCCCATCGACAACATAATCGGTGACATGCAAAAGGGAGTAATAACTCGATCTCGCATAGCTAATTTTTGTGAACACTATTCTTTTGTATCCTCTTTGGAACCATACAAGGTTGAAGATGCATTAAAAGATCCGGATTGGGTGATGGCGATGCATGAAGATTCTCAAAAAGAATGAAGGGTGGGAGCTTGTTGAAAGACCCAAGTCCAATGTCGTCGGCACTAAATGGGTCTTCCGCAACAAGCAAGATGAACATGGAGTGGTAACAAGGAACAAGGAACGACTTTTGTACAAAGGGTACACACAAGTCGAAGGTCTGGATTTCGACGAGACTTTTGCTCCCCTAGCTAGGATTTAATTGATTCGTATATTACTTGCATATACTACTCACCATGATTTCAAGCATATTCAAATGGACGTGAAATGCGCCTTGCTCAACGGACCGATCAAGGAGGAGGTGTACATGGAGGAACCACTCGGTTTTGAAGATCAAGAGTACCCCGACCATATGTACAAGCTGCGTAAGGCTCTTTATGGACTCAAACATGCTTCTAGAGCTTGGTACGAGTGCCTTAGAAATTTTTTAATTGAAATTGGCTTCAAGATTGGTAAAGCTGATTACACTTCGTTTACTAAGCACTTTGATGATGATCTCTTCGTTTGCCAAATCTATGTTGATGATATTATATTTGGTTCAACTAACAAATTGTTTTGTTAAGAATTTAGTAAGATTATGACAGATAGATTCGAGATGTCCATGATGGGAGAGTTGAGATACTTTTTGGGGTTCCATGTGAACGAACAAAAGGACAGGACGTTCATAAGCCAAACAAAGTACACTCAAGACATTCTCAAGAAGTTTGGAATAGACAAAGCAAAGCCCATAAAGACTCCCATGGTGTCAAATGGACACTTGGATCTCAATGAAGACGGACCAAACGTGGATCAAAAGGTATATCGCTTCACGATTGGCTCTTTACTTTATTATGTGCATTTAGGCCAGATATCATGTTCAGTGTATGTTTGTGTGCAAGATTTCAAGCCAATCCTAAGGAATGTCATTTGCCAGCCGTAAAAAGGATCTTGTGATATTTAGTTCATACACCCAACCTAGGACTTTGGTATCCCAAAGGTTCAACATTCAATCTCATTGGATACCTTGATGAACATTAGGTCGGATGCATGGTAGATAGAAAAAGTACCTCCAGTACTCGCTAGTTCCTAGGTAGATCCCTAGTTTCTTGGTCCTACAACAAACAAAATTCTATTGCTTTATCCACGGCCGAAGCGGAGTATGTTGCAGCCGGGAGTTGTTGTGCACAACTCTTTTGGATGCGACAAACTCTAACAGATTACAATTACAATATGAGTCGTATTCCACTCCTTTGTGATAATGAGAGTGCAATTAAAATTGCCCATAACCTTGTTGAGCACTCTAGAACCAAACACATAGACGCCCGACATCACTTTTTGAGAGATCACTCAATAAATGGAGACATAGCCATTTCCCATGTCAACACTGAAAAACAACTAGTCGATATCTTTACCAAGCCACTTAATGAAAAATGCTTTTGTGAGCTCTCAAATGAACTAAATATCCTTGATGTTCAGAACGTGGCTTGAAAACTTGCATACATGTATGCCATCCTCAAAATCATGTTGATTGTATTGAGAAATCATCTCTCTCTCTATATTTTTTCCAAAAAACTATGTTAATTACTTGATCTAGGTGAATTATGGTCATAGCTTGATTGTTGTATGTTTACTGATCATATTCATTAAGATTATTAGTGTGTTTTTGCCCCCTATTTTCTTTTTAAGCACCTTCAAATATATACGAAAGGTCTAGGTTCATTTCTATCCTTGTGACCACGGACTAGGCACCTTCGAATAAGCCCCTTCGAATTATGCTCTCTCATGCTTTTGGACATGTGCTGTGAAATGATGACTGTTATGCTTATGGTCAATTTTCTATCTTTAAAACTGCTATATATGCTTGAGATTCTTGATGTTATCCTGATTATGTCTCCTATGATATTCACATTAATATGATTGCTCACACACATAGTTTTGCACCCCACCATAATGAGTGCACATATGTCTTATGTCTACATTGCCTATTTTGCTCAAAGCTCATATGTGCACACTTTATGAAAATCTGAATTTTTATCATATTTGTGTAAATCTCAATTGGTTGTCATCAATAACCAAAAGGGGGGGGGATTTAAAGGGCATCTAGGCATCCCTTGTGGGTTTTGGTTGATATATGACAAACAAATGAGATACTAACAAAATTGTTGAGATGAGCGCATGTTTCAAAGAAATTAGGGAGAAAGCGCAAAATGGAAGGAGGATGAGGATCTAAAGCGAAAAGAGCTCAAGAGCTGGAAATATTAGATTATTTTGTATGGAGTTTGTTGGAGAAACACACCACAAGAGCTCATGTGAAAGAAATCACATTCACTGCACAAAAATAAGCATGTGCAGACTAGTCCGATATCAACCGGACTAGTCCGATATTTCTCTAACTAAGATCGGACTAGTCACCCCTAGTGTGGACCAGTCCTCAGCACTTCACACTTGCAAAAAACCGTGTAGGATCAAAGAGCACGTAAAAAGCTACCAGAGGGTGGGGGGTGAATGGTAGATTAAAACTTTTTCAGAGAAGCAATGAAAACCCCTCGGCAGAAAAATGATCCGTTAAAGAAATCGTGTGTGAGACTAATATAAATGTGTTTCACCATGACAAAAGTGATAGATATCATAGATAATCAAGTAACGAAGATGACAAAACAAGAATCACTCAAATCCGTCAAGAGAAATTCAAGTTACGATCGAAAGATCGAACAAAGATCAATCTGTCCTACCCAAGAAAAAACAGATCTGTATTACTGCAAAAAAACTCGTGTAGATCAAAACCACAAATCCAACGAACGTGAAATTTTGACATATGATAGATAATCAAGTTGTGAAGATAACCCAAAAAGAATCACGTCAATTGTATCTGTAAAACTCGAGTTATGATAAAACCACCGAAGAAAGGTAGTGTTGTACAGAAAACTTGATGAGAGAAACTTGTCTGGAACAAGTCGGACGAACAAGGCACAAAAGTTCCATTCAACGAACTTTATTCAATAGAACACAAGAGAAACAGACCCAAAGTCATGACCCATGAGCTCTGGCCTCCCTTTCTTATATAACCAGCCCGAAGGCCAACTCAACTCAAATCAGGACTCTAATCCTACTCAAATCACGAATCGAAACTTTCCATAACTGCTTAGGACTCTTCTATACGCAGATAGAAGCAATCTTAATACTTCCAAACACCTTAGAAACGTATCCCACATTCCTAAAACAACTCAAGTTCGTGACCCACATCAAATCCTATCATAACCAACTCAAATCTTTCCATATTTGAGTCAAACAAGACTCAGTTGCAGCCTGAGTCCATAACCTAGTCGGTTGGACCTTTCTGACCAGTTTTTTATGTACAAATCTCTTCATCACGCCGTGGAACCAAGCAGCCACGTCCATGCACTCCTTGCAGTCGTGCAAACATCTTCCAACGATGTCCATGATACCTTCATATGCATTGTTCTTGATTCAAACATGTTGCATGACCTCCCGATCAACTCAACCACAATTCCTCCCGAACTTGGTTGTTGAACCTCATCTTCTCCCTAATACTAGTTCAATGGATCCCGTCACCATCCATATCTTGAACTCAAGCAACACCTGCACATGAACAAACAACTAATACTTCCAAGCACAAGTCCTCGACTTGACTCTCGTTAGTTCTGAAACTATAACATCTTACGTGAGCATTGGCACGAAAAGTTTTGAGAACATATTCTCCCCCTATTGAAAATGAAATGAGATAGAAATAAATTTCTCCCCCTATACAAATTTCTCCCCCTAAGAAGAATTGTGCCAAAAACAATTGTGAATATGTGCAATGTGTAATCAATTTCTCCTCCTTGCATACTTATGTTTAAAAATTCACATATTATCTCTCCCCCTTTGACAATATATTCAACAAGGTTTATAAGACAAATTTTAATTGTTACAAGCATATTATAACATATACATATAAAACAAAGCTCATCCAAGTCATACTATCAAGTAACTTACACTATTACATCAATGAAATACATAAAGTAGTGTAAGCCATGCTAGAGATCAAATGTAATTTCCAATTTAGCAAGTCATGATCTCACAAACTTAACTTTCAAAACCTGAAAGCATGACACTTGTTGCTGCATTTTATTATTTTTCAAAGCACAAATTTAGATCATATGATATTTGCAAGAGATTATATGCGCATCTGCCTTATTCTAACCAACCAAGCCAAGCCTATGTCATTTGACAATCAGAAGCTTAAGGATATGGTTTTAGTCATACACAACTTCTTCCAAGTTCATGCTAAGTGCAATGATAAGTCATCTCAAAAGAAGAAGTGCGGTGCATGCATATTCTCTTGATCTTTTCTCATTTGTATTTGATCATAAAAGCTCAACATGTGAATAGTTGATTGATTAATTGTTCATTATTAAAAGCACTTGTGAGCATGCAACAAGTTCAAAACAGCAAGAAAGTTTGACCATGACCAGATTTAGTGTAAGTAATTATTCCAATTACTAGACATGGAAAAAAACTACAAAATGTATAACACGAGTAATGTAGTAAGAACTTTCAGCATGTAAAAGGAATCACAAAGTCATATATGTATGGAATACTATGCTCATATTATTTTAATTTCAAATTCACACATAGACTTCTCAAGTTTCAAAACTCCCCCATGTAAGCCATGAGGATTCATAACCCCTATTTCACTACGAATAAAACAAAAACGAGGGAAATCCAAAGGTTTTGTAAAAATGTCAGCCAATTGTTGTTCGGTATCTACATGGTGAAGAACAATGTTTCCTTTTTCAACATTATAATGGAGAAAGTGATACCTAATGTCAATGTGCTTAGTTCTAGAATGTTGCACGGGGTTTTTAGTAATGCAAATGGCACTAGTGTTGTCACAAAATAGTGGAACACTATCTAGATCAACCCCATAGTCCTTAAGTATTTGAACAATCCAAAGAACTTGTGAGCAAGCACTAGCAACAGCTACATATTCAGATTCGGCTGTGGATTGTGCAACTGAGTTTTGTTTTCTAGAGGACCAAACAACTAGTGAATTACCAAGAAAAAGACAAGCACCGGAAGTACTACAACCCCCAAAATCAGCATCCAAAAAAGCTTTCAATGTAACAGTTGATGAAGAAGGAAGGAAAATGCCAAATTCTCAAGATCCATGTAAGAACCTGAGGATCCTTTTGAGGGCTTGACGATGTGAAGCACGTGGGGAGGCTTGAAACTGTGCACAAAGACATACGCTGAATTGTATGTCCGATCTTGATGTTGTGAGGTACAAAACTGATCTGATCATGCTTCTATATTCTTTTTGATCCACGGGTTCACCATCTTCATCAAGTTCAAGTGTTGTTGCTGTTCCCATTGGTGTCCGAAGAGGCTTGCTTTTGTCCATGTTGAAACGCCTTAGGAGGTCTTTTGATACTTCGTTTGATGCACAAAGGTACCCTACTTGGTTTGCTTGATTTGCAGCCCCAAAAAGTACGTGAGTTCTCCCATCATACTCATCTCAAATTCTGAACTCATCATAGGTGAAAACTTGGACACAAGATCATGAGAAGCACAACCAAAGATAATATCATCCACATACACTTGAACGAATAATGAGTCATTGCCATGCTTAAGCACAAAAAGCGTGTTATCAACCTTGCCCATGGTAAACCCCTTTTCAAGTAAGAATGTTTTTAACCTATCATACCATGCTCTAGGGGATTGTTTGAGACCGTACAAGGCTTTGGGCAGTTTGTAAACATGATTAGGAAAATCTGAATTTTCAAAAACCGGTGGTTGTTTGACATAAACCTCCTCACCTATGTAGCCATTACGAAAAGGACATTTAACATCCATTTTATAAAGTGTAAAATCTTTAGATGCAGCAAAAGCTAACGAATTTCTTATGGCTTCTAATCTAGAAACAGGAGCAAAAGTTTCATCGAAATCTAGACCTTCAACTTGAGTGAAACCTTGAGCAACCAACCTATCCTTATTCCTAACCACAACCCCATCCTCACTTTGTTTATTTTTAAACACCCATTTAGTTCCAATTAATGTGTGACCTTGAGGTGGAGGTACAAGTTTCCAAACATTATTTCTTTCAAAATTTTCTAACTCTTCTTGCACGGAAATAATCCATGATTCATTAGTGAGTGTGTGTGATATATCTTTGGGTTCAAAAGAAGCAACAAAAGCAGAATGAGCATGAGAGTTTGGATCGCAAAACTCGGACCGTGTGACTCGTTCATGCAAACTTCCAATCATTTGTTGTGGGGGATGACTTTTAAAAACCCGGAGGGGAGTGGACACTTCACAAGCTTCTTCTTCTTCATGTTCATCACAAATCGATGAGGTTGTGACTTGAGGAGGAGCTGGACCAGCAATGGTGGTCATCAGCGCTGGCTATGAATCAAAATCAGGAGCTGGAACAATATCATTAGTTGCTGAATTTTCGGGCAGCAACACCACTTCTTCCTCATCTTCATCGAAAATGTTGTCCCCCTACGGATATGGATCCGGACCTGCAATGTTTGAGCTAGTACCTGTGCTAGATTCATCAAAAGACACTTCACAAGTCTCCACAATTTTGTTAGTGTCAAGTAAAAGCACACCGTAGCCTCTAGTATGAGATGGATAACCAAGAAACATACCATCAATGGATCTAGGTTCAAATTTATCAAGATTACCATATTTCTTAACAAAGCATTTGCAACCAAAGACCCGAAAATGTGTAACACTAGGCCTGTGTCCAAACCGGAGCTCATATGGTGTTTTACCTAGCTTAGCGCGCAAGAAAACACAATTTGAGACATAACAAGCAGTTGCAATCGCATCAGCCCAAAATTTCCTAGGAGTTTGATATTCATCAAGCATAGTCCCAGCCATCTCAAGTAAGGTTATGTTCTTTCTTTCTACAACACCATTTTGTTGAGGTACATATGGTGAAGAAAATTGATGATCTATTCCATTTTCAGCACAAAAGTGATCAAAATATTGATCTTTAAATTCGGTTCCGTTATCACTTCTAATTGATATTAAAGATCTTGGGTGATGAATTGATAATCTAAGAAATAAAGTTCTAAAGTGACTAAAAGCTTCATTCCTTGATGCCATAAAATAAACCCAAGAGTATCTAAAATAATCATCAACAATCACAACAACATACCATTTTCCTCCGAAGGATTGAACACGTGAAGGTCCTACGGTGTCAACGTGCAAAAGTTGACCCGGTTCAGTAATCATGATCATTGTGAGAGGAGTGTGTGAACCTGCAACCATCTTAGCATGTCTACAAGAAGAGCACACAATTTCTTTGTCCCCTTTAAGCTTAGGTAGCCCACGTATGCGATCAAGATCACTAACACGCGTGAGATGATCAAAGCCTGCGTGACCAAGTCTACGATGCCAAAAATATAAATCTTTGGAATCATTAGCATCTAGACACCTATGCTTAGAGGAAGACATATCGAAATCAGCTTTAAAAACTCTTCCAAGTCGTGACATGTTAAAAATAAGCTCACTATTTGAATTTACAACTTTGCAGCAATTTTTAGTGAAAATAATTTCCAGATTTTCATCTAACAGTTGTGAAACAGAAAGCAAGTTGTATTTCAAATTCTTAACAAGTGCCACATCCTTCAAAGTGTAGTGATTATTTACTCAAACCGAACCCTTAGCAATTATAGGAGTTGAAGAATTATCGGCAAAAGTAACATTCTCTACATGTGACACAAAAGAGAGGGAGAGAACCATTCTTTGTTACCGGTCATGTGGCGTGAGCAACCTGAATCCACAATCCAAATATTCTCCTTCCTCAAGCTTGTAACCTACATAGAAGCACAATACGTCGATGACTCAATACTTGGGCTAGTGAAAAGGCATTTAGGAATCCAGTATTGAGCCACACGACGTCCAGCAGGAATAACACGCGAAAGCTGAGACAAAATAGTAGGATTATGAGCCAAAGCTTGAGGATTTTTGTACCCAACTACTGTCCTACAAGATGTTACATGTGTATCACAAAAAACAGTTGGTTTGGGAGCAACCTTTGCATGTTTTCGACTCATAGCAGATTGCATGTTCCTATCATTCGGTTTAGCAAGTGCAGCAAATTTTGCATGAAAGTTATGAGAACTAGCAATCATTTTTTCCTTTTTCTGTTGTTTAGCTAGTCTATAAAAAAAATCTATGAAATGATCATCTCTACCACAGTAGGTACAATGAAATTTAACTTTGTGTTCATGTCTAGATGAGCAAGCAACATTTTTATTTGAAACCGAATGAGACAACACTCCTGCAGATTTGAAAACCACTTCTTTTTGTTTAGGAACTGTTTGAATCAAACCACTTCCTAATTACTTTACAATTTTAGGTGGATGTTCCTTAGAATGAGCATGAGAATCAAAACCTAAATCAGTTTTATCATTGCATGACTTGGAATAATTCAGCAGCAAGTTTAGGTTCTTATTCCCATTATAGAACCGATCTAATGTCCTATGCATGTCATCAAGTTTATTGGATAGATCAAGGCAATTTTCACATGAAGTTTTCTTTTTAATTTGCAATTGGTACAATATTTAACTTCATGAGAATGTAAAGCATTGTTCAATATAGAAATTTCATTCATAGCATCTTATAGTTTCTTATCAAGATCATCACAAGTAGAACAATGCAGATCAATTGTAGAACAACTAGTATCTTTCAAGTTTTTATCATTAAGTGCAGCAAGCTCTTTGTTCTTTTCAATTTCTAACTCATGTTTATCATGTGTGGAGGTGTGCGCACTTCTTAATAAGGACAATTGTTCATATATTAATTCACATGAGGAACAAGAATCATCACTAGAAATCAAAGATTTCAAATGATTAATTTCATATTCTAGTGACACAATTTTAACAGCATTGTCCCTATGCTTTTTTTTCCTTTTTCTGAACTATAACAGTAGCACGAGAAATAGCATTACACATTTCTTTGCAAGTAGGACATACCTCTTTATTGTCGCTGTTGTGTTCAGCCTCCTCCATACTTGATCTTGACTTGCCCGCTATGAAGCACAAGTTTGCCAAATCATCTTCATCTTCGTCACTTCCAATGTCCACATCGCTTGAGCCAAGTTCTTGAAGTGCGGAGATAAAACTGCTCACTAATTGATGTCCTATAAAACCCTTCTTTTTCTTCGTATCTTTTGCAAAGGAGTGCTTCATCCATGTTTGCTTTTCATCTCGGGGAGTAGAACCTAAAATGTTAGGGCAATCTGAATGAAAATGTTCTGTCTTACCACATTCGAAACATCGTTGAGGTCCGGAGCTTCCTCTCCTTCTAGTTCTCACATTTTGCAATGCTTTTGAGAACCTAGTAGAGAGAAGTAATAGCTCCTCCTCTGGAAACTCCTCAATCTATTCAAGGGTTAGAAAGGACAACAAAGAAAGTGTACCACAAGATGAAGATTGACCAGAGCTAGGCATGTCATGTTGAGAAACAAAAGCAATAGACTTGTTGGGGTTCTTACGTGATAATATGTCAATTTCATGAGTTTTTAACTTGGAATATAGCACATCTAAAGTAAGCGTACTCATGATAGTAGATTCACAAATAGATGTGACTTTCATCTCCCATATTGACATATCTAATGCACTTAACAATTTCCTAGCATTTTCAACATCTGAAAAATTAACATTGACACTATACAAGTTGTTGAGATTTTATTAAAGTGAGCAAAAAGGTCATCAATATACTCACCGGGTTGCATCTCGAAGCACATGTATTCTTTCTTGAACATGTCTTGGCTTACCTCCTTGATTGTGTTGGATCCTTCATGGTAGTCACAAAGTGCTTTCCACACATTGTATGCAGATTGGAGGTGTGCAACACGATCGAAGTCGCTTTGGGTTAATCCTTGTATGGTCAAGTTCCGGGCCTTGTTGTTGTTGTCGACATCTCTCAGATTTGTAGCTGTAAATTGATCATTTCACGGCACATCGTAAGGCTTGTATACCTTCTCCCATATTGCAAAGCCTTGAGCCTGCATAAAGGCTTCCATACATGCCTTCCAAACTTGAAAATCAATACCACTAAACACACAAGGTTTGGCGGAGTATTTCTCCATGATGATTAGTAAAAAACATGTGCAAATCACAAAGATTAGAGCACCATGGCTCTGATACCAATTGTAGGATCGAAAAGCACATGAAAAGCTACCAGAGGGGGGTGAATGGTAGATTAAAACTTTTTCAGCGGAAGCAATGAAAACCCCTCGGCAGAAAAATGATCCATTAAAGAAATCATGTGTCCGACTAATCTAAATGTGTTTCACCGTGACAAAAGTGATATATATCATAGATAATCAAGTTACCAAGACGACAAAACAAGAATCACTCAAATCCGGCGAGAGAAACTCAAGTTACGATCGAAAGATCGAACAATGATTAATCTGCCCTACCCGAGAAAAAAAACAGATCTATAATACTGCAAAAAAACTCGTGTAGATCAAAAACCACAAATCCAATGACCGTGAAATTTTGACAAATGATAGATAATCAAGTTTTAAAGACAACCCAAAAAGATTCACGTCAATTGGATCTGTAAAACTCGAGTTGTGATAAAACCACTGAAGAAAAGGTAGTGCTGTGCAGAAAACTCGACGAGAGAAACTTGTCTGGAACAAGTCGGATGAACAAGGGACAAAAGTTCCTTTCAACTACGAATATTATTCAATAGAACACAAGAGGAACCACCCCAAAGCCGTGCCCCATGAGCTCTGGCCTCCCTTGCTTATATAACCAGCCCGAAGGCCAACTCAACTCAAATCAGGACTCTAATCCTACTCAAACCACGAATCAAAACTTTCCATAACTGCTTAGGACTCTTCTATATGCAGATAGAAGCAATATTAAGACTTCCAAAAACCATAGAAACGTATCCCAAATTCCTAAAACAACTCAAATTCGTGACCCACATGAAATCTTATCATAACCAACTCAAATCTTTACATATTTGAGTCAAACATGACTCAGCCACAGCCTAAGTCCATAACCTATTCGGCTGGACCTTTCCGACCAATTTTTTACGTCCAAATCTCTTCATCACGCCTTGGAACCATGCAGCCACGTCCATACACTCCTTGCACACATGCAAACATCTTCCAACGATGTCCACGATACCTTCATATGCATTGTTCTTGATTCAAACATGTTGCGCGACCTCCTGATCAACTCAACCACAATTCCTCCCAAACCTGGTTGTTGAACCTCATATTCTCCCTAAGACTAGTTCAATGGATTCCGTCACCAGCCATGTCTTGAACTCAAGCAACATCTGCACATGAACAAACAACCAATACTTCCAAGCACAATTCCTCGACTTGACTCTCGTTAGTTCCGAAACTACAACATCTTACATGAGAACTTCACATAAGCATGTTGCAAACCATAGCAAAATGATATCCACCATATCAACCAAAATGCACCAAAAACTTAGCAAATGAATACTAAGCAATCTTTCCAACAATGTAAAGCAAGTTCGAAACATTTCACAGTAAAAGCAGGAACATTGTGATCAAGCACCGGACCTTGCCAAAGCTAACTGGACCTTGAACCGGATCTTACCAAAGCTAGCTGGACCTAGCGCCGGAGCTAATCAAAGTTAGTTAGACCTAGAGTCAGACCTTGACGATAAAGGTGTTTTGGTAGTATTCAAAACTTTTATCGCCATAGCCAATGTATTCAGCACACATAGGTCTCACACACCAGCAAGTCCGATATTCATCGGACAAGTCTGTTAATCTTCTGACTAAAATCGGACAAGTCCTCCAAGTCCTGACTTGTCCTTAGCCTACAATTTTTCACTGCACCAAACAAGTCCGATATCAATCGGACTAGTCCAAAAACTCTTTGACTAAAATCGAACACGTCCCTCCAAGTGCAGACTTGTCCTCAATTCTACACCATGTTCATCACACTGGACTAGTCTGAAAAGTTTCTGACTAAAATCGTACTAGTCCGTACCTTAATGGACTAGTCCGGTATATCTCAACACCGCACACCGGACTAGTCCGGAGTCGACCACAGATTAGTCCGAACATTGCAAACCCTAACGGTAACTTTCAGAAACCCTAGTATAAATAGAGGTGTACATCCATACAACCAATACTCTCGACTCCCTGCGCCGTCACACCTTCTAAGAGTCCAAAATACATATCTCTCCACACATTCTAACCCAAAAAGCAAATCTTAGAGGATTAGCAATTGATCGAAGGAGATACTTGTTCTACACATCTTGACCTCTTGGATTTGATCTCTCGCACACTCTTGTTGTTTATTATATATATTTTGAGTGTGTTTGGTGGTATTCTTCATTATAATTCTTGGGGAGCCCTCAACTTGTTAGAAGGCCCCTTGAATAAGTTATTTGTCCCTTTATGACTAGTGGAAGAGAATCGGTCTCCGTGTCGATTTAACGAGGGTAGGGTTGGTGAAGACCCGGTCCTCTGTGGACTCCTCAATGTGGATGTAGATTTCCTCTATGGAATCGAACCACGGGATAAAATCTTGTCTCGCACACTTTTGTTTCATCGTTCATCATATTCTAGGGTTTACATAATCTCGTGTAACTCATGTTGAAACATTGAAACTAAAGTTGATCTTTGCCATACATTGTTTGATTGTTATAATACATCTAAGTTGCTAATTAATTTCCGCTGCATAGGGTACTAGAAGTGAAATTATCGACCAATCTTGATCTTTCTAGTCCACGCATACCAGACTAGTCCGCACTGTACCGGCCTAGTCCGATCTCTCTGTATTTGATCAATCTGTTGAGTGCTTTAGGGATCGACAAAGTTTCAAAAGGCCTATTCACCCCGCCCCCCTAGGCTACATTCATTGTTGTTTTCCATGATGAAAAACGCCTAAGGAGATCTTTCCTGTACTTCATTTGATGCACAAAGGTTCCCTCATTAGTTTGCCCGATTTGCAGCCCCAAAAAGTACGTGAATTCTCCCATCATACTCATCTCAAGTTCCAAACTAATCATAGCTGAAAACTTGGACACAAGATCATGAGAAGCACAATCAAAGATAATATCATGCGCATACACTTGAACAAATAGTGAGTCATTGCCATGCTTAAGCACAAAAAGAGCTTTATTAACTTTGCCCATATTAAACCCCTTTAGGAATAACACGCAAATGCTGAGATAAAACAACAGGTGTATGAGGCGAAGTTTGAGGATTTCGTACCCAACTGAATGTGTCCTAGAGGGGGGGTCAATAGGCGTAAAACTTTTCCTGCAACACTTAAACAAAATCGTCAAATACAGGGGAGCCAGACTAGTCCAACATAGATGGCGGACTAGTCCGGTGTACTTGGTGTACCTACAAAAGGAATAACTGTTTTATGAATCTTTCTCAAACGTTATCGCGGCGGAATGTAGTAAACTATCCTATCAACTTGATGAAGTAATTAGGATGAGAATTAGCACATGGAATACAAAATTAATACAAGTTGCAAGTTTGATTAACCCTATTCCCTAGATGATGATGGTTGTAAAACTAAAGAACTAGAACACACAATACAAGGATTTTTACCGAGGTTCGATCTCACCAAATAGATCTACTCCTTGTTGAATAGCCCACAAAGAGCTGGATCTCAATCAACCCTTTACCTCTTCAAGTCACCACACAGGCCGACTGGAGTTTCACTATCAAGGGGTAATCACTGAGTCAATGGGGCAACCTCACACGATAAGGGCTCCCAAAAATTTGTAGCGAGAAAAATGAATCAAATACACTCAAAAGATGTACAATAGATGCGAGAGTGTATGACAGATTAAAACCCTGAGAGGTAAACAATGCATAGAAGACGATATCCCTTTCCCAAATCTTGACTCCCAAAAGATTTAACTTTTTAGGACTTTAGATTTGTGGGGAGAAGTGTTTTTGTGCTCTTGGGATGTATGACGGCGCTAGGGTTCTTAGTTGTGTGTTGTAGTGTCGTGGATCACCTATTTATAGACTTTCTGAAAAAGTTACCATTAGGGATCCTGACGGCCGAACTAGTCTGCTCTGGTGACCGGACTAGTCCGGTGTGCTGTATAAAACCTGCATGAATAGCGCAGCACAAAAGAAACCCTAATTTGTGTGAGGTGATCCGGACTTGTCCGCAATGGAATTGAAAGTTAACTGGACTAGTCTGTGATGACTCCAGAAACTCAATTGGACTATTCCGCAATTGGACAGACTTGTCCAGCACAAGGTGAAATGTATTGTGTTGGCAAAACATCAGAATGTTGAACGAATTTGTCTGGCACATGTCCAGACTTGTCCCGGTGGGAACAGTGAGTTGATCAGACTGGTCTGCTCGTGAACGGACATGTCCGTGCTTCAGTGAAATGCTTAATTGTTGATTTTAGCCCTTACACTATACGCAAAGTTATGAGCTCTTGGGATGTGTCTCTCACACACATACTATACATTAACATCTACTTTGCGCTTCCATTCTTAACTTGGGCTTTTCCTTTCTCAATCCTCAATTTTCATCTTTTTGTGCACCAATAGTTCCATTCTTCGTATACCTGCTTTCATCTCAACAAATTCCATTAGGATCTCATTAGTTTGTCAACAATCATCCAAAACCCACAAGGGAATGGCTAGATGCACTTTTAATCTCCCCTTTTTTGTGATTGATGAAAACTAATTGAGATTTCACAATTAAGAGTAAAAAATTGTTTTCATAAAGTGTGCATATATGAGAATGACATATGAGCAAGAATAACTTTCTCACATATATGAACTCTTTATGGTGGGGTGCCCATAGAGTGTGTGTGAGCAGATATTGTGATGTGCATAATTGAAAATACAACAATTATAATAAACAACCATCACAAGAATATCATAATGAGCATCACACATCCATATTAAACAAAATTGGCATCATCCAACTAGAAATTAAAATAGTTTGAAACTTAAAACATAAAGAGATACATGTCCATGATCACTAGTCCTTAAGGCTCATAAATTGACTACTAGTCTCAATCTCTCGCCCTTTGGCATCAAGGCACCAAAAAGGGAAAATTTTAGGGGGGTTACTCTCTGTCACTCTCTCTTTCACTCTTAGCCCTATCCTTGTTTTCATCTTCAAATTTATGATCATGTTGAGGAGGAGGTACAAAGACACCCACAAGCCCAAAAGAGGCCTTCCTGTTTTGTGAGAGGTTGATGAGTAGAAAGGTTTAGGCCCGATCTTCCGAAAGGTAATGGATAAGTCGATTGAGGTGAAGATCTCGACGTTGATGATCTGAGGCTCTCGAGTAGAACACGAAAAACCCCTCCAATCACTACACCACCGCTCCGTTGGTTATCAGCCGTGCTGCACACAATTGACCTCGCCAAGAACGCTAATTCCTGCATGTGCAACCGAGAACACAAGCAAGAATAAGTTAGACATGATCTGAAATCGCGAAGTTGGGGTTTCAAAAACGTAGAACGGCGATATTATTAATCTAAGCAAAACCCAATTGTCTATGACGGCTACCATGGAGTATATATAGGTGGTAGGACATCCAAGGGGGTGTTGGGGTCGTGACCCAATGCTAAGACACGAAAATAATGGACTTAGACCTGATACAAGGCCCAATGGCTTAATACTGTGGCGCAACACGATGACAGATTCTGAACTCGATTTTGTTTTGACCATTCCTGTCGACTCCCAAAGAATATTTATATGGGACCAGCTCCATTGGAAAGTATCCTCTCCCCTTTCCGTGCATACGTAGAACGTCCAAAACGGAGTTCGTATGCGTTTTGGGCGTCTGTTTTAGTGTGTACTGCTCCTGGACTCCGAGTTGGACACGATTTTGAGTTGGGGTCGGTTTCCATCCTCTTTGAACATATCCTCTAGTCCTCCATGCCCCTAAATCTTCCTCCATTTACTCCTTTAACTTCTCTATGTATCCTAATCATAATTAAGTCATCAGGCAACAATCTATTCTCAAAGATATATAAGGAAACATATAAGAACGAGCTCACCTTGGAAATTAATTGGTGTGTGTGAATCCTATTGATTGCATCTTGTATGTTGAATGGAGTGTTGTGTATATCCATAGAAGTGATTTCCTCATCATCCTCCCCTTCTTGAATTGGAGTCGTCCTCGACTCAAGTTCATCTTCCCTCATGAGTGGGTCCATATGTGCAACGCCATCAAATCCTCTTGTGTGCATCAAAGGAGGTGGCCAAGGTGGTGGACGACATAGTGCACCATCTCCATGTTCTTCATCAAATACGCATGCACATTCACTCGAGCTAGGATCCCAAACAAATAAACATTGTGTCGTGCTTGTATGTGCATTGACAATGTGCTTGATCACATCATTCTCCCTTTCTTTATGACAAGCCGTCCTCGGCTTGCTCGTATGTCCAGCAAAGAGGCTTTTGAGGATAGAGTGAGCGTTGTCCATATTGCACTACCGCAGTGAATAATGCTTTTGTTGTCCCTGCTGCAAGGAAAAAATACTAGAAAAACTTGACAAGACATTATTAGCGTTAGTACACTCATTTACTTGACCATGTTGTTGCAGCACAAAAGGAGCTTTCTCATTTTAACATATGTAAAATTTATGCACTATAAACATACCACTATGTTCATATTTGCCTATAGCATGAAAAATATTTCTATTTAACAAAGGCAATTCAGATTGGGAAAATATTCTCTTCTATACGATATCAAGTTCACAAAGAGTGTCAAATTCAATATAACCCAAAGTATTTAGAGAAGACAACAATTTCAGCTCATCACTTTCACATGTAATTGGAATCAAATGCTTAATTTCAGCACAAGTGAGTGATAAAGTATCAAATTCATTTGATTGTTCTAGCATAGGTACAATATAATTATCAGCACACAACTCTTTCTTAATGCAACGATCAGCAGGAAAATCAACATGTGACAATGGTGTATAAATAAACGATTCTAATAGTTGCTCCTCGAAAATAGCATGATTGGTGGAAAAATTTAGAACATCCAAAAACTTATCACCTTTTGTATCTGTAGAATGTTTTGCCTTACCATTTTCAACAGTGATTTCGAGTGCATTATGAGTTGATCCATCTAAAATTTCACAAGTATTGTCAAAAGCCTCCTTCTCTTTTGCATTATCTACATTATTTTCTATATTGTCCTGCAAAACGTTAGACACAAAAAGAGGTACAACAAGAAATTTCTCCTCAAATTGATGCACTTCATCTTTGCAATTAGGTACATTCATAAATGTTTCTCGCATACAAATTTTCATATCCTTCCATGTTCGAGGTTTTTCTAGATCATTTAAATTTTTCCACCAAGTTAATTGACAATCTACTAATGCACTTGCAACATTTCGAATCTTTCTCCTCTCACACATATGACATTGTCCAAAAATTTTATCCAACTCTATTTTCCAAGCAATATATTCATCGTAACCAAAACCATCATAAGAATGAAGAGATGGGAGAATGCAATTACTTTCTATGGAAGGAGTTGTAAAGATGGTCCGAATTTCATGTGAAACCTTAGTTAATGTTTGATTCTTAGAGAGCAACTACATCGCCGTCTTCATCATGTCAATCATCTCAGCATATAATGCATGATTCTTCCTTTTACCTAACATTGTTAGTAGTAAACAGAAGACAACGAAAAAATATGTTATCCCTATCGACTACAAAGTATAATGGCAAAGTGGAAGTAGAATCACACACTCTCAAGCATCTTGCCACGCTCTTACAAGTGTTCTTAATGACAATGCAGGTGGCAAACGGTGGCCGGTATGAGGAAACTAATGAAGCATGGGATGATTGCAAAGGTGTATCGATTCTACTCAAGAGTAAAGGGTAGCTTGGATGGCACTTTATATGTAGCAAGGATTAGTAACAATGAAATCAGATAGTAAAGTTGAATAAGTGTCCAAAGTACTTATCAAAGTTGCTGGCCTAAATGTGTTCCTAGTAGTTCAAGCAAGCAAGACATGAGACAAAACTAGATGACACAAAGGATGCAAGCACTTCTGTTTTTTTTATTTTTTTATCCTATTTTTGTGTGCGGCTTTTGTATCTTGTTTTACACTTGCCTTTTTATTTTGTCTTTCTTTTCTCAGAATGTGCTGCCAAAGAAGAACACAATTAAAACCAATCGAAGATATCTCGTGTGTCTGTTGCAGATTTTCTGCTCAATCTTCCAAGGACAAATAGGCACACTTAGAGGCTCTAAATAGAAAAACTTACAACAGCAAGATTGTATATATATCTCTCCTCTTTAATTTAAATATATGGAATACCTATTTTGGACAATAACAATAGAAGATATTGTCACCGAAATACAAACTGTTCAGAAATTCTAGGTCGAGAACAGATTCAGCTCTAATACACTTTTGACCATGATAGCTCCATTTACTGGGAAACCTATGAATATGAAAGTTGTATCTAATTTCGTAAGCTTTCCATAAAGTATAAGAACGCTAAAATCCGAGTTCGTATGAGTGATATATGAAGAAAGTACTAAATTGGACAGAGATGAATCTAATCTGGATGTGATGACGTGATTCAATAGGATGAATCAACACAATGCAAAACTCAAACTAAGACCAAAAAAACTTTCTAAACCAGAAAATATGACTCAACAACTGACACAAACTCAACAAAACCAAACTGAATACGAAAGTTGCAAAGGCTCAATGGTGGTTTGGACAAAGTAATAAACAGATCTACTAAACTGCAAATTTTTGTGGTTTTTTTGTGGACTCTAGGTATGAAAAACAAAACTAATGTAATGGATAGATGAATTACCTAATGGGCAACTTGGAAATCTGATACCAATTGATGAGAAAGATTGAGGCCAGATCATCCAAAAGGTAATGGATAAGTCAATTAAGGTGAAGATCTCGACGTTGAGGATCCGAGGCTCTCGAGTAGAACATGAAAAACCCCAGCAATCACTACACCACCGCTCCGTTGGTTATCAACCGTACTGCACATAATTGACCTCGCCAAGAAGGCTAATTCTTGCAATTCCAACTGAGAACACAAGCAAGAACAAGGTAGACACGATCTGAAATCGTGAAGCTGGGGTTTCACAAACCGTAGAACGACAATATTATTAATCTAAGCAAAACCCAATTGTCTATGGCGGCTACCATGGAGTATATATAGGTGGGAGGACATCCAAGGGGGTGTTGGGGTCGTGACCTAACACTAAGACACGAAAATAATGGACTTAGACTTGATACAAGGCCCAATGGCCCAATACGGTGGTGCAGCACCATGACAGATTCTGAACTCGATTTTGTTTCGACCATTCCTTTCGACTCCCAAAGAATATTTATATGGGACCAGCTCTATTGGAAAGTATATCCTCTCCCCTTTCCGTGCATATGTAGAACGTCCAAAATGGAGTTCGTATGCATTTTGGGCGTCTGTTTTAGTTTGTACTGCTCCAAGACTCCGAGTTGGACACGATTTTGAGTTGGGGTCGGTTTCCATCCTCTTTGAACGTATCCCCTGGTCCTCCATGCCTCTAAATCTTCTTATGATTACTCCTTTAACTTCTCTATGTATCCTAATCACAATTAAGTCATTAGGCAACAATCTATTCTCAAAAATATAAAAGGAAACATATAAGAACGAGCTCACCTCTGAAATTAATTGGTGTGTGTGAATCCTATTGATTGCATCTTGTATGTTGAATGGAGTGTTGTGTATATCCATAGGAGTGATGTCCTCATCATAGGTGCCATGTCTTTGTAGTTCTCTTTGGAGTCTTTGGAGATCTGAGGAGATCCCACTGGCTCAATCTCCAATTTCTCTTAGATAGCTTTGATGTTTGCCTTCATGTACCTCTGGATCATCTTCCTTGCCAAGCTTTCTTTGTGTTGCTTAACTTCCACTTCATGACAGGATGCAAAGATGGAGGAAAGCATCTTTAGAACTCCACAGTAGGACTCTCTGGGGGGTGGAGGAGCGGAGCAAGTTCCGGTTTAGTCCGGAGGAGGGATGCTTCATGCCGATGGTGAAGATTCCCATGGAAGAACCTTCAATTTTTGTGGCTCAAAGTGGAAATGGCCTTGGGAGCTTGAGCTTGAGGAGAAAGAATGTAAAGGCGATTGTGAGAGGAAGAAGAAGAGTTTCGGCGGCAGGCTAGGGTTAAGCCTAGCAGTAGTGGACTAGTCCGCAATGGACCGGACTAGTTGGTACACCAGATCAGAGTTGGCTAGTCACTAGCAACAGACTAGTCCGGTGCTGATCACGGACCAGTCCGAGTCAGCTGAACAGAATAGAATCAAAACAAAGTGATTTTGGGAATATGATCTAATAGTGATCTAAAAAACATCATTGCAAAAACAATCTTGATGAATATGACCAGTAAGCAATAAAAAACCATACAATTGCCATAATTCACCAAGATTCAATCTTTGACGTCCATTTGATATAGATTAAGATTATGATGCATACAATAGGCTAATAAAATTTGAATGGACTCAAGTCTAGCTATGGGAGCAAAGGTTTCATCAAAATCGAAGCCTTCAACTTGTGAGTAACCTTTGGCCATAAGTCGTGCTTTGTTTCGCGTTACTACTCTGTGTTCATCTTGCTTGTTCTGAAACACCCATTTGGTGACCACGATGTTGGCTTTTGTTCTTTCCACAAGCTCCCACACTTTATTTCTTTTGAAGTTGTTCAGCTCCTCTTGCATGGCGGTCACCCAATCTGGATCTTTTAATGCTTCATCATCACTGTATGGATCTAGAAACGAGACAAAAGAGTAATCTTCACAACAATTAGCAATACGAAATCTAGTAGTTACTCCCTTTGCAATATCTTTGAAGATGTTGTCAACGGGATGATCTCTTTGTATACACTGGTGTACTCTTGGGCGAGGCACTTGTGAGGTCATTTGCTCTTTATCATCTTCATTTTCAATGTCTCCCCCTAGATCATTGCTTAAATGATTATATTGATCATCATGATCCTGTTGATGTTGATCTTGTGCAGAAGCTCCCCCTTGAGCATTACACTCTGGATAAGGTACATCTTGAGCACTTGAGTCTTTTAATTGCCCTCGAGGTCGAATATCACCAAGTGCCATCTTCCTCAATGCTTGACATGGGGCTTCTTCTTGATCTAGCACACACTTATTAACTTTTTCCACTTGGGATCCATTAGCCTCATCGAACACTACATCACGTGCCACTTCAACAATGCCAGAGACTTTGTTGAAACATGATAGGCATAAGAGTTCAAATCATAATCAAGAAAGAACCCTTCATAAGATTATGAAGCGAACTCCGAATTCTTAGGTTTCTTGTTCAAAATGTAAAATTTACTCCCAAATACTCTAAAATATGAAGCATTCAGTTTGTTACCCTTTAGGAGCTCATATGGTGTCTTCTGCATAAGTCGATGAAGACATAACCTGTTCGTGGCGTGACAAGAGGTGTTTGCCGCTTCTGCCAAAAACTGGTTCGAACTCTTGTACTCATCTAGCATTGTTCTCGCCATCTCAATGAGTGTCTTGTTCTTTCTTTCGGCCACCCCATTTTGTTCAGGGGAGTACGGTGCCTAGAACTCATGATTTATTCCTTTTTCATCCAGGTACTCCTCAACTTGAGTATTTTTGAACTCTGTTCCATTGTCAATCCTAAAGTTCTTGACGGTTGAGAAAAATTCATTTCACGTACAAGAAAAATACTAAGGTAAATTTAGAAAAATCATCAACAATAACAAAACCGTATTTGTAACCGCCAATGCTTATAGAAGCATTGGACCAAAAAGATCAACATGTAGGAGTTCTAGTGGTCTTGATGTAGTCATAACGTTCATCATAGGGTGTGGTGCTCCAACTTGTTTTCCAGCTTGGTATGCACTACACGGCCTGTCTTTCTCAAACACAACATTTTTCAAATCTCCGGTGTGACCACCGTTTAGAAGTTTCTGCAGATTTCTCATCCCAACATGAGCTAGCCGTCTATGCCACATCCATCCCATGTTAGTTTTTGCAACCAAGCAAGTGTTGAGTTCGACATTATCTTTGCTGAAATCAACAAGATAAAGTTTTCCCTTTAACATTTCCTTGAATGCAAATTAGTTATCTCTTCTTCTGAAGACTGTCACACCCTCATTAGTGAATAAACAATTGTATCCTTTGTCACATAGCTAAGATATGGACAAATGAAAGTGCATCTAGGCATTCCATTGTGGGTTTTGGGTGATTGATGACAAACAAATGAGATCCTAATGAATTCGTTGAGATGAATGCAGGTCAACAAAGACTACACCTTATGGTGCACTAAAAAAAAGGTGAAAATGTGGAGTGAGAAAATGAAAAGCCCAAATGATCAAGGAAGCGCAAAGTAGATATCAATGTATAGGATGTGTGTGAGAGACACATTCCAAGAGTTTATATCTTTGCGTAGAGGGTAAGGGTTAAAATCAATTAATTAAGTAATTCACTGAGCATCGGACGTTTTACTTATTGTTCTCACACGGACAAGTCTGGAACAACACTAGAGTAGCCGTTCAACTCACTGATCTCACTCGAACAAGTCCGGACACTTGCAGGACAAGTCCATTCAACTTTCTGATATTCACTAAACACATATCACCCTGCACGGAACAAGTCCGTCCTATAGCGGACTAGTCCGATTGAGTCTCTGGACCCATCATGGACTAGTCTGATAACTTGCTATTCCAATACAAACAAGTCTGATACACCTCACACAAATTATGGTTTTAGGTGTACTGCACAATTCACGTAAATTTTACACTGAACACCGCACTAGTCCGGTCCCCAGAGCGGTCAAGTCTGTCTGTTGGGATCCCTAACGACAACTTTTTTTAGAAACTCTATAAATAGGTGATACATGACCCCACAAGAAAGACAACGTACACAACATTGAACAACCAAGAATCCTAGTGCTACCACTTGTCCTAAGAGCAAAGAAGCCCCCCCCCCCCCCCCCGAACACACACACACATCTAGAGCCCTTAAAAGTTAAATCTTTTGGGAATCCAGATTTGAGATACGGAGATCGTCTTCTACGCATTGCTAAGATCTTAGGGTTTGATCTCTTATACACTCTTGCATCTGTTGTAAATCTTTTGAGTGTTTTTGATCGCTGTCCTCTCTGTAATTTTTTGGGAACCCTCAACGTGTGAGGTTGCCCCTCCGACATGGTGATTGCCCTCGTGACAGTGGAACTCAAGTTGGCCTTCGTAGTGACTTGGAGAGGTAAAGGGTTGATTGAGACCCGACTCTTTATGGGCTCCTCAACGAGGAAGTAGATCTCTTTGGTCAGATTGAACCTCGATAAAAATCCTTGTCTTTTGTGTTCTTCTTATTTACATTTGGAATCATCATCATCATCTTCTAGGTCATAGGGTTGTTTAATCTTGCGACTTATATTAATCTTGTATTCCTCGTTCAAGTTAGTCCTCCTAAAACTAACACAAGTCGTTAGGGTAATTTACTTAATTCTACTGCTATAACATTTGAGGAGAATACATTAAACAATCTATCTTTTCGTCGGTATAACTAGTACACCGGACTAGTCCGTACATACACCTGACTAGTACGGCCCTCCTTTATTTGTCGAATCTGTTAAGTGTTGCAGAAAAAGTTTCCAACGCCTATTCACCCCCCCTCTAGGCCACATTCAATGGGTATCAGAACAAGGCTCTCCTTTTACAAGACTCACTGCTTAGAGAGACAAATGGCCACTAACAAGAACAATGAAATCCTATAAATGCTCATCATTGGAGACGAACAAGACTCCAAGGCATTCGATGTGCTCAAGGAGCATGAAAATGATGATGAAGTGTGTGAACTCAAGGCGCTTATCATGAAGAAGCTTCTAAGCTAGAAGGGCAAGAAGGAGGATGAAAATCCAAAAGGGGGTAGTCATCAAGACTACTCCCGATATCCTTTTAATTATGAAAAGATTAACAACTAAAATCATTATTTTTCTATTCCCATGGGACGACCTCCATAGTTTGATGGCAATGATAACTCAATGTGGAAATATAATGTGAAGATGCATCTAACCTAACTTAATTCTAGTCTTTGGCGTATAGTGTGTACATGTATAAATATCCCAGACACCAATGATGAACTCACCCTGGAGCAAGAACAAGCAATTCACTGCAATGCACAAGCCGTTGCAGTGATCATTTCATCCTTGAGCCGAGAAGAGTTCATTAAGGTGGATGGACTTGAAGTTGCAAGAGACATTTGGGATACACTCAAGACTGCTCATGAAGGGAACCACTCCATCCATGAAGCGAAGATTGAGATGTTTGAGGGAGAATTGCGGAAATTTGCCATAGAAGATGGTGAAACTCCTCAAGAGATGTACAATCGCTTGAAGACACTGATCAACAAGATCCGTGCTTATGGAAGAAAGAAGTGGACTGATCATGAGGTTGTGAAGAGAATGAGAAGAGCCTGTATACCTCAGAATGTCACCTTGTGTTCCATGATAAGAGAAAGCCTGGGGTTTCACAAAATGACCCCCGATGAAGTCCTTGGCAAAACGATCAATCACAGATGATGGAGAAAGAAGCTAAATATGTGAAAAACATAGCTGAACTTACCTCATCCCATAAGAAGGAGGTTGCACTCAAGGCAACCTGCAAGCCCAAAGGGAAGGATACTCGCGAGACTCATGAAGAAGAAGACACTGATAATGTAAGCACAAATAAGGATGATAAAGAGATGGTGATCTTCATGAAAAGATTCAAGTGCATGATGAGAAGAAGAAGAGGCGGGAACTCAAGTGAAGGAAAGAACAAGGAAAAAGGAAAATCCAAAGGTCGACGTACTTGCTACAACTGCGGCGAATATGGACACTTAATGGTTGACTATCCATATGAGTAAAAGAAGAAGAAAGAAGAAAAATCGCAAGAGAAGAAAGTGTTCAAGAAAAAGAAGCAAGCACATCAAGCGCACATCATCAAGGAGTGGGACTCAAATGATGAGTCCTCCTTGGATGATGAAGATGAGATGGCAACAATTTCCATCAAGAAGCCAACCAAGAAGTCTACACTCTTCCCAATCATGGGAGAAAGGGAGAACCACAACCACACTTGCCTTATGGCTAAGGAAGGCAAGAAGAAGATTCAACTTACACCCCCTCCTTAGATTCCTCTAATGATGATTTTGATAGTTCTAGTGAAAATGAAGAATCGCTTAATGGATTGAGCAAAACTGCACTAAGAAAAATGAAGATGTTGTCGGATGAAATCTTTGAGAAGGAGGAGCTTGTCAACCGCCAACAAGATATTATCATTCGTGAAAGGAAGACATATCAACAGGTTGAACAGCTTCTTGAGCTTGGAAAGGAGAAAAGTAAGGCACTTGAGCTTGAGCTACCTTTGAGTAAGGGAACATTCTCAAAACTAGAAGACTCACACATTGCATTCAAGGATGAACTTGCTAACTTGAAAAAAGTTAACAAAATCCTTAAAGTGCAAGTGGAGTCACTCAAGTAAAGTCGCGCTTCATCCTCTAAAGGCTAACCTTCTTGAATGTGGCCTAGAGAGGGGGATGAATAGGCCTTTTTGATTTTCTGTCGGAACCTGCAACACTTAACAATCAGATCAAACCTCGAGATATCGGACTAGTCCGGTAGAGTGCAGACTAGTCCGGTGTGTACCGACTAGGTTTATCAAATCTGATCAATTATCTTGATCCTAGGATGTATGCAGCGGAAATATACTTTTAATTGAAGTGTTACACAATAATGAACTAGGATGTACCACAAGTTAATCTTATATTCAATGTGTCAACGTAAAGTGAATTAGATTGGTTGAAACCCTAGATATGTATGAGGTGCAAGATCAATGCGCGCAAAGAAAGAACACAAGCACTTTATCCCGTGGCTCGGTTCCCACAGTGGCAACCTACATCCACGTTGAGGAGTCCACAAAAGGACCGGGTCTTCTCCAACCCTACCCTCGTCGGATCGCCACAGAGGCCAATCCTCTTCACTTATTACAAAGGGCAAATAACCGAATTCAAGGGCCTTCTCACATGTTGAGGGATCCCCAAGATTACAACAAGAACACCACCAAGAACACACTCGAAATATCACAATGAAAAAAACAGGAGTGTGTTAGGGAACCAAACCAAGAGCTCAATGAGTGATGAACTGTGTCTCTCCAATGATCCAAAGTGTATCCTCAAGGGATTGATCTTTGTTGCGTTTGATTTTGTGGAGAGAGGTGTTTTCTAGGCTCTTAGGAGGTGTGACGGCGCAGGGGGTTGAGTCTTGTGAAAGATGGGTGGTGCACATCTATCTATATGGGGTTCCCAAAAGTTACCGTTAGGGTTTAGGAAGATCGGACTAGTCCGGTGTGCTGCGTGTAGCAAACCCTAGGTGTCCCAAAATATCGGAATTGTCCGGCTGAGAGTGGGTTTGTCCGATTTTGGTTCTGGAAATCTTCGGACTAGTCCGGTGTGGGATCGGGCTTGTCCGATTTTGTGTAACTTGTGAAGTATTTGAGGACTAGTCTGTACTGGGGAGGACTAGTCCAATTTTAGTCAAAGAGATATCGGACTAGTCCGGTCAGCGAAAAAGTGGACTATGAGGACAAGTCTGCTGTGAGGACTTGTCTGATCTTGTGCAGAGAGATATCAGACTAGTCCAGGGTCGTACTAGTCCGGTCCTGTATAAATATGTGCAATGTGTGAGATAATTTGTGCTTGGGCTCTTGGGGTGTGTTTCCTTAACACACTCCATACACAATGATCTACTACACTTGTTTCTTGAGCTCTTTTCCGCATTGTTCCTCATTCTCCTTTATTTTTGGCACTTTGCTCATTTTCTCATTAGAACCTGTGCTCATCCCAACAAAGTGGTTAGGATCTCTTTTGGTTGTCATAAATCATCCAAAACCCACAAGGGACTCCTAGATGCACTTTCAATCCCCCCCCTTTTTGGTGATTGACGACAACCAATTGAGATTTCACAAAATATGATAAAAATTTGAGATTTTCATAATGTATGCACATATGAGTTTAAAACACATTAAGCAATGAAAACATGATCCATATGTGCACACTTTATGGTGGGATGCAGAACTAAGTGTATAGAAACAATAATCATGATGAGAATGATATAATTGATATAAACAAATAAACAACAAGCATATATGTCATTCTTAGAGCAAAATCACAAATTCATCAATATATTGATAAGCAGTTCAAAACATTGCTTCACAGGACCAATAGTATTAATAGAGAAAATTAAAAGTCTTACAACCCACAAAAGGACAAAAGACACAGAAAGAGAGAGCTCTCCTCGCATCCTACAGCTAAAGCCTAAGACACTAACACTCCCCCTCAATATCTCCCCCTTTGGCATCAAGACACCAAAAAGAAGGAGAGGAGGGACCTAAGGTCTTCAAGCCTCGCTGTCAGTCCTCTCGTCGTCTTCATCTTCATCTTCATTCTCTTGTTGATGATGATGAGGAGGAGGAACGGAGCCACTCGAGTCCCCAAAGCCAAAATAGGCAAGCTCGGAGGGAGTCAAGGGCCCGAGCTCAGTGAAGTAAGAACCAGAATCTTCAGGGATGACTGGAGACCCAATGGGCTCGATCTCCAGCTTTTGGCAAATCTGCTTCACATTCTCTTTAACATATCTGAAGTCATCATTCCTTCTCTTGTTGAGCTTGTGGGCTTTCACCTCAGCCTTTTTGCAAGAGACAAAGATGGCTGACAGATACTTCAAGATGCCACTTAGGGACTCCTTTGGAGGTTAGGCCCTAGGGGTGGGAGCAGCCATAGCATCTCCACTGGCTCTCACCGGAGCCTCAGGGCTGGAAGCTGGAGAGGGAGCTGCTTGAATACTTGGCTGTTGAGGCTTCTGGGCCCTCAAGGGTAGGTGCTCCACATCCTTCACAAATTCTATGCCTGTGACCTTTTCAATCATAAACATCAGATAAAGATCATAGCCACAGGACATGTTCGGTGTGCAGGAGATGTTGACCATGTCGTTCCAAATATAGTCAAAGACATCAAACTTCCTATCTTTGCTAATGACCTTCATCAAGGTCCTGAGGTATCCCTGCACACTTCCTGCATCCCGATCCTTGGGGGCAATTGTCTTCCTCAGAACCCTGTTCCACACCACAAAGAAGGGCTTCATGTTCTTCATGGAAGGGGGATTGAACTTGGAGTTGGGTTCATAGAGAAACTTCATTCTGTCCTTCTCAATGACACCAATGTTGTGGATGATCACATTGTCATTGCTGGAGGTGTCAAGATGGAGCATCCTTGCAAATTCTTCATAAGTGATGTTGTACTTGGATCCATGAGTCATCCAAGTCACCCTTTCTTCCTCGTCACTAGCAAAGTGACAAGTAGCATAAAACTGGGAAATCACCTCATCATTCCAATTGTTCCGGAAGGCAAATAGATCCTTCAATCCATGCCTCTCAATAGCCTCGACCACCTCAACAAACGGTGAGCAGCCCTTCTTCTCAAAATGTGCCTAATCGATCCATTGGCTGCGCACCACTGGGGTCTTCATCGGAAGATATACAGACTTGTAAAAGTCTGCATGGAAGTTACTCCAAAATCTTCCATCAGCAGCTTGCTTCGGACGGCCGTAGCAATCAACATTCCCTGAATTTTGCAGCCATGTCGCTACCCTTGCCATTGAATCTTTCCTTCGCGAGATCCTGGACCCCTTCCCTTGGAGCTGACAACTTTAGGGGGCCAATAGGGCCCGTTGCAATACCTTTGCCCTTGCCCTTTGCTTGGCGAGGGCCACCCCCAGCAGAAGCCTTCGAGGCCGGCTTCTTCGCGAACACTTTCCTTCGAGCCTGGGGAGGAGAGGGAGCCGGCTCGGATGGGCGCTCTTAGCGCTTCTTGCTTAGGCTCGTCGGGACCGAAGCACGGCTTCATGGTCCATCTTGACCTCGAAATCAGAGATTTCTTCGTTGGTGCTCGACATTGTCCTGAGAATGGATTTCAAAAAGTGTTGATGAGAATATATGACATAAAATTGCATTGAGGAATTAAGAAGTTAGGGTTGAGTTCAGAAAAATTGGACTAGTCCGGTGTACAGGCACGGACTAGTCCGGTTGACCGGACTTGTCCGTGTATGGGTCGGACTAGTCCGGTGTTCAACCTCTAGAACCCCAACTATGAGACAAATGGTGATTCCTAATGCACAACTGGCTTAGAATCAATGTAATACATCAAGGAAGCATGTATATGGTGATAGGAACCATGCTAGTTGACCACAAACAAAGAAAAATGCTAGGATTTGGGATGAGATTTTACCGAAATTGCTTGATTCTCAGAGATGTAGGGGTTGAAGGGTCGGACAAGTCCGTGGTCTTTAATCCCTACGCGAAGAAGGTCAATTTCCACCCAAACTTGCGAAGTGTTGATGGAGGAATCAAAGAATCGCCTTGGGGAGCTCGAGGGTGGAGAGAGAAAGCTTGAGGCAAGTGTGAGGTTAGGAAGATTAGGGTTTGGTGGCAGCTAGGGTTATGGACACGAAAAATCGGACAAGTCCTAAAATGATCGGACTAGTCCGAACTTTTCCAGAGATTATATCGGACTAGTCCGGCCTAACCGTCACTCTGCGGACTAGTCTGCACAGGCGGACTAGTCCGTGGTCACCAAGAAGGAAATGCCTAGCCCATTCGTATATATTCGAAGGTACTTATTAAGAAAATAGGGAGGCAAATTAAATCAAATAATCTTGATGAATATGATTAGTAAGCATACAACAATCAAGCAATGATCATAATTCACCAAGATCTAGTAATTGACATTGTTTTTTTCAGAAAAATTGAGAGAGATGATTTTCACAACACAATCAATGAATTTTGAAGATAGCATTCAGGTATACAAGATTTCAAGCCACACTCCAAACATCGAGGATATTTAGTTCATTTCGGAGCTCGCAAAAGCGTTTTTCATCAAGTGGCTTGGTGAATATATCGGCTAGTTGCTTTTTGATATTGACATGTGAAATGGCTATATCTCCCTTCATTGAATGGTCTCTCAAAAAGTGATGCCGGATGTCTATGTATTTGGTCCTAGAGTGCTCAACAGGATTATGGGCAATTTTAATGACATTCTCATTCTCACAAAGGAGTGGAATACTGTTCATATTGTAACTGTAATCCCTTAGAGTTTGTCGTATCCATAGAAGTTGTGCACAACAACTCCCGGCTGCAACATACTCCGTTTCGGCTGTGGATAAGGCAATGGAGTTTTGTTTCTTGGAGGACCAAGAAACTAGGGATCTCCCTAGGAATTGGCATGTACTGGAGGTACTTTTTCTATCTACCCTGCATCCGGCACAATCTGCATCGGAGTAACCAATGAGATTGAATTTGGAACCTTTGGGGTATCAGAAGCCTAGGTTGGCTGTATGAACTAAATACCGCAAGATTCTCTAAACGGCTGTCAAATGACACTCTTTTGGGTTGGCTTGAAACCTTGCACACAAGCATACACTCAACACAATGTGTGGCCTAGATGCACATAAGTAGAGTGGTGATCCAATCATGGAGCGATATACCTTTCGATCAACGCTTGGTCCATCTTCATTGAGATCCAAGTGGCCATTCGTTGCCATGGGAGTCTTTATAGGCTTCGCCTTGTCTATTCCAAACTTCTTGAGTATGTCTTGAGTGTATTTAGTTTGGCTTATGAACGTCCATTCCTTTTGTTGCCTCACTTGGAATCCCGAGAAGTACTTTAGCTCTCCCATCATAGACATCTCAAACCTATCTGTCATAATCTTACTAAATTCCTCACAAAAAGATTTGTTAGTTGAACCAAAGATAATATCATCAACATAAATCTGACAAATAAAAAGATCATTGTCCAAGTTCTTTGTAAACAATGTATAATCTACTTTACCGATCTTAAAACCATTTTCAATTAGGAAATCTCTAAGACACTCATACCAAGCTCTAGGAGCTTGTTTGAGGCCGTAGAGAGCCTTACGCAATTTAAATACGTGGTCGGGGAACTCTTCATCTTCAAACACGGGGGGTTGCTCCACATACACCTCCTCCTTGATTGGTCCGTTGAGGAAGGCGCTTTTCACATCCATTTGATAGAGCATGAAATCATGGTGAGTAGCATATGCATGTAATATTCTAATGGACACAAGTCTAGCTACGGGAGCAAAGGTCTCATCAAATCCAAACCTTCGACTTGTGAATACCCTTTGGCCACAAGTCATGCCTTGTTCCTTGTCACCACCCTGTGTTCGTATTTTTTGTTGCGGAAGACTCATTTGGTGCCGACGACGTTGGACTTGGGTCTTTCGACTAGTTCCCACACCTCGTTCCGCTTGAAATTGTTGACTTCTTCTTGCATGGCCACTACCTAATCTGGATCCTTCGATGCATCCTCAACCCTACGCGATTTCAAAAAGGATACAAACGAATAGTGCTCATATAAATTAGCTATGCGAGATCTAGAAGTTACTTTCTTTTGGATGTCAACGATGATGTTGTCGATAGGGTGATGGCACTTGCTGTCTTGATTCTTCATGGTCATCTTCTTCTCCCCCAAGATGGTCATCTTCATTGACTTATTTATCATTTTCGTCTTTTTGAGGTTGATCTTCTACAGAAGCTCCCCCTTGATCGTTGGCCTCCTCCTGTGGTTCATCTTCCTCATGCATATGTAGAGGTGGTTCTTGTGGTCGAACATCGCCTAACGCCATTCTTCTCAGTGCTTGACAAGGAGCTTCTTCTCTATCTAGCACACATGGATCAGCTTGCTCCTTTTGGGAGCCATTAGTTTCATCGAACACTATGTCACGTGCTACTTCAACAAGTTCGGAGGTCTTGTTTAAGACATGATATACGTAAGTGTTCGAATCATAACCAAGCAAGAAACCTTCATCGGACTTTGAAGCAAACCTTGACGTCCTAGGCTTCTTGTTCAAAATATAGCATTTGGAACCGAAAACACGAAAATATGAAATATTAGGCTTGTTACCGGTGAGTAGCTCATAGGATGTCTTCTTGAGTAGTCGATGAAGATAAAGTCGAATTTTGGCATGGCAAGCGGTGTTGACCGGTTCCGCCCAAAATCGATCCGAGGTCTTGTACTCATCGAGCATTGTTCTCGCCATCTCTATGAGGGTTCGGTTCTTCCTTTCGGCAACTCCGTTTTGTTGAGGGGGGTAAGGTGCTGAAAACTCATGCTTTATGCTTTCTTCATCTAGGTATTCATCAACTTATGTGTTCTTGAACTCCGTGCCATTGTCACTTCGAATGTTTTTGATTGTCAATGAAAACTCATTTTGAGCACGCTTGAAAAATTTCTTCAAGATTCCTTGTGTTTCTGACTTATCATGTAAAAGGAAAACCCAAGTGAAGCGAGAAAAATCATCAACAACTACTAAACCAAAATTGGTGCCGCCAATGCTTTTGTAAGCAATTTGGACCGAATAAGTCCATGTGTAGTAGCTCGAGCGGTCTTGTTGTAGTCATGACGTTTTTAGCGGGATGAGGTGCTCCAACTTGCTTCCCGGCTTGGCATGCGCTACAAGGCCTATCTTTCTCAAAAACAACATCCTTCAAACCTCGGATGTGATCGCCCTTGAGGAGTTTTTGAAGATTCCTCATACCAACATGCGCTAGCCGTCAACGCCACAGCCAACCCATGTTAGTCTTTGCAATCAAGCATGTGTCAAGTTCGGCTTTATCCTTGTTGAAGTCAACAAGGTAAAGCTTTCCCTTTAACATACCCTTGAAGGCAATGGAACCATCACTCCTTCTAGAGACGGTCACACCCTCATTAGTGAACAAGCAATTATAACCTTTGTCTCATAATTGAGATATGGACAGTAGGTTATAATCTAAGGACTCAACATGTAGCACATGAGAAAGAGTATGTTTAGATGATATGGCAATTTTACCGGTACCGAGCACCTTTCCTTGATTATTGTCTCCAAAATAGATGCCCTCACTTGGATCCTCATTTTCTTCATACTCAATGAACATCCTTCTTTCTCCGGTCATATGGTTGGTGCAACCACTGTCTAGCACCCATTTAGATCCACCGGAGGAGTAGGCCTACAAAAACAAATCATGCCTTGGTTTTAGGTACCCAAGCTTGCTTGGGTCCTTTTAGGTAAGTCACAAGGGATTTAGGCACCCACACATGGTGTTTCCATGGCGTGGCCCAACATAATGAGCATAAATTTACAAAAATTACTTCTCATTAAATCATAAGATGCATCAAAGGTTCTAAAAAGCAATTGTTGTTGTTTATATACAGGACTAGTCTCGGAGACGGACTTGTTCGGAGGACCGGACTTGTCCGGACCCCGACCGGACTTGTCCGTTGATCATGCGTGTTGGATGTGTTAACTTTGTATTTTTCCAGTTTGAAAGGGTCTTCCCTTTACAAAGATAATGCTCTCCTTGTATTCTTATGGCTTCTAGAATTTTGCTTTCTACCATATGAATACCCAATGCCATGTTTGACATTAGGAGGTCTTGTGGCAAAGTATGCACTACGTGCATATTTGACCTTCTCTTTGTCAAATATATCACTTTGGGCAGTATGCTTATCCTTGGTAGAGGTTGACTTGTCTTTCAAGCTGGCGTCAACTTTACCACATGCACAAGTAGAAGCAGTTTGAGTTTTAAGGGGTTGAGAAGGTGAGCTTGAAGAGAATGAAGGGTCACTTTGCTTGAGTGACTCAACTTACACATCAAAGATCTTGTTAACCTTGATTAGGTTAGCAAGTTCGTCCTTGATTGTAGCATTTGAGTCGCTTAACTCCAAGCAAGCTTCCTTGCTTGAAGCTAACTCAAGCTCTAGTGACTTGCTTTGCTCCTTTTCAAGTTCTAGAAGCTTGTCAAGTTCAACATATTCCTCCTTTTGGGGGATAATCATGTCTTCTTGACGATGTATCACTTCTCCTTCTCAACAAGTTGATCAAGTAAAAATTTCATTTTTGCGGTTGTTTTCTTATCTAATCCAATGAGCATATCTTCATTATCGCTAGCAATTTCACTATCACTAGAATAGGAATGCAAGGAAGAGGGTTTGGTCGTTACCTTGCGTTTACCTTCCTTTGCCATGAGGCAAGTGCTGTTCCCCTTCCATGCACCGAGACTAGGAAAGAGAGTGGACTTTTTGGATGTCTTCTCGATGGCTATGCTAGCCATCTCTACTTCTTCTTCGGACGATGACTCATTATTTGAGTCCCACTCTTTCCCTAGATGCGCTTATTCAGCTTGTTTCTTCTTCTTGAAGAATTTCTTGGGTTGGGGCTTCGTTTCCTTGGTCTTCTTCTTGTTTTCTTCATATGGGCAATCAACTATAAAGTGGCTATACTCACCACAGTTATAGCATGCCCGCCTCAACTTTGGTTTTGATCTTTCCTTGTACTTTCCTTCACTTGATTTAGCCCCTTGTCGTTTCTTCATCATTCTTTTGAATTTCTTCATAAATAGTATCATGTCATCTTCATCCAAGTCACTACTCTCATCGTCACTGTCTTCTTCTAATTGAGCTTCTCGAGCTTCTTTAGATAAGGGCTTGAGAGTGGACTTCAAGGCGACCCCTTTCTTCTTTGCCGAGGTGAGATCGGCAATCTCCTTAACGTGCTTGGCTTGCTTTTCCATCATCTCAAAGTTGATAATTTTCCCAAGTAACTCATCTGGGGTCATCTTCTTGTATCCGGGGCTTTCTCGTATCATCGAGCACAAGGTGACATTGCGAGGCATGAAGGCTCTAAGAATGAGCTTCACCACCTCGTGGTCATTCCACTTCTTGCTTCCGTATGCTCGCACCTTGTTGATGAGCATCTTTAGTCGGTTGTACATATCTTGTGGTGACTCATCTTCTTCGATGGAGAATCTTCCCAGCTCGCCTTCAATCGTCTCGATCATTGCTTCTCGCACATGATGATCGCCTTCATGTGCGGTTTGCAACGTATCCCATATCTCTTTTGTGATCTCGAGTCCATCCAACTCTTTGAAGTCATCCCGACTGAGTGATGAGGTGATGACTGCAGCAGCTTGGGCAATTCGATGGATGGCTTGCTCTTGTCTAGGCGTGAGCTCCTCATCATCGTTGGTGATATCTATTCCTGTACATACAATATGCAACAAACATGGATTGAGAGAAATCAGGTGCATTTTCATGTTCTGCCTCCACATTGAGTAGTCATTGCCATCAAAATGTGGGGCTTTTCCAAGTGGAATAGATAAGTAGTGATTATTGCTAGGGTTAAGACGATCGTAGTTGAAAGGATATCGGGAGTAGTCGGTGTGACTACTCCCCTTCTTCTTCTTCTTCTCATCTTCAATCTTTACTTTCCCCTTGGAAAGAGTTTTCTTCCTTAGGAGCGCCTTTAGTTCCAACGTCTCCTCATCATCATCCTCGAAGTCTTGAATGGCCTTGAGGAGCCTCCCCAATTTTTGTTTATTGTCTTCATCAACCTTCTCTTGGTTGTTGCTCTTGTGTACATCCTTCATGTCCGACATGATCTCTTCGAGCGATTAGTCCCCTTTTGAAGAACCTAGCTTTGATACCAATTAAATGTGGCCTAGAGGGGGGTGATTTTGATTTTCTATATGAACCTGCAACACTTAACAACCAGATCAAACCTCGAGATGTCAGACTAGTCCAGTCGAGTGAGGACTAGTCCGGTCTGTACTGACTAGGTTTTATCAAATCTGATCGATTATCTTGATCCTAGGATGTATGCAGCGGAAATAAACTTTTAATTGAAGTGTTACACAATAATGAACTAGGATGTACCACAAGTTAATCTTATATTCAATGTGTCAACGTAAAGTGATTAGATTTGTTGAAGCCATAGATATGTATGAAGTGTAAGATCAATGTGCGCAAAGAAAGAACACAAGCACTTTATCCCGTGGTTCGGTTCCCACAGAGGCAGCCTACATCCACGTTGAGGAGTCCACAAAAGGACCGGGTCTTCTCCAACCCTACCCTCGTCGGATCGCCACGGAGGCCAATCCTCTTCACTTATCACAAAGGGCAAATAACCGAATTCAAGGGGTCTTTTCACACGTTGAGGGCTCCCCAAGATTACAACAAGAACACCACCAAGAGCACACTCGAAAGATCACAATGAAAAACACAGGAGTGTGTTAGAGAATCAAACCAAAAGCTCTATGAGTGATGAACCGTGTCTCTCCAATGATCCAATGTGTATCCTCAAGGGATTGATCTTTGTTGCATTTGATTTCATGGAGAGAGGTGTTTTCTAGGCTCTTGGGAGGTGTGACTCCGCAGGGGGTCGAGTCTTGTGAAAGATGGGCCGTGCACATCTATTTATATGGGGTTCCCAAAAGTTAGTGTTAGGGTTTAGGAAGATAGGACTAGTCCGTGGTGGACACCGGACTAGTCCGGTGTGCTGCGTGTAGCAAAACCTAGGTGTCCCGGAATATCGGACTTGTCCGGCTGAGAGCGGACTTGTCGGATATTGGTTCTGGAAATCTTCAGACTAGTTCGGTGTGGGATCGGACTTGTCTGATTTTGTGTAACTTGTGAAGTGTTTGAGGACTAGTCTGCACTGGGGAGCACTAGTCCGATTTTTGTTAGAGAGATATCGGACTAGTCCGTGCTGATATCGGACTAGTACGGCCAGTGAAAAAGTTGACTATGAGGACAAGTCCGCATTGTGAGGACTTGTCCGATCTTGTGCAGAGAGATATCGGACTAGTCCGGGGTCAGTCGGACTAGTCCGGTCCTGTATAAATATGTGCAATGTGTGAGATAATTTGTGCTTGGGCTCTTGGGGTGTGTTTCCTCAACACACTCCATACACAATGATCTACTACCCTTGTTTCTTGAGCTTTTTTCCGCATTGTTCCTCATTCTCCTTTCTTTTTGGCACTTTGCTCATTTTCTCATTAGAATTTGTGCTCATCTCAACAAAGTGGTTAGGATCTCATTTGCTTGTCATAAATCATCCAAAATCCACAAGGGATTCCTAGATGCACTTTCACTTCTCAAGATGTCGAGTTGACAACTATTAAAACTTGCACATGCTCTAGTAAGAATACTAATGTAAAAGATGAACCCAATGTTTCACATGTTAGACGTCCATCCGAAAGTGGCAACTTTGACAAGGAAGAGATCAAATATGCACGTAGTACATATATGGTCACAATACCTCCTAATGTCTAAGATGGTCTTGGGTATACAAAAGAAAAAATTTGTCCACTAATGCTCAGCATAAGAATCATAATGCTTTTTTTAAAGAAAAATCATATGAACATGAACGGCGAACGTTATTTCATACTATTGATGCATCTTATGTTCTTATAAAAAATAAATTTGGATACATTTACGCTAAATATGCAGAGCCATGCCACAAGAGACCGAAAGCTTGTGTGTGGGTGCCTAAAACACTTGTGACTAACCTTTGAGGACCCAAGAAAACTTGGGTACCTAAAACCAAGACATAAATCTATTTTGCATGCCTACTCCTCTGGTGGATCAAAATGGGTGCTAGACAGTGGATGCACCAATCTCATGACTGGAATGAGTAGAATGTTCATAGAGTATGAGCGAAACGCAGATCCAAGTGAAGGAATTTATTTTGGAGACAACAGCCAAGGAAAAGTCTTTGGCAGTAGTAAAATTGGAATTTCCTCTCAACACACTCTTTCCAATGTTTTAAATGTTGATTGTTTAGATTATTATCTTTTGTTCATATCTCAGCTATGTGACAAAGGATACAATTGTCTATTCACCAATGATGGTGTGACAGTCTTTAGAAGAAGTGGTAACTCAATTGCATTCAAGGGAATGAGGAGGGGAAAACTTTGTCTTATTGATTTCAACAAAGATAAAGCTAAACTCAACACTTGCATGGTTGCAATAACGAATATGGGATGGTTGTGGCATAGACGGCTAGCCCATGTTGGGATGATAAACTTGCATAATCTTCTAAAGGGTGGTCACATCTGAGGTTTGAAAGATGTCATTTTTGAGAAAGATAGGCCATGTAGCGCATGCCAGGCGGGAAAACAAGTTGGAGCACCACACCTTGCAACCAATGTGATGACTACATCAAGACCGCTGGAACTTCTTCATATAGACCTCTTTAGTCCAATTGCTTATATAAGCATCGGCGGTAACAAATATGGTTTAGTCATTGTTGATGATTTTTCGAGATTTACCTTGGTATTTTTCTTGTATGATAAATCAGAGACCCATGGGATCCTCAAGAAGTTCTTGAAGAGAGCACAAAACGAGTTCTCCTCAACAGTCAAGATTGTTAGGAGTGACAATGGAACGGAGTTCAAAAATACTCAAGTTGAGGAGTACATTGATGAATAGGGAATAAAACATGAATTTTTGGCACCCTACTCCCCTCAACAAATGGGGAGGACGAAAGGAAGAACAGGACGCTCATTGAAATAGCGACGACAATGCTAGATGAATACAAGACTTCAAACCGGTTTTTGGCTGATGTAGTAAATACCGCTTGCCACGCCACGAACTGACTATATCTTCACTGACTTCTGAAGGAAACACCATATGAGATCCTCACTAGTAATAAACCAAATGTTTAATCTTTCAAAGTATTTGGAAGTAAATGCTTTATTTTGAACAAGAAACCGAGGACTTCGAAGTTCACTTTGAAATATTATGAAGGGTTTTTGCTTGGTTATGATTCGAATGCCCACGCCTATCATGTTTTCAATAAAGCCTCTAGCATTGTAGAAGTGGCACGTGACGTGGTGTTCGAGTGACTAATGGCTCCCAAGTGGAGCAGGTTGATAAGTGTGTGCTAGATCAAGAAGAAGCCCCATGTCAAGCATTGAGGAGGATGACACTTGGTGATATTCGGACTCGAGAGCAATCACAAGACAAAAAGTGCTCAAAATTTACTTCAACAAGAGAGCAATGATCAAGGGGGAGCCTCGGTACCAGGTCAACATAAGCAGAATCAAGAATATCAATATATTCATGGAAGCAATGATCTAGGGGGAGACATTGACAATGAATATAATTAAGAGCAAATGACCTCACAAGTGCCTCACCCAAGAGTACATCAGAGTATACAAAGAGATCATCCCGTCGACAACATCATTGGAGATATTGCAAAGGAACTAACTACTAAATCTTGTATTGGTATTTGTTGTGAACATTACTCTTTTGTCTCGTTCTAGAACCATACAACATTGATGAAGAATTAAAAGATCTAGATTGGGTGACCGCCATGCAAGAGGAGCTGAACAACATCAAAAGAAATGATGTGTGGGAGCTTGTGAAAAGACCAAAAGCCAACATCGTGGGCACCAAATGGGTCTTTCGAAACTAGCAAGATGAACATGGAGTCGTAATGAGAAACAAGGCACGATTTTTGGCAAAAGGTTACTCACAAGTTCACAGTTTGAATGTCGATCAAGCCTTTGCTCCCAGAGGACTTGAGTCCATTCATATTTTATTAACCTATGCTACTCACCACAATTTTAAGCTGTACCAAATGGACGACACGCCTGTATTTTTTAGAAATGAAAAATATGTGTATAAAATACAACTAAGGTCAACTTAATATAATAATAATGACAATAAGTAATTAATAATAAATAAAAGAAGATAGTAAGGTTTAGAATTGTATAAAAAAATGTGATGCTTTGTGCAAAGTTGAAAAATTGGGTGTGCTTTCGTTGAAATTTAATTAAGCCATTATGCTAGGAATTTATGCGTAGTAAGATACTGTAATAAAAAATATAATAGTACCGTTAAATGGAGAAATATCATAAAAATTGTTTAAAATAACTTCATGTTGTGTGTTAGTTGTGAAAGCTTGAATTTGAAAATGCTCTAGGAAAATTCACTTGAATTTGGAATAAGAAAAGAAAAACAAAAGAAAAATCATTCTCAGGCCGAAACCCCTAATTCCAGCCCAACACCCCTCCTGCCCCCTCTCCTATCCCTTTCCCAGCCCGCTTCACCAGCCAAGGCCCACCTGGGCCGCCTCCCTACGCACTTTGTCATCGCCTCGGTGTGTCTCCGCCCCAGCCATTAGCCCGATAGCGCCCTCCTCTCCTAACTCTCTTTCTCCACAGCGCAGGCCCCACACGTCAGCGACTTCTTCTTCCTCACCCCACGCACAAAAACTGCCGCCTACGATCCCCGCCCCGCATCGTGCCCATTCTGCGCCGCGATTTCGTGATTCTCGCAACGCCCTTGCAACTGCTCCTTGTGTAAAGCTTTGCCTACCATTGATCTTCCCTTTCCCCCTCCACTTCCTTTTCCCCCACATGTAGAACCTAGCGCATCGCAGGTGGTGAGTGCCACCGCCGTTTCCGATGATTCGCCCGCTGCTTCCCCATTTCGTTGTGCCTCACATGTTATCTGTTCCCTAGAACGCGTCTCCCACACGACGTCACCAAGGAATTGCTGCCAGAACGCCATCTCACCATAGATCGACAAGCTTTGGCCGCCATTCATCGTTGTCCCATCGTTCCTGTTCGATTATTGGAATGCAGACCGTTCCATCGCACTAGAGAGTCTCCGGAGCATGTTGGCAACAAAGCCACACCATCGGAACGCCCTCCTGACATTGGCCGACGCCATGCGCCATGACGGACCATTCCCTACGCCATTCCAGACTCTGCTAAAGCCCTGAGTGAGTTCGCAGACCCCTCCTCCTCTGTTCCTAGTTGTTAGCGTCGAGTTTGAGCTAGGGAAGCCGCTGATTAGGGAGCTCCGGCGAGCTCTGCGCACTGTCAATGGCGGCACTGTCGTCCTGCTTGAGGAAGGAGAAGCCCGGGGCTTCTCTCAATTCTTGGCCGTTGGATCAAGTTCTTACGGCTATGGTTAGAAGCTTGTACCCCTACGATTATATATAAAATCTAAGCCATCCAAATTACATCCAACGGCCCAGAGTAGATCGACCATACCTCTTCGCCATTTTTGCAAATAAACCCCTACGCCTATAATCATAGTTACAGACTAGTCCGCATCTTTACAAGAATTACCTTGGACTTCATGTTAATTATGTAATATTTGGTAAATAGGTAAAAATAATAATAATAGTCCCTAGATAATTGTGAATTACTCTTTATGCCCCTGGTTTGATAGGAAAATTGCAGATTAACCCCTGATCAATATAGACCTTATTTTTAGGCATGTTATTAATCTGTTTTTAAATATTATAATTAAGATTAATTATAAAAAATATTTATTTTAATAAAATACTGCAGCAACACATTTAGGGAAGTTGGAAATATAGTTTTGTTTCTAGTAATAATAAATATAATCACTTTAAATCATAGTAATTTGTAGCAAATATATTTAAAATATATTTTGGAATCTAAAATTATTTTGGACATAGTTGTAATTTAATAATGAAATAGAATTATTTAATACTTTGTTTTGAAATTGAAATAACATTATAAATTATATTTAAATTATATTTTATGTAGGAGAAACCTTGTAAACAGAATTAATTGCAGAAAAATATATTTAGTGAATGGAATATGTTTATAAGTGATAAAATAAATATAGGAAATATGGGTAAATTGGTTATAAATCTTTGTATGCTGAATAACATTTATAAAGTGCATAAAAAACATATTTTGTCTATGGGAAATTCATATAAATTTTTTTCATCCTATAAATAAATACTAAAAATGTTAAAATAAATGATAAATGCATTTCCTTTGCTATGAAAATAATAAGTCACTCATAAGTCCAATTTAGACCATAATCGTAACATATCCAATAATAATATTTGTATTGCTTGTATGGTGTATTGTTCTTGACTGTTTTTATTTCCCTTTTTATGATAGTTTATATGCATTCGTATCCCGAACAAGAACCAACACGAAGATATGAAGACAAAGAGTCAATGAAAAACTGAGCAGGTAAAGAAAAACAAGCAAGTGCCCTTGACCGTCTTGCTCCTTTTTTAAGGATTTAGTTAGTTGCATGTTAATTAATATGAATCCTATGCTATATCCTGTTGCTTTACCTTATTACCTTGTCGCTTGTGATATGGAAGGGTGGTATTTGGAATATACTCTAGGCTTAGCCATGCAAAGTAAATGGGTGGGAAAACATTGAATCATATTCATTACTTATTACTTATGATTATGAACATGATGTTGGAAAATGAATTGTAGTGAATAGGAATCTGGCGGGTTGGTTCTAATGTTATGGTGCAGTACGCACGAGACCCTTGATTGGGGTTTGAACCTTGCTAGATTCTAAAGACCGGTTTATGGAGTAGCCACTAAGCTATACACTATCACCACATGACTGAGTATGGGGAAGCTTGGTCAATTAATTAGGCCTCTCTCGGCCTAGTGCTGGTAATTGGATGGTGCAGGGAATTAGTTCAACATATCTGCCTTGGGACCCAAATGGCTGAAGAGGGGGCTTCTCCTAGCAGAGGTAAAATGGACTCTAGGAGCCGGAGCGGTGAAACCTCAGAGGGCCGGTTACTAGTCGGGAGGACCTTTGTAAAAACCTCGTAGTGATATCCTGGCCACACACCTACGGAAGTGTGTAATATGGGTTGCGCACCACTGGCATCAGGGACGTTTGCTTAGTCCACCTGGCAACAGGAGATGAATCACGGCTTGTGGGTAAAGGATACATTCTCTCCAGAGATTAGAAAACTTTATGACTGCTGTGCTCAAGGACAAGAGTGACTTGGTGTCGAATTCATAATTAGTCAGTGGATAGAACGGTAGTTGGGAATGGAAATTGGTATTAGTTCTTTATTTATTATTTTGTTATGGTAGGGATTATTCACCTAGATGTAGGTTGCTAATAAAAGCTAAGATTAGGTTTAATGCTTAGTGCTTAAAACACTATCAGCCTTTCCTCTTTGATCGACATTCATGTCATTTATTTTCCACACTTCCTGAGTACTATGTGTACTCATGCGTTTGCTTTTGTGGTTTTTATAAATGGTGCTCGGTGAAAATAAGATCTAACGGGGACACATACACTGAAGACAGTGCATAGGTCATGTTGCTACCAGTCAATTTGCATGTGGTTGCCCTAAAGTTTTTCCTCTTCCGCTGCTACTTCAAAACTCTTTTGAAGGTATAAATATTGTTTGCATGCGATATAGTAATGTTTATCACTACTTGTCGTACATGTATGCTGAAACTGATCCTGACATACATGTATTTTGCAGCTGGTTTTATACTTAATAAAACCAGGTGTGACAAAGTTATATCAGAGCTATATGTTGACTCTAGGCACATGACCTTAGTTAGAATGGACTTCTTAGACACCCCTTTGACCTCACTCATGAAGACGAAGATTCGACCCCACCGACAGGGGCGTGAAGATCGACGTATGAGGACAATGAGAAGGAAGAAGAAGACTCTTGAAGATCAGCACACATCACTTGCTTAGGTCCCCTTTGATTAGCAAGTGAAGCACATGCCTTCCTTACAACAAATTAGAATACGTTGCTTGATGTATTGTATTAGATAAATAATGATAACAACAAAAAAATTATAGCATTTGTCTGTTTAAGGGGGGTAGCCGAACACTAGTAAATCATATCCTATCTCCTTCGTCAACTCACGTGAATCTCGAGGGCGAGATTCCTTGTAAGGTGGGTGGGATTGTAACTACTATATTTAACAAAAAGGAAAAGAAATAATAATAATAATAATAGTAATAATAATAATAATAATAGATAGATAGATATATGAATCATGACAATGCATTTGAAATGACAGATTTTAAAATTTATAACCATAATAGAAATTTAGACCGAGTTCGAATTAGTAATAATGATAAGAAGAAGAATAAGAACGTAAAAGAACTCAAAATAATCATAATCATGAGAATAATAATAAAATCATGCATTCATCCTGTTAATGAAATTAATTGAAGACTATAAAATTAAAATCACGTGATATATTTTGGCCAATTTGAAGTTTATGGTGGGGAATATAAAGGAAATGGAATTAAATTATTATATGATAATGAGTGATAGTATTTTTAAATTAGATAAATAATACATTTTCCATCTTGAGTGGTTATGTGCAAAATAATAATAATTGAATTTGTTAGGGGACATGTTTAATTCAAATAAAAATGAAGAATGGAACGAATAATACCCTACCAAATCATATAAATCTTATATTTTTTCAAAATTAAAATAAGTAATAGTAATCATAGTAATAATAAAAATAAAGATTATGTATTTGTCAAAATAGTGCATTTGAATGAAAGATTTTAAGTTCAAAACCATGGTAGGAATGTTGACCAAAATTAAATTTGAAAGAACTAGAGCAGAAATATATGAAAAAAATAAATAATAAAAATAGTAGTAATAATAGTTGTATTGAATTGTGAGATAACATTTTAAATCTAAATCAATTAGGCATATTTTATCATGAGTGATTATGTGTGAATTACAATTGCTAGATGGTATATATTTCAATTCAAATAAAGTATAGAAATGATAAAGACAGCCCTATTAGGCTTTGTAGCATTATGTTTGGACTTATTATAGTATTGGTAATAAGATCCATAAATAAGTACAATTAAAAAATGTACATTTGTGTGATAAAGGAATATCCTCTTAAAACTATTAAAAACTATCTCATCGTGTTGCAATTCTGTATATGTGTAACGTCTTAAGCTTTGGAAATTTTAAAATAATTTTTTTAACACCTAAAGCACAAATGGAACAAAAAATAAATCACTTCAAAAACAATGGTAACTTGTCGATTTATTAAAATATAGATTATTACATTCTAACATTTTAGAATCTCGGGGCGAGATTCCTTTTAAGGGGGGGATTGTAAAACCCTAATTTTTAAACTCAAAGAAAACAAAATTTTCATATAATTAAGTAAAAAATAAAAATAAAAGGAAATAGTGTGTATAATTATATTGAGTAAAACAGAAACCTTTTAATAAAATATTAATTTAAGTTAAATTCAAATATTGGGAAAATAAAACAAAAAATCAAAAGAAATGAAAAGAGAAAAGAAAAATTGAAATAAAACTTACCTGGGCCAAAATCCTTACATGCGGCCGATCTCCCTTTCTCTCAACCTCAGCCGAGGCCCAGCCCACAATCCCTTCCTCGCTTTGTCTCAATGCAACGGGAGCCCCACACGTCAGCACCATCTCCTTTGTTCGACCGCCGCCTCATCCGATCTCCTGGGCGCGCAGGCGCGACAACTGCTGCAATCATCATGCCCTTGCCCCACAATGCTCCGGCAACTGCCATAGTCACCTCCGCCTATAATCCCTGGTCATGCTCCTCGTTCCCCTTTCCCCATCCCGTAACCCTAGCTAAAATCGTTACGGCCATGGCCGCACTAGCCCCTGCTGGATGCCCGCGAGTCCTCGGTGTTCTGGTTGCCCCCGACAAGCCGCCCAGCCGAGTAGCCCCGCACCACTCTTGTAGGACCCCTAGACAACGATTTGCCATCGCCCGATGCTCTCCCCGACGCGTCGAGCTCCACACGCCGCTCCCCACCGTCGGGCGCCATCTCTGACCGATTATTCGCACGTGCGTCGTCCTGGGTGAGTTCCCTGTGCTCCTCTCTTTCTCCCAGTGCTGACCCCGTCGATTTTGGAACACCGAAGTGCCGTTCCAGCGACTCTCCAACAAACTTCACCATGGCGCCGCCGCCTGTGGCCGCCGACTGCTGTCCTGTCCCGCCGGACCCCCTGCTGACCATCAGATCAAGCTCCACGACCAGGATTAAAAGACCCTGAAGGAGTACGCGTCCGGTCTACCGTGGACCTGTGGACCGCACGACTACCCTAGGCCCACGGCTCCATGGACTTATTTCATGCTTTTTCCTTTAGAAAAAAAATTGCAAAAATACAGAAAAAGACAACATTTTCTAATAGGACCCTACTCTCTCTAGACCTAACGAAACTAGCCTTAGATTTTTACACCAGAGCCCTTAATCAACCTATTATTTGTTTTATGTCCACAATCATTTCCTTCGGATAATAACGAAATTGTTTCCAGGTTTAATGCCTAGTTAATGTATAAAGTATCAAATTAAGTCCATAAAGTTCATAATAAATGCATGAAGTTAATAATAATATTTTCAGCCTATTTTGTATTTATAAATAAATATTTGTGTCCCGAATTAATTACAATTAATCCGAAACTTTCATAAAGAATTGCAAATAAATACTAGAAAATTTCCCAAATTCCAGGAAAAATTGTAGAAAGTCATTAATGACATTTAGAATCTGAATAATACTTTACAACTAATATTTGTGTATTAATTAATTATAGTTAATTCTCAACTTGTCCAAGTAAATATGAAATCATTATAGAAAATTACTAAAAATGCTTATTAGTATATTAAAACCTTGATAATGCATACTAAATGCCTTTTCGCCTGTATAATTTATTTAGAATTGATAAAGAGCTTTAGAAATAAATATGAAAATAATATTAACCTGTAGAAACTATACATTTCATTGGAAAGCATAATGGAGTAATAAAATATATTTGACCACTTCAATAATTACTATAGTTACACTATTTAACATCATAAAATCACTCATAATGTTGATCTAAGTCATTATTATGCTAAACCCCTATTTCATCGAGATGTATCCAATCGTAGTAGTTTGTATAGTTTGTTTTATATGATCGGTGTATTGCTCTTGATTGTTTTTCTCTTGTCGGTAGTTTATACGTGTTCGTATCACGATGAAGAAGCAACACAAAGATTCCGGGGATCAAGAGTTCAATCGAGAAGAACCGGGCAGCTATATAAAAACAGGCAAGTGACCTTGACCATCTGGCACCTTTTATAAGGATTTAGTTATTTGCATATTAATTTAATACAAATCCTATGATATATCATGTTGTTTTACCTTATTACCTTGTCACCTGGGGTATGTAAGAGTGGTATTTGGGATTTTCTTTACCCTTAGCCATGCAAAATAGATGGGTGGGAAAACATTGATTACATTCATTACTTATGACTTATGATTATAATGTTGGAAAATGAATTGTAGTAAACAAGAATCTGGTGGGTTGGTTTGTATGGTATGGTGCAGTACGCACAAGACTCGGGAATGGGGTTTGAACCTTGCCGAATTCTAAGGACCAGCTAATGGAGTAGCCATTAAGCTATACAGTATCGCCACAAGACTGAGTATGGGGCAGCTTGGTCAATTAGTTAGGCCTCTCCCGGCATAGTATTGGTGATTGGATAGTGTGAGGAATTGGTTCAGTGTATCTGCCTTGGGAATCGCATGGCAACTAGGGTGTTGAGATGCAGTTGTCGGCTCACACTTTTGTACAGGGGCGAAACCTGGCTAGTACGCATCGGGAGAACCTTTGTAAAGACCTCATAGTGATCTCCTGCCACACATCTACGGAAGTGTGTATTGTGGTTGGCACCACAAGCATTAGGGAGGTTTACTTAGTCCACCTGGAAATAGGGGATTAAATTACGGCTTGTGGGTAAAGGATACATTCTCTGTAGAGATCAGAAACCTAACATGACAGTCGTGCTCACGGACAAGAGCGGCTTGGTGTCGAATTCATAATTAGCCAATGGTTGGGATGATGGTTGAGATGATGGATTGGGAATGATATTGGTATTGACTCATTATTATTATTATTATTATTATTATTATTATTATTATTACTATTATTATTATTATTATTATTATTATTATTATTATTATTATTATTATTATTATTATTATTATTATGGTTGGGAATATACACCCAGATGTATGTGCTAATGAAAGCTAAGGATAGGTTTAATGCATAGTGCTTAAACCACTATCAGCCTTTCCTTTTGGTTGACCTTCATGTCATTTATTTCCCACACTGCTGAGTACTCTATGTACTCATGTGCTTGCCATTATGTTTTTCATAAATGCTGCTCAGTGAAAAGAGGATTCAATGAAGAAAAGTGCAAATTGAAGATGGTCTTAGAAGGTCGCGTTGCTGCCAGTCGTTTTGCCTGTGGTTGCCCTAGAGTTTTCCTCTTCCACTACATTTCAACTTTTAAATGTATAAAATGCTGTTTGTATTCGATATAGAACTGTTTATCACTATTTATCATACATGTATGGTGAAACTGGTCCTGGCACACATGTATTTTGCAGCTGGTTTTATTTTTAATAAAACTGGGTGTGACAATGTAAAGAGCGCATTCCTCAACGGTCCTATCAAGGAAGAGGTGTATGTGGACCAGCCACAAGGATTTGAAGATCAAGAGTACCCCAACCATGTGTACAAACTGCGTAGGGCTCTCTATGGCCTTGAACAAGCTCTTCGAGCTTGGTATGAGTGCCTTGGGGACTTTCTCCCTCAAAATGGCTTTAAAAAGGAAAAGATGATTATACTTTGTTTACAGAGCATTTTGATGGTCATCTATTCATATGTTAGATTTATATTGATGACATCATTTTTTGTTCTACTAATAAATCTTTTTGTGAGGAATTTAGTAACATTATTACAGGCTGATTCAAGATGTCAATGATGGGATAATTGAAGTTCTTTTTGGGATTCCAAGTGAACTAGCTAAAAGACGACACTTTCATCTACCAAACAGGACATCCTCCAAAAGTTCAATATGGATAAAGGCAAGCCCATCAAAACCCCCATGGCGCCTAATGGACATATCAACCTCAAGAATACGATCCGGTTGTGGATCAGTAGGTATATCGGTCTATGATTGGTTCACTGCTTAATTTATATGCATCTAGGCCTGATATTTTGCTTAGTGTGTGTATGTGTGCAAGGTTTCAAGCTGCACCTTAAGACTCTCATTTAATATCCTTAAAAAGAATTTTAAGATACCTTATGCACACACCTAACTTGGTCCTTTGGTATCCTAAAGGATCCAAGTTCAACCTTGTAGGGTATTCCGATACCGACTATGCAGGCTGCAAAGTCGATAGGAAGAGCACCTCAGGAACCTGCCAATTTCTAGGCAGATCCTTAGTTTCACGGTCATCAAAGAAACAAAACTCCATTGCTCTTTCCACAGCAAAAGTGGGTTATGTCGCAGTCGGTAGATGTTGCGCCCAACTATTTTGGATACGACAAACTCTAAGGAATTATGGTTACAATCTGAACTATATTCCACTCCTATGTGACAATGAAAGTGCCATAAAAATTACACACAGTCCAGTAGATCCCTCAAGAATCAAACACGTAGATATACGTCATCATTTTCTAAGAGACCATTCATTACAAGGTGACATAGTAATCTCACATGTTGCAAATGAAAAACAACTAGCAGACATATTCACCAAGCCACTAGATGAAAAGAGATTTTGCAAGCTTAGAAATGAATTAAATATACTCGATGCTCGAAATGTGGCTTGAAACATTGCATACCCGATTGGTTCTTCAAAATTTGCTTACTTTTTTGAAAATCCATCCCTTATATCGATTTTCTCTCAAAAACAAGTTTAATTTTTGAATCTTGGTGAATCATGACCATTGTATGATTGTAGATTGCTTACAGGTCATGTTCATCGAGATTATTTGCGAAATAACGTCCTTTAGATCATGATTAGATCAAATTCCTAAAAATCTCTTTATTCTAATCATAACTGTCCAGCTGACCTGGACTAGTCCGTGGTCAGCACCGGACTAGTCCGTTGCTAGTGACTAGTCCGGCTCTTGTCCGGTGTATCGGACTAGTCCGGTCCCTATGCATACTAGTTCGTTACTATCAGTATTAACCCTGGCCAGCCGCCAAGATCTCTCTTCTTCCTCGTCACAATCACATTTGCTTTCCCTCTCCTCAAACTCGAGCTCCCAAGGAGATTTCGACTTTGAGCCACCAAAATTGAAGGTTTCTCCACGTAAATTCTTCCCCTCGGCGCGAAGCACCCCCTCCTCTGGACTAATCCGGACACTACTCCACGCCTCCATCTCAAATATTACGAATTTCGGTAAAACTGAAACCCTAACCCTAGTTCTCATCTTTCTTCAAATCTTGCATACTTCTATTGATTCCTAGGGTACACATTGCATTGCTATATGTATTTCTATTGTCCTCCTTCCTTTTCACATCAATCTCAGTTAGATTTGTTGGAATAAGAAGTTCGAGTTCATAGGTCAAACCGGACTAGTCTGGTGCTTGGTGTAGACAAGTCCGCACCATGAAATCGGACAAGTCCGACCCCTTGACAGTTTGAACCTGTACATTCCTGTCTCCACAAAGTCTAATTCCCATTCTTATCACACCTTGTCACCCTGTGTCGGGCAGGATGTCATCCGCATCAGATGACAACATGTTTGATTATGAAGCTGAGTGTGACCGTGAGAGAGTGGCCAGGGCAAAAGAGCTAAGAAACAAGAAGCACCATGACCACGATGCAAATGATTCTCCTCCTAATGATGTACTCCCAATAAAGAGGAAGGTGGTAGTCAAGAAGCCATCTTGCAAGGATGGTGCAGGTGCCAGCTCAACGACACCAAGGAGAAGCACTAGTAAGGGAAAGGGACATGCAAGCGGACCCATTGGTCCACTAAAGATGAAACCTCCTATACAACGCAATAGGCAGCCCTCAAAAGATGGTTCATGGGCAAAGGAAATGACTTCGCTGACAAGCTCCAAAAAGACGAAGTCTATGAGCAGCAAAAGCAATCAGCTAACCCAAGGTTCTGGAGCCACTTCCGTGCTGATTATGATGAGCATGTCTACAGGAAGATGAGAAATCCAGTGGTTTCAAGTCAATGGGTGGACATGACTTATCTACAATCCAAGAACTATCAAGCATATCATGAAGTCTTGGAGGCATTTGAGAGGCATGACTTGAAGAATCTCCTATCTTTCCGATATAATTGGAACATTGAATTCATCACTTAATTTTACTCTCTACTTCGGCCATGATGATGGGGATGAGATGATTTGGACGACACATTGATCCAAATATAGTGTCACTTATAAGGAGTTTGCAAGGATACTCCATCTAGAAGACACTTTGGAAAATGAGCTTGTGATTCACAACTCGAAGACTTTGGAGAAGGATGAGCTAGCCTTCCTCTATGACACAAGAATGCCATACAAGGCACCTACCACAAAGTACTTGAAGCCATTTTTTGAGGTACTTAACCGAATTTTGAGGAAGACTATTGCTCCAAAGGATGAAGATGTAGGGACAATTCAAGGAACTCTAAGGACCTTGATGAAAGTGATAAGCAAGAAAAGGACCTTCAGTGTCTTTCAATATATCTACAATGACATTGTGAACATCTCAGACTCTCCAAATAGGTTATGTGGCTATGCACCCTACATAATGTTCATTATTGAGAAGGTAACCGGCCTTGAGTTTATTAAAGATATTGAGTATGGCGGCCTCAAGCCCTAGAAGCCGCCAGTCTACAATGTCCCCAATGCTCCTGCCTCACCCGTAGTAGAACAAAGATCAAAGCAAGCAAATGAAGGCATAAGGACTCCAGCTACAACCTCTGCTCCTGCATCTTCCAAAGAGTCCTCTAGTGGTGTACTGAAGATGCATTCCTCCATCCTTGCATCCTGTCATAATGTGGAGGTTAAGCAACACAAGGAAAGCTTGGCCACGAAGAGAAACAAGAGGTATATGAAGGAAAACATCAAAGCAATCTGTGAGAAGCTTCATATTGAGCTTGTAGGATCTCCTCAAATTTCAGAGGATTCTGAAGAAAACATCAAAAAGATGGCACCTCTTGATGAGAAGTTTAGGCTCGATCTTCCGAAAGGTAAGTCGATTGGGGTGGAGAACTCGACGTTGATGATCTGCAGGACTCGAGCAGTTCGAATACCTCTGCAATCACTACACCACTACTCTGTTGGTTATCAACCATGCTGCACACGCTTGACCTCGCCACGAAGGCTAATCCCTGCAAGTGCAACCGAGAACACAAGCAAGAAAATAGAACGCACGATCTGAAATCTCGAAGTTGGGGTCTCACAAACTGTAGAACGGCGATATTATTAATCTAAGCAAAACCCACCGAAGATGACCGGTGACTGGAGTATTTAAAGGCTAGGGTTCGGCCAAAACACTCATAGACACGTCTCTAATAGACTCATACGGGATACATGGCCCAAAGGCCCAATTCGGTGGCGCAGCACCGGACAGAAATCTGGACTCGACTTGTTTTGATGATTTCCAATGGCTCCATAGGAATTTTGGGGTGGGACCAGAGCCATTGGAAATTTTATCTTATCCTCTTTCCGTGTATATGTAGAACATCAAAAATGGAGTCTGTATGCGCTTTGGGCGTTCGTTTTAAGGTGGACTACTCCTGGACTCCGAGTTGAACTCGAGTTTGAGTTATAAACTGATTCTATCAACTTGTGGACGTCCCAGATGGTTCTCCACGTTCCCAAGGCCTCTTCCCTTCACTTGTTGATCTCCTCCATTGTTCCTAATAACAATTAAATCATCACAAAACAATCTATTCTCAAACTCACATGCAAATTATGTTAGGAGCGAGTTCACTTGCTGATTTATTAACTGAAAGTGCATCTAGGACTCCCTTTTGGGTTTTGGATGATTTATGACAAGCAATAGGGATCCTAACCTCTTTGTTGAGATGAATGCAGGCCTATAAGAGAAAAATGAGTAAAATACCAAAAAGAAGGGATGAAGAGGAGCAAAGTGGAAATGAGCTCAAGGAAAAAGAATAGCAGATTATTGTGTATGGAGTGTGTTAAGGAAACACACCCCAAGAGCTCAATGATAATTAAACACACACATTGCACAGAGTTACACAGGACCGGACTAGTCCGTTCACAACCGTACTAGTCTGATAACCTTTCTGCACCAGATCGGACAAGTCCGATATCTGTCGGACTAGTCCGATATCTTTCTGACTAGAATCGGACTAGTCCTCCCCGGTGCGGACTAGTCCTCAAAACACTACACAAGTCACACAAAATCGGACAAGTCTGTTATCAACTGGACTAGTCCAGTATCCTTTCTGATCCACTTCAGACAAGTCCGATGTTCACACGGACTAGTCCAAAAAAAACCCACTGATCTAAATCGGACAAGTCCTCCAAGTGCGGACTTGTCATCCAAAACACTTAGGGTTTCACATGTCCGGACAAGTCCGATGGACATCGAACTATTCCGAAGATTTCCAGTAACGAAATCGGACAAGTCCATTTTCAGTCGGACTATTCCGATATTTCGGGACACTTAGGGTTTCCTACACACAGCACACCGGACTAGTCCGGTGACCACCATGGACTAGTCCGAACTTTCTGAACCCTAACGGTAACTTTTAGAAACCCCATATAAATAGAGGTGCACAGCCCAATTTCACAGGCTATCGAACCCTAGCACGGTCACACCTCCCAAGAGCCTCAAAAACGATCCCTCTCCACGAAATCAAGTGCAACATCGTCCAATCCTTTGAGGATTCACTTTAGATCATTGGAGAGACACTTGCAACACCACATTGAGCTCTTGGTTTGATTCTCTAACACACTCCTGTGTTTCAATTGTAACTTTTGAGTGTGTTTTCGGTGGCATTGTGTTTTGTAATCTAAGGGAGCTCTCAACGTGTGAGATCGCCCCTTGAATTCGGTTATTCACCCCTTTGTGATTAGTGGAAGAGGATTGGCCTTCGTGGCGATCCGACGAGGTAGGGTTGGAGAACACCCGGTCCTTTTGTGGACTCCTCAAAGTGGACGTAGGTTGCCTTTGTGGTAGCCGAACCACGGGATAAATCGTTGTGTCTTGTTTTAGTGTTCATCATTCTAATTAATCAACTCAATCTAGGTTTTCATACACATTGTTCATATTATGTTAAATTGTTGACATAAGACTTAATTGTGATATAATGCAGTATATAACTGTTAAACTGTTGTTGATTCTATATTTCCGATGTACACATAAAAGACTCAAACCAATCAATCAAGTTTAATCAACTTAGTCCGTGAACACCGGACTAGTCCGCACTTTATCGGACTATTCCGATATCTCTGGTATTGAACTAGTTGTTGAGTGTTGCAGGATCCGACAATTTTCAAAAAGGCCTATTCACCCCCCCTCTAGGCCTACATTCAATTGATATCAGAGCACGTTCATCAAGAAAGAGTCTAATCACTCAAAGAGATCATGTCGGACATGAAGGATGTCCACAAAATCAACAACCAAGAAGAGGTTAACAACGACAAGAACCAAAAAGTGGAGAAGTACCTCGAAGCCATTCAAGACTTCGAGGACGATGATGAGGAGACGCTGGAGCTGAAGGCACTCCTCAGAAAGAAGGCACTTTCCTAAGGGAAAGAGAAAGTTGAAGAGAAGAAGAAGGGGAGTAGTCACACCGACTACTCCCGATATCCTTTTAACTATGATCGCCTAAATTCCAATAACAACCATTACTTATCTATCCCACTTGGAAAAGCCCCACACTTCGATGGAAGTGATTACTCAATGTGGAGGAAGAATATGAAGATGCATTTGGTTTTCCTAAATCCAAGTCTATGGCATGTTGTATGCACAGGGTAGATATTCTGGATGACGACGAGGAGCTCACCCCAAGCCAAGAGCAGGCCATTCATAGAAACGGTCAAGCCGCAGCAGTAATCACATCCTCACTCAGTCGGGACGAGTTCACCAAGGTGGATGGACTCGAAATTGCTAAGGAGATATGGGATACTCTGCAAACTGCACATGAAGGTGACCGACATGTGCGTAAAGCAAAGATTGAGATGATCGAAGGCGAACTAGGAAGATTCGCAATTGAGGAAGACGAGTCACCCCAAGATATGTACAATCGATTGAAGACACTCGTTAACAAAGTTTGATCATATGGGAGCAAGAACTGGAATGACCACGAGGTTGTAAAGCTCATCCTTAGAGCTTTTATGCCTTGCAACGTCACGCTATGTTCCATGATTAGAGAAAGCCCCGAATACAAAAAGATGACTCCGGATGAATTTCTTGGAAAAATTATCAACTTTGAGATGATGGAAAAACAAGCAAAGCATGTCAAGGAGATTGCCGATCTCACCTCGGCTAAGAAGAAAGAGGTTGCCTTAAAGTCCACCCTTAAGCCTCTATCCAAAGAAGCAAGAGAAGCACAACTAGAGGAATATAGTGACGAAGAGAGCAGTGAGCTAGATGAAGAGGACATGATATTATTCATGAAAAAGTTCAAGAGAATAATGAAGAAACGACAAGGGACAAAATCAAGTGAAGGCAAGTACAAGGAAAGAACAAAGCCAAAGTTGAGACGGATGTGTTATAATTGTGGTGAATATAACCACTTTATAGTTGATTGCCCATATGAGGAGAACAAGAAGAAGACTAATGAATCCAAGCCTCAACCTAAGAAATTCTTCAAGAAGAAGAAACAAGCCCAACAAGCGCATATTGGGAAGGAGTGGAACTCAAACGATGAGTCCTCATCATCTGATGAAGAAGAGATGGCTAGCATAGCCATCGAGAGCACATCCAAGAAATCTACACTCTTCCCTACACTCGGTGCAAGGAAGGGAAATGGCACTTCCCTTATGGCAAAGGAAGGTAAACGCAAGGTAATCATCAAAACCCCTTCCATGCATTCCTACTCTAGTGATGATGAAATAGATAGTGATGATGAGGATATGCTAAATGGAATAGATAGGAAAACTGCAACAAAAATGAAATTCTTCCTTGATCAATTTGTTGAGAAGGAGAAGCTAATTCATCGTCAAGAGGACATGATTATCTCCCAAAAGGAGGAGTATGTCGAACTTGACAAACTTCTAGAGCTTGAAAAGGAGAAAAACAATTCACTAGAGCTTGAGTTAGCTTCAAGCAAGAAAGCTTGCTTGGAGTTAACTGACTCAAATGTTGCAATCAAGGACCAACTTGCTGACCTGATCAAGGTTAACAAGATCCTTGAAGTGCAAGTTGAGTAACTCAAGCTGAGTGAACCTTCCTCCTCTTCAAACTCACCTTCTCAACACACTAAAACTGAATTTGCTCATATGTGCACATGTAGTAAAACTGACACCAGATTGAAAGGGAAATCAACCTCCACAAAGGATAAAAATCCTACCCAATGTGGTATATTTGACAAGGAGAAGATCAACTATGCACGTAGTGCATACTTGGTCCAAAGACCTCCAAATGTCAGATATGGCATTGGTTACTCCTATGATGAAAAGCAGCATGCTGGAAGTCATAAAAATAACAAGGGAAGGATTTCTTTTGTGAAGGGAAGATCCTCTCAAACTGGTAAGTCGAAGAATAAAAACTTGAACTCACACGAATACCGGACTAGTCCGGTTGGTGTCCGGACAAGTCCGGTCCTCAGGACAAGTCTGACCCCTCAGACTAGTCCTGCTGATAAACAACGGCATCTATTATTCAAAACTTTTGATGCCTCCTATGTATTAATGAGAAATAATCTTGGCAATGTCTGTGCTCATTATGTTGGGCCACGCCATGGGAACACAAAATCCCATGTGTGGGTGCCCAAATGTATTGTAACTAACCTCCAAGGACCCAAGCAAGCTTGGGTACCTAAAACCAAAGCATAATTTGTTTTTGCAGGCCTATTCCTCCAGTGGATCCAAATGGGTGCTAGACAGTGGATGCACCAACCACATGACCGGAGAAAGGAGAATATTCGTGGAATATGAAGAGAATGAGGATCCAAACAAGGGCATCTACTTTGGAGATAATAGTCAAGGAAGGGTGCTCAGTACCGGTAAAATTGCAATATCCTCTGAACACACACTTTCTCATGTTTTACATGTTGAATCTTTAGATTAACCTGTTGTCCATATCTCAACTATGTGACAAAGGTTATAATTGCTTGTTCACTAACGAGGGTGTGACCATCTCTAGGAGGAGTGATGGTTCCATTGCATTCAACGGTATGTTGAAGGGAAAGCTTTACCTTGTTGACTTCAACAAGGATAAAGCCGAACTCGACACGTGCTTGATTGCAAAAACCAACATGGGTTGGCTGTGGCATAGATGGCTAGCGCATGTTGGTATGAGGAATCTTCAAAAACTCCTCAAGGGTGATCGCATCCGCGGTTTGAAGAATGTTGTTTTTGAGAAAGACATGACTTGTAGCGCATGCCAAGACGGGAAGTAAGTTGGAGCACATCATCCCGCAAAGAACATCATGACTACAACAAAACCGGTCGAACTACTTCACATGGACTTGTTTGGTCCAATTGCTTACATAAGCATCGGCGGTAACAAATACGGTTTAGTTATCATTGATGAATTTTCTCGCTTCACTTGAGTTTTCTTTTTGCATGATAAGTCAGAAACACAAGGAACACTCAAGAAGTTCTTCAAACGAGCTCAAAACAAATTTTCATTGACAATCAAGAGTATTCGAAGTGACAATGGCACAGAGTTCAGGAACACACAAGCGGAGGAGTACCTTGATGAAGAGGGCATCAAGCACGAATTTTCAGCGCCATACTCACCACAACAAAACAGAGTTGTCGAAAGAAAGAACCGAACACTCATAGAGATGGCAAGAACAATGCTCGATGAGTGCAAGACTTCGGATCGATTTTGGGCGGAAGCGATTAACACCGCTTGCCACGCCGCAAATCGACTTTATCTTCATCGACTACTCAAGAAGACTCCCTATGAGCTATTTATCGCTAACAAACCAAACATTTAATATTTTTGAGTTTTCGGTTCTCCATGTTATATCCTGAACAAGAAGCCTAGGACTTCAAAGTTCGCTTCAAAGTCCGATGAAGGTTTCTTGCTTGGTTATGATTCGAACACTTACGCCTATCGTGTCTTCAACAAGGCCTCCGGACTTGTTGAAGTAGCACGTGACGTAGTGTTCAATGAGACTAATGGCTCCCAAAAGGAGCAAGTTGATCCATGTGAATTAGGTAAAGAAGAAGCTCCTTGTCAAGCATTGAAAAGAATGGCTCTAGGCGAAGTTCGACCACAAGAGCCACCTTCACACGTACATGAGGAAAATGAACCACAAGAGGAGACCATCAATCAAGGGGGAGCTTCAACACAAGATCAACCACAAGAGTATGAAGATGATCAACAAGTCAATGAAGGCAACCACTTAGGGGGAGAAGCAGACAATCATGAAGACACAATTCCTCAAGTGCCACACCCAAGAGTACACCAATGCGTCCAAAGGGATCACCCAATCGACAACATCATCGGTGACATCCAAAAGGGAGTAACCACTAGATCTCGCATAGCTAACTTTTGTGAGCATTATTCGTTTGTATCCTTTTTGGAACCATGCAGGATTGAGGATGCATTGAAGGATCCGGACTGGGTGGTGGCAATGCAAGAAGAATTGAACAACTTCAAGCGGAACGAGGTGTGGGAACTTGTGGCAAGGCCCAATGCAAACATCATCGGCACCAAGTGGCTCTTCCGCAATAAACAATACGAACACGGGGTGGTGACAAGGAACAAGGCACGACTTGTGGCCAAAGGGTACTCACAAGTCGAAGGTTTGGATTTCGATGAGACTTTTGCCCCAGTAGCTAGGCTTGAATCTATTGGAATATTACTTGCATATGCTACTCACCACGATTTCAAGCTGTATCAAATGGATGTGAAAAGCGCCTTCCTCAACAGACCGATCAAGGAAGAGCTGTACGTGGAGCAACGACTCGGGTTTGAAGACGAAAAGCTCCCCGACCACGTATTCAAATTGCGTAAGGCTCTCTACGACCTCAAACAAGCTCCTAGAGCTTGGTATGAGTGTATTAGAGATTTCATAATTGAGAATGGTTTTCAAATTGGCAAAGTAGATTATACATTATTTACAAAGAATTTAGAAAATGATATCTTTATTTGTCAGGTTTATGTTGATGATATAATATTTGGGTCAACTAATGAATCTTTTTGTGAGGAATTTAGCAAAATCATGACAGACAGGTTTGAAATGTCAATGATGGGAGAATTAAAATACTTCTTGGGATTCCAAGTGCGGCAACAAAAGGAAGGAACGTTCATAAGCCAAACCAAGTACACGCAGAACATACTTAAGAAGTTTGGCATGGACAAGGCAAAGCTCATAAAGACACCCATGGCAACAAATGGCCACTTGGATCTCAATGAAGATGGACCTAACGTCGACCAAAAGGTATACCACTCCATGATTGGATCTCTACTCTATTTATGTGCATCTAAGCCAGGTATTATGTTAAGTGTATGTTTGTGTGCAAGATTTCAAGCCAACCCTAAGGAATGCCACTTGACAGCCGTAAAAAGGATCTTGAGATATTTAGTTCATACACCCAACCTTGGTCTTTGGTACCCAAAAGGCTCAAAATTCAATCTCATTGGTTACTCCGATGCAGATTATGCCGGGTGCAAAGTAGATAGAAAAAGCACCTCCGGCACATGCCAATTCCTAGGGAGATCCTTAGTTTCTTGGTCCTCCAAGAAACAAACCTCCATTGCCCTATCCACAGCCGAAGCGGAGTTTGTTGCAGCCGGGAGTTGTTGTGCACAACTCCTTTGGATGCGACAAACTCTAAGGGATTACGGTTACAATATGAACCATATTCCTCTCCTTTGTGACAATGAGAGTGCCATTAAAATTGCCCACAATCCAATTGAGCACTCTAGAACTAAACGCATAGACATAAGACATCATTTCTTGAGAGAACATTCCATGAAAGGAGATATAACCATCTCACATGTCAACACCCAAAAGCAATTGGCCGACATATTAACCAAGCCACTTGATGAAAAGCGTCTTTGCGAACTCCGAAATGAACTAAATACCCTTGATGCTCGGAGTGTGGCTTGAAAGGTTGCATACCTGTATGAATTCTTCAAAAATGTTGATTGAATTGTGAAAATCATCTCTCCCAATTTTTCTCGAAAAACTATGTCAACTACTAGATCTTGGTGAATTATGATCATTGTTTGATTGTTGTATGCTTACTGGTAAAATTCATCAAGATTAATTGATTTTTTTTGCCCCTCTATTCTCTATTTATGAACCTTCAAATATATATGAATGGGCTATGCAAATTTCTCCTGGTGACCACGGACTAGTCCGTGGTTACCCGGACTAGTCCGCCCATGCAGACTAGTCCGCTGAGTGCCGGTTAGGCCGGACTAGTCCGTTAGACCATGGACTAGTCCGATATAGCTCTCTGGATGAGTTTGGACTAGTCCGGTAATCTCCGGACTTGTCCGATTTTTCGTGTCCATAACCCTAGCCGCCACCAAACCCTAATTCCTCTCATCCCCACTCTTGCTCACGCACTCTCTCTCTTGTGCTCAAGCTCCCAAGGCGATTCCTTGCTCCATCCATCAAAAAGGTGCGCATTTGGGCGGATATCAAACTTCACCTCGTGCAGATTGAAGCTAGCGGACTTGTCTATGCTCCAACTCCCTAATCCTCAAACTTCAATCGATTTCTTCGGTAATTTTCTCCCAAACCCTAGAAATCTTGTTTTTCTCCATTGTTGATCAAATAGCCCATCATCTTTCACTAGATACATGCTTCTTTGATGTACTACGTGTATGCTAGACTTGTTATGCATTAAGAATCAGCCTTTGTCCAGTCTTTTAGGTTTTTGAGGATGAACACCGGACTAATCCAGTCCATGCACGGACAAGTCCGGTCCCTCGGACTAGTTTGTGCCTGTGCACCGGACAAGTCCGATGTTTCTCAACTTAAAACCTAATTCTTCAATTCCTCAATGCACTTCCTTGCTATCTCTTCATACCTATGCCTTGTATCACTTATCATCATTCTTGCAAATGATTCTCAGATCATGTCGAGCTCAAATGATGAAATCTCCGACTTTGAGGCCGAGATGGGCCACGAGGTGGCACCTCGGACCTCAACGGGTCTTGGCAAGAAGCGCCAATAAAGACCTACCGAGCCAGCTCCATCCCCTCCACAAGTTCGGAGGAAAGTGCTAGCGAAGAAGCCGACCTCCAAGGTGCCAGCTTCTAGGGCTACCGCCAGTGGTGGCCCTAGCTCTCGGCAAGTGCCCGCCAAGCAAAGGGCAAGCGCAAAGGGATAGCGACGGGTCCAGTCGGGCCTTTGAAGCTGCATGCTCCTAGGGAAGGGGTCCGGGACCCTACTGAGGAGAAGTTCAATGGCAAGGGCAGTGACTCGGCGGCAGAATTCAGAAGCATTGACTGGTATGGCAGGCCGAAGCAAGCTGCTGATGGAAGGTTCTGGTGCAAATTCCATGATGATTTCTATAAATCGACGTATCTACCGATGAAGACCCCCGTGGTGCGCAGTCAGTGGATTGACTGGGCACATTTTGAGAAGAAGGGCTGCTCACCGTTCACTAATGTAGTGACAGCCATTGAGAAGCATGGACTTAGAGATCTGTTTGCTTTCAGAAATAACTGGAATGATGAACTGATTGCGCAGTTCTTTGCGACTTGTCACTTCTCTAGTGAGGATGAAGAGAGTGTCACTTGGATGACTCATGGATCCAAGTACAGCATCACTCAAGAAGATTTTGCTAACCTGCTTCATCTTGACAACACAAGATCTGATTGCTTGGTCATACACAACATTGGTGTCATTGACAAGGATAGGATGAAGTTCCTATATGAGCCAAACTCAAAGTTCAACCCTCCTTCCACCAAAAACATGAATCCATTCTTTGTGGTGTCGAATAGAGTGTTAAGAAAGACAATTGCTCCCAAGGATGGCGATGCTGGGAGTGTGCAAGGATACTTCCGGACTCTGATGAGAGTCATAAGCAAGGACCGCCCATTTGATGTGGCAGAACACATTTGGAATGATATGGTAAACATATCCTGCACTCCAAATAGATCTTGCGGATATGCTCCTTACCTAATGTTTTGATTGAAAAAGTCACCGGCATTGATATTGTGAAAGATGTGGAGCATCTCCCCTTGAGGCCTCAAATGCCTCAAAAGCTGAGTGTGCAGGCTGCTCCCTCGCCGGCCTCCAGTCCCGAGGCACCAGCAAGATCAAGAGAATGTGCTAGAGCTGTCCCTACTTCTAGGGAAGCCCCTCAGCGAGGATCAGCTAGTGGGATCCTCAAATATCTGGCTGCCATATTCTCCTCCTGCAAGAAGGCCGAAGTGAAGGCCCACAAGCTTAACCAGAAGAGAAAGGAGGACATGAAGTACATAAAGGCCAACGTGAAGCAAATTTGCCAAAAGCTGGAGATCGACCCCATTGGATCTCCAGTGATTTTTGAGGACTCTGACCCAGACTTCACTAAGCTCGCGCCCCTGAACCCCTCCGATCTTGCCTACTTTGGCATTGGGGGCTCGGATGGCTCCGTTCCTCCTCCTTCTCCTCCTCATCATGCTGAAGATGACAATGACGAAGACGACGATGAGAGGACAAACAGTGAGGAGTGAAGACCCTAGGACCCTCCTCTCCTTCTTTTTGGTGTCTTGATGCCAAAGGGGGAGAGATTGAGGGGGAGTCTTAGCTCTAGCTGTAGGATGCGAGGAGAGAGCTCTTTTTATCTACCTTTGTGATTGTAATGATTTAACGTTGTTTCTAAGTTAACTTTGGTTCTGTGATGCAATGCTTACTTAATTTGAGAAGTATTTGTTAAAATCTGTAATTTTGCTCCTGGAATGACATATGTGCTTTGTTTTGGTTGATTAATGCAAGTTATGTCACTCTCAATGTCTTAATGTACTTAGTTATGCATCCCACCAAAAAGAATGCACATATGGATAATTCTTTCACTGCTTGATGTATTTTGATTCATATGTGCATACTTTATGAAAATCTCAATTTTTGTCATATTTTGTGAAATCTCAATTGGTTGTCATCAATCAACAAAAAGGAGGAGATTGAAAGTGCATCTAGGTCTCCCTTGTGGGGTTTGGATGATTTATGACAAGCAATTGGGATCCTAACCTCTTTGTTGAGATGAATGCAGGCCTATAATATAAAAATGAGCAAAATACCAAAAAGAAGGGATGAAGAGGAGCAAAGTGGAAATGAGCTCAAGGAAAAAGAATAGCAGATTATTGTTTATGGAGTGTGTTAAGGAAACACACCCTAAGAGCTCAATGATAATTAAACACACACATTGCACAGAGTTACACAGGACCGGATTAGTCCGTTCACAACCGGACTAGTCCGATAACCTTTCTGCACTGCACCAGATCGGACAAGTCCAATATCTGTCGGACTTGTCCGATATCTTTCTGACTAGAATCGGACTAGTCCTCCCCAGTGCAGGCTAGTCCTCAAAACACTACACAAGTCACACAAAATCGGAAAAGTCCGTTATCAACCGGACTAGTCCGATATCCTTTCTGATCCACTTCGGACAAGTCCGATGTTCACATGGACTAGTCCGAAAAAAACCCACTGATCTAAATCGGACAAGTCCTCCAAGTGCGGACTTGTCATCCAACACACTTAGGGTTTCACATGTCCGGACAAGTCCGATGGACATTGAACTAGTCCGAAGATTTCCAGTAACAAAATCAGACAAGTCCGTTTTTAGTCGGACTAGTCCGATATTTCGGGACACTTAGGGTTTGCTACACACAGCACATCGGACTAGTCTGGTGACCACCACGGACTAGTCCGAACTTTCTGAACCCTAACGGTAACTTTTAGAAACACCATATAAATAGAGGTGCACGACCCAATTTCACAGGCTCTCGAACCCTAGTGCCGTCACACCTCCCAAGAGCCTCAAAAAATGATCTCTCTCCACGAAATCAAGTGCAACATCATCCAATCCTTTGAAGATTCACTTTAGATCATTAGAGAGACACTTGCAACACCACATTGAGCTCTTGGTTTGATTCTCTAACACACTACTGCGTTTCAATTGTAACTTTTGAGTGTGTTTTTGGTGGCATTGTGTTTTGTAATCTAAGGGAGCTCTCAACGTGTGAGATCGCCCCTTGAATTCGGTTATTCACCCCTTTGTGATTAGTGGAAGAGGATTAGCCTTTGTGGCGATCCAACGAGGGTAGGCTTGGTGATGAGGACATCACAACAGCAGAGACGCGCATTGAACTGCAAGGACCAATCACAAGAGCACGGGCACGGTTATTAAATCAGCAGGTGAATTCGTTCTTAACTTCTTTTGCATGTGAGTTTGAGAATAGATTGCTATATAATGATTTAATTGTTATTAGGAATAATGGAAAAGATCAACAAGTGAAGGAAGGAGGCCTTGGGAGCGTGGAGAACCACCTGGGACGTCCACAAGTAGATGGAAACAGTTTACAACTCGGACTCGAGTTCAACTCGGAGTCCAGGAGCAGTCCACCTTAAAACAGACACCCAGGAGGCATACGGACTACGTTTTCTACGTTCTACATATGCACAGAAAGAGGAGAAGATAAACTTTCCAATGGTTCTGGTCCCACCTCAAAATTCCTCCGGAGTCATTGGGAATCGTCGAAACAAGTCGAGTCCAGATTTCTGTCCGGTGCTGCGCCACTGAATCGGGCCTTTGGGCCTTGTATCCCGTAAGAGTCCATTAGGGACGCGTCTAATCGTGTTTTGGTCGAACCCTAGCCTATAAATACTGCAGCCGCCAGTCATATTCGGTGGGTTTTCTTAGATCAATAAAATCGCCGTTCTACGGTTTGTGAGACCCCAATTTCGCGATTTCCGATCGTGTCTTCTACGTTCTTGCTCGTGTTCTCGATTGCACTTGCAGGGATTAGCCTTCTTGGCGAGGTCAAGCGTGTGCAGCACGGTTGATAACCAACGGAGCCGTGGTGTAGTGATTGCAGGGGTACTCGAACTGCTCGAGTGCCGCGGATCATCAACGTCGAGTTCTCCACCCCAATCGACATACCTTTCGGAAGATCGGGCCTAAACCTACTCATCAATTGGTATCAGATTTCCAGGTTGCCCGTGAGGTATCTTTGTTTTCCTTCCTTCCATTAGATCGATTTTGTTTCGTACCTAGAGTCCACAAAAAAGCCACAAAAAAAAAAATTAGATCGTTTTTACCGCTTCCCAGACTATAGTGCCTGCAGTTTCGTTTTTCAGTATGCATTGTTGAGTTTGCATTCGTGTGGTTGAGTCTTGTTGCTGGTTTAGCTTTGTGTTTTTTGGTCCTAGTTATCGTGTTTCGTCCTTGTTTTCTTGCTATTCGACACCTATTCCACAATCCCTAAATAACAAACCGATCCGCCACGTTCATCGGTTTGCCCTAGCTAGCCGCCTTGCGTGAACTCCCGCATCGCCAGCCCTAGATTAGGTGTCAAATCTTTGTGCCATTCATCCTTGAATCATCACACACCACCCCATTAGTTGCTGTGCAAATTACCGATCGTTTTCGTATCCGTTTGCGAGTTCTGTTCTCAAATCGAGTTGGAATCAACATCCAAAAAAACGTAACTCGAACAGCCTACCTTAAAACAGCCATAACTTTCGCATACGAACTCGAAATCGGGCGAATTTTTTTTTTCAAATTCATCTACGCGAAATTTCGCATCTGATTTTCCGCCGCGTAGCCGCGTTCGGCGAAATTAGATTGCCCAAATTCCCCTCGGAAGATAGGTTATCCGACCTCCGAAGTTTCAGCACGAATTTTAAAGAACCTTCTTGATTTTCTATAGGCCGCATATTACATCCAATTGAGCTGAAAATTTGTGTGCTTACTATATTTTTGCTACTGAGTAAAGAAAAAATATCAAAAAAATATTACAAAAAAAAAATAGTGAAGAGCACGCATATTAAAACAATTGGCCTATACCACTTGGTGCTGTTTGTTTGGTTATATCATTCTTTCTTTCTTTTGCCTTGATACTTCCTTGTGTTGTGCTAGGCTCTAGGGCACTCAGTTGACCAGCAACAGTTTCCTACATTGAATACTTATTCAACTTTGTTTAGCTGTTAACGATTTTCTGCTTATTAGCCACCATATTGTACCATCCAAGCTCCACCTTTCTCTTGAGCATAACAGGTACCTTTGCAATCATCCCACGCTTCATTGGTTCATCTCACCGTCCACACCACCTGCTGTGTCGGTAAGAACACTTGTAAGAGCGTGGTAAGACGCTTGAGCGAGAGAGATTGTTTTCTTCCACCTTCCACATTGTCACTGTAGTTGATAGGGATAACATTTTTTTTGTTGTCTTTTGTTTCCTACTAACAATGGCAGGAGAAGAAAATAATGACGAATGTGTTCAACATGTTGAGTTACGTGATATGTTCGCCAAATACAACGCATCAACGGAGGAGTCATTGGCGAACTTGACTCGCAAACTGGATGACCTTGCTCTTCGGATGAATACTTTTGAGGCTCGGTTGCCTCTCGGTGGAAGACAAGAAGACAATGCTTATGATGAACTGGAAGATCACAGTAATCATCCAAGACTACCACTTTATCGTCGAGGTATGGGAGGTAATAATCATAACAATTATAACCGCCCTCCTGATGATCCTTTTGCTAAAGTGAAATTTACTATACCCTCTTTTTCTGGTGCTTATGATGCTGAGGCTTATCTTGATTGGGAGATGACAGTAGAGCAAAAATTTAATTCCCATCTTGTTCCTGAACAACATAGAGTTCGTCAAGCCACTAGTGAGTTTAAGGACTTTGCTATCATATGGTGGAATGAACTTGTTAAAACTAGAACTGATCCTCCAACATGGGATAGATTAAAGGAAGCTATGCGTGTTCGATTTGTTCCTCCATCTTTTCAGCAGGACCTTCGCAAAAAATTGCAGCGTTTAGACCAAGGTAACATGTCCGTAGAGGAGTATTATCAAGAGTTACAAAAGGGTATGCTGCGTTGTGGGGTAGTAGAGGACATGGATGATAAAATAGCTCGTTTTTATGGGGGGTTGAGGCGTGAAATTCAGGACATTGTTGATTACAAAGAATATGATACTGTTAACAGATTGTTTCAGCTTGCTATGTTGGCAGAAAAAGAATTGCAGGGCCGACAACAACAGCAACAACGCACGAGGAGCAACTTCACGCCGCGTGCAGCAACTACACCATCCAAAACAGCACCATCTTCGGCCCCCCGTGCAGCGACTACACCACCCAATGGCGGCCAACGAAATATACCTGCTGCTCCACCTTCTCGCGTGCCGGAAGGCAGCAAGGCGACATCATTCAAGCCTTCGTCGTCCACTCCTTCTACGGGTCGTACTTCCGACATTAAGTGTCACCGCTGCCAGGGACTTGGTCATATGATGAGAGATTGCCAGAGCAAACGAGCATACATAGCACGCGACGATGGCGGGTATGATAGTACTTCGGATGTTGAAGATGAATATTCTCTTGCTACTGACTTTACAGATCCAAATGACGAACACACCGAAGAAGAGGTACTTGGTACAGCGGCGACGGAGAACTATAGGAGCATCATTGTGCAGCGTGCCTTGAGCTCCAAAGTGGAGACCGACGACAAGCTACAACGACACAACCTCTTCCACATGTTTCTCGTCGTCAAGGACTGCCGTGTACACACTATAATTTATGGAGGTAGCAGCAATAACTTGGTAAACACGGACGTCATCAAGAAACTCGGTTTGACAACAAGAGCACACCCTCATCCGTACCACATTCAATGGTTCAACAACAGCGGTAAGGTTCGGGTAACACAAACAGCGAGAATCCATTTTTCAATTGGTTCATACCCTGATTTTGCTGATTTTGATGTTGTCCTATGGATGCTTGTTCTCTTTTATTGGGTCGTCCTTGGGAATTTGATACAGATGCTATTCATCATGGTAGAACCAATAAATATACTCTCATGCATAAGGGAAAGAAAATCACTTTGCTCCCCATGACTCCTGCTGAAATTGTGCATTTTGAGAAGAGTAAAATTCGTGAGGGCAAAGCAACTAAATTAGAATCTGAAAAACAGCAAGTTATTAAGTTAAAATCACCATCATTGCTCGCAACTAAATCTGAACTTGCTGATTTATTCGATGCTAAGGGGATGTGCTATGCTTTAGTTTGCAAAGAAGCCATGTTTTCACTTCATGAATTGTCTATTGCATTGCCCCTGCTGTTGCTAACCTTTTGCAGGAGTTTGAGGATGTGTTTCCCTCCGAGATACCCCCTGGTTTACCACCGATGAGAGGCATTGAACACAAGATCGATTTGATTCTAGGAGCAAGTTTGCCAAATCGTGCAGCATACAGGGCGAATCCACAAGAAACTAAGGAAATTCAGCGACAAGTCCAAGATCTTTTGGACCGCGGGTACATTCATGAAAGCCTTAGCCCTTGTTCCGTTCCTGTTCTTTTGGTTCCTAAGAAAGATGGTAGTTGGCGCATGTGTGTTGATTGTCGAGCAATTAATAACATCACCATTCGATATCGTTATCCTATTCCTCGATTAGATGACATGCTTGATGAATTGAGTGGTGCTATCATCTTCACAAAAATTGACTTGCGTAGTGGTTACCACCAAATTATAATGGCACTAGGAGATGAATGGAAAACTGCATTTAAAACAAAGTTTGGACTTTATGAGTGGTTAGTCATGCCTTTTGGTTTAACTAATGCACCCAGCACCTTTATGCGATTAATGAATGAGGTTTTACGTGCTTTCATTGGACAATTTGTGGTGGTTTACTTCGAGATATCCTCATTTACAGCAAGTCATATGATGAACATCTTGATCATTTACGTGCTGTTTTTACTGTTTTGAGAGATGCACGTTTGTTTGGTAAACTCGAAAAGTGCGTTTTTTGCACCAATCGAGTCTCGTTTCTTGGCTATGTCATTTCCTCGCAGGGAATTGAGATGGATGAGCCAAAAATTAAAGCCATCACCAGCTGGCCAGCCCCAACTACCGTCACACAGGTTCGTAGTTTTCTTGGTCTTGCAGGATTTTATCGGCGCTTTGTGCGGGATTTCAGCACCATTGCAGCACCTCTACATGAGCTAACGAAGAAGGGAGTTCCATTTCGATGGGGCGAACAGCAGCAACAAGCTTTTGATGCTCTCAAATCGAAGCTTACACAAGCACCATTACTACAACTTCCTGATTTTGACAAGACCTTTGAGCTAGAATGCGATGCAAGCGGCATTGGTATTGGAGGCGTTCTCATACAAGGAGGTAAACCCGTTGCTTTCTTTAGTGAAAAACTTCATGGTCCTTCTCTGAATTACTCCACTTATGATAAGGAATTGTATGCCTTAGTCCGTGTATTACAAACATGGCAACATTATCTTTGGTCTAAGGATTTTGTCATACATTCCGATCATGAATCATTGAAGTATCTTAAGTGTCAAACCAATCTGAATAAACGACATGCTAAATGGATTGAGTTCATAGAGTTGTTTCCATACATCATTAAGCATAAGAAAGGGAAGGAAAATATCATTGCCGATGCATTATCTAGGCGTTATACCATGCTGTCCCAACTTGATCATAAAATCTTTGGTTTGGAAACAATTAAAGCATTATATCCTACTGATTTGGACTTCAAAGTTGCTTTTGAAAATTGTAGAGAAGGAAGAACTTGGAATAAATATGTGCTGCAAGAGGGTCTCCTCTATCGTGCTAACAAGCTATGCGTTCCAGCTAGCTCCGTTCGTCTATTGCTTTTGCAGGAAGCACATGGAGGAGGTTTGATGGGACATTTTGGAGTGAAGAAAACTGAAGACGTGCTGTCCACACACTTCTTGTGGCCAAAGATGAGGCGTGATGTCGAGCGCTACGTGTCACGATGCACTACTTGCAACAAAGCTAAGTCTCGTCTTAACCCACATGGTCTTTATATGCCTCTTTCTGTTCCTAGTGTACCTTGGGAGGATATTTCTATGGACTTTGTTTTGGGATTGCCTAGAACTAAGAGGGGGAGGGATAGTATTTTTGTAGTTGTTGATCGTTTTTCCAAAATGGCACACTTTATACCTTGTCATAAGAATGATAATGCCTCACACATTGCTGGTTTATTTATGACGGAAATTGTTCGTTTACATGGTGTGCCAAATACCATTGTTTCTGATCGTGATGCAAAATTTTTAAGTCATTTTTGGAGAACTTTGTGGTATAAATTGGGAACCAAGTTGCTGTTTTCAACTACATGTCACCCACAAACGGATGGACAGACCGAGGTAGTTAATCGTACTTTATCCACTATGTTACGGGCTGTCTTGAAAAAAAATTTGAAGTTGTGGGAGGAGTGTTTACCACATATAGAATTTGCTTACAACAGATCCATTCACTCCACGACAAAGGTAAGTCCATTCCAGGTAGTGTATGGTTTCAATCCCCGTGCTCCTATTGATTTACTACCTTTGCCTCCTTCTGAAACTATAAATTTGGATGCTACACAACGATCTAAATTCATTCTTAAGATGCATGAAACTACAAAGAAAAATATTGAAATGATGAATGAGAAGTATAGGATTGCAGGTAGTAAAGGTAGAAAAGAAGTAAAACTTGAACCGGGCGATTTGGTGTGGTTACATTTGAGAAAAGAGCGATTTCCCGACTTGAGAAAATCTAAACTTGTGCCATGAGCTGCTGGTCCTTTTAAGATCGTTGAAAAGATTAATGATAATGCATATAAGCTTGAATTGCCTCCCGATTTTGGGGTTAGTCCTACATTTAACATTTCAGATTTGCGACCGTACTTGGGAGAAGAAGATGAACTTGAGTCGAGGACGACTCCAATTCAAGAGGGGGAGGATGATGAGGACATCACAACAGCAGAGACGCGCATTGAACTGCAAGGACCAATCACAAGAGCACGGGCACGGTTATTAAATCAGCAGGTGAATTCGTTCTTAACTTCTTTTGCATGTGAGTTTGAGAATAGATTGCTATGTAATGATTTAATTGTTATTAGGAATAATGGAAAAGATCAACAAGTGAAGGAAGGAGGCCTTGGGAGCATGGAGAACCACCTGGGACGTCCACAAGTAGATGGAAACAGTTTACAACTCGGACTCGAGTTCAACTCGGAGTCCAGGAGCAGTCCACCTTAAAACAGACACCCAGGAGGCATACGGACTCCGTTTTCAACGTTCTACATATGCACGGAAAGAGGAGAAGATAAACTTTCCAATGGTTCTGGTCCCACCTCAAAATTCCTCCGGAGTCATTGGGAATCGTCGAAACAAGTCGAGTCCAGATTTCTGTCCGGTGCTGCGCCACCGAATCGGGCCTTTGGGCCTTGTATCCCGTAAAAGTCCATTAGGGACGCGTCTAATCGTGTTTCGGTCGAACCCTAGCCTATAAATACTGCAGCCGCCAGTCATATTCGGTGGGTTTTGCTTATATCAATAAAATCGCCGTTCTATGGTTTGTGAGACCCCAATTTCGCGATTTCCGATCGTGTCTTCTACGTTCTTGCTCGTGTTCTCGATTGCACTTGCAGGGATTAGCCTTCTTGGCGAGGTCAAGCGTGTGCAGCACGGTTGATAACCAACGGAGCCGTGGTGTAGTGATTGCAGGGGTACTCGAACCGCTCGAGTGCCGCGGATCATCAACGTCGAGTTCTCCACCCCAATCGACATACCTTTCGGAAGATCGGGCCTAAACCTACTCATCACTTGGAGAAGACCCGGTCCTTTTGTGGACTCCTCAACGTGGACGTAGGTTGCCTTTGTGGTAGCTAAACCATGGGATAAATCGTTGTGTCTTGTTTTAGTGTTCATCATTCTAATTAATCAACTCAATCTAGGGTTTCATACACATTGTTCATCTTACGTTAAATTGTTGAACATAAGACTTAATTGTGATATAATCCAGTATATAACTGTTAAACTGTTGTTGATTCTATATTTCCGCTGCACACATAAAAGACTCAAACCAATCAATCAAGTTTAATCAACTTAGTCCGTGAACACCATACTAGTCTGCACTTTACAGGACTAGTCCGATATCTCTGGTATTGAACTGGTTGTTGAGTGTTGCAGGATCAGACAATTTTCAAAAAGCCCTATTCACCCCCCTCTAGGCCTACATTCATTAACCATGCTCATGCTCTTGTGATTGGTCCTTTTAGTTCAATGTGCGCCTCCGCAGTTGTGATGTCCTCATCATCCTCCCCCTATTCAATCGGAGTTGTCCTCGACTCAAGTTCATTTTCTTCTCCCAAGTACGGTCGCAAATATGAAATGTTAAATATGGGACTAATCCCAAAATCGGGAGGAACTCAAGCTTATATGCATTATTATTAATCTTTTCAACAATCTTAAAAGGACTAGAAGCTCGTGGCATAAGTTTAGATTTTCTCAAGTCAGGGGATCGCTCTTTTCTCATATGTAACCCCACAAAATCACCCGGTTCAAGTTTTACTTCTTTCTACCTTTACTACATGCAGTCCTATACTTCTCATTCATCTTTTCAATATTTTTCTTCGTAGTTTCATGCATCTTAAGAATGAATTCAGATCGTTGTGTAGCATCCAAATTTATAGTTTCGGAAGGAGGCAAAGGTAGTAAATCAATAGGAGCACGGGGATTGAAACAGTACACTACATGAAATGGACTTACCTTCGTCATTGACTGAACGGATCTGTTGTAAGCAAATTCTATATGTGGTAAATACTCCTCCCACAACTTTAAATTTGTTTTCAAGACAGCCCGCAACATAGTGGATAAAGTACGATTAACTACCTCGGTTTGTCCATCTGTTTGTAGGTGATATGTAGTTGAAAACAACAACTTTGTTCCCAATTTATACCACAAAGTTCTCCAAAAATGACTTAAAAATTTTGCATCACGATCAGAAACAATGGTATTTGGCACATCATATAAACGAACAATTTCCATCAGAAACAAATCAGCAATGTGTGAGGCATTATCATTCTTGTGACAAGGAATAAAGTATGCCATTTTGTACAAACAATCGACAACTACAAAAATACTATCTCTCCCCCTCTTAGTCCTAGGCAATCCCAAAACAAAGTCCATAGAAATATCCTCCCAAGGTACACTAGGAACAAGAAGAGGCATATAAAGACCATGTGGGTTAAGGCGAGACTTAGCTTAATTGCAAGTAGTGCATTGTGACACATAGCACTTAACATCATGCCTCATCTTTGGCCAAAAGAAGTGTGTGGACAGCACGTACTCAGTTTTCTTCATACTAAAATGTCCCATCAAACCTCCTCCATGTGCTTCCTGCAAAAGTAATAGAAGAACGGAGCTAGCTGGAACGCATAGCTTGTTAGCACGATAGAGGATACCCTCTCGCAGCACATATTTATTCCAAGTTCTTCCATCTCTACAATTTTCAAAAGCATCTTTGAAGGCCAAATCAGTAGGATATAATGCTTTTATTGTTTCCAAACCAAAGATTTTATGATCAAGTTAGGACAGCATGATATAACGTCTAGATAATGCAACGGCAATGACATTTTCCTTCCATTTCTTATGCTTAATGATGTATGGAAACGATTCTATGAACTCAATCCATCTAGCATGTTGTTTTATTCAGATTGGTTTAACACTTAAGATACTTCGACGATTCATGATCGGAATGTATGACAAACTCCTTTGACCAAAGATAATGTTGCCAAGTTTGTAATACTCGCACAAAGGCATACAATTTCTTATCATAAGTAGAATAATTCAGAGAAGGAAAATGAAGTTTTTCACTAAAGAAAGAACCATGTTTACCTCCTTGTATGAGAATGCCTCCAATACCAATGCCCCTTCCATCGCATTCTAGCTCAAAGGTCTTGTCAAAATCAGGAAGTTGTAGCAATGCTGCTTGTGTAAGATTCGATTTGAGAGCATCAAAAGCTTGTTGCTGCTGTTCGCCCATCGAAACGGCACTCCCTTCTTTGTGAGCTCATGTAGAGGTTTTGCAATGATGCTGAAATCATGCACAAAGCGGCAATAAAAACATGCAAGACCAAGAAAACTATGAACATGCGTGACGATTGTTGAGGCTGGCCAGCTAGTGATCGCTTCAAGTTTTGCCTCATCCATCTCAGTTCCCTGCGAGGAAGCGACATAGCCAAGAAACGAGACCCGATTGGTGCAAAAGACACACTTTTCGAGGTTACAAAACAAGCGTGCATCTCTCAAAATAGTAAAACTAGCACGTAAATGATCAAGATGTTCGTCATATGACTTGCTTTAAATGAAGATATCATCGAAGTAAACCACCACAAATTGTCCAATGAAAGCACGTAAAATCTCGTTTGTTAATAGCATAAAGGTTTTAGGTGCATTAGTTACACCAAAAGGCATGACTAACCAATCATAAAGTCCAAACTTGGTTTTAAATGCAATTTTCCATTCATATCCTAGTGCCATTCTATTTTGGTGGTAACCAATACGCAAGTCAATTTTTGTGAAGATGATAGCACCACTCAATTATTCAAGCATATCATCTAAGCGAGGAATAGGATAACGATATCGAAGGGTGATGTTATTAATCGCTCGACAATCAACATACATGCGCTAACTATCATCTTTCTTAGGAACCAAAAGAACAGGAACGGAGCAAGGGCTAAGGCTTTCACGAATGTACCCGCGGTCCAAAAGATCTTGGACTTATCGCTGAATTTCCATAGTTTCCTCTAGATTCGCCCTGTACACTACACGATTTGGCAAACTTGCTCCTGGAATCAAATCGATCTTGTGCTCAATGCCTCTCATGGGTGGTAAACCAGGGCGTATCTCGGAGGGAAACCCATCCTCAAACTCCTGCAAAAGGTTAGCAACAGCAGGGGGCAATGCAATAGACAATACATGAAGTGAAAACATGGCTTCTTTGCATACTAAAGCACAACACATTCGCTTAGCACCGAATAAATCAGAAAGGTCAGATTTAATCGTGAGCAATGAAGGTGATTTTAACTTAATGACTTGCTGTTTTTCAGATTCTAGTTTTGTTGCTTTGCCATCACGAATTTTACTCTTCTCAAAATGCAGAATTTCAGCAGGAGTCATGGGAACCAAAGTGATTTTCTTTCATTTATGCATGAGAGTATATTTATTAGTTCTACCATGACAAATAGCATCTGTATCAAATTCCCGAGGATGGCCCAATGAAAAAGAACAAGCATCCATAGGCACGACATCAAAATCAGCAAAACCATTGTAAGAACGAATTGAAAAAGGTATTCTCACTGTTTGTGTTACCTGGACCTTACCGCTATTGTTGAACCGTTGAATATGGTATGGATGAGGGTGTGCTCTAGTTGTCAAACCAAGTTTTTTGACGACGTCCGTTTTCACCAAATTATTGCAGCTACCTCCATCAATTATACTATGTACATGGCAGTCTTGGACGAAAGAAAACATGTGGAAGAGGTTGTGTCATTGTTGCTTATCGTCGGCCTCCACTTTGGAGCTCAAGGCACACTGCACAACGATGCTCCTATAGTTCTCCGTCGCTGCTGTACCAAGTACGTCTTCATCGGTGTGTTTGTCATTTGGATCTGCACCGTTAGTAGCAAGAGAATACTCATCTTCAACATCTGAATAACTATCATACCCACCATCATTGCATGCTATGTATGCTCGTTTGCTCATTCAATCTATCATCATGTGACCAAATCCTTGTCAGCGGTGACATTTAATGTCGGAAGTACGAGTCGTAGAAGGAGTAGACGATGAAGGCTCGAATGATGTCATCTTGCTGTCCTCCGGCACGCGAGAAGGTGGAGCAACAGGTGTAGTTCATTGGCCAACAACATATGGTGTAGTCGCTGCACAGAAAGTGGAAGATGGTGCTGTTTTAGATGGTGTAGACGTTGAATGCGGCGTGAAGTTGCTCCTCATGCGTTGTTGCTGTTGTTGTTGGCCCTGCAATTTTTTTTCTGCCAATGTAGCAAGCTGAAACAATTTGTTAGCAGTATCATATTCCTTGTAATCAACAATGTCCTAAATTTCACGCCTCAACCCCCCATAAAAATGAGCTATTTTATCATCCATGTCATCTACTACCCCACAACACAGCATACCCTTTTGTAACTCTTGATAATACTCCTCTACGGACATGTTACCTTGGTCTAAGCGCTGCAATTTTTTGCGAAGGTCCCACTGAAAAGAAGAAGGAACAAATCGAACACTCATAGCTTCTTTTAATATATCCCATGTTGGAGGATCAGTTCTAGTTTTAACAAGTTCACTCCACCATATGACGAACTCTATGTTGTTCATGAACAAGATGGGCATTAAATTTTTGCTCTACTGTCATCTCCCAGACAAGATAAGCCTTAGCATCATAAGCACCAGAAAAAGAAGGTATAGTAAACTTTACTATAGCAAAAGGATCATCAGGAAGACGATTATAATTGTTATTATGATTATTACCTCCCATACCTTGACGATAAAGTGGAAGTCTTGGCTGATTGTTGTGATCTCCCATATCATCACAAGCATTGTCTTCATGTATTTCAGCGGGAGGCAACCGAGCCTCAAGAGTATTCATCCGAAGAGCAAGTCATCAAGTTGGCGAATCAAGTTCACCAATGACTCCTCATTGATGCGTTGCTTTTTGTGAACATATTTGTCATCACCTTCATCATATCATGTAACTTAGCATGTCGAACACATTCGTCTTCATTGTTTTCTCATGCCATTGTTAGTAGGAAACAAATGAAAACAAAAAGATGTTATCTCTATCAACTACAATGACAATATGAAAGATGGAAAAAAAATAATCTTTGTCGCTCAAGCGTCTTACCACGCTCTTACAAGTGTTTTTACCGACACGGCAGGTGGTGTGGACGGTTAGATGAACCAATAAAGCATGAGGTGATTGCAAAGGTACCTATTATGCTCAAGAGAAAGATGGAGCTTGGATGGCACAATATGGTTGCTAATGAGCAAAAATCGTTAACAGGTAAACAAAGTTGAATCAGTATTCAATGTAGGAAACTGTTGCTGGTCAACAAAGAGCTTTAGGGCCTAGCACAACACAAGGAAGTAGCAAGGCAAAATAAAGACAAAATGATATAACCAACAATCACAACACCAAGTGGTATAGGCCAATTGCTTTAATACGCTTGCTCTTTGCTATTTTTTTCATTTCTGAAATATTTTTTGATATTTTTCTTTACTTTGTAGCTTGAAAAGAAGCACACAAATTTGCATCTCAATTGGATGTAATATGCGGCCTATAGAAAATCAAGAAGAATCTTTAAAATTCGTGCTGAAACTTCGCAGGCCGGATAGCCTATCCTACGAGGGGAATTTGGGCAATCTAATTTCGTCAACTGAGGTGAAACGGCGAAAAATCAGATGCAAAATTTTGCGTAGATCAATTTGAAATAAAAGTCGCTCGATTTCGAGTTCATATGCGAAAGTTATGGCTATTTTAAGGTAGGCTGTCCGAGTTATGATTTTTGGATGTTGATTCCAACTCGGTTTGAGAACGGAACACGCAATCGGAAATGAAAAGGATTGGGATTTTGCACAGCAACTAATGGGATGGTATGTGATGATTCAAGGATGAGTGTCACAAAGGTTTGTCACCTAATCTAGGGCTAGCGATGCAGGAGTTCACGCAAGGCGGCTAGCTAGGGCAAACCGATGAATGTGGTAGATCAGTTTGTTGTTTAGGTATTGTGGAATAGGTGTCGAACAACATGAAAACAAGGACAAAACACAATAACTATGACCCAAAACACAAAGCTAAACCAGCAACAAGACTCGACCACATGAATGCAAATACAACAATGCAAACCGAAAAACAAAACTGCAGGCACTATAGTCTAGGAAGCGGTAAAAACGATTTTTTTGTGACTTTTCTGTAGACTTTAGGTACAAAACAAAACCAATCTAATGGGATGAAAACGAAGATATCTCACGGGCAACATGGAAATCTGATACCAATTAATGAGTAGTTTAGGCTCGATCTTCTGAAAGGTAAGTCGATTGGGGTGGAGAACTCGACGTTGATGATTCGCGGCACTCGAGCAGCTTGAATACCCCTGCAATCACTACACTACTGCTCTGTTGTTTATCAACTAGGCTGCACATGCTTGACCTCACCAAGAAGGCTAATCTCTGCAAGTGCAACCGAGACCACAAGCAAGAACGTAGAAGGCACGATCTGAAATCGCGAAGTTGGGGTCTCACAAACCGTAGACCGGCGATATTATTATTCTAAGCAAAACCCACTCAATATGACCGGAGGCTGCAGTATTTAAAGGCTAGGGTTCAGCCAAAACACTCTTAGACGTGTCCCTAATGGACTTATACTACAAGGCCAAAAGACCCGATTCGGTGGTGCAACACCTGACAGAAATCTAGACTCGACTTATTTCAATGATTTCTGATGACTACCGAGCAATTTATTGGTGGGACCAGATCCATTATAAAGTTTATCTTCTCTTCTTTCCGTGCATATGTAGAACATCGAAAAAAGAGTCCGTATGCATCCTGGGCATCCGTTTTAATGTGGACTGCTCCTAGACTCCGAGTTGTAAACTGATTCCATCAACTAGTGGACATCCCAGATAGTTCTCCACGTTTCCAAGGCCTCTTCTCTTAACTTGTTGATCTTTTCCATTGTTCCTAATAACAATTAAATCATCACATAGCATTCTATTCTCAAACTCACATGCAAAGGATGTTAGGAGCGAGTTCACCTGCTGATTTATTAACCGTGCTCGTGCTCTTGTGATTGGTCCTTGTAGTTCAATGTGCGCCTCCGCTGTTGTGATGTCCTCATCACCTCTCACAGAACAAAAATTGGCCTCATTTGTACATTCAGGTGTCACTGTTTCTCCTCCTCCTCAGCAGGCTCATGAGCTTGAAGATGAAGATGAAGACAGGACTAAGAGTGAGAAAGGGAGTGATGGAGAGTAATTCCCCTCAATTTTTCCCTTTTTTGGTGCCATGATGCCAAAGGGGTAGAGATTGAGACTAGTAGTCTATTTATGAGCCTTACGGACTAGTGATTATGAACATGTATCTTTTGTTTGTTTAGTTTAAAACTATTGTAATCTCTATTTCTATGCCTATTTTGTTTAAATATGAATGTGTGGTGCCCATTCTATTCTTGTGATTGTAATTGTTGTATTTTTCATTATGAACATCACAATATTTGCTCACACATACTTTTTAGGCACCCCACCATAAAGAGTGCATATATGTGAGAAATTATTTTTTGTTGTTCATATGTCATTCTCATATATGCACTTTATGAAAATTAGTGTTTACTCTTAATTGTGAAATCTCAATTGGTTGTCATCGATCACCAAAAAGGAGGAGATTGAAAGTGCATCTAGGCATTCCCTTGTAGGTTTTGGATGATTGGTGACAAACAAATGAGATCCTAATGAATTCATTGAGATGAATGCAGGTCTACAAAGACTAGAACATATGATGGACTCAAAAAGGTGAAAAATGAGGAGTGAGAAAAGGAAAATCCCAAATGATCAAGGAAGCGCAAAGTAGATATCAATGTATAGGATGTGTGTGAGAGACACATCCCAAGAGCTTATATCTTTGCGTAGAGGCTAAGGGCTAAAACCAATTAATTAAGTAATTCACTGAGCATCGGACAAGTCCATTCACAAGTGGACTAGTCCGTTTTACTTTCTGTTCTTACACGGACAAGTTCGGAACAACACCGGACTGGTCCTTTCAACTCACTATCCTCACTCGGACAAGTCCGTTCAACTTTCCGATCTTCGCTCGACACATATTACCCTGCACCGGACAAGTGCGTCCTATTGCGGACTAGTCTGGTTGAGTCTATGGACCCATCACGGACTTGTCCTGTTAACTTTGTGTTCCAATACGGACAAGTCCGGTACACCTCACACAAATTAGTATTTTAGGTGTGCTGCACAATTCCCGCAAATTTTACACTGCACACCGGACTAGTCCGGTCCCCAGAGCGGACTAGTCTGGTTGTCAGGATCTCTAATGGTAACATTTTTGGAAACTCTATAATTAGGTGATCCATGATCCCACAACAAAAACACCGTACACAACTGTGAACAACTAAGAACCCTAGCGCCGCCACTTGTACCAAGAGCACAGAAACACCTCTCCTCACACATCTAAAACCTTTAAAAGTTAAATCTTCTGGGAATCCAGATTTGGGATAGGGGGATCATCTTCTATGCATTGCTAAGGTCTTGGGGTTTGATCTCCTATATACTCTTGCATCTATTGTAAATCTTTTTAGTGTGTTTGATCGCTCTTCTCTCTTGGGGAGCCCTCAATGTGTGAGGTTGTCCGTTCAACTTGGTGATTGGCCCCGTGATAGTGAAACTCAAGTTGGCTACCGTGTTGACTTGAAGAGGTAAGGGGTTGATTGAGAACCGGCTCTGTGTGGGCTCCTCAACGAGAAAGTAGATCTCTTTGGTGAGATCGAATCTCGGTAAAAATCCTTGTCTCTTGTGTTCTTGTTATTTACTTTTGCAATCATCATCATCATCTAGGGCATAGGGTTGATTAATCTTGTATTCCTCATTCAAATTAATCATCCTAAAACTTACACATGTTGTTAGGATAATTTACTTAATCTTCTGCTATAACATTCGAGGAGAATACATTAAACAATCTATATTTTCGTCATTATAACTAGTATACCACACTATCCATATATTCGCCAGACTAGTACGACCCTCCTATATTTGACTAATCTGTTAAGTGTTGCAGGAAAATTTTTCAATGCCTATTCACCTTCTCTAGACCACATTCAACAAAATTATATAATCTAAAGAATCAACATGTAAAACATTAGAAAGTGTGTGTTGAGATGAGATTGCAATTTTACCGGTGCCAAGGACTTTTCTTTGGCTATTGTCTCCGAAGTAGATTCCTTCACTTGGATCCACAATTTTCTCATATTATACCAACATTCTCCTCTATTTGTTCATGTGATTGGTGCATCTGCTATCTAAAACCCATTTTAATCCATTGGAGGATTTGGCCTGGAAAATAGAGTTAAGTCTATGTTTTAGGTACCGAAGTTTGCTTGGGTCCTCGAAGGTTAGTCAGAAGTGTTTTAGGTACCCACGCACAAGCTTTGGGTCTCTTGTGGCGTGGCTGTGCATATTTAGCATAGACATATCCAAATTTATTTTTCATGAGAACATAAGATGCATCAAAAGTATGAAATAAAGTTTGTTGTTCATGTTCATATGATTTTTCTTTAACTAAAGCAATATGATTCTTATTGTGACCACTAGTGGATTTCTTCTTACCTCTTGCATACCCAAGACCATGTTTGACATTAGGGGGTCTTGTGAGCATATATGCACTATGTGCATATTCAATCTTTTCCTTGTCAAAGATGCCAGTTTGGGATGGATGCTTGGCTTGTGTAGCATTGGATTCATCTTTTACATTAGCCGTCCTACTAGAGCATGTGCAAGTTTTAATTGTCGTCAACTTGATACCTTGAGAAGGTGAGCTCTTTGAGGAGGAGGCACCACTTTGCTTGAGTGTCTCAACTTGCACTTCAAGAATTTTGTTAACTTTTGTCAAGTTAGCAAGTTCATCCTTGATTGCAACATCTGAGTCTTCTAGTTTTGAGTAGGTTTCCTTACTCAAAGCTAGCTCAAGCTCAAGTGCTTTACTTTTCTCCTTTTCAAACTCAAAGATCTTTTCAACCTCACGATATATCTTCCTTTCACGGATGAGCATATCTTCTTGATGGTTGACAAGCTCTTCCTTCTCAAAGATTTCATCCGACAACATCTTCATTTTCCTTAATGCAGTTTTACCCAATCCTTTTAACATTTCCTCATTCTGACTAGAGCCGTTAAAATCATCATTAGAGGAATGTAAAGAGGAGGGTGTAAGTCGATCCTTTTTCTTGCCTAGGCAAGTGTTGTTTTAGTTCTCCCACTCTCCCATGTTTAAGAAGAGTGTAGACTTTTTGTTCAGCTTCTTGATGGCAATTGTTGCCATCTCCTCTTCATCATCGGGGGAGGACTTGTCGTTTGAGTCCTACTGCTTGCTGATGTGCGCTTGATGTGCTTGCTTCATTTTCTTGAAAATTTTCATTTCTTGCGTCTTTCCTTCTTTCTTCTTCTTGTTTTTCTCATATTGGCAATCAACCATGAAGTGTCCGTATTCACCGCAGTGGTAGCAAGTACGTCGAGCCTTGGATTTTTTTCTTTTTCCTTATTCTTTCCTTCCATTGATTTGTTGCCTTTTCTTCTCATCATGCGCTTGAATCCTTTCATAAAGAACACCATCTCTTTATCATCCATATTCATGCTTACATCGTCAGTGTCTTCTTCTTCACGTGTCTCACGAGTCTCCTTCCCTTTGGGCTTGCAAGTTGCCTTGAGGGCAACTTCCTTCTTCTTGTGAGGCAAGTTCAGCTAAGTTTTTGACATATTTAGCTTCTTTCTCCATCATCTTGTAATTGATAATGTTGCCAATAACTTCATCGAGGGTCATTTTGTGGAACCCCGGGCTTTCTCCTATCATTGGCATAAGGTGATATTCTGAGGCATGAAGGCTCTTATCATCCTTTTTACAACCTCATGATCAGTCTACTTTTTGCTTCCATAAGCACGGGATCTTGTTGATGAGTGTCTTCAAGTGGTTGTACATCCCTTGAGGAGTTTCACCATCCTCTATGGCCAATATCCCCAATTCCCCTCAAGCATCTCAATTTTCGCTTTGCAAACGAAGCGGTTCCCTTCATGAGCAGTTTTGAGTGTATCGCATACGTCTTTGGCAACTTCGAGTCCATCCACCTTGGTGAACTCCTCTTGACTTAGAGATGAGGTATTCATCGCAATGGCTTGTGCATTGCAATGAATTGCTTGTTCTTGCTTCGAAGTGAGTTCTTCGTCGTTGTCAGAGATGTCAAAACCTGTACAGTCAATATGCCAAAGTCTTGGGTTTAGTGAAATAAGATACATCTTCATATTATATTTCCAAATTGAGTAATCATTATCGTCAAACTGTGGTGGTATTCCCATGGGAATAGAATGACAGTGATTGTAGTTGTTAAGCTTCTCATAATTAAAAGGATACTGGGAGTAGTCTTGATGACTACCCCCTTTTGGCTTTTCATCTTATTTCTTGCCCTTCTAGCTTAGAAGCTTCTTCCTTAGAAGCGCCTTAAGTTGATGAACTTCTTCATCATCATGTTTGTGCTCCGTGAGCACATCGAACACCTTGGTGTCTTGTTCATCGCCAATGATGGGCATTTTCGGGATTTTGTTGGTCTTGTCAGAGGCCATTTGTCTCTCCGAGCGGTGAGTCTCTTAAAAGGAGAGCCTTACTCTAATACCAATTGAATGTGGCCTAGAGAGGGGTGAATAGGTGTTGAAAACTTTTACTGCAACCAAAATCAAGGAGAGACGGATTAGTTCGATACAGAGTGCGGACTAGTCTGGTGTGCTTGGTGTATCTACGAAAGGAATAACTGTTTTATGAATCTTTCTCAAACATTATCGCAGCGGAATGTAGTAAACTATCCTAACAACTTGATGAAGTAATTAGGATGAGCAATTAGAATGTGGAATACAAAATTAATAAAAGTTGCAAGTTTGATTAACCCTATGCCCTAGATGATGATGGTTGCAAAAATAAATACTAGAACACAAGAGACATATTTTTACCGAGGTTCGATCTCACCAAACAGATGTACTCCTTGTTGAGGAGTCCACAAAGAGTCAGGTCTCAATCAACCCTTTACCTCTTCAAGTCACCATAGAGGACGATATGAGTTCCACTATCACGGGGTAATCATTGAGTCACTGGGGCAACCTCACATGTTGAGGGCTCCCACAAAATTATAGTGAGAAAAATGAATCAAATACACTCAAAAGATTTACAATAGATGCGAGAGTGTATGAGAGATTCAAACCGTAAGAGCTCAACCATGCGTAGAAGATGATCTCCTTTTCCCAAATCTTGATTCCCAAAAGATTTAACTTTTTAGGGCTTTAGATGTGTGGGGAGAAGTGTTTCTATGCTCCTGAGATGTATGACGGTGCTAGGGTTCTTAGTTGTGTGTCGTGGGGTTGTGGATCACCTATTTGTAGACTTTCTAGAAAAGTTACTGTTAGAGATATCGACAGCTGGACTACTCTGCTCTGGGGACCGAACTAGTCTGGTGTGCTGTGTAAAACTTGCATGAATAGTGCAGCATAGCTGAAATCCTAATTTGTGTGAGGTGATCCGGACTTGTACGCATTGGAACAAAAAGTTAATCGGACTAGTCCGTGATGACCCCAGAAACTCAATCGGACTAGTCCGCAATTGGATGGACTTGTCCGGTGCAAGGTGATATGTATTGTGTTCGCAAAACATCAGAAAGTTGAACGGACTTGTCCAGCACATTTCCGGACTTGTCTGGGTCAGAACATTGAGTTGATCGGACTGGTCCGGTTTTGTTCTGTACTTATCCATGTGAGAACAGAAAGTGTATCAGACTAGTCTGCTCAAGCACCGACATGTCCAGTACTTTAGTGAATTGCTTAATTGTTGATTTTTGTCCATACCCTCTACGCAAAGTTATGAGCTCTTGGGACGTGTCTCTCACACACATCCTATACATTAACATCTACTTTGCGCTTCAATTCTTCACTTGCGTTTTTCCTTTCTCAACCCTCACATTTCACCTTTTTTGCACCATTAGTTCTATTTTTCATATACCTGATTTCATATCAACGAATTCCATTAGGATCTCATTTGTTTGTCATCAATCGTCCAAAACCCATAAGGTAATGCCTAGGTGCACTTTCACCAACTACTGACCTAAGATGCATTACATGTGTGCACAAAAAACAGTAGGTTTGGGAGCAATCTTTGCATGTTTTTGACTCATCACAGCAGGTTTCAAGTGTCTAACAATTGGTTCAGCAAGTGCAACAAGTTTTGCTTGTTTGTTACGTGATCTATCTAGCATTCTTTGCTTCTTTTCTTGTTTGGCTAGTCTATAACAAAAAAATATGACATGACCATCTCTACCACAGTGGGTACAATGAAAGTTAACTCTGTGTTCATGTCTAGACGAGCAAGCAACATGTTTATTAGCAACCGAATGAGACAACATTCTTGCAGACTTAAAAACCACCTTGTTTATTTAGGAACCATTTGAATCAAACCACTTGCTAATGACTTAACAACCTTAGGTGGATGTGCCTTAACATGAGCATGAGAATCAAAACCTAAACAAGTTTTATTATTGCAAGTCTTAGAATAATTCAACAGCAAGTTTAGATTCTTATTCCCACTACAAAACTACTCCTGTGTCCTATGGATATCATCAAGTTTCTTAGTCATGTCTAGTAAGTTTTCACATGAAGTTTTTCCTTTTAATTTGCAATTAGAACAATATTTAACTTCATGAGAATGAAAAGCATTGTTCGAAACAAAATTTTCATTCAAGGCATCGTTTAGTTTCTTGTCAAGATTATAACAACTAGAACAATGCAAATCAATTGTAGAACAACTAGCATCTTTCATGTTTTTATCATTAAGTGCCACAATCTTTCTATTCTTTTCAATTTTAAGCTCAAGTTTATCAAGATCGGAGGTGTGCGGACTTCTTAAAAGGGATAAGTGTTCATATATTAATTAACATCAGGAACAAGAATCATCAATAGGAGTCAATATTTTTAGACGATTAATTTCAGATTCTAGTAATTCAGTTTTAATAGAATTGTCCCTAAGTTTTTTTTGTCCTTTTCCTTAATGTGATACCTCGTTCCGAATATGAACTAAGTATAGCATATATGTGTGCCTAGGACGTTCATCACACATACACGGAAACATCACAACTGATATTCAGAATTTAACCATGTCTCAAATAGTAATTAAGTACCTTATTATAATAATCAAATGGTTCTTGAATGGCAAGCCTCTAATTATTGCAGCAGAAAATAAACTAAGTAGCACGACTCTACTCCACAACCCAATGACGGAAGCACGCGACCTAGTACTCTACGTGATCCTCTGGGTACTCCGAAGTGTCTCATGTTGTTGTTTAGTGTGGGAATAGCACGAGTGAGTACATGTCGTACTCAGCAAGTGTGGGAAAGTATGACTTGCAGCTAAAACAAGGATGGATATTAATGGTTCATTGCAACAAGCTAATTCTAGTTCGCAAACAAGTAAAAGCATCCTGCAATGCCTAGGTGTGATTAAATCCCAACGTAACCCAAGTAATTATCATACCACATAATAACATCCTCATTTACCATCATAATATAATTATAACCATCCAACAATTAATATAATCACCATATGACAATTTCATACCCTCTCGTAACCGACCATACTCATGTGACATAACCAAACCATCCCCAAAACCAAATCCAATTCTAAACATAGAAGTTGTCCAGGTGCTCATGACCGGGATCACGACTATCATGATAGTTTTACACTCTGCAGAGGTTGTACCACTTTACCCACAAGTTCATGATTTCATCCCCTTTCGGTGACTAAAGAACCTACATTACGCCCGTGACCCGTCGGTCATATTACACACTTCTGATGTTGTGTGGCCAAGAGATCACAAAATAGCCTTTACAAAGGGACCACCAGCATGTGGAAACCCACTAAGGTTTCACCAGAGGTTACGTGTCACAACTGAGCACATCCATCCAAGGGCCCCGTCTTGTGTTGTTCGGATCCCAGGCTAGTCCCACCACTAATGCAAACCCAACCGACTCAGATTCTCCGCTTGCCTAAATGATCCAAACAATGATGCCGATACACCTAATTAATTGGCTAAGTCGAGCCCATATTTGGCCTTGTGGTGGCGCTGTTGTTCTGGCATATATTTGCATGAACCGGTCCTTAGATCTAAGGCAAGCAAAACCGCCATACTATCCAACCAATTCCACAATACCATGCTTGCTTAGACCACTTAAGTTCCATGTCACTAAATTAATCATCATCCCATTACCATCACAAATTATCATAATTAAAGTTGTCAAGCAAATTATTTAATTTACCCATAGCCCGTGTTGAGATGCGGTGCAAAAGTGAAAAAAAAACTGATTCATCATGTATATCCCGGCGACAAGGGGTGGCATACAATAGTAGTAAACTCCTACGTGTAGGTGTCCTATCATATTGACACAAGCATGAAGTTTTGCAAACAAAACATTAAAAACATATGTTCAATATGGTTAAGGACAACTGCCTTGCTCCGATGGATTGGGTTGCTCAAGCGCATCAAAGTCCTGATTCTGAAAATCCTCGTACACGGCCTCTTGAGCACGTCCCTCTACTCGCGATCACACACATACAAGAAAGCACATGCGAATCAATACAATGCACACATATTAATCAATGTGCAATGACATGAATGCATGCAAAGTTTGATAATTAATTACCAACGATTGTTTATTAACTAGATGCAACTAGTTCACATGTGTTCATGCGAGTTTACAGGGTTTTAGCGATGATTGTTTGCTGCTGAAATAAAATAGGTGCAACTACGATTTAATTCAGGGTATTAGATATATTACGTCGTTAAAATTTGTCTCAATAAACGTGTACTACCATAGGTGCAGTGGCTTCGAGGGTCGTGGGATGGAGGCTTAGTCTAGACGAAGTAGTCGGCGCAGCGATCCTCCAGCGAAGAGACGATGACGGCACGACAATCTCCGGCAGACGGCGGCTCCTTCCTTCTCCTTATCTTCTTCTCCCGTTTCCCAAGTCATGGCCTTCTCTTCTTTTGTTCCCTGACGGCTAGGGTTTCTTCTTTTTCTACCGTGGGCAGCAACTACTAGACAGCTGGTTGTTTCTTACATGGGCACGCACGGAAGACCGAGGGCCTGGGTACCTTTATATAGGCGGAGCCTGGCCACAGAGAGTCCTGGTGGACTCGGCACCGAGCGCCGCTCGGAGTACTGGGTGGCTACGGCTCGGCGCAGGAGCCATGTTGGTCAGGCGCGAGCGCACCCCCTCGGACTCGGTTCCTAGTCGGGTGTGGCCTGGCCGGCAGGTGGGTTTTCTTTTTTCTAATATTCTTTGTGTTTATTTATTTTTTAATATATATATATATATATTCTTTTATTTTTTTATCTATATTATACATACTCTTATTATCTTATATATATATATATATATATATATATATATATATTTCCTTTCCTCTTATTTTTTCTTTCTTTATTACTTACTAATCCCTATTCTTTTATTTAATACATTCATTTTTTCTTCTCTTTTACTCTAATAATAATTTATGCATGAAAATGTATGCAATGCATGATACTTAAAATGAGAGTGTTACACTTAAGTATAACAGTGGCACCAAAAATAGCGTCACACACTTCTTTGTGAGTGGGACATACCTCTTCATCGTCGCTTGTTGTGTTCTGCTTTCTCCATACTTGATCTTGAGTTTTCCACCAGGAAACACATATTTGCCCAAGTGTCGTTGTCTTCATCACTTTTGAAGTCCACATCACTCAAGCCAAGTTTTTGAAGTACAGAGACAAAATTGTTTACCAACTAGCAACCTGTAAAACTATTTTTTTTCTTGTTGTTTGCATGGGAGGACTTGAACTTTGTTTGCTTCTCATCATGGGGAGTAGAATCTGAAAGGTTAGGGCAATTTATACGAAAATGTCCAAGCTCAGCGCATTTGAAGCATCGTTGAGGTCCAACACTTCCTCTCCTTCTAATTCTCACATTTTGCAATGCTTTCGAGAACCGAGTAGAGAGAAGTGCTAGCTCCTCCTCTGGAAATTCTTCAATCTGTTCAACAGTGGGAGAGGACAGCAAAGCAAGTGTACCACATCATGAATATTTGCTGGAACTAGGTATGTCACGTTGTGAAACAAATGCAAGAGACTTGTTGTGTTTTTTACATGATATTATGTCAAGTTCATGAATTTTTAACATGGAATATAGCACATCTAATGTAAGTGCACTCATGACATTAGATTCATGAGTAGATATAACTTCAGCTCTCAAATTTACATGTCAAACGCACCTAACAAATTCCTAGCATTTTTAGCATCTAAAAAATTAACATTGACACTACGCAAGATGCTGAGAATTTTATTAAAGCAAGCAAAGAGATCATCGATTGACTCACAGGGTTGCATCTGCAGACGCATGTACTCCTTTTAGAACATGTCTTGACGTACCTCCTTGATTGTGTTGGAGCCTTCGTGGTAGTCGCGTAATGCTTTGCACACATCGTACGCAGACTACCACGATTACGCGATACTGTAGTAAACATAACAATATAAAACTAAACACATACAATTCATAATCTAAACAAGAATATACATAGCAGAATTCAGATAACATAATTCTCACGATCTCACAACATTAAGTATCCTTACAGATTTAAATCCCAGACGTGCAGATGAAAACATAAAACAGGACAGGTCCAGGGTTAAAATCAGTGCATTAGATCAAATGACAGATTACAAATCTTATTCCGAGTCTGCTCCATAATGTCGAGTTCTGCCGTCAGCCGTTGTGCCTCCCTTTGTGTAGCACGCATTCTGTCCGCAACACTGCTCGGGTTGCTTTGCATGTTATCCATCCTATACAAAATGATTTGAGCTAATTAGGCATTGTCGAAGTGTAGCAACGACACTTCCCTCGGTACTACTAAAGCGTAGTCAGCGGAGGTTCGTACTCGGATGCGGCGCAGGTAAGATCACGAACAAGATGATGACACAGGAGTTTTTACATGGTTCGGGCCACCTGAGCGTAATAACCTACTCGACGGTGTCTGGAAGCCCGTCGACGATAACATCCAGTATCGATGACGGTACCCAGAAAACCGTCGTCTATAAGTACATTATAGACGACAGTCAAGGCCACCGTCATCGATAAGGTCCCCCTGGCTGCCACGTGGACGGAGATACTTATTGACGACAGCTAAATCCGTCCATCGTCTTTAAGCTTATCGACGACGGTAACCGTCTTCTATAAGCTTATAGATGACTTATAGTCGTAGACAGCCGGATACCATCGTCGAGAAGCATATACCGTCATCTATAGCTTATAGACGATGGTATCAGCCTTATAGACAATGGTTTCCAACCGTCATCCATTATCGTGATTCCTGTAGTGTTGTGTAGCAAGTGTCTGAGGTTGCTTGTATGTGTCTGAGCTTAGATCCTTTCTACTGTGCAGTGCATCCCTTTTATATGCTAAGGACTGGTCGTTACAGTGTATGTCTGGCCCGACAGGTGGCCCTGACTATTATTAACATCCTATAAACAATCTACTGGTGTTATAGGTGATTAACAGTGTGATAACGTGACTAATGGTGGCGTTACGGGTCTTGATAGCCTTCTTATTGTGCATCATTAATATGACATTAATGACGCATTAACCAGGTCTTGTAACGGCTGTTTAATAGCCTCTTGATTGTCCGTGCCGTTGGAGATCCGGATACCTTCCGGTTGCAGGTGTAGTTCCAGAGGTCTGACACGTGGCAGCTCCGGTCCCTCTGCGGGGTGGCAGGTCCGGTGCTACTTGGCACATGGCAGCACTGGAGCTTCCCTCTACTCAGGGTCAGGTCTGAATCTACTAGACGTGTGGAAGCACCAGAGCTTCCCTGTAAAGGGAGATAGGTCCGGCTCTACGAGCCACGTGGTAGCTCCAGAGCTACCCAAATGAGAGAGGCGGGCCCAGTGCTGCGGGACACGTGTTTTCTTTAGAAGTCTTCAACATTGGCGGGCAGAACTCCATACAATTATCCACAATATCAGGGGGTACCTGGTATCCAGAGTACCGACATGCATACTTCATAATTGGTATTTTAAATGAACAAATTCAGTTGATAACACAATAGTAATCAGACCGAGCATCAAGAGTATTTTATATGTTACTGCAATTTGCATATTCTCGTATGAACATGGCTAATGTCTTAACACCAACGACTCTGCTTTCACCTTTCTTTTGCTATAAAGAACATATCAACAAAAGCAAACAGATGTTTGTTGCTTACCTTGTTTTCCCAGTACCAACAAATGTTTCGTGATGACCACATTGATGTAAAAAATGTGACTTCTTGCTTTGCAAGATTTTCATCCAAATTATAGAAAAGTGGCTTACACTTGTGACGAGAATAAAAATCATATGAGGCTGTCAGTTAACTAGTTGAGAGATTCTGCCCAAACAAAATCAAGGGGATTTTGTTTCTCCAAAATTTGACAAGTTTCTAGGGAGAAAACAGTTGACGGAATCCACAAAAAACCTCGTGATAACCGGAGCTCATTAAATCAGATGTACTCGCTGTTGTGATATGTCTAAGAGGCAATAATAATAACTCGGATTAAGGCCTATAGGATATTTGTTCTATAAGCACTTAGGATACTAATGGGTCTGGAACCTAAAAGCCCATTAGTACGCCTATAAATACGAGTGGTAGGGTTTGGAGCGGATTACTCCACCATGTGACAACCCTAGCCGCCATCCCTCCCAATCCTCACGCCGAAGCCCTTCTCGCGCGTGTTGTGCTAGCACACTGGCACACGACATTCCTTCCCGTACGTGTGGACTCCGTGGAGGCAATGCTGCTACTGCTGCACTAATCATCTATGACAATGTCATCATCAACTCACTACTGTGATGAGGACGTGGATGACATGAACGTGATCATCTACCCGCTGCCGTGATGAGGACGAGGAGGAGACGAACGTGGTCGTCTACTTCCCCTACACCGACGTGCATATACGACTACTGGTAACGATCTATGACCTCTGGACTCGCATGTTTCCTGGGTGATGCAGTAAAATTGCTAGAGTAGTGTGTTGTCAATTTCCTAATAGTGACATCAGAGTCGACTTGCGTTGTTTTTGGTTTGGATCTTGTTAGTAGATGGGATCTACTGAAGACATGGTCATACGATTAATTTTTATTGCACGATTTTTGGGGTTTGCAATTGGTTAGAGTAGATTGAATCGTATGGCTAAAGGGTTAGTTTGTGCTCCTTCTCTATTGTGTGCGCAACCTGTCCCTACCAGCTACAATCACCATAGGGACTAATCGTGTACATAGGTAACAGATTGAGCCAACAGACTATGGTCATGTGTCGCGATCTTCTCCTGAATAACCAGTCATATTGAAAATTGAGTCATTCTAAATGTCTCGGATTCGAGTTGATTTGATCAATTCAATGAGATTTTCATAGTGATTTCATAGATGCAATCTATCTAGTTCTATTTGGTGTTCATGGCGCTGCCCTGAAACCCGCAAGACCGCCGCTGCTGTTTGTTGTAGTGATCATAGAGTCATTTAACTCATTCTATTCTTAACTCATATTTGTAAGGAATGATGTGAATAGTATGGCCCTAATATGATGTGATGATCTGTGTGTATTAATCATGCAGCCTGCGTGTTGCAAATTTAGCACAATCAGGTCAAGGTTGTTACATAATTTTATAAGGACCTGCGTGTTGACCTGTGATGCTTGATCTGTAATGTAATTTATTTGATAGCTATTAGATGTATTAGCTTTTTTCATGTTCATGGAAATGTCTTCAAGCATGGTGGAGATGGCAATAACCACAAGAAGGGAGGCAAGGTAGCGTAGATCATGATGGAACCATGGTGATGGAGATCACTACAATTCTAAATGCCATACCATTCACAATGTGATATGATCATATGCCTGTGACGTTTACGTATTACTATTCTTTTCCTGCTTTTCATATGGTGGATGTTTTGTTAGGATAGAATAGCTCCCCTCACAAAAGTTGAGTATTTGATGACATTTCCATTGTAGATCATGTCCGCTGGTAACAATTTAGGTTTCAATTTACGATTTGTACCGTGACATGAAAATGAAAATCTCAATGGAGCTAACTTTATCGATTGCTACCGTGACTTGAGAATCATTCCTAGGCAAGAGAAAGCCAAGTACGTTCTTCAGCAGCCATACCCTGATGACCTCCCACCTGATGCAACTGTTGTGGCACGTAGAGCTTATCAGAAGCACTGCAATGATACACTTAATGTATGTTGCCTCATGCTCGCAACTATGTCCCCTGATATGCAAAAACAGTATGAGCATACTATGAGACCTATGCATGCTGAATACATTGGCAATTAGAATAGAAGTTAAGGTTTCCATTCAAAGTTTTTATCTTACACTAATACATCATGATACTCCCTGATACACATTGTTCGAGCTTGTCTCAGTACATTGTGGGAGTAACATTACCCTCGATGGTTTTGGATTGTGCAAACTTTTTCTCATGTGAGTTGCACATGTTTCACTCTTCAGGTTGTTCGTACTTTCACTCACGTGATCTGCACGTGAGTCGATGCGGTGGGAGAGTTTTCAGGAGTAACATTTACTCTTTGCTTGGTTAGGACTGTCCGAACTTTCTGACACGTGATTTGCATGTGAGTTTTGGATTGGAATGTCTGAGCACTTGCCTTTACATTGTAGTGCCACTTTTGATCTATTTGATAATTTTATTTGCTGAAATAATTGTGCAGCAGATCCATTTTTATTTTGCAATGTTTCAAACTTGCTTTTTGGCTTATGGTGGTTAAACATTGTTATGGTTTGCAACATGCTTATGTGAGGTGCTCAGTAAGGTGTTGTGGTTTCCGGACTAACATGAGTCAAGTCGTGGACTTGTGCTCAGAAGATTTGGTTGTTTGTTCATGTGCAGGTGTTGCTTAAGATCAAGACATGGCTGGTGATGAGATCCATTGAACTAGTCTTTGAGAGAAGATGAGGTTCAACAACCAAGTTCGGGAAGAATTGTGGTTGAGTTGATTGGGGGGTCACACAACATGTTTTGGGTCAAGAACAATGCATATGAAGATATCGTGAATGTCGTTGGAAGGCATGATTAAGAGATATGGACGTGATGATGTGGCCAGAAAGATCCAACTGGCTAGATTTTGGACTCAGGCTACGGCTAAGTCGATTATGACTCAAATATGGAAAGATTTGAGTTGGTTATGATAGGATTTCGTGCCTAGCACATAGTAGAGTTATTTTAGGAATGTTTGGGACATTCTTAAGGGGTTTGGAAGTCTTAATATTGCTTTTATCTACGTTTGGAAGAGTCTTGAGCAGTTATGGAAAGTTTCGGTTGAAACTGAGTAGGAGTAGGAGTCCCTAGTTAGGATTGAGTTGGCCTATGAGCTGGTTATATAAACAAGGAAGGCCAGAGCTTGTGGTGAGACGACTTTGGGCTGTTCTATTTGTATTTTGGTCAATAAAATTCGTAGTTTAGAGGAGCTTTGGTGCCTTGTTCGCCTGACTTGTTTTCGTCTAGTCTTTCTATTTTAGTTTCTGCGCTGCACGACCTTTCATCAGTGTTTTGAGCCTAACTCGCTTTTTACATATCCAATTGACATGATTCTTTTTTATTGTCTTCACACTCAATACTCTATAATCTAAGAAAATTTCACAGTCATTGGATTCGTGATTTTTGAGTTACACGAGTTTCTTCGCAGCGCAACAGATATGTTTGCTCTCTTTTAGAACAGATTGACTTTTACTCAGGATTTTGATCATATCTTGAGTTTTACCCACATTTTCTCATGATTCTTGCTGCCTTGTCTTCATGAATTGATTCTCTATGGTCTACACAGATTTTTCACATTTTCAACACATTGGAAACACTCACGTACACAGTTAGTCCATCAAATTTATTTTCTACTGAGGGGTTTTTGTTGCTTCCGCTAGAAAAGATTTAAATCTACCATTCACCCCCTTTCTGTTAGCTTTTCACGTGCTCTTCGATCCTACAATTGGTATCAGAGCCACAGTGCAATAATCATTGTGATTTGCACGTGTTCTGACTAATCGTCATAGAGAAATACTCTCCAAAACCTTGTGTGTTCAATGACATTGATTTTTATGTTTAAAAGGCACATATGGAGGCTTACATACAGGCGCAAACCTTCGCCATATGGAAAAAGGTGTACAAGACCGTCGACATGCCACCAAATGATCAAGTCACAATTGCAAACATGAGAGACATCGACAACAACAATAAGGCGCAGATCTTGATCATACAAGGATTGACTCAAAGCTACTTCGATCGTGTTTCAAATATCCGATCTGCGTATGACGTGTGAAAATCATTATGTGACTACCACGAAGGCTCCAACATGATCAAGGAGGTAAGGCATGATATGCTCAATAATGAATATATGCGCTTCGAGATGCAACCCGTTGAGTCAATAGATGATCTTTTTGCTCGCTATAATAAAATTCTCAGCTACTTACGTATCGCCATTGTTAAATTTTGATATGTTGAAAATGCTGGGCAATTGTTAAGTGCATTAGACATGTCAATTTAGGAGATGAATGTTACGTCTATTCGTGAATCTACTGTCATGAGTACACTTACTTTAGATGTTCTATATTCTAAATTTAAAACTCATGAACTTGACATAATATCTCGTAAAAATCCCAACAAGTATCTTGCATTTGTTTGACAATGTGACATGCCCAGGTCTATTATATCTTCATCTTGTGGTACACGTGCTTTGCTTTCCTCTCTAACCCTTGAACATATTGAAGAGTTTCCAGTGGAGGAACTAGAACTTCTCTCTACTCAATTCTCAAAAGCATTGCAAAATGTGAGAACTAGAAGGTGAGGAAGTGGTGGACCTAAATGGTGATTCAAATGCGGTGAGTCTGGACATTTTCGTACAAATTGCCCTAAACTTTCAGGTTCTACTCCTTCTGATAAGAAGTAAACAAAGTTCAAGTCCTCCTCTGCAAACAACAACAACAAGAAGAAAAGTTTTACAAGTCGCTAATTAGTAAACAATTTTGCCTCCGCACTTCAAGAACTTGGCTCGAGCGATGTTGACATCAGAAGTGACAAAGATGAAGAGAATTTGGCAAATATGTGGTTCATGGCGGGCAACTCAAGATCAAGTATGGAGGAGGCAGAACACAACAACGACTAAGAAGATGTACGTCCCACTTGCGAAGAAATGTGTGATGCTATTTCTCATTCCACTATTATACTTAAGAAAAAGGACAAATAACTTAGGGAGAATGTTGTTAAAGTTGAATCACTAGAATCCAAAATTAATCGTTTAAAATCTTTCATTCCTAGTGATGATTCTTGTTCCTCATGTGAATTAATATATGAACAATTGTCCTCTTTAAGGAGTGTGCACATCTCCACACTTGATAGACATGAGCCTGAAATTGAAAAGAATAGAGAGCTTGTCGTTAATTGTCGTTCTAATTACAAATTAAAGCAAAAAGCTTCATGTGAAAATTGCCTTGATCTCTCCAATAAACTTGATGACACGCATTGGACACTAGATCGATTTTGTAATGCCATTAAGAACCTAAACTTGCTGCAGAATTCTTCCAAGTCTTGCAATTATAAAAATGGTTTAGGTTTTGATTTTCATGCTCATGCTAAGGCACATCCACCTAAAATTGTGAAATCATTAAAGAGTGGTTTGATTCAAATAGTTCCTAAACAAAAAGAGGTGGTTTTCAAATTTACAGGAGTGTTGTCTCATTTGGTTTCTAAGAAACATGTTGCTTGCTCATCTAGACATGAACAAAAAGTTAAATTTCATTGTAACTAGTGTGGTAGGGATGGTCATGTCTTAGATTTTTGTTATAGACTAACTAAACAACATACAAAGAAAGAATGCAAGCTAGATCTTATAACTCCAATGTAAAATTTGCTGTACATGCTGAACCAAATGTTACGAACTTGCAACCTGCTTTGATGAGTCAAAAACATGCAATGTTTGGTCCCAAAACTACAGTTTTTCGTGTTACACTTCTAACACCTTGTAGGTCAGTAGATGGATACAAGAATTCTCAAACTTTGGCTCATGAACCTTCTGTTTTTCTCAGCTTTTGCATGTTATTCTTGCTGGACGTTGTGTGACTCAGTACTAGATTCCTAAATGCCTTTTGACTAACCCAAGTATTGAGTCATCGATGTATCGTGCTGCTATGTAGGTAACACGCTTGAGGAAGGAGAATATTTGGTTTGTGGATTCTGGTTGCTCATGCCACATGACCGGTAACAAAGAATGATTCTCCTCTCTCTCTTTGGTGTCACCTGTAGAGAATATTTCTTTTGCCTATAATTCTTCAACTCCTATAATTTCTAAGGGATTGATTAGAGTAAATATTCACTACACTTTGAAAGATGTGGCACATGTCAAAAAATTGAAATACAAATTGCTTCCGTTTCAATTTGCTAGATTAAAATCTAGAAATTATTTTCGCTAAAAATTGTTGCAAGGTTGTAGTTTTAAAAGGTGACTTTTAACATGTCTTGGATTGGAAGAATTTTTAAATCTGATTCCGATATGTCAAATTCTAAGCATAGGTGTCTAGTTTCTAATTATTTAAAGGACTTATATTTTTGGCTTAAAAGGTGACTTTTAACATGTCTTGGTTTCTAGTTTCCGATATGTCTAGTTTTAAAAGGTGACTTTTAACATGTCTTGGTCATGTAGGCTTTGATCACCTCACACGTGTTAGTACTCTTGATCGTATATGTGGGCTACCTAAGCATAAAAGGGACAACGATATTGTGTGCTCTTCTTATAGAAATGCTAAGACGGTTGCAGGTTCACATCCTCCCCTCACAATGACCATGACAACCGAACTGGGACAACTTTTACATCTTGACATGATAGGTCCTTCACGTGTTCAATCTTTCAGAGGTAAATGGTATGTTCTTGTGATTGTTGATGATTATTCTAGATACTCTTGGGTTTTGTAACACCCTCATTTTCATGCATAATGCATGGCATACATCCTCATACATGTTTAACATAAAGCAACCTTAAAAGGGACAAGATTAAAATGAATTTAGGTCTCATTAGCATTTAATCCTATCAGGGAGCGGACTTGTCCGGCCCCAAATCTGGACTAGTTCGGTGTTCCCGTTCTGTTTAAGAAATTCGGTTTCTTCAGGACTACAGACTTGTTCGTCAAAATGCACGGACTAGTCCGATCGAGTTTCTGATGTTTCTTCGAACTTCTCCGATGTTCGAGCAGACTAGTCCAATCTGGTCCAGTTTCAATCCGTAACCCTTCTATTTTGCTAACCTCGGACTTGTCAGTCCAAACATATGGACTTGTCCGAAATAGTTTCTGTTACACAATGGACTTGTGCGGTCCCTGTTGCGGACTAGTCTGGCCTACTGAAGTCCACTCGGATTATTATAATTGTCCATGATTGGTTATTGGATAATTGCCTTAATTAGGACCATGAACTTTGTGCCCAACCTCAGTGGAGCCCAAGGAGACCCCACCTTGCCCCCAACATGTCTCCCTCCGAAATCCTCTTGGAATTCACCCCAAAACCCTACCTCTCCACCCCTATATAAGCAACCCAATACCCCACACCTCTCCAACACAACTGAAAACCCATGCTACCGCCTTTTGCCTTGCACCAAAATCAAGAAGAAGTCCAGAAGCAAGGAGGAGGACAAAAAGAGGGAGAAGGATCAATCAAGATCGATTTTCATCAACTTTTGGACAATTGACGTTCTTCATCACCAAATTCTCATCAACTCATCTCCATCAACCCTAGATTGTCAAGGATCAAGTTTCACAATGAATCCTCAACCCTTGAACCTCTGGACACACGGTACACCTTCTACATTAACTTTTCCACGTGAAATTAACCCCAATTCTCGCTGATCAAAAAACTCTAACTCTGCAGTTCTATATAGGGCGGACTAGTACGACCCATATACAGGACTTGTCCGGTGTCTAAATCTGCTAAGTGTTGAATTAGTTTCAAATCGACTTAATCAATTCCAAACTTGTTTAAACTTGTTAGAGACCATTGTAACTAGTTAGTAAATATTGATATCAACTCATTAACAAGTTTTACTTCACAATTGCATTAATCATTCATATAATGGCATATTGAGTAATTTATGAGCATTTATTAATTGTAATGTTTGTTTTGCATGTTTGTTGCGCAGAATAGAGGGCCTAGATTTAGAGAGTGCTTTCGACGACCTGCAAACCAGAACTTCGAACCCTTCTATCCAAACCAAGCTCAAGAGCAAGGCATGTGTCCTTGATCATTTTGATCCAGGTTTTTAAATATTTTGTTTGCAAAATTGCATGCTTGTGTCAAATTGATGGGAACACCCAATTGTAGGAGTTTACTAGTCTTGTATGACCACTCATGTCGCTTGGACACTATGTAGAGTGTCGGGAAGGGTATTTTACACTTTTGTATCGCTATGCTCAATTGGGTTTCGGAAATACTTATATTGCTCAATTATGAACTAATGGACACATGAATGATGAGAATTGATATTAATGACCTTTTAGCAACACGCTGTCTAGGGATCTAAGGAAGCCGGTTATGTGGAATGGGTTGGACTGTTTTGGTGGTTTTGCTTGCTTTAGATCTAAGGACCAGTTCATGGAGCAACCATTCGGGATTTACAGTTCCACCACAGGGCCAAGTATTGGTGCAGCTTAGTTGACTATTTAGTGTCTTGCCAGTACTATTTAGACCATTAAGAATGCTCGGAGAAGGGGTAGTCGGATGGGTTTGTAGAGATTGGTGGGACTGCCCTGGGAACCGAATGGCTCAAGAGGGGGCCCTTGGTTGGATGTGCTCAGTTGAAGACATCACCACCTGTGAAACCTCAGTGGGGTCTAAATATGATAGTAATCACTTTTTAAAGGCTATTTTGGGATCTCTTGGCCACACACTTAAGGAAGTATGAGATGACATAATTGAGATTCGATAGTCATCGAAAGGTGATGAAATCACGAACTCGTGGGTAAAGTGGTACAACCTCTGCAAAGTGTGTTTAAAACTATCATGATAGCCGTGCTCCCGTTTATGAGCAACCTGGACCCTCACATGATTAGAGTTGTTGACCTTGAAGATGATTTAATGGCTGAAATTGAGTTGGGAGTTTGTATTGGTTAATTAATTGTCTTTGGTATATGGAATTGATGAACATGAGACATATGAGCAGTTATGAGTTGATTATGGTTTATTTATGCTGTTATTGGTTATTTGAGTTGAAATTAATGTTATTTGGGTTATTTGGGAAGGAACTCACTTAAAGATCATATAATAGCATTTTCAACTGTTTTGAATGTACTTTATGCAATTAGCCATTGTTTATTATCGTTCCTTGTTTAAGCTACATGTCATACTTTCCCACACTTGCTGAGTATGACATGTGCTCACCCTTGCAATTTCCCCAACAAATTCAGACGCAGGCGGCAATGTGGAGTACCAGGAGGTTTTTGAGGAGTACTAGGCTCGCATGTTATCGTCAAGCTTGCCTGTGGAGTTTGGAGTCATTAGTGTTTAGAGTTTTCCGCTGCAGTTCTTTAGAACTTCTATTCAAGACTACTTGGGTATCTAATAAGGTAATATTACTAGTGTTATCGTTCGAGACATGGTTATAATCTGTTTATTATTTGTGGTTCACTTGTGTATGTGTGTTAAACATTCTGGGCACACATATGCATTACGCTTGGTTCATTTTCGGAACCGAGTGTCACAAATTGGTATCAGGGCTGTGTTTGACTGTAGGACGCATGCCTAGGTAGAATGGACACCACAAATCACTTAGGAGTTCTTTCCTATTCAAAATTAGTTCGTTTTGCACTATTTTGTCTTCCACTAGCTATATAATGTGGAAAAATTTGTGCTTTTTGCTGCTGCGGCAATTTTTGCTATTTTCCCATCATTTTGAGCATATGCACATCCTCTAATATTAATTTATGGCTGCCGCGATTCCAGAACTGATCTTTTTGTTTTCCTCTATTTTTCTCATGTTTTCTTGTAGATGGCTCACACCAAAATGATAGCCCGCAAGAGAGCTCGTTTGCCACCCCTTGGAAGCAAGCTTAGGCCTCGCAAGAAGCCACAAATGGATCCAGCACAAGTGGAGGAAGAAGTGAGTTCTCCCGCAAAGGAAGTTGAGCATGAACACTCCAGAACGACAGAGGAAGACCCTGAGATGGTGGAATTCGATGTTGATAAGGAGGAGGAAGATCTGGAGATGGTGGAAATCTATGATAGTGAGAAAGAGGAAGGTGAAGCACATGAGGAAAATGAAGATGAAGTCCATGATGAAGATGAACCATAGGAGGATGAACCCACTGCACAGGAAGAAGTACCCGAAGCTCAAAGGAATGCATCACAACGTAGTAAAGCCAGAAAGGAGGACAAATGCCCAGTTCACCGTGATGCCCAAGAATTTCGTTCCGATGACATCGATGGAGGATTTGCAGCTAAGCAATTGAAGGAGTTCCTTGATTTATGCAAAATGCACCCGGAGTATTATGTCAAGAGGATTCCTCGCCATGGACATAGAGAATGGAGGGCTCAAGTTCCCTTTTTTGCCAAAGGTGAGGTGGTCACTCAACACTTTGCATCCACATGGAGATGTACTAGGGAGCAAGCTATTGATGGTGTCGCCTAGAATGCACTTACTAGATCGTGCCACATCTACCGAGAGAAAGTTGGAGGTACTAGTTTTGCACTGCACCCGCAACATAAGAAGGGAACAAGGGAAGTCTTAAGATCGCAAGATGGAGCTCAAGTCAGCTCTTGTGCCATTGACAGATCTCAGGCAGTATTGGTGAATTTGGAAAATCGCTATGCCGATGCCATGGAAGAGATCTGTTACCTCCGTAAGAAGTAGTTCATCATGGAGAAGCAAGAGGAAGTCTATGCCACCATGGAGGTCAACAGTGTAGCTACCTCTCTAGCGCTTACCCAACTCACCCTGATGTGCGCCCATGTATGCCTCGCTGTCACCGTCGCCTTCGCCGCCTGACAGCAAGGACAGCCAAGACTCACACAATTAAGTCTAGGACTCCTATTTAGAAGTTAGAAAAGCGTTTAGATTGTTTTAGTTGTGTTTAGCGTGGTGTGCTAACCTTTCTTGGTGTGTGCTTGGTGCTAGTTGTGGGACGTATAGCATTTTTCCACATCCGCACGTAGTAGAGAGTTGTGTGATCCTTGTCCATATCCTCTAATAGGGTTATTAGTATTAATAAAGGAGCTGGTTAGTTACATATACCTTGATGCATATAGTTGGGGTGTTTCTTTTCAAATTCTAAATTATTCTAACTCTACTATTCTTTCACCAACAGATGTCATTGACATGCAAACAAAGGAATGCCAATGGTGAGGAGAACAATAAAGCACCCCAGAACAACTAGGGACCTGCACAGGGAGCTATCAACCTTGAGCAGCTATTGGCTATGTAGAACCAGCTCATGCAGACCATGATACAGACCATGGGACAGCTGCAAGCTGGCAACAACAACCAACCCCAAATGCTGCCACCACCACCAACCCCTCCACCACACAATCGTTTGGGAGAGTTCATGAGGACTAGGCTCCCTACCTTTGCTCAAGCCACAGACCCTATGGAGGATGATGATTGGTTGAAGTCTGTAGAGAACAAACTTGCTATTGTCTAGTGTAATGACAGAGAGAATGTTCTTTTTGCCTCACATCAGTTGATTGGAGCTGCTGCAAACTGGTGGGAATCTTTATGCAATGCCCATGAAAATCAAGGGAGAATCACCTGGGCTGAATTCAAGGAGTTCTGTTCTCACTATGTGCCAGAGGGAGTCAGTATACTGAGAAGACAAGAATTTGAAACCTCAGGCAAGGAAGGATGAGTGTGAGTGAGTATCTCAATAAATTCACTCAACTGTTTCGATATTCTCTAGAGGACATCAGTACTGATAGCAGGAAGCAGTATCTGTTCATGAGAGGTCTCAACAACGAAATCCAAGTTAAGTTGCTCAATGTTGACTATGCAAATCTCCAAAAGCTAGTTGACAAAGTCATTAATGTTGAGAAGAAGATTTGAGAGATGGAACTAGACCACAAGAGGAAAATGTCGTATCAGGGACAACCGCGAGGAAGCAATATCCGTCCTCACTATTCACCCTCTGTTGCACCATATTACAACCCGTCTGATGCTGCATACTGCCCTGATTATCGAATGCGAGAGCAACAGCCAATGCAGCAACGCCCACCCATGCAAGCACCTCAGTTACCTATGCAGCTTGCGCCACACCCAAATATGCCTGCTTATGCTAAAAACCAGCCTCGCCCTAACTTTGCTAGCGCCACTAGTGGAAAGACTTGCTATGCTTGTGGTCAAGTGAGACATTTTACCAATCAATGCCCTAGATCAGGTCAAGGACAGATGAAAAATGCTACAAGGCATAATCCTAGGCCAAATGGAGGAGCAACTCAAGGCAACCGAGGACCACATAATTTCACTCGTGGTAAAGTGAACCATATATCTACAAAAGAAGCTCAGCAAGTTGAAGATGTTGTGATTGGTATGTTTCTCGCAAACTCCAACCCCACTACTATATTATTTGATTCTAGAGCGTCCCATTCGTTCATCTCATCAAAGTATGTTGCAAAGCATAGAATGCCTATATCATACCTGAAGTATACTTTGTTGGGTAAATCTCCTGGAGGATAGATGAGGACGAATATTGTGTGTCCAGAAGTAAGTATTTCCATAAGGGTGTAGATTTCCTCACCAACCTTATAGTTCTGAATTAACAAGTCCTGGACATCATATTTGGAACGATTCGCTAAGGAAGCATAACGGAGTAATTAAGTGTGCCACTCGGATAGTGCAACAGAAAAATGAGGTAGGAGTCAGTATAGAATTCAAGGCAGCTCAGTCGATAACCAAGAAGGCAATGGTAAATCATATAGAAGGAGTAACTTTGGAAGAAATTCCAGCTGTTCATGAGGTTACAGATGTGTTTCCTGAGGAATTGCTAGGTATGCAACCTGATCATGACATCGAGTTCGTCATTGATTTAATACCTAGAACCGCACCTATAGCAAAGAAGCCATATAGGATGCCTCCTAAGGAATTAGTAGAGATCCAGAAGTAGATTAAAGAGCAATTAGAGAAGGGTTTTATACGGCCAAGCTCGTCGCCATGAGGAGCCATAGTGCTTTTCGTAGATATGAAACATGGGTCTTAAAGAATGTGTGTGGATTACCAATCTCTCAACGAGGTGACAATTAAGAACAAGTACACGCTACCACACATAGAGTATCTGTTCGACCAGATGAAGGGAGCCAGAATATTCTCTAAGATTGATCTTCCGTCGGGATATTTTCAAATGAAGTTTAGACCATTAGACATACCCAAAACAACACTCAGGACACGATATAGATAATATGAGTATACAGTCATGTCATTTGAATTGACTAATGCACCCGCATACTTCATGTATCTTACGAACAATGTTTTCATGGAGTATTTGGATAAGTTTGCGATAGTGTTCATTGATTACATCATGATCTACTCGATAAGTGAATAGGAGCATGAAGAGCACCTAAGATTGACTTTGCCAAGTTCAACAAGTGTCAACTCTGGTTATGGGAGATATCATTCCTAGGCCATGTTATTTTTGGAGGAGGGTCATTCGACCCAGGAGAGGTCAGAGATGTGTTAAAGTGGGAACCGCCGCAGAATGTGAAGGAGATAACGAGTTTTCTTGGAAAGGCTGGATATTACCGTTGGTTCATAAAGGGCTTCTTCAAGATAGCGAAGCCCTTGACTGATCTATTAATGAAGGAGAAGCCTTTTGAGTGGACTCAAACTTGTCAAGACCTCTTTGAGGATCTAAAGAAGAGATCTACAATAGCACCTGTGTTGGTATTGCCAGATGTGGGCAAGAGCTTTGATATCTATTGCGATGTGTCGAGGCAATGACTTTGTTGTGTATTGATTTAATATATGAACTATTGTCCTCCTTAAGAAGTGCACACTCCTCCACTCTTGATAAACTTGAGTTAGAGATTAAAAAGAACAAAAAACTTGCTGCACTAAATGATAAAAACTTGAAAGATCCTTGCTGTTATACAATTGATTTGCATTGTTCTACTTGAGATGATCTTGATAAGAAACTACCAGATGCTACGAATGAGATTTCTATATTTAATAATGCTTTACGTTCTCATGAAGTTAAATATTGTTCTAATTGCAAACTAAAAGGAAAAACATCATGTGAAAACTGCCTCGACTTGTCTAAGAAACTTGATGACATGAACATGACACTAGAGCGGTTTTGTAATGGGATAAGAACCTAAATTTGCTTCTGAATTGTTCTAAGTTTTGCAATGATAAAACTGGTTTAGGTTTTGATTCTCATGATCATGCTAAGGCACATCCACCTAAAATTGTAAAGTCATTAGGAAGTGGTTTGATTAAAATAGTTCCTAAACCCAAAGAGATGGTTTTAAAATCTGCAGGAGTGTTGTCACATTCGGGTTAGAATAAACATATTGCATGCTCATCTAGGCATGAACACAAAGTTAAATTTCATTGTACCTATTGTGGTACAGATGGTCATGCCATAGATTTTTGTTATAGACTAGCTAAAAATGCTAGAACTTATAACTCTCATGCAAAATTTGCTGCACATATTAAACCGAATGTCAGGAACATACAACCTGGTGTTATGAGTCAAAAACATTCAAAGTTTACCTCCGAAGCTTCAGTTTTTACCTCCGTACCTTCTGTTGTTACCTCTGGACCTTCTGTTGTTACCTCCAGAGCTATTGATTTTCGTAATACACAAGTAACACCTCATAGATCTGTAGTTAAGAACAAAAAATCCTAAGCTTTGACTCATAAACTTGTTGTTTTATCTCAGCTGTCGCGTGTTGTTCCTACTGGTCATCGTGTGACTCAGTACTGGATTCCTAAATGCCTATTGACTAACCCTAGTATTGAGTCATCGACGTATTGTGCTTCATGTAGGTTTCACGCTGGAGGAAGCTGAACATTTGGATTGTGGATTCAAGTTGCTCATGCCACATGACCGGTAAAAAATATTGGTTCTCCTCCCTCTCTTTTGTGTCAAGTGTAAAGAATGTTACTTTTGCCAATAATTCTTCAAGTCCTATAATTGCTAAGGGTTCGGTTAGAGTAAAAGATCACTACACTTTAAAGGATGTGGCACTTGTCAAAAATTTGAAATACAACTTGCTTTCTGTTTCACAATTGCTAGACAAAAATTTGGAAATTATCTTCACTAAAAATTGCTGCAAAGTTGTAGATTCAAAAAGTGAGCTTATTTTTAACATGTCTCGGTTTGGAAGAGTTTTTAAAGCTGATTTTGATATGTCTTCCTCGAAGCATAGGTCTCTAGTTGCTAATAATTCAAAAGACTTATATTTTTGGCATCGTAGACTTGGTCACGTAGGCTCTGACCATCTCACGCGAGTTAGTGCTCTTGATCGCATACGTGGGCTGCCTAAGCTTAAAGGAGACAAAGAAATTGTGTGCTCTTCTTGTAGACATGCTAAGATGGTTGCAGGTTCACATGCTCCTCTCACAATGACCATGACCACTGAAATGGGTGAACTTTTGCATCTTGACACCATAGGACCTTCACGTGTTCAATACATCGGAGGTAAATGGTATGTTCTTGTAATTGTTGATGATTTTTCTAGATATTGTTCAATTTATTTTATGGCACCTAAGAATGAAGCTTTTAGTCACTTTAGAACTCTTTTTTTAGATTATCAATTGATCACCCGGGATCTTTAAGAACAATTAGAAATGATAATGGAACTGAATTTAAAAATCAATCCTTTGATTACTTTTGTGCCGAAAAAGGAATAGATCATCGATTTTCTTCACCATATGTACCTCAACAAAACGGTGTTGTAGAGAGAAAGAAAAAAACCTTAGTTGAGATGGCTAGGACTATGCTTGATGAATATCAAACTCCTAGAAAGTTTTGGGCAGATGCAATTGCAACCGCTTGTTATATTTCTAATCGTGTTTTCTTGCGTTCTAAGCTAGGAAAAACACCATATGAGCTTCGGTTTGGACATAGGCCTAGTGTCAAACACTTTACGGTCTCTGGTTGCTAATGCTTTGTTAAGAAACATGGTAATCTTGATAAATTTGAAGCTAGATCTATTGATGGCATGTTTCTTGGTTATCCATCTCATACTAGAGGCTACCGTGTGCTTTTAATGGACACTAACAAAATTTTGGAGATTTGTGAGGTTTCTTCTGAAGAAGCTAGCCCAGGTACTAGCTCAAATATTGCAGGACCGGATCCACATTGTGAGGATCGGGTCCACACATTCCAGTAATCACAAGGGGTGGTGCCGTGCGATGCGGCACCCAACAGCACACAAGAAAAGAATACGACAAAATATAAAGTTTTATTTATATAAACAGCGGAAGTCATTTACAATACATAATATACAGCGGAACTAATATTCATAGCTAAACTCTTAGCCTAACTATGCAAAAGTGTAGCCGTGCAGCCCGGGGACGCTACACACTAGCAGCACACAACAATCACAGTGGCATGCAAGGCTCCCACTCGGCGGTATACCCCAACGGGGGCATCGCCTCGTCTTCAGGCCCTTTCTCATACGTCTCGCCTACAAACAACTTAATATAGCAACCTTGAGCACGAAGGCTAAGGATGACTTAACCATCTCACCTAAACATGGAACTCTATATGCAGGGATACTTAACGTAGGCATTGATATTGCAGTAAATGACTCGCCTACATGTTGATTCCTAATTTTCAAGTTATCAATAGCAGCTTACAGGTTTAATAAAGTAACTTTATTGAGCATATTTGACAGCAATCAAAGTTTCAAAACAATTATAATTCAATATATCATATTCTCCTGGCTTCTTCACTATTTACTACGTCACAATGCAGTGAACAAGCGTTACTCAAATAACTGAGAGGGACGGTGATTGCAATCAGTAGACACCCGAATAACACGTCACGTACACCCGTGACTAAGGAGTGTGTCGTGCTCCTGACCATACCATACACAGCAACCTTTCACAAGAAACTCAAATGCAGAACCGGTCCCACCATCGCGGGCACAAGGTCCCTGCACGGAGCGTGTCTTTGCCCGCCAGCCGATTTACACCTTGCTGCCCTCAACCCACCCCTATTGACAGTGAGATATGCCTCAACATCCAAGTTATCAAGTTACATTGGTTTCCTGGGTTCCATATGCCCAGTATGCATCCGGTACAGTTTAAACTTGTCCAGCGAGACCGCACACGGATCGGTCCTCAATTGACACAAGCAGGGCTACACACGTGAGACCACGTCTCGCTGCATCCTACCCGCTGCTCGGTCTCAATTTCATATTCATAAACAATTCTTCGATCAAATCTTTCCGGTGTGATAAAATCCTATCTCGCGAGTACATTCCAACTACTCAACTTCTACCAAATTCCTGAAGCTTAAGCATGGCATTTCCTACTCGTCAGGCTGTAGACCTACCCAATACTCCATGGGATTTTTGGGTCATGCAAGTGGAGTAACAATCACCTTAGCACTAATGCACAAAGTTCATCCTAGACATAAGTGATACAAATATAAACTTTTAAATAGCACTTAAATACAAATCGGGGCTTGCCTGGCTGTGAGTCAGAGGGATAGTTAGCTTCTGGAAGTATACTCTCCAATGGCTCCAGCTCCTCCTCGATCTTGGTCACTATATGATATGCAATATATAAAGTACATGATTGATATTGCACTACTAGAAAATGCATTTTCACAGGCGTCTCCTTATTTTTTTACAGAATCTTCGTTAAAAGTTACGCCTGTGATGTCAAATGAGTTAATAACCGTCTGTGATAATAGAATATCACAGGCGGTCCGTAACAAACAACCGCCTGTGAAAATGTATTGATTTTCACAGGCGGTTCGTAACAAAAACCGCATGTGATAATAGTCATTATAAACAGGCGGTCCGTAACAAACAACTGCCTGTGAAAATATAATGATTTTCACAGGTGGTCCGTAACAAAATAAACCGCCTGTGATAATGATGGCTCCTGATTGGTCCACTGCTTCAACCCACGGATCGCTCTTAGACTTCATATCTCCGCCTTTCGCTACTTATCGATCCAACGACTCACAGGGGGTCATCTCTAATATATGTGTCTATTACAACATCAATACCGACACCTCACGTCCTTATCCCCAATCTCTGCCTCTCACCGTTCATCTCCCCAATCTCACCTCTCTTTCCTTCCTCCCCAACCTCGCTCTACCGCAGCTCCGCCTCATCGTTGAAGCGTCGGCAGCTCGCTTCCGCCTCCTCACCATCCTGCTGTCGCGGAGGCCGTGCTCCTCACCGACGCGGCAGCCGCGCTCCTCGACCATCATGGCAGCCGTGCTGCTCATTCTCCTCGCCATCGTGGAAACCACGCTCCTCGCCGTCGCGGCAGCCACGCTCCTCATTCGCTGCGGGTGTCTTGCTCGATGCCGAGGATCGCAGATCCAACCTTCAGTCGCAGATCCAGCCGCGATCTTTAATTTTGTTGTGGCCCGGAAGTCGATCTAGAACGAAGAGGGCGCTACGGAGCTCTATGGGGAGGCGTTGAAGAGTGGCTGCAACGGCAGCATCCCTGTCTTCATGGAGTTGAGCTGCTGCATTTTGTGCTCTGCATGTGGTGCTGCACGTGATGGTTGTGATGGGTTGTAATTTCTGCGATGTATTGCGTTGTAATTTCTGTTGTGTTTTTTATTGCATCTCTGCAATGTAATTTTGTCTAAATCTTTTAGTCTTTTGTAGATCGAATTATGTTAGCGCAAATTTTGTCCAAATGTTATCATTTCTTGCCTTCTAATTATGGTTAGTCACGAACACAATGCATACAGAACATTCTAAAAACTGTCTATGATAATGTATTATCACAGGTGGTTGGCAGTAAAAAACAGTATGTGATAATATATTTTCACAGGCGGTTTGCAATAAAAAACCGCCTGTGAAAATACATTTTCACAGGCGGTCAACAATAAAAAACCGCCTGTGAAAATGCATTTTCACAGGCGGTCATCAATAAAAAACCGCCTGTGAAAATGCATTTTTACAAGCGGAATTTGCCCCCGCCTGTGCTAATCGATCATTTTCACAGGCTCTTCATTACAGGCGGTTTTTAAAACCGTATGTGATAATATGTTTAGAGCCGCCTGCGATGAAGCCTTTTGTAGTAGTGTTGAAACTATAGAAAAGATATTATAAATATTGATTAGGTATGCAAATGATTTAATTTGCTTTGGGGTTTTTACAGTGGATACTAGGTTCTATGAGGAAGATCTGGATCAAAAATAGGAGATGTTCAAAGAAGCTTGTTGTCTCTAAAATTCCAACAAGTAAAAGGCTTCTCTAAATTTCGGTACTAAATTTGTAGCTTTAACATAGCTAAAATTGGATGATCCTGGTATATGAGGTTTTTACTGGTTCTATGAAAATTTGTTTCATAATTTTATTGAGCTTCCTATAGGGAGAAATTGATTTTACAGGTTTGGGAAAAAGTTGAAAATGTTTCTGTACATTTTCCATTTTTCAATGGACATGGCTGATTTGAACACGGTTTGGTCCAGTAAATTAAGTCTAATGAACTTGAAATTTTTACTGGAGATCAAGTGTATTTTAGAGAGTGTCCTAACCAAAATTGGGAATTTTCCAATTAACATAACAGGGGTTATTTATTTCCCAAACAGTTAGCTCACAGAATTAATTATGAAAATTCTGGGATTTTCATGTCCAACAAATTGCACCACTGCAAATTTGGGACAAAGTTGAGTCTACCAGAATTTATTGGGAATTATTTGAGCAAGTATGCTAGGAGTAACGGATTTTAGAAGTTTGCTCAAAATATGGAATTATATTCCAAGGCAAAAGTTTAAATAATAATTCCCGGCCCCACTTCATTTGAATGGGCCTGCACGAAGGGCCACAGGGTTAACCCGCACAGCCACACCAGATCCATGGCCACAGCAGATCCTGGGGCATTTAAACAGCGGCTGACATGCGGGGCCCATGAGGTTGTCTTCAACCTCGGGCGCGCGACGCAGCCACGGCGGTGCTGTGCCGGCGAGCTCGCTGGCTCCCATCTACTGGCCATCTCCCTTGCTCGATATCTCTATTCAACAATTTTAAGGGTCGAGGAACATGGTGGTGGGGTTCAATCGACACGGTGACGGTCGGAAATGGCGGCGCGACGATGGCGGCAGCGGCTAGGGTTCCGGCCATGTCAGAACTGCCACTCCGTTGATCAAACTCCTCGGAGATCACTCAGGAACGTTTATAGGACCCTGGGGAAGATAAATACGTGGATGAACAAGGGTGAAATGGACAGATACGTCGACTTCAACGGTGGACCGACGGGATTTCCCAAAGCGGCCGGGAAAACTCGAATAGCTCGGCCTTCACTCGATTATTTCTGTTGATTCATGGCGGAGGGGTGCGCAAGGAGATGGTGAACATAATATCTAACAGAATAAAAAAAAGTTTGCACATAGAAACAGAATTGAGCGGACGACCTAGACCCGAAGCTCGGTTTTGCCGTCGGGGAAAAACGGAAAGTACCAGCGCTACGGTCCATGACTCGAACTGAAACTTGGAGGGAACAAGCAGCTCGGCTAGGCTCACCTTTTTTCTTTTGGGAGCAGCTTGTGACAAGGCTTGTAGCGCCGGTGCGACGGGGAGGCAGAGACGTCCATCTCGGCGGCTCAACGGCGACGGTCGCAAAACTGCAAAATACGGTCGCACAAGTTGAGGAAACTGTAGGGAATCGACAGAGGAAGATGTAGCATCAAGTTGTGCTTCAGTTTGCTTCAAGGAGTGAAACCCACCGTGGCCGGATGAAGTGAGGAAAAGGAAGGAGGTCACTAATGGCACCGGCATTTTATGATTGGAAGAAACGGACGGTGAATGTCGAAGGGGAGTCCTCCGGGGCTTAAGTAGAGTGGAGAGGAGGATTTAGGCCACGCAGCTGCCTGCTTTGCATGCCCTTGTCACGGTGGTGAACTCTCCCGTCGTTGAAGAGCGGGGACAGCCGTAAACAGAGCATCCAGTCGGTTCCATCGAGTTGGAGAGGCTGACCAGTGGGCCCCACCGCCCTTTTCAATTCTATCTTCTCTGGTACTTCAATTCTCCCACCTAGAATTGTCGAAAAATTCCATATTTTTTTGGAGAGGCCATTAAAATATGGAGATTATGATTCTGAAATCAATTCCCTGATTTGACCAAGTTTCATTGGAATTCAAATTTTGAATATGAATTTGAACAATATTCAATGGAGCCACTGAATTAAATAGCAAATGTGCTTGAAAAATTCTGAAACTTTGCAGAGAGGTTGTTTGGAATATTTGGAATTTAACGGTGAACTCAGAATTCTTTTTGGCAAAGTTTGAACAGGAGCTAATTTGAATTTTTTAATTCCCTCCATTGAAGTTTGGACTTGGTTTGATTTTCCAGTTTCCAATTTGATTCCTTTTTCCCATTCAAATTTTAGTTTCTCCTCTTGTGCTGACGTAATGGCGCCCGAGTGGTTGCACCTAATAGAATATTTTGGGTCTGAGGGATTCAAGGTCAGCTATCTTTTTAATAGATTCGCATCATACAAAAAATATTTCATTTACTTTCATTTGTGGAATTAATTCTTAAAATTATTGCAGTCAATAAGCAGGACCAATTCTCAAAATCGAAGCAGACAAAAGGCGTGTCACATGCTTGGCTCCAAATCCTACACCCAACTTAGTTACGAGAAGGTATGAAAAATAAATCACGCTTTTACTTTGCGCTGCAAACAATATGTATACCGACATGTTGAAGTTTACTTGTATTTTATGTAGCGAGACCAGAGACCGGAGAAGAACCCGATGACATACAACTGTGGGAGGCAAGCCATTTGTTGGAGAATGGTAACTGGGCAAACAAGCTGGCAGAAACTGTACATGTGAGTAACACTTCAAACAATCCCCAATTAAATAAATATTTGCTAATTACCTGTGACTTTTCTTTTCGTATATAGATCCAGGCACGTGCCCAAGTGGGCGACATGGAAGCTGAGCAGGGAGGCCCAATTCCAAATGAGGAGAGAAACCACATCTTCCAGTGTTGTTATAGATCCTCAATCGGTTGTGCAGGATCACAGGTTCAGGGGCGTGGTTATATGGCTAACCCAACTGGTCCCGATCGTGAACGTATGCGTATCCAGTTGTCTGAAGACCTCAACGACCAAGTTCGAAACTTAGAAGATAGAAATGCAGGCCTCAATGAAACAGTGCAGAAGTTGGAAGGAAGAAATGATAGCTTAAACACCTAGATGGACTGCATAAACCAGAAGAATGAAGAGTTAATCGTTCAAGTCCGGAACTTACAAGGTCAGATAGCAGCTGATCGTGAACAGACAGCTAAGGAAATGAAGGACATGCGTGCCTCAATGACTGAAATGCACAAAATGATGATGGCAACCACTCCACAGAAGGTCCACCAAAGGAACCGCCAAAAGCCACCTGCTCCAACAATTAGTCCCAGTCAGCTTAGGAAAACTGTTAGCATGCAAACATGTTTCTTTAGTAATCCTTGAGTGTTGTTATGCGTGTTGTAATATATATTGATGGATGTTTATTGTTAAACTCGTGATTCTGTTGCCACTAATTTTCAAACTTGGTGCATTTGGGTTCCACCGCCGTTAATTATAAAACGTGACATTACGAATTTTTGTCATAAATGATAAATTGTTGCAATAAGAAGCTATTGCCAATATGGATGATAAAATGTGGCAATAGAATGATAAAATGTTGTAGTATAAACATTTAGCAACGACTCAAAAAACGTTGCATTAAAACACTATTACCACAGATAAGAAATCGTTGCAATACCAAACTATTCGCCACGGATGCGAAATCGTTGCGGTACCATACTAGTTCCAATAGATCTGAAATCATTGCAATACGGTACTATTCGCCACGTTTGTGGACTCGTTGCAATACCCAACTATTTTCCACGGATACGGAATCGTTGCAGAACCAGACTAGTTCCAACGGATCTAAAATCGTTGCAATACGGTACCATTCACCATGTTTGTTGAGTCATTGAAATAACCTACTATTTGCCACGGACGTTAAACCATCGTAGTATCATACTATTTGCCACGGTTGTGACATCGTTGCAGTACCATACTATTTGTCATGAATGTGTAATCGTTGCAATACCGTGATATTCGTTGCAATATGGTAAATCGTCGCTACATCATAACTCGTTGCAATATGTTACTATTTGCCATGGCTGTGAAAATCGTTGCAATACTGTAGTATTTGCCACGAATGTGAAAATCGTTGCAATCACATACTATTATCATGAATGCGAAATCGTTGCAATACAATGCTATTCGTTGCAATACATTAAATCTTCGCACTACGCTAAACCATTGCAATAACATACTTTTTGCCACAAATGTGAAATCGTTACAATACCGTACTATTGCCACGCCTGTGAAATCGTTGCAACCACATACAATTACCACGTATGTGAAATCGTTGCAATACCCTACTATTTGTTGCAATAAGTTAAATCGTCGCAATACGCTAAATCGTTGTAACAACATACTATTTGCCACGAATATGAAATCGTTGCAATACCGTACTATTTGCCACGATCATGAACCCATTGCAATACCGTACAATTCGTTGCAATACATTAAATCCTCGCAATAAATGAAAATGTTGCAATAGCGTCCTATTTGCCACCGATGTAAAATCGTTGCAATACCATACTATTCGCCACGGATGCCAAGGCGTCGCAAATAACCTATCGCCGCGGGAGTTATTACGACGATTCATAAAAACTATTGCCACACTCTTTTTCGTTGCGTTAAACCGGAATCCATGCAGTGAAGAGCTGCTCTTGCTGTTGCTAAAACACCAATTGACTCGCCTGCAGTCCATCACGAGTTTGCTGCAGCTCCTTGCGAGTTTGCCTCAGTTCAGCGTGAGCCTTCCGTAGTATAGTGCGAGTGTGATGCATCTGATCCTCGCATTGATTTAGTCGATGATTCGTCGGAGCCAGGAACGAACGTAGGTTCTCATTGATATAATATAGAGTGTCACCCCGTTCAACCGCTTGCCTTAAGACTTGAAACTGTTCTTGAAGGATTGCACCTTGAATAAGAACCACCATGCTGGATGCAGTGGCATAAGTCCCGAGTGTTGTCGAGGTTGTGTCACCATATGGTTGATAGGCTGCAACCATGCGACGTTGCCACTCAAAACCAGCAGCACCACGGACCAGGAGAAGAGCAAATTGTGTCCCAGCCATAGCATCTTGATGAAGCTCGCAAAGCTTCATAAGCGCTTCACCCGCTGCAATGGCCCACAAGTCCTTCAAGCGAGCTCCCTGGATAGTAACCGAAAAAGGAGCCCATCCATAAAAACGCGGACTAGCCGGGACGTCGACCAGGACGGTACATGACAGTACGCCTCTGTCAACCGCCTCTTGACCTCAATAGTATGGCATCTCAATGAAGCAAAACTGTTGGAGCACCTCCCGCAGCATGATTGGGAAGCCCGGACGGTTGCCTCACGTGGAGAACACCAACCCGTCCGGCAATAGCATCACATCCGTCATCTATAAAAGAAATACTTGAATGAGTCAAATACTCAAATTCAACAAACTTTGTTGATAGACAGATCATAGATGTAAAAATTGAATTATGAAAGTGAATTCAAATTCGAATGCCAAATGAAATATAACACTGGAATTCTGTCTCAGTTTCTGTTCATTCAGACCAGTCTAGAGAAATTCGAAATTCTCTTCCAGTTAGAGGCTGATTCAGGACTTGAGTTAAACTACAAAGTTGTAGTACACTCAAATATATTTCCATAATGTATTTATTTACCTCCATACAGTTTCGTTATGAGGAAATATGATTTTTGCAAGTTGACAATTTTCTGGAAAATTTTTGACAGCATCTCCTTTGTTTAAGGCTTATTTTGTCCAAATTTTTCCAGATACAAAACATCAATATATGCAAAAATCATAATTATAACATTGGTTTATACATCCTCAAGATTACAGAAATGCATTAGATAAAGTCATTTTTCGAATCTACAAAGAGATATGATCAAGACAGTGACAAGATACCGAAACTGTCTAGTCTCTGTCCCAATTTAACAGAGTTTAGAAATTTGAATTTTTCATTAGGGTACGAGGGTATTCTGATATTGAGTTGAACATAAGAGTTTTAGAAGACTCTCTAATATTTCCATCCATGTGTAGTAAAACTTCAGGGGTGAATTATACAGGAAGTCATGCTATTTCATACTGAGTCAATTTTTTCTGTCCAGTTCCCATTTTGAACCAGGAACTGGGCAATTTAAGTTCAAAGAAGTTTTCAAGTTTTAAATCTTGAAATCTTCCTTGTAGCTGAAAATGAAACTTCTGCAGGACTTCCTCAAGTTCCCAAATTATAGGTCTGCATACCGCAGCGACCAACTGATTAATTTTAAATCTTACCAGCACGCTCCAAAATAGAGATTACAAATTCAAACTTAGTCTTAGGTTGGAATTTTTTTTACTTGTTGTCAAGTCACACCTCCAGCACGGATATCGTCGTCGACATGCCTGATGCAACTCGAATGCAATGCCGGTGCTACGCCCTCACTCAAGAAAATCCTAGGCCGGTATTTCGATATACGTCTCAACGGTAGCACTAATGACGTTCACCCGCAAACATTTTCAACTCGAGCTACATAAAACGTGGTTAGTGTCCTGCAGCTACACAGAAATGATAGATCAAACATATGGTGCCATACAGTGCAGCCCGCTTGGGCGAACAGTTCACAATAATATATATGAAAGTAAAAACATTCATCTCGTATCATTCCATACGGGCCGCCCCGAGTTAAGCCACGTCTCGAGGTACATGACCGGGTTTTCTACCATCTGATGGGGTCCCACATCTTTGCATAGTGCTTCACTAGTAGGGGGTGCATTGGGTTATGTCCCACTCGACGGGGGCTCCCACTAACTTTGAAGCACGCTGGGGGTACCATGTGTCATATGTTCTTAGAAACATGGAGAGCTTTAGAGACTCATATTAATATTTCCGTGCTAAGCCACAGAAACAATCACATGCTACATCTCGCATGGTGAGCTTACCACAATTGATCCGCTTGTTGTGGCGTACATTACCTCTTACCTGACGTCGGACCGTCGTTACAGAATATAATAACACATAAGTTAGCTTGCTACCTTATGTAACTAATACTATAATAGACCTTATGTGGGCTTAGTAACTAATCCTCACTCGACTACTCTTAAGTTTTCAAAATAGGCTATTTTCGAGCGTGCTATTCCCAATGCGGCTCTGATACTATGCTGTGGGGACTGTCCACACATTCAAGGAATCGCAGAGGGTGGTGCCATGCGATGCGGCACCCAACAGCTTACACAAAAAGAATATGACAAAATACAAAGTTTTATTTATATAAAGAGTAGAAGTCTTTTATAATACTTAATATACAGCAGAAGTAATATTCATAGCTAAACTCTCAGCCTAACTATGCGAAAGTGTAGCCATCCAGCCCGGGGATGCTACAGACTAGCAGCACACAATAATCACGGCGGCGTGCAAGGCTCCCACTCTGCGGTATACCCCGACGGGGGCATCGCCTCGTGTTCGGGCCCTTCCTCATACGTCTCACTTTCAAACAACTTAATATAGCAACCGTGAGCACGAAAGCTCAGCAAGACTTAACCATCTCACCTAAACATGTAACTCTATATGCAGGGATACTTAACATAGGCATAAATATTGCAATAAATGACTCGCCTACATGTTGATCTTTAATTTTCAAGTTATTAGCAGCAGCTTACAAGTTTACTAATAGTAACTTTAGTGAGCATATTTGACAGCAATCAATGTTTCAAAACAATTATAATTCAATACATCATATTCTCTTGGTTTCTTCAGTATTTACTACATCACAGCGCAGTGTACAAGCGGTACTTACATAACCATGAGGGACAGTGATTGCAATCAGTAGACTCCCGAATAACACGTCACGTACACCCGTGCCTAAGGAGCATGCCGTGATCCTCACCACCTCATATGCAGAACCTTTCACAAGAAACTTAAACGCTGAACCAGTCCCACCGTCGTGGGCACAAGGTCCCCGCACAGAGCATGTCTTTGCCCGCCGGCCGATTTACACCTTGCTGCCCTCATCCCACCCCTATCGACAGTGATCTATGCCTTGACATCCAAGTTATCAAGTTACATTGGTTTCCTGGGTTCCATATGCCTAGTATACATCCGGTACAGTTCAAACTTGTCCAGCAAGGCCGCACACGTATCGGTCCTCAATCGACAAGCAGGGCTACCCATGTGAGACCATGTCTCGCTGCATCCTAGCCGCTACTCGGTCTCAATTTCTTATTCATAAACCATTCTTCGATCAAATCTTTCTCGTGTGATAAAATCCTATCCCGTGAGTAGATTCCAACTACTCAACTTCTACCGAATTCCTGAAACTTAAGCATGACATTTTGTACTCGTCGGGCTGTAGACCTACCCAATACTCCATGGGATTTGTGGTTCATGCAAGTGGAGTAAGAATCACCATATCCCTAATGCACAAAGTTCATCCTGGACATAAGTGATACAAATATAAACTTTGAAATAGCACTTAAATGCAAATCGGAGCTTGCCTGGCTGTGAGTCAGAGGGATAGTTAGCTTCTGAAAGTATACTCTCCAAGGGCTCCAGCTTCTCCTCAGTCCCAGTCACTATATGATATGCAAAATATAAATTACATGAGTGATATTGAAACAATAGAAAAGATCTTATAAATACTGATCAGGTATGCAAATGATTTTAAATGGCTTTTGGATTTTTAGAGTGGATACTAGGTTCCATGTGGAAGATCTGGACCAAAAAATGGAGACGTTCAAGAAAGCTTGTTGTCTCTAAAATTCCAACAAGTAAAAGGCTTCTCTGAATTTTGGTACTAAATTTGTAGCTTTAGCATAGCTAACATTGGATGATCCTGGTAGATGAGGTTTTTACTGGTTCTATGATTATTTGTTTCATAATTTTATGAGCTTCCTACAGGGAGAAATTGATTTTACAAGTTTGGGAAAAAGTTGAAAATGTTTCTGTACATTTTCCATTTTTCAATGGACATAGGAGATTTGAACACGGTTTAGTCCAGTAAATGACGTCCAATGAACTTGAAATTTTTACTGGATATCAAGTGTATTTTAGAAAGTGTCCTGACAAAAATTGGGAATTAAAAGAACAGGGGTTATTAATTTCCCAAGCAGTTATATCAAAGGAGTTAATTATGACAATTATGGGATTTTCAGGTTCAACAAATTGCACCACAACAAAGTTGGGATAAAGATGAGTCTACCAGAATTTATTGGGAATTATTTGAGCAAGTATGATAGGAGTAATGGATTTTAGAAAATTGCTCAAAATCTGGAATTATATTCCTAGGGAAAAGTTTAAATAATAACTCCCGGCCCCACTTCATTTAAATGGGCCAATCAGAGCGGGGCTGCACGAAGGACCACAGTGTTAACCCGCACAGCCACACTAGATCCGTGGCCACAGCAGATCTCGGGGCGTTTAAATAGCGACTGACATGCCGGGCCCACAAGGTTGTCTTCAAGCTTGGGCACGCGACGCGGCCACGGCGGCGCTGCGCCGGCGAGCTCGCCGGATCCCTTCTCCCGGCCATCTCCCTTGCTGGAAATCTCCCTCCAACCATTTTAAGGGTCGAGGAACACGGTGGTGGGGTCGAATCGACGCGGTGACGGCCGGAAATTGCGGCGCGACGACGGCGGTGTCGGCTGGGGTTTCGGCTATGTCGAAACCGCCGCTCCGTTGATCAATCTCCTCGGAAATCACTCAGGAACGTTTCTAGGATCTGGGGGAAGATAAATAGGTGGATGAACAAGGTGAAATGGATAGAAACATCAACTTCGACGATGGACCGATGGGATTTGCCAAGGCGGCGGGGAAAACTCGAATAGCTCGGCCTTCACTCGATTATTTCCGTCGATTCTTGGCAGAGGGGTGCACTAGGAGATGGTGAACATAATATCTAACTGGATTAGAATAAGTTTGCACATAGAAACGGAATTGAGCGGACGACCTAGATCTGATGCTCGGTTTGGCCGTCGGGGAAAAACGGAAAACACCAGCGCTACGGTCCATGACTCGAACTGAAACTTGGAGGGCACAAGCAGCTCGGGTAGGCTCAACTTTTTGCTTTTGGGAGCAGCTAGTGACATGTCTTGTAGCGCTGGTGCGACGGGGAGGCAGAGACGTCTACCTCGGCGGCTCAATGATGACGGTTGTGAAACTGCAATATACGGTAATACAAGTTGAGGAAACAGTAGAGAATCGACAGAGGAAGATGTAGCATCAAGTTGTGCTTTAGTTTGCTTCAAGGAGTGGAACCCACTGTTGACTAAGATGGCCAGACGAAGTGAGGAAAAGGAAGGCGGTCACTAATTGCGCTGGCATTTTGTGTTTGGAAGAAACTGACGGTGAACGTCGAAGAGGAGTCCTCCAGGGCTTATGTAGAGTGGAGAGGAGGATTTAGGCCACGCAGCTGCCTGCTTTGCATGCCCTTGTCGCAGTGGCAAGCTCTCCCGGCGTTGAAGCATGGGACAGCCGTAAAAAGATCATTCTGTCGGTTCCATCGAGTTGGAGAGGCTGACCAGTAGGCCCCACCGCCCTTTTCAATTCTATCTTCTCTGGTACTTCAATTCTCCCACCTAGAATTGTCCAAAAATTCCAGATTTCTGTGAAGAGGCCAATTAAAATATGGAGATTATGATTCTGAAATCAATTCCCGCATTTGACCATGTTTCATTGGAATTCAAAATTTGAATTTGAATTTGAATGATATTCAATGGAGCCACTAAATAAAATAGCAAATGTGTTTCAAACTTTTGAAACTTTGCAGAGAGGTTATTTGGAACACTTGGAATTTAATTGTGAAATCAGATATTTATTTTTGAAAATTTTTTACAGGAGCTAATTTGAATTTTTGAATTCCCTCTATTGAAGTTTGGAATTGGTTTGATTTTCCAGTTTCCAATTTGATTCTTTTTTCCCATTCAAATTTTAATTTATCCTCTCTGAACATTGCACTAAGAATTTAGGACTTTTACACATATACGCAGTGGGAGAATATTTTCGTTGAAGATGGGGAAGAAGAGGTGCTGCTGCCTGAAAATTCAGCAGCTAATGATATTGTTCTAGCTCCTGATTTTGATTCACAACCAGCACCGATGACCACCATTGCTGGTCCAGGTCGTCCTCATGTCACAAGATCATCGATTTGTGATGAACATGGAGAAGAAGAAGCTTGTGAAGTGTCCACTCCCCTCCGGGTTCTCAAAAGTCATCCTCCACAACAAATCTTGGAAGCTTGCTCAAACGAGTCACACGGTCCAGGTTTCTCGATCCAAACTCTCATGCTCATTCTGCTTTTGTTGCTTCTTTTGACCCCAAAGATATATCACACGAACTCACTAATGAATCTTGGATTATTGACATGCAAGAAGAGTTAGAAAATTTTGAAAGAAATAATGTTTGGAAACTTTTACCTCCACCTCAAGGTCACACTTTAATTGGAACTAAATGGGTGTTTAAAAATAAACAAAGTGAGGATGGGGTTGTGGTTAGGAATAAGGCTAGGTTGGTTGCTCAAGGTTTCACACAAATTGAAGGTCTAGATTTTGACAAAACTTATGCTGCTGTTGCTAGATTAGAAGCCATAAGAATTTTATTAGCTTTTGCTGCATATAAAGGTTTCAAGTTATATCAAATGGATGTTAAAAGTGCTTTTCTTAATGTCTATATAGATGAGGAGGTTTACGTCAAGCAACCACCGGGTTTTGAAAATCCAGATTTTCCTAATCATGTTTACAAACTGTCCAAAGCCTTGTACGATCTCAAACAAGCCCCTAGAGCATGGTATGATAGGTTAAAAACATTCTTACTGGAAAAGGGGTTTACCATGGGCAAGGTTGATAAAACTCTTTTTGTGCTTAAGCATGGCAATGACTCATTATTCGTTTAAGTGTATGTGGATGATATTATCTTTGGTTGTGCTTCTCATGATCTCATGTCCAAGTTTTCAGCTATGATGAGTTCAGAATTTGAGATGTGTATGATGGGAGAACTCATGTACTTTTTGGGGCTGCAAATCGAGCAAACCAAGGAGGGGACCTTTGTGCATCAAACGAAGTATACAAAAGACCTCCTAAGGCGCTTCAACAAGGACAAAAGAAAGCCTCTTCAGAAACCAATGGGAACAACAACAACACTTGAACTTGATGAAGATGGTGACCCGGTCAATCAAAAATAATGTAGAAGTATGATTTGATCACTTTTGTACCTCACAACATCAGGACAAGATATACAATTCGGCGTATGTCTTTGTGCATGGTTTCAAGCTTCTCCACGTACTTCACATCGTCAAGCCATCAAGAGGATTCTCAGGTACTTACATGGAACTCAAGAATTTGGAATCTTTCTTCCTTCTTTCTCAACCGTTTCTTTGAATGCTTTTTCAGATGCTGATTTTGGGGGTTGTAGGATTGGTAGGAAAAGTAACTTCTGGTGCATTTCATTTTCTTGGTAATTCACTTGTTGCTTGGTCCTCTATAAAACAAAACTTAGTTGCACAATCCACGGCTGAATCTGAATATGTAGCTGCTGCTAGCGCTTGCTCACAAAATGTTTAGATTGTTCAAACTCTTAAGGACTATGCTGTTGATCTAGATAGTGTTCCACTATTTTGTGATAACACTAGTGCCATTTGCATTGCTAAAAACCCCGTGCAACATTCGAACAAAGCACATTGACATTAGGTATCACTTTCTCCATGATAATGTTGAAAAAGGAAACATTGTGCTTCACCATGTAGATATCAAACAACAGTTGGATGATATTTTGACAAAACCTTTGGATTTCACTCGTTTATGTTTCATTCATAGTGAAATTGGGTTAAGCATCCACATGGCTTAAATTTAGGGGGGGCTTTCAAATTTGGAATCTAAATTTAAAAGTAATATGAACATAGTATTTCATACATAAATGACTTTGTGATTCCTTTTACAAGCTGAAAGTTCTTACTACATTACTCATGTTATACGTTTTGTAGTTTTTACCATGACTAGTAATTGGAAAACTACTTACACTAAATCTGGTCATGATCAACGTTCTTGCTGTTTTGAGCTTGTTGCATGCTCACAATTGCTTTTAATCATGAAAAATTAATCAATCAAGTCTTCTCTTGTTGAGCTTTTATGATCAAATATAAATTGAGAAAAGATCAAGAGAATATGCATGAATTGCACTTCCTCTTTTGAGATGGCTTATTATTGCACTTAGATATGAACATGGAAGGAGTTGTGTATGACTACAACCATGTCCATATGTTTTTGATTGTCCAATGACATAGGCTTGGCTTGGTTCGTTAGAATACGGCAGATGCGCGTATAACTCTTGCAAATATCATATGATCTAAATTTGTGCTTTGAAAAATAATAAAATGCAGCAACAAGTGTCATGCTTTCAGGTTTTAAAATAGTTAAGTTTGTGAGATCCTGACTTGCATAAATTGAAACTTACACTTGACCTCTAGCATGGTATACACTACTTTATGTATCTCATTGATGTGATAGTGTAAGTTACTTGATAGTATGACTTGGATGACCTTTGTTTTATATGTATATGTGATAATATGCTTGTCGGTACCCTGCATACCGGGTACCCCATGATACCGCAAGAAAAGTTAAGGAGTTCCACCCTTTCAAGTTGAAGACTTCTGAAGGCCACACATGTTCCACGGTACTGGACCCGACTCTCTCGTTTGGGTAGCTCCAACACCAACATGTGTATCACAAGGCCGGACCTAACTCCCTTTATAGGGAAGCTCTGGTCCTGCCATGTTTCTAGTGACCCCGGACCTAACCCCCAGTGGAGGGAAGCTCCGGTGCCATCATGTGTATAGTGGCTTTGGACCTGCCTCCCCACGATGGGAAGCTTCGAAGCCTCCACGTGTCGAACCTCCGGAGCTAGGACTTCAACGGAAGACAGAGAGATCTCCAACGGCTCAGACCTTCAAGGGACAATTAAAGCGACAGTTACAAGACCTGATTACGTGTCATTAATGCCATATTAATGAAATGCGATCAGTGGACTGTTAACAGAGTAACGCCATCATTAAGGCGTGTTATCACCCCATTGACCACACTTAATATCCAGCAATCGTGTATTAGACAGTTAACTACACCAGGGCCACATGTCAGGCCAGACAAGTGTTGTAACGGCCAGTCTAGACTATAAAAGGGTTGCACCGCATGATACACGGACAAGCAAACTCATACGCTAACAAGCGCCACAAATATTCATACATACAACACACAACCCGTGGAGTAGGGTGTTACGCTCAGGCGGCCTGATCCACGTAAATCTCTCGTGCCATCAACTTGATCTTAATCTCACTCACGCCCCAACCAATCGAGAACCTTTGTGGGCTACGATCTAAGTAGTACCGGGGGAAGTGTCGATCGAACACTTCAACATTTTGCGCGCCTGGAGGGTGCAACTTTTTGAGATTTCAAGATGGTGAACTCTGCCGCAGGATCATCCAACGGCAATGCTGTGCAACCTGCTGAGAGGAATCCTTCTCAAGTGCAACAGCCAGAAGTTTATGTTGTCCCAGCGGGCATCGCACCACCTCCACCTGCCAAAGCTAACAATGTGGGACAGCAGGATAGAGTCCTCGTGTCTATCACTACATCGACACACATCAACCCCGAGAATGCATTAATTGTTGTGTGTACTCTTTTGGAGCGCCCACCCGCGCCCAGAGCACCTCAGGGTGCTATGGAGCAGTGACGCGCTGATGTGCAACACCTAGTTGTAGCCGCAGTTGATGCCATCAGCAACCAAGGTCCTTCCCATTCTGGACAGGCACTTTCTCAGCGTAGGACCTTGTCTCGAAGACTTGGTCCTCATGCATCACAGCACCAGAGGCGTGCTGTGTCTCAGCAGGTGACTTTGTTGCCCTCCGGGGCACGTCGCACCCAGATTGTATTGAGACTCTCGACGCATGACTCGCAGTCGGAGCTCAACCGCCACAACCGATAGCAGGACGACCGTGTCCACATCGAGCACGCTCACAAAAGGCGGGAGGCTCGGGAAAACTCTCCTCCTTCAGGAGTATTGGGTGACTGTTCAGCCTTTGCCATGCACTCGCGCATGGTCCGCTGGCCCCATAAGTTCCGACCTCATCTACTGTAGAAATTTGGTGGGACTGTCAATCCCGCCAAGTTCCTCCAAATATACTCCACCGCCATTCCAGCGGCAGGTGGTAATGAGGCCGTGATGGCCAACTACTTTCCAATGGCTTTAATTGGAACCGCCAGGTCCTGGTTCATGAGTCTGCCGCCCAACTCTATTAACAGTTTGGCAGAGCTATGCTAGCAGTTCACCACCAACTTCGGCAGCTCTTACACCCGGCCCGACACTAAACTAGACCTTTTTGCTGTAAAGAAAACATTTGGAGAATCACTGCGGTCCTTCATCCAGTGATTTTCTCATGTACGCAATACCATTCCCTCCATCTCCAACGCATTTGTCATCGTGGAATTCAGATGGGGTGTTAGAGATAAGAAGATGTTGGACGACAAAGGAGGTCACCAATGTCACAAAGCTGTTTAGCCAGGTTGACAAGTGCGCCTGGGCCGCAGAAGGCCGAGAAATGCACTCTAAGCCAGCTTCGGAGTCTAATAAAAAGTCCTCCAAAGCTGAAGCCACTACCTTCAGTAGTGGCAAGAAGAAGAAAGAGTCCAATGACAAGAAGAAGCCGTCGGCTGGCACACCTACTGATGCAGCAGCTGCAGCTTTAGGTGGCCAGGGGCTACACCCCAAAAATGACCTCAACCATCGTCAAAGGACGGCTGCGGTTCAAAGGTGTTGTGTTCGGAGACAAAACGGACAAACAGAGCTTAGAAGACTTCTAGAAGGTCCAAAACCTTGTCGAGCGCTACAACAAGCACCGAGAAGAAGCTCCTTTCTGTCAACGGGAAGGAAAAAAAACTCGATGAAGCTCCAGCTGATACGAAGCTTGGCTTCCAGGACCCCAAGAAGGTCCTGAAGGCTGTCTACAACACAGTCGACGACGACTCTGACGTTTCCGACAACGAGCATCGGAAGACCCTCAACACAACCTATGGAGGGTCCTGGGACATCACATCTCGCCGCGTCCTCATGACAATGCGGCGGGAAACGGCTGCCATAGCTCCTGCTGCGAGGGCAGAACTACATCGGAAGTGGATGGACACTCCCATCACTTTTGATGCAATGGATTGCCCCAAGAACATGGTTGGAGCGGGCCAACTGCCACTGATGGTGTCTCCAACCATCAACAACATCCAGCTCTACCATGTCTTGGTAGACGGAGGCGCAACACTCAACCTCTTGAGCTTTGAAGTGTTCATGAAGATCTAGTTCCAACTCTTGTACCTTCATCCCTTAAGACCTTTCTATGGGGTAGGTTCGGGAGCCATCAGCCTTCTCGGATCCATTACAATCCATGTGACCTTCAGGACTTGAGAGAAGTGTAGGACCGAAAAGTTGGTCTTCGATGTCGCTCACATCAGTCTGCCCTTCAATGCCATCCTGGGCAGGCCTGCCCTAAACAGGTTCATGGCCGCAGCTCACTATGGCTACCTGGTGTTGAAGATGCCGACACCTTCGTACGTTCTCCGGATCCGCGAAGATCGCACTGTTAGAGTTACCGCATTGGAAGAACTCCACATGCTTGCAATGGTGCAGGAGGGAACCTATGAGAAAGAGCTAGCTGCTCAACCTCTAAGCACTCCTCATTGAGGCTCGACCTCTGCACCACGCGTGCAACCAAGCAGCGACACCGACGTTCCTGTGAAAGTCATCCAAATCGGGTCCGATGCTGCCCAGACCACACGTATATCGGGAGGTCTGGACAACAAATAGGAACTCGCACTCATCACTTTCCTCCGGGCGAATGTTGACATGTTTGCTTGGAAACTGTCACAAATGCGTGGATCCCTAGGGAGGTGATTGAGCACAATCTGAAGATTAATCCCAAATTACGGCCAGTACACCAGAAGTAATCAGTTGAGAGGCAAAACTTCATCCGTCAAGAAATCAAGAAGCTGCTCGAAGCTGGTTTCATCCGGGAGGTTCATCACCCAAAATGTATGGCAAACCTAGTCATTGTACCCAAGGCCGGTGGGAAGCTTCGGATGTGTATCGACTACACCACCTTGAATAAGGCATGACCAAAAGATCCATTTCCACTACCTAGAATAGATCAGATAGTAGAATCCACCTCCGGGTGTGAGCTATTGTGTTTCCTAGATGCCTATTCTGGATATCATCAAATCCAGATGTCTAGGGAAGATTAAGAGCATATTGCCTTCATAACAAAAGATGGATTATATTGTTATACTGCCATGCCATTTGGTCTTAAAAATGCTGCTTCAAAGGTTTTGTGCGAGCTATGCACAAAACCTTTGGAGCGCTAATCGGGGACTTGTTGGAGGTGTATGTCGACGACATCGTCGTTAAGGTCAAGAACAAGGAGTCACTCCTTGACAACTTGCAAGCTGTGTTCGAAAAGATGCGCATCACGCGCACCAAGCTGAACCCAGACAAGTGTTTCTTCGGGGTTAGCTCCGGGAAGCTCCTTTGTTTCTTGGTGACTCACAAAGGAATTGAGGCAAACCGGACAAAGATCAAGGCTATTTAAGACATGGGCCCCCAGCACGCATCAAGGATGTCCAATTTAACTGGATGTCTAGCTGCGCTCATCCAGTTCATCTCAAGACTGGCGGAGCAGACACTTCCCTTCTTCAAGCTATTGAGGAAGATCGGACCTTTCCATTGGTCCGAAGAAGCATAAAAGGCGTTCCAAGAGCTCAAGAAGCTCCTCACCACACTACCAATCTTGGTAGCTCCGAACCCTAGTGAGCCTCTACCGCTTTACATTTCTGCAACTACAAAGGTTGTCAGCATGGTCCTGGTCACGGAAAGACTGGATCCACTTCCAGTTCAGGAGCCCAGACCCCTTCGGGATGGTCCGGAGCTACCTGAAGGTGAGTCTGGGTCCCAAGCATCGGGCACGGATCTTCAAGGCGAAATGCTAGAGGATCAACCTCTCTCATCTGAGGGAGTTCACACGACTGATCAGGAAGATCCAGACCCCTCCAGGAGGGTTAGGATTGAATAAGAAGAAGCTTCGGACCCCTCCGGGAGGGTCCAGGAAAATCAACAAGAAGGTTCGGACCTCTCTGGGAGGGTCCGGATCGATGAAGAAGAATCTCTGGCCCCTCCGAGAGGGTCCGGACCATCCAGCAGCCAGTGTACTTCATAAGTGAAGTACTCCATGATGCCAAGACTATATACATTGAGGTGCATAAGCTGCTTTATGCAGTTCTTATTGCCTCAAGGAAGCTTCATCATTACTTCCATGCCCACAAGATATCAGTGGTAACTTCCTATCCACTGCATGCTATATTGCATAATCCTAATTCTACTGGGAACATCGCCAAGTGGGCAATGGAGTTAGCGAAATTCAATCTTGAATTCCTATCGCGGCAAGCTATCAAGAGTCAAGCCTTAGCTGATTTTGTGGCGGATTGGACTCCTCCATCATTCCTAGGGGCCCCAGTGAGCAGAAGACGAAACCCAAGGTCCCGTTCTTCAATTGGCCTCATTGGACACTCTACTTCGATGGACCTATGCAGAAGTAGGGGGCCGGAGCTCGAATACTTCTCCTCGCTCTGACCGGGGATAAGATCAAATATATGATGCACCTTGATTTCAAGGCGACCAATAACATGGCAGACTATTAAGTTCTCATCTATGGGCTCAAGGTGGCGTTATCTTATGGCGTCAAGAAGATGTTAGTGATGGGTGACTCGCAGATCATCATCAAGCAAGTCACAGGCGAATGCAGCTGCAACAAACCCTAAACTCGCTGCTTATCTCCTTGATGTCCAGAAGCTCTGGAAGGACTTTCATGTCCTTGACCTCTGCCATGTCTAGCGTCTCAACAACACAAAATAAGACAAACTCTCAATGAAGGCTTCAACCAGAGCTTCATCTCGCTGCTTATCTTTGTTCGAAGATTGTGAAGACCAACCACTTGGCCCGCCGAACTGTGTGAAAGAGGTGAGACCAGCACCTCGAAGCTGGTGGTCCCGGTGGCCCTGTTACTATGGCATCCACCATGGGTCGTAGGTGCTGCAGGAAGCTCCGAGCAACTTGGCAGGCAAGACTCAGAAGCTCAAGTTAGCTCCGATGCATGGATCTCGAGGATCCAGAGCTACTTGAAAGACAACCACCTTCCTGAAGATGGTGTATTCGCTGATCGGATCATAAAATTGGCTAAAAAATACACGCTGGTAGAAGGGGATCTCAACCGACACAGTGCCAATGGCGTCCTAATGTGGTGCATTGGAAGGGAAGAAGGCCGTGAGCTCCTTGCGAAGATCCATGGAGGCAAGTGTGGGAACCACACATCTTCCTGCACACTAGTCGGCAAAGCCTTTTGGCATGGCTTCTGCTGGCCTACAACACTCCACGATGTAGTAGAGTTGGTGGAAAAGTGTGAAGCGTGCCAGTTCCATGCAAAACAAATTCACACACTGAATAAGTCACTGCAAATGATTCCTCCTACATGGCCATTCGCTGTGTAAGGCATGGACATCTTGGGACCTTTCCCAAAAGCCGTCAATGGTTACAGGTTCCTGCATGTCGCCATTGACAAGTTCACCAAATGGCCGAAAGCTACTCCAGTTGTGACTATCAAAAAGCAATCAGCAATCATGTTCTTGAAGTCCATAGTCTGCAGATTTGGAGTTTCGAACAGAGTCATCACTGAAAAAGTTACCTAATTTACAAGTGCAGCATTTCAAGAGTATTGTGAAGACCTCAGCATTCAAGTCAGCTACGCATCAGTAGCTCACCCGACAAGTAATGTCCAAGCTGAGAGAGCAGATGCAGAAATCTTAAAAGGACTCAAGACACGCACATATGAGCGCCTAAAAAACCATGGAGCCAACTGGATCGATGAGCTTTCGACCGCACTGTGGGTATGGAGGACTACACCTAACCGGTCTACTTGAGAGATACCCTTCTTCCTGGTGTACGGATCTAAAGCAGTACTTCCTCCGGAGATCACCATGGGGTCACTCCGGGTCCGAACCTTCGACGAAGCCACGCAGGACCATCTTCGGCGTGAAGACCTTGACCTCATCGACGAGGGAAGGTGCCAAGCAACGGTTTGGAATGCACGTTATCGCCAGACGCTCTGGCGCTATCATTAAAGGCATGTGCGTAACTGACAACTCGAGGAAGGCGATTTGGTGCTGCGAAAAATACTGACTCGAGAAGGGATGAACAAACTTTCCCCTTGCTAGGATGGTCTCTTCTGAGTGATCAAAGTATCCCGTTCCGGATGCGTTCACTTGGCTACTGAGGATGGGACCCCGCTTCCTAATCCTTGGAACATCGAGGACCTCTATAAGTTTTATGCTTAGTATCACCGAGGTGGGTCTGTAATTACATGCAATGTAAATTATAGAGTCTATACACAGAGTCGGGTAGGTCCTCCGGGAGAACATCCGGATCCCTCCGAAATGATCTGGGAAGTTTAAGAAACACTCGACACAGTCACAACACTAAAATTGTAGCTAACTGCCCCGGGTTAGTACAAGATGTATAGCACACTTAGCCTAGTTCCGTACCCAAAGTGTGTCCTTGTCTGCCCTGTAATCTGGACCTATAATGACACTCATTGTTGTGTAAAAGCAGGCTCCACGTGCATTAATTTTGTGCAAGCCCATTCTCTTTTATTTATCCTTCTCTTTTTTGTCTATAACAAAGTTGTGCAATTCTTTTTGAGTTTTAGTTCAAGTTATTCATATGTATTACAATTTATATTGTTGGTCTCCTCGGATCCTAGCATTGCTATATGGTCTACTCGCCTAAACGCCAAGCCAACACAGGTCCAGAGTGTGCTATCAACTTAGCTTGGTCCTGCACCCTAAGTACGCCACTCTACCTACATTCCGGCAGGCCTCAGTTGGGCGGTTCCTAAAAGCATTCAGATCTAGAAAGATTACATCAGTTGCTTGTTATCATATCGAGTTTCTTTGGATCTAAAATTCAAATAAGAACAGTAAGTTGCAAAAGATTAATAGACGAGAGGATGAATTTTTCGGTTTTTCTTGTCTTTGATGCACATGAAAGATGGAAACTCATGATGATGGTGGACAATGCCAGAGCTACCATGCTCCAACATCCCCCAAGGGGGCCCGCCATCGACGTTTTAAACGTTGAAAATGGGTGTTGTCAGAGCTAACAAGCTCTGACTTGGTTAGCTCAAGTGCTAGGTCCGTCTAGCTTTGGTAAGCTCTGGCGCTAGGTCTGACTAGCTTTGGTAACCTCCGGTGTTAGGTCCTACTAGCTTTGGTAAGCTCCGGCTCAAGGTCCGGTTAGCTTTGGCAAGGTCAGGAGCTTGATCGCAGTGGTTTTCCTTTTACCTTGCAAATGTTTCAAATTTGCTTTACACTTATGGAAAGTTTTCTTAGTACTCTTTTACTTTGTTTTTGTTGTGTTTTGGTGGTTATGGTTGATATATTTTTGCTAAGGTTTGAAACATGCTTATGTGAGATGTACACGCAAGGTGTTGTGGTTTCGGAACTAATGAGAGTCAAGTCGAGGACTTGTGATCGGAAGTATTGGTTGTTTGTTCATGTTAAGGTGTTGCTTGAATTCAAGACATGGCTGGTGACGGGATCCATTGAAGTAGTCTTAGAGAGAAGATGAGGTTCAACAACCAAGTTTGAGAGGAATTGTGGTTGAGTTGATCAGGAGGTTGCGCAACATGTTTGAATCAAGAATGCATATGAAGTTATCATGGACATCGTTGGAATGTGTTTGCACGTGTGCAAGGAGTGCATGGACGTGGATACATGGTTTTGTGGCGTGATGAAGAGATGTGGACACAAAAATTGGTCAGAAAGGTCCAACAGACTGTGTTATGGACTCAGGCTGCGGCCGAGTCGGGTTTGACTCAAATATGGAAAGATATGAGTTGGTTATGATAGGATATCGTGTGGGTCACGAAGCTGGGTTTGTTTAAGAATGTGAGATATGTTCTCAGGTGTTTGGAAATCTTAAGATTGCTTATATCTGCGTATAGAAGAGTGTTGAGCAGATATGGAAAGTTTCGATACGTGAATTGAATAGGATTAGAGTCCTAGTTTGAGTTGAGTTGGCTTTTGGGCTCGTTATATAAGCAAGGGAGGCCAGAACTCGTGGTAGACGACTTTTGGTATGTTCCTCTTGTGTTCTATTTAATAAATATCGTAGTTTAAAGGAACTTTTGTGCCTTGTTTCGTCCGACTTATTTCAGACAAGTTTTTCTTGTTGAGTTTTTGCACAGGACTACCTTGCTTCGGTGGTTTTATCATACCTCGAGTTTTACAGATCCAATTGATGCGATTCTTTATGGGTTGTATTCACAACTTGATTATCTATCATATGTGAAAATATCACGGTCATTGGATTTGTGGATTTAGATCTACACGAGTTTCATTGCAGTGTTGCAGATCTGATTTTTCTCGAGTAGAAAAGATTGACCTTCGTTTAATCTTTCGATCGTCACTTATGTTTTTCTTGACGGTTTTTCGTGATTCTTGTTGTCGTGTCTTTGTGACTTGGTTCTCCACAATCTATACTGGATTTTTCACAATTGATCATGTCTAAATTAATCACACTCATAATTTCTTAATAGATTGATTTTTTACCGAGTGGTTTTTGTTGCTTCTGCTGAAAAAGTTTTAATCTACCATTCACCTCCTCTGGTAGCTTTTCACATGCTCTTCGATCCTACAGAACATCCTTGTTTTGGAATGAGACAGCAGAGACTATAGTATTTGGACCTGGCGTGATCCAGGATGCTGAAAAGCAAGTCTAGAAAATCCGTGAAAACTTAAGAGTCGCTCAATCAAGACAAAAGGGTTATGTGGATAATAGACGAAGAAGCTTATATTTTGAGGTGGGAGACTTCGTATATCTCAAAGTGTCACCTATACGAGGTCACAAGCAATTTAACATAAAAGGCAAGTTGGCACCTCGCTATATTGGACCAATATTTTAGACAAATGGGGAGAAGTAGCATATAAGTTGGAAATTCCAGCACATCTTTCTGATGTCCATGATGTGTTTCATGTTTCTAAGCTCAAGAAGTGATTGACGGTTATGGAATAGCAAGTACTAATGGAGGAATTGGAGCATGAGGAAGATTTTACCTATGCCGAGCAACCGGTCAAAATTTTGGAAATCCGGGGATAGAGTCACAAGGAACAAGGTGATTCGATGGTGTAAAGTATAATGGAAGCATCATGCAGAATGAGAAGTAACCTGGGAGCGAGAAGACAATCTCAAGAAGGAATTTCCCTATCTCTTTCCTTCCACGTCGAATCTTGAGGTCGAGATTCATTTTAAGGGGGGTAGTTTTGTAACTCCCTCATTTTCATGCATAATGCACTGCATACATCCTGATACATGTTTAACATAAAGTAACCTTAAAAGGGACAAGATTAAAATGAATTTAGGTCTATTCATGAATTTAATCCTATCGGGGAGCGGACTTGTCCGACCCCAAATCCGGATTAGTCTTGTGTTCCCTTTTTGTTTCTAAAATTCGGTTTCTTCAGGACTACGAACTTGTTCGGCACAATGCACAGACTAGTCCGATTATTGATGTTTCTCTGGACTTGTGCGATGCCTGAGCGGACTAGTCTGATCTGGTCCAATTTCAAACCGGAAGCGTTCTATTTTGCTAACCCCAGACTTGTCTGACCAATCATACGGAGTTGTCCGAAATACTTTCTGTCGGAGTCTGATTCCGGCAATTCTCCCAGCACTACGGTTAGTAGACCGCAGAGTTTCTTAGTTCGATTAGGGCGCGCGGAGATTCAGAGCAAGATGGCGACTTGACACGAGTATTTACGTTGTTCGGGTCGCCTGAGCGTAATACCCTACTCCACGGGTGTGTGTTGTTGTTGTATTGAGCGTTTGAGCGCTTGTGTGTAAGAGACCAGAGAGTCTGGAAGATTCTCTTGTGTATCACTCGGCCAGTCCTTTTATAGTACAAGGGTTGGCCGTTACATCATCAGCCTGGCCTAACATGTGGCCCTGGCAGTTACTGATGCTTAATACACAGTTAATGTGCTTAATTCCCCTTAATAGCGTGGTAATGCCCCTTAATGGTGTTGTTACTGGTATTAAGAGTCCTCTGATCGTGTGTCATTAAGATAGCATTAATGAAACATAAACAGGTCTCGAAGTCTTTAATGTTCCTTAAAGGTTCGAGCTATTGGAGGTCCACCAGTCTGCCTGTTGAGGTTGAAGGTCTGGCGGTTGGACGCGTGGCAGCTCTGGAGCTTACCGTCTTGGAAGAGTAGGTCCGGTGCTGTTGTACACGTGTCGGTACTGGAGCTTCCCTCTGTCGGGGGTTAGGTCCGGGAGTGTCACACAGGTATCTAGTCCGGAGCTTTCCCATGTATGGAATGTAGCGTTGGTTTTATGATACACGTGGCGACACTGGGACTAACCATAGATGGGATGCAGGTCCGGTTCCAAGTGACACGTGGGGCCTTCAGAGGTCTTCAACTCAGACAGATGGAGTTCCTTTGCACTCTTTGCAGTTCCAAGGGGTATCCGGTACACAGGGTACCGATAGTGGCCCCCTGGGCCCACCTGGGAGATACCTTTTGGGTATAGTCATTCTTTCGGAGGTGGGTCCATCTTTCGATCTCTGCGCCGTGTCTTCAAGGGATTTTGGATGTGCCATTGAGGTGGTGGTTCATAGTTAAACCATCGCCACGTGGCATCTTCAGGATGCAGCAGGTGTGATCTGCTTGTGCGGATCTCACGCAATTGAAGGTCGCCGGTTCCCAATATGAAAATCGTATCGGTTCCGCGCGCCTGTCAGGCCGCCGCCCTCGGGTTTCTCACCTCTCATCATGACAACTGTTCACCTGGTATAAGGACCTCGACTTGATCGTCTGGGTGGCCCCGGGCCCCCTTGTCATTGGCAGGGTGAAATTTTCGAACTGTATCCCTGGCTCTTCTGCGGTTTCCATCCAAGCATTGCGGGGGCTTACTTAAGAACGAAAGCGTGCAACGTTTGGGGATTCCTTATGCCTTTATTTGAACTTGCGCTCGAATCCTCCAAACTTTTGCTTGCTTTTTCTCTCTCACCCCGCCGTGCCACGATGGAGTTGGGTCTCCGCAAGAGCCTTCTCACGACCGACGATGATTTGAAGAAGGTCCGGACCTACATGGGGTGGTCCAGCGACTCCTTCAACCACCTGGTCCGCACCGGCGAGCTCCCGTTCAAGAAGAAGTGCGGCAACGACATGGTGTACTTTTCTGCGTACGCCATGGTGGGACTGATCCCACATTTCTCAACCTTCCTCTTGATGCTGTTAGACTTCTATGGTCTACAGTTGTACCACCTTGGCCCCCACTCCATTCTTCTTTTGTCAACATTTGTCCACTTCTGCGAGATGTGGGTGGGTATTCCCCCCTGCGTCAAGCTTTTCTGTACCTTCTTCACCATCCACACCACCGGCAAGAGCAATGAATATCTTGGCTTCTACTATTTTGGGAAGCGCAAGAAATGCCCCTACAAGTACTTGAGGTCGTTCCCTTCCGGCAAGTGGGACGACTGGAAGAAGGATTGGATGGTCGTCACGGCAGAGGAGCAAGAGAAGCTGGAGCTGCCCGAAGGTCTTCCCGATGTTGACACTAACGCTTGGAGTGAAGTTCCGGTGCTGCCAGAGGCCTTCAACCCTGCCCTGACTAGGTTCCGCCAATGCGCGGAAGAAGGGGTGACCCCCCAGGTTGTTTTCTGCAACTTCTTAGTCAACAGGTGGGCTCTGCTGAAGAAGAGGGAGAAGCTCACCTGGGCCCTCAACAGCGTGATGGACGATGACCGGATTTAAACCGGTTCGAAGTCCAATTTGGAAGGATCTGCTTTGGAGCTTCATCTCAAGAAGTTCTAGCATGGCATCGACGTTGAGGGCGACGACTTAACCCCGCCGGTGGCTTTCCTCCCTCTAAACATAGAGGCGGAGTTTAGCAGGGAGCTCCGGAGGAGGATGTCGGTGCTTGACGACCTCGATGAAGTTCAGAGGTGTTCGACCACCAGATTGGTGATTCCTAGAGCTTCTGATGGTTGCCCTGCTTCCGCCCTGATACCAAGAGCTGAGGTCATAGGAAAGGGCAAAGAGTTGGTGGAGCCCTCCAGCCGAAAGAGGAAGTTGAATCACTCTAATGTGAGGCCCGTCACACCTGCTCCTTCCAGAACAGCTCCTTCTCCCCAGCGAGGGAGATCTTCGACGGCGATGACAACTCCAGCATCGGCATCTCCTAGGGGCGCCAGCTCCGACTGTGTGGCTCCGGCACCGGGGCCAGCTAAGGGTTCTAGGTCCGAGGGTCCTTCCCAATCGATGAAGGCCCAAACAAAGACGTCGCTGACAGCAACAGTAAGGTCCAAAGAGCCTTCCGGAGCTACTACCCCAGTTGCGGCTGGGTCGGGCTCTGAGCGCCCGGCGAAGAGGTTCCACGCTAGCTGGAGCAGATGTCTTCCAATGTAAATTTGCTTTTTTTACATCAGTTGATTGTTTTTGTTGTAATCATATTTTGATTTTCTTCGTCCTTCATCCACAGGGTATCCAAAAAAGGGGTTGAAGCTCCATTTCCTACGTTAGCGGCTGAAGCTGTACACGCGAAGGCTCCGGCTCCAGTTCTAGCATTGCCCCAGGTGGTGGCTGAGGTCTCGGCAGCTCCGGCGCCAGCTGTCGAGGTTCTGGACCTCGACTCATCTCCTGAAGCTCCCATGGTAGCACCGGACCATGGGAATGAAGACATACTAGTGGCACTAGCTCCGTAGGTTGAAGCTCCGGTTTTGGATGCTGTGATGACGGACGCTCCGGCCTCAGAGCCGGAGCTAGCTGTAGTTCCGGCCTTAGGGAAGAGATGTTATTGTAGCCCCGGTGATGGAGCCGGTGGTTCATGAAGTTCCGGCGCCTGATCCGATTGTCGCGGAGGTGCCGGCACCCGAACCGGTGGGGGTCGAAGCGCCGGCGCCTGAGCCGGCAGTGGAGGAGGCACCATCACCGGTGCCGAAGTGGCCTCAACTCAGGCCGAATCTTCAATGCTTGCCCCGGATGTGGTTGTTCCGAAGGTACACACGCCTGAGCCAGGGTGTCAAGACGAAGCGACCGGTCCTTTGCCTGAGGGATCAGTTGCTGATGACCTGGAGGCGGGACCTTCGGAGCCAACTCTGGAGGTAGAAGCTCCCGTTTCCGGACCTTCCTTGGCGATGACTGAGGCACTCCCAGAGGGCGGCCCTAGTGCCGCAGAAGTTCAGGGGACCACTCTTGTAGAGAGGGACCCAATTGTTGTTATGGAGAACCCGTTGGAGTCAGTGGAGAGGACCCCGGCAGGTCTGGAGCCAATCCCCTTGTCGTTATCCATCAACAACGCCTGCTCCAGCCTTCATCAGGTCCAACTTGCTTTTTATCACGATAGCAAGGACCTCGAGGAGGAGCGCCAAACCCTTAGGAGGTGGTGCAACCGGCTCCAATTTGAGATTAAGCTGGCGCAAACAAGGCTGGCCAATGACAAGGAGTGGGTCAAGAGGGAGAAGGCCCGAATGGAATACTGGGGCCAGCTGCTGGATGAGAGGGAAAGCATGGTGCGATCCTTCGACAACCAGTCCCAGGCTATACACGAACAAGCCGTGGCTGCTAATGAAGCAGCGAATGATCGCCAGGAGAAGCTCACTACCATCCATGAAAGCCTCGTCAAGCACCGGGAGGCTCTTGAGGAGCCGGAGAAAAAGCTCGAAGATGAAGAGCAAAAACTCGTGGAGTTGAGGGATGACCTCGTGAAGAGGGAGGAGGATCTCGCCCAGAGGCTAGCTCTGGGTGACAAGAGCCTTGCAGAGCGCACCAAGAAGCTGGAGGATCTCTGCGAGAGCGAGGAGAAGAAGCCCTGATAGCGGGGACATGACCTCACCAAAAGGGAGAACGAAGTCGCTGATAGGGAGATGAAGGTGCGAGGAGAGGATAAAGACTTGGTTGACTGCCGGAACAAGATCCACGTCCAGGAAGAGGAGCTTGCCAACCTCGAAAGGCAAGTTGTTGAATGGATTCAGCAGCACACCAAAGAGGTCGAGCGCCTTGTCCAGGAGGGTTCGGAGCTTGCGGTGACCAAGAGGTCCTTGGAAGATATGCGAGGCTCAAGGGTTGCGGAGTCCCAACAAGTGTGGGACTTCTTGGTCAAAGCCAATGACACACTGGCGCTGCAGGGCTTTAGTCTCGTGCGTCCGGACAATCTAGAGCCAGATCTGGACCATGCGTTGAAGGCGTTGAGCTCGGATGGCAATAAACTCAACAAGATGGGCGATGTCATCGCGGATCAGTTGGAAACTAAAGGAAAATCCCTTGCGCAGAACATTGCAAAATACATGCTGACATGCTACACAAGCCGGGATCCTCATTTCCCACTAGATCCGGTGCTTGAAGGTCCCATTGATGGAGAGGGAGATGCCACCAACACCAGCGTGTCGAATGTTGCCCAGAAGGTTGCCTTGTTCTTTCGTAGGATTTAGGACTTTCTCATTGTAGCTCCCACTTGTATCTTCTCTTCTTTTCTGCAATTTTGTAATCTCTTGTCCTCAGATGAATGAAATCCAAGAACTTTATGAATTTCTTTTGTCTTCAACCTTTGTCTCACTTGCCCCCTGGTAGATGTACACAATTTTATTGTGAACATGTACCAAAAGGATGTAGCATTATGTTGAAGACTTATGTGCTTCAAACTTGTAGAGTATAGGTCCGAAGTCGTCGACAGTAGGGGCCCCCTGAGGTTGTCGGAGCTTAGTAGCTCTGGCAGCGACCATTGTCAACACGTAGAGCGTCGACAGTTGGCCCTCTGGGATTGTCGGAGCTTAGTAGCTCCGACAACAACCACTGTCAACATGTAGAGTGTCGACAGCAGACCCCATTGGGGTGTCCTTCTACCATCTTTTCTTCACGTTGACGGTTGGCTCCCTGGATTTGTCAGAACTTGATAGCTCCATCGACGCCTTCTATCAATTTTTAAAACATCGACAGCAGGCCACCTTAGGGGATGTCGAAGCTTTGATAGCTCCGGCATCATCCACCATCATTAGGAGATTTTTATTTTTCCCGCACACTGAAGTCAAGAAAAACAGTAAAATACATTTCCTATTTATAACTCATTTGCGGCTTACTATTCCAGAAAGAAATTTTGAGGTCGACCGCAATTCTATATACAATCAAGGTGCATTTGCTTATTTTCTCCAGGTCCAATCGTTTTCTGGACTCACCTTACTCAGGCCTGCCGGGGTGTAGGTAGAGTTGCGTACTTAGAGTGCAGGACCAGTCTAAGTCGATAGCACACCCGGACCTAAATTGGCTTGGCGTTCAGGCGAGTAGGCCATTCAACAATGTTAAGACCCGAAAGAATTGACAAAGCAACTTGAATTATATATGAATTGTTCGATCTAAAGTTTCTTGAGAATTTCACAACTTTGTTATAGATAAGAAAGAGAAAAATAAAAAGGAATGAGCCTGTACAAAATAAATGCACATGGAGTCTGTTTTCACATAATGACGTCTTTCATTATAGGTCCGGGGTACAGGGGAAACAAGTAAACTCTTAGGGTACGGAACCAAGCTAAGTGTGTTGCATTTCTTGTTTGACCCAAGGTAACTAGCTACGCTTTTAGTTTTGAGACTGTGTCAAGTTTTGCTTGAACTTTGCGGACCTTTCTGGAAAGGTCCTGCTGTTCTCCCGGAGGAGCTGCCCGACTCTGTACAATGAAGCTATAACATACATCATATGTAATTACAGACTCACCTCCGTGATATTAAGTGTAGAACTTACGGAGGTGCTCAATGTTCCAAGGATTAGGGAGCGGTGTCCCATCCTCAATTTCCAAGTGAACGCATCCGGGATGGGATACTTTGGTTACTCAAAAGGGTCCTTCCCAGCTGGGAGAAAGTTTGTTTAACCCTTCTCGAGTTTGTATTCTCCGTAGCACCAGATCGCCTTCCTCGAGCTGTCGGTTATGCACATGCCATTGGTGATAGCGCCGGAGCGCTTGGCGGTATCGTGCATTTCGTACAGCTGCTCACCACCTTCCTTCTTCAACGAGGTCAAGGTCTTCACGCCAAAGCTAGTCCTGTGTGGCTTCATCGAAGGTCCAAACCCAGAGTGACCCCAAGGTGATTTCCGGAGGAAGGACTGCTTCAGCTCCGTACACCAGGAAGAAGGTTGTCTCTCCAGTTGACCGGTTTGGAGTCGTCCTGTTTGCCCACAAGGTGGGCGGAAGCTCTTCAATCAAGTTGGCTCCTTGTTTTTTTCAGGCGCTCATATGTGCGCGTCTTGAGTCCTTTTAGGATTTCTACATTTGGTCTCTCAGCTTGGCCTTTACTTGTCGGGTGAGCTATGGAAGCGTAGCTGACTTGAATGCTAAGGTCTTTGTAATATCTTCGGAATGCAGAACTTGTAAATTGGGTCCCATTGTCAGTTATGATCTTGTTTGGGACTCCAAATCTGCATACTATGGACTGCAAGAAATTCATAGTCGATTGCTTGTTTATTTTCACAACTGGAGTTGCTTCCGACCACTTGGTGAACTTGCCGATGGCGACATATAGAAACTTGTAACCTCCGACAGCTCTTGGGAAAGGTCCCAAGATATCCATACCCCACACGGCGAATGGCCATGTCAGAGGTATCATTTGTAGAGGTTACGCTGGTGTGTGAATTTGCTTTCCATGAAACTGGCATGCTTCACATTTCTTCACTAGCTCGGTTGCATCCAGAAGTGATGTAGGCCAGTAAAAACCATGCCGTAAGGCTTTACCGACCAACGTGCGAAAAGTTGCGTGGTTCCCACACTCGCCTCCCTGGATTTCCGCGAGGAGCTCGCGGCTTTCTTCCCTTGTAATGCACCGCATTAGGACGCTGTTGGCACCATGCCGGTAGAGATCCCCTTCTACCAGTGTGTATCTTTTAGCCAAGCTGACTATCTGGTCAGCGGATACATTTTCTTCAGGAAGGATGTTATCTTCCAAGTAGCTCCGGAACTCCGAGATCCATGCATCGGAGCTAACATGAGCTTCTGAGTCTTGCGTGCTGGGTTGCTCGGAGCTTCCTGCAGCACCTACAACACTTGATGGACGCCATGGTAACAGGGTCATCGGGACCGCCAGCTTCGAGGTGCTGGTCTCGCCCCCTTTGCTCAGTTCGGCGGGCTGAGCTGTTGGTATTGACAATCTCCGGATGAAGGTTCCGTCGGGAACTAGAGCTCCAGTTGAAGCTTTCGTTGAGAGTTCATCAGCTTCAGCGTTGTTGAGATGCTGGACATGGCAAAAATCCAAGACTTCGAAGTCCTTCTGAACCTTATGGACTTCAAGTAGATATGCAGCTAATTGAGGGTTATTGCAGGAGCATTCACCTTTGATATGTTTTATACTGAGCCGCGAATCTCCCTTTACCAACAGCTGCTTGACACCATATGATAGTGCCACCTTGAGCCCATAGATTAAGGCTTCATACTCCGCCATGTTGTTGGTTGCCTTGAAGTCAAGGTGAACCATGTATTTGACCTTCTCCCCGGTCGGAGTGAGGAGAAGGATTCCAACTCCAGCCCCCTGCTTCTGCACGGAGCCGTGGAAGTAGAGAGTCCAGTGAGGCTCAGTGAAGACCGGAACCTTGAGTTCTGGTTTCTGCTCACTGGGGCCCCCAGGATTTGATGAAGGGGGGGGGGGGGGGGTCCATTCTGCCACAATGTCTGCCAATGCTTGACTCTTGATCACTTGTCTTGGGACAAATTCAAGATCAAACTTGGCCAATTACGCTGCCCATTTTGCAATATTCCCAGTGGAGTTGGGATTATGCAAGATTTCACGCAGTGGATAAGAGGTTACCACTAAAATCTTGTGAGTTTGGAAGTAGTGACAAAGCTTCCTAGAGGCAATAAGAACTGCGTAGAGCAGCTTATGCACCTCTAGGTACCGAGTCTTGGCGTCATGGAGTACTTCACTGATGAAGTACATTGGGCACTGGACTGTCCGATCCTCCCGGAGGGGCCCGGAGCTTCCTCCTCATCAACCCGGACCCTCCTAGAGGGGCACGGACCTTCCTCGGGGACCTCGGGGTTCTCACTAGAGGAACCCGGAGCTTCTTCTGAAATGACCAGGACCTTCCTGGAAGTGTCCGGATCTTCTTGTTCAGCAACAGGAACTCCTTCATTTGAAGGAGGTTGATCCTCTGGCGTCTCACCTTGAGGATCCGGGTCTAGGGACTGGGACCCAGACTTGCCTTCAGGTAGTTCCGGACCATCGCGGAGAGGTCTGGATTTCTGAACTAGAGATGGTTCTAGTCTTTCCCCAACAAGGACCATGCTGGCAACTTCTTCAGTTGCTGAAATATAAAGCAGAAGTGGCTCACCAGGGTTTGGAGCTACCAAAGTTGGTAGAGTGGTGAGGAGCTGCTTTAGCTCTTGGAAAGCCTTTTCTGCCTCTTTAGACCATTCGAATGGCCCAGACTTCCTCAATAATTTGAAGAAGGGTAGCGCCCGTTCCGCCAGTCTTAAGATGAACCGACTGAGGGCTGCTAGACACCCAGTTAGCTTCTCGACATCCTTGATGCGGGCTGGTGGCCGCATGTCTTCAATAGCTTTAATCTTCGCCAGATTTGCTTCTATTCCTTGATGGTTCACCAAGGAACCAAGCAGCTTTCCGGAGCTAACCCCAAAGACACACTTGTTTGGGTTCAGCTTTGTGCGTGTGATTCTCAACTTGTCGAAGACAGCTTGCAAGGTGTCAAGAAATGACTCCTTGTTCTTGATCTTGATGACAATGTCATCGACGTACACTTCCACTACATCTCTGATGAGCTCTCCAAAATTTTTTTACATAGCTTGCACAAACATTGAAGCAACATTTTTGAGATCGAATGGCATGGCAGTGTAACAGTACAATCTATCTACTGTGATGAAGATAATATGCTCTTCATCTTCCTTAGACATTCTGATTTGATTATACCCAGAATATGCATCTAGAGAACACAGTAATTCACACCCGGAGGTGGATTCCACTATATGATTTATTCTAGGTAGTGGAAATGGATCCTTTGGGCATGCCTTATTTAGTGTTGTGTAGTCGATAGACATCCTAAGCTTCCCGCCGGCCTTAGGTACAACGACTGGGTTTGCGAGCCATTTTGGGTGGAAGACTTCCTGGATGAATCCAGCTTCGAGCAACTTCTTCACTTCTTGACGTTGAAGTTTTGTCGCCCTACTGATTGCTTCCGAGGCTTCTGATGTTCAGGCCGAGCATCGGGATAAATCTTTAGATTGTGCTCAATCACCTCCCTAGGGATCCCAGGCATTTGTGATGGTTTCCAGGCAAACACTTCGACATTAGCCCGGAGGAAAGTGATGAGTGCAAGTTCCTATTTATCGTTCAGACCTCCTGATATACGGGTGGTCTGAGCGGCGTCGGAACCAATTTGGATGACTTTAACGGGAATTTCGGTGTCGCCGATTGGTTGCACACGAGGTGCGGAGGTTGAGCTTTGATGACGAATGCTCGGGGGCTTCGGAGCTTGCTCCTTTTCGGATTCTTCCTCCTGCGCTGTAGCAAGCGCGTGGAGTTCTTCTAGAGCAGTAACTCCGGCAGTGCGATCTTCGCGGATCCAGAGAACGCCTCAAGGTGTTGGCATCTTCAACACCAAGTAGCCATAATGATCAGCAGCCATGAATTTGTATAAAGCTGGCCTGCCCAAGATGGCGTTGAATGGCAAGTTGATCTGTTCCACGTCGAAGACCAACTTCTCAGTCCTGTAATTCTCCCGAGTCCCGAAAGTCAACAGGAGAGTAATGGCACCGAGTGGAGTTATGACCCCCGGACCTACTCCAGAGAAAGGTTGGGAGGGGCAAAGGTCCGAAGGTCGGAGCTAAAGCTTGATGAAGGCTTCAAAGCTTATGAGTTTCTGCCCCGAACCTCCGTCCACCATTACATGGTGGAGCTGGATGTTATTGATGGTCGGAGATACCATCAGTGGTAGTTGGCAAGCTCTGATCATGTTCTGAGGGCAGTCTAAAGCATCAAAAGTGATGGTAGTATCCATCCACTTCCGATGAGGCTCCGCCCTGGCGGTGGGAGCTACAGAGGCCATGTCCCGCCGCATTGTCTTGAGGACACGGCGAAAAGTGATGTCCCATGAACCACCAAAGCTGGTGTTCATTGTTTTCCGACGATCGTTGTCGGAGATGTCGGATTCATCGTCAACGGAGGTGTAAACAACCTTCAAGACCTTTTTGGGGTCCTGAAAGCCTAACTCCTCTTCAGCCAGAGCTTCGTCGACTTTTTGTTTTCCTTCCCTTTGACGGAAAGGAGTTTCTTCCCGGCGCTTGTTGTAGCGCTCGACAAGGTTCTAGACCTCTCGGCAGTTTTCCAGTTTGTGGATGTCCGTCTTGTGTATGGGACACCACATCTTGGAGCTGCCACCGTCTTCAGATGACAGTCGAGGTCGTTTCTCGGGGCGTGGCCCCCGGCCAACCGGAGCTGCAGCAGCAGCAGCCGTAGGTGGGCCGGCCGACAGCTTCTTCTTGTCTTTGGTCTTTTCCTTCTTCTTGCCACTCCCGTAGGTAGTGGCTTCACTCTTGTAAGACTTTTTTTGGCCTCTGGAGGTGGTTGGGAGTGCATTTCACGGCCCTCCGCAGCCTTGGTACACTTGTCTGCCAAGCTGAAGAGTTCTGTGATGCTGGTGACTTCCTTGGTCGCCAGCATCTCCAGCATTTTCTTGTCTCGAACGCCTTGTCTAAATGCTACAATAACAGAAGTGCTCGAGATAGAAGGAATGGTATTTCGTACCTGGGAGAACCTCTGGATGAAAGATCGCAAGGACTCTCCCCCCTTTTTGCTTAACAGCAAAAAGATCCAGTTATGTGCCTGGTTAGGTGTATGAGATCCCGAAATTGGCGGTGAACTGCTGGCACAACTCCGCCCAACTGTTGATGGAGTCAGGCGGTAGGCTCATGAACCAAGAACTGGCGGTCCCAGTCAAAGCCACAGGGAAATAATTGGCCATCACGGCCTCATTTCCCCAAGCTGCAAGGACAGCGGTAGAGTAGATTTGAAGAAATTCGGTAGGATTAACAGTCCCATCAAATTTCTCCGGCAGGTGAGGCCGGAACCTCTGCGGCTATCTGACCATGCGTAGGTGCATGGTCAAGGTAGAACAGCCTCCTCCTACTCCCTCAGGAGCAGGGCTGTCCCGAGCCTCTCGCCTCTCGCGAGCATGCTCAATGTGGACGCAGCCGTCCTGTTGCCGGTAACCATGATCGAGCTCCGCCCGGAGGTCACGAGTTGAAAGCCTCGTTATCCTGTGAGTATGTCGCACCCCAGAAGGAAGCGATGTTGCCTGTTGAGATGAAACATGCCTCCCGTGCTGCGAAGCTTGCTGATCGAGTCTACCCGACAAGGTCTGACGCTGCGATGGGGCCTGCCCCTAGGGGGGAGGACCTTGATTGCTGATGCGATCAGCTGCTGCTGCAACCAGATGATCCACATCAGCTCTCCATTGTTCCATCGCACACTAGGGTGCTCCTGGATGCGGTGGACGTTGGGGAAGAGCACGCACAGCATTAAGCGCGTGTTTGGCGTTGTTGTTCACCGATGCAGTGATCGACGTGGACGCCCCATCTCGCTGTCCAGCATGATTCACCACAGTACCTGCTGGCTGCTTCAAGTTGGAGGGATTGCCTCCAGCAGGTTGCACAGCATGGTTACCGTTGGATGATCCAGCAGCAGAATTCACCATCTTTGAATCTCAGGCGCCCCTACCTGGCGCGCCAACTGTCGGAGTCTGATTCTAGCAATTCTCCCGGCACTACGAATATTAGTAGACCGCGAAGTTTCTTAGTTCGATTAGGGTGCGCGGAGATTTAGAGCAAGATGGCGATTTGACACGAGTATTTACGTGGTTCGGACCGCCTGAGCGTAATACCCCACTCCACGGGTGTGTGTTGTTGTTGTATTGAGCGTCTGAGCACTTGTGTGTGAGAGACCATAGAGTCTGGAAGAGTCTCTTGTGTATCGCTCGACAAGTCCTTTTATAGTACAAGGGCTGGCTGTTACATCATCAGCCTGGCCCGACATGTGGCCCTGGCGGTTACTGATGCTTAATACACAGTTAATGTGCTTAATTCCTCTTAATAGTGTGGTAATGACCCTTAATGGTGGCGTTACAGGTATTAAGAGTCCTCTGATTGTGTGTCATTAAGATAGCATTAATGACACATAATCAAGTCTTGATGTCTTTAATGTTCCTTGAAGGTCTGAGCCGTTGGAGTTCCACCAGTCTGCCTGTTGAGGTTGAAGGTCTGGTGGTTGGACGTGTGGCAGCTCCGGAGCTTATCATCTTGGACGAGTAGGTCCGGTGCTATTGTACACGTGTCGGTACTGGTGCTTCCCTCTGTCAGGGGTTAGGTCCGGGGGTGTCACACAGGTATCTAGTCCAGAGTTTTCCCATGTATGGAATGTAGCTTCAGTTTTATGATACACGTGGCGACACTGGGACTAACCATAGAAGGGATGCAGGTCCGGTTCCGAGTGACAAGTGGGGCCTTCGGAGGTCTTCAACTCAGATAGGTGGAGTTCCTTTGCACTCTTTGCAGTTCCAAGGGGTATCCGGTATGCAGGGTACCGACAGTTTCTGTTCTACAATGGACTTGTTCGGTCCCCATTGCGGATTAGTCTGGCTTACTAAATTCCACTTGGATTCTAATAATTCTCCACGATTGGTTATTGGGTAATTGCCTTAATTGGGCCCAAGAACTTTATGCCCAACCTTAGAGGAGCCCATGGGGACCCCACCTCAGCCCCTACACGTCCCCCTCTGAAATCCACTTGGAATTCACCCCGAAATACTACCTCTCCTCCCCTATATAAGCAAGCCAATACCCCACACCTCTCCAACTAAATTGAAAACCATTGCTATCGCTTTTTTCCTTGCGCCAACGTCAAGAAGAAGTCCAGAAGCAAGGAGGAGGAGGAGGAGAAGGAGAAGGATCAATCAAAATCGATCTTCGGCAACTTTTCGACAATTGACGTTCTTCATCACCAAATCTTCATCAACTCATCTCCATCAACCCTAGAATGTCAATTCTCGAGTTTCACGACCAATCCTCAACCCTTGAACCTCTATACACGCGGTACACCTTATACATTTACTTTTCCACATGAAATTAACCCCAATTCCAGCTGATCAGAAAACTCTAACTCTGTAGTTATGTATACGACAGACTAGTCCGGCCCCTATAACAGACTTTTCTGGTGTCTGAATCTGCTAAGTCTTGAATTAGTTTCAAATTGACTTAAATAAATTACAAACTTGTTTAAACTTGTCAGAAAACATTGTAACTTGTTAGTAAACATTAATAGCAAATCATTACAAACTTGTTTTACTTCACAGTTGAATTAATCATGCATATCATGGAATATTGAGCAATATATGAGAATTTATTGATTGTAATGTTTGTTTTGCATATTTGTCGCGCGAAATAGAAGGTCTTGCTGTAGAGAGTGCTTTTGAGGATCTGCAGAACTAGAACTTCGAAGCCTTGGATCCAAATAAAGATCAAGAGCAAGGCAAGTGTCCATGATCATTTTGATCCGGTTTTTTAAATGTTTTGTTTGCAAAATTGCATGCTTGTGTCAAATTGAAGGGAAAACCCAATTGTAGGAGTTTACTAGTCTTGTATGACCACCCTTGTTGCTTGGACACAATGTAGAGAGTCGCGAATGGTATTTTACACTTTTGCATCGCTATACTCAATTAGGTTTGGGAAATACTTATATTGCTCAATTATGAACTAATGGTCACATGAATGATGAGAATTGATATTAACAACCTTCTAGAAACATGGTCCCTCGGGACCTAAGCAAGCTGGTTATGTGGAAAGGGTTGGACTGTTTTGGTGGTTTTTCTTGCTTTAGATCTAAGGACCGATTCGTGGAGGGACCATCCAGGATTCACAGTGCCACCACAGGGCCAAGTAAGGGTGCGGCTTAGCTGACTAATTACTGTCTTGCCAGTACTATTTGGACCATTAAGAAAGCTCGGGGAAGGTGTAGTAGGATGGGTTTGTAGAGATTGGTAGGACTGCCTTGGGATCTGAATGGCTCAAGATGGGGCCCTTTGTTGGATGTGCTCAGTTGGAGATATCACCACCGGTGAAACCTTACTAGGGTCTAAATATGCTAGTAATAACTTTGTAAGCGCTATTTTGTGATCTCTTGGCAACACACCGAAGGAACTGTGAGACGACATAATTAAGATTCCATCGTCATCGAAAGCTGATGAAATCACGAACTTGTGGGTAAAGTGGTACAACATTATGAGGACCAGAGTCATGATATTCCAGGAATCGCAATTGGGTGGTGTCGTGCAATGCAGCACCCAACAGCACACAGAAAAAGGTACGTCATATTATATCAAACAACATAGTGTTATACAAGCTTTGTCTTTTACGAATAATATACATTAAAATACACTACAGTAGAAGATACATTCATAGATCTCAACACTAGAGCCTAAGCTATGCAAAAGTCACTCCGTTCATCCCCAGAACGGAATCACACTAGTAGCACACGGAACACATCATGACAGTGTGCAGGGTTCCCACTCGGCCGTGTACCCCAACGGGGGCAACGTCTCACCAGTGGACCGTTCATCATATATGTCATTATCTGCAGCAAAAACATAAAATAGCAACCATTATCACAAAGGCTCAGCAAGATATTACCGTCTCCACTATGCATGGAACTCTATACGCAGGATATGCGTAATATAGGACAACAGTTTGCAATAAAAGACTTGCCTAAATGTTAGTCCTTACTTTCTACTTTTAGCAGCAAATTAAGGCTTCATAAATCTGAAATTTAGTGAGCAACCTATTCTACACATACAAGTATCAATACATAATTATTCCATAAACATGATTCAATAATATTCAGCTCCAAATAATTAACTACGTCACAACTCAGTGTGCAAGCGGTACTCAATAATCGTGAGGGACGGCGACTCGAATCGATATACACCTGCAGGGATACACGAATAGCATGACACATACACCCACACTCGGAGCTGGGAAGGCACACTCCACGGATGTTGTATGCGACAACCTTTCACCCGCTACGTACACGCCGAACCGGTCCCACTGCTATGAGCAGGAGGCCCCCACACGGAGTACGACGTACCCGCTGGCAGGTTTACACCATGCTGCTCTCAACCCGCACCTATAAGGCAGTGGGGTATTCCTCGACGCTAAGATGGACAAGTTACATCGGTTTACTGGGTCCAATATATCTAGTATGCCTTCGGTACATTAAAACTTGCTCAACAGGGCCGCACACGGATCGATCCTTGACCGACACAGGCACAGCTATAGCTCCCATGCTCCTATGTCCTACTGCTCCTACTACATGCCCGGTCTCATATTTAACTAAAAGGTGAATCTCTCACTCGACCAATCCCGTGTGAACCCAAATCCTAAACTTGCGTGTAGATTCCAACTACTCGACTTCTACCGAAGCAACTATAACATAAAGCATAGCATGGAGACATCGTGGACTTAACCAACTGCCCTTCTCTCAAGGGTTCTCCTGTCATGCATGTGAAAAAATCCAAGGAAACTTAGACTTAATGCACATACATGCTAACCCATATAGTGTGATACAAATCAAAGTTTAAAACATTGTTTACTGCAAACTGAGGCTTGCCTGGCTGCGAGATGGGATTAAAGTTTGACTCCGGGTTGATGAATTCAAGTGGTTGTGGGGTCTCCTCGAGCTCGGCAACTATTCGATATGCAGAGAATAATGCAAGTGAATAAATATTGGTATTATTGCATAGCTGAATGGAAACACAGTTAAGTATATTACATAATGGCCACTGGTTCTGGAAATTTTACAGTGGACACTAGGGTATATGAGTGAGGTCCTGGCCAAAATTGGGATAAGTTCATAGAAGTCTCTGTTGTATAAAATTCAATGTAGATAACCCTTCCCAGAATTTTCATGGGCAATCTGGGACGTTAACAAGGACAAAAGTTGGTGTTCTGTTTAGAATAGATCAATAGTGACTCAACAAAATTGGTTTCATAATTTTCAAGGCATTATACTGGGAGATATTCAATTTACAAGTTTGGACAATTTGCTGAAAAGTTTCTGGACATTTTGGAATTGTGAGGTACATACAAATTGGAAACATAATTCGTATACAAATCAAATTAAATGGACCTCAAACTTTTAGTGGAACTTAAGGGAATTATGTGGAATGATCTGGTCAAGTTTTGGAATTTTTGAATGAATTGAGAGTTAGGAATTAATCCCAATAGCATTTTGCTTCAGGGAGTTATTGAGGTCCAGTTAGGGATTTTCATACCGATCCAAGTGCACCAATTGGAATTATAGATCATCCTGGTTCTAAAAAAATTAATTTCAGAATTTTTGGACAAGTATTCGAAGAGATATAGATTTTCTAAGTTTAGCACAGAAGCTGCACAGAGAAAATGGTCTAACTCATTTAACCGTGGGTCCCATTGGCAGGGTTGTCTTCAAACTCTAGAAGGGGCGCTCAACCAGCGGCTGAAGCACCTAGGGTGAGCTCGATTTCACTCATTTTTGCACCAAATCGAACATGATTTTCACCAAATTAACCTTGGAAACAAGGATAACATGATTATGGATCAAAGTCGTGGATAAATTGGCCGAAGCTTGGGTCTCGACGGAGAACAGCGCCATTTTAGAAGGCGGTGGAGGAAACTGGTGGAACTCAGCAATTCCTTAATGGATGCTACTGAAATTTGACTGAGATGTGTGCCATGAGGTGGTGAACAACATTCATGCACGAATTGGAAAATGGTTGCTCCTAGAAACGAAATTAAATCGACAACCTAGTGACCTAGGTATGAATTAGCTTCGATAAAATTTGAAAGTAGCGAGCTAGGAGCCATGACTTGACCTGAAACTTTGTGAGTAGCCTCTATGTGGGTTGGCGCACCTTTTTGCTTCAAGGACTGAGGTAATAATCGGCCAGGAACAGCTGCTGCAAGTGAGCACAAGTGAGGTGGTTGCTGGGGAAGAAGAAAAACAGAGGAGGAGAAAGCTTGCTGTTGTGTGGCACCATGAGCAAGTGAAAGGATCAGCTCTCCTCTTACCTGCAGCTCAGCTGGCTTCACAACTAAGACATGAAGCAAGCACAAAGGCAGCTTGGTGGATTTTGCATGCCGTGACGTGTTGCTCTGTGATGAAACAGAGAAAAACAGAGGAGAAGTCCATGACAAGTGGGTCCCACTGCTTTCATCCTTATCTTCACTGGGCAGTCAATTTCCCCCACCTAGATTTATCAAAGAATTGCTAGATACTTGTGGGAAGTCCAAATTAAATATGGAAAATTAAATTCTGAGTTCAGATTATTAATTTGACCAAGTTTCATTTGAATTCAGACTTGAAATTGAATTTGAGTGGAATTCAATGTGGCCATTGAATTAAATAGCAAACATGCTTCCAAAATTATGAAAACTTGCAGGGAGACTATCTGAAATATTAGGATTCCAATGGTGAACTCAGATTTGTATTTTGTTCAAGTTTGAACATTAGCTAGGTTTAAATTTTTGAATTGCCTCCAATAGGTTTGAAACTGATTTGATTTTTGGCACTTGCTATTGTGATTTCTTTTCTAAACTTGGGTCTCCTAGATGAGATGATCCTCTAAATATCAGGGCTTTTACATTCCTCCCCCCCCTTAAAGGAATCTCGTCCCGAGATTACAAAGAAGAGATGAAACTAAGAGAGAAATTACCGGATATGAGTTGATAAGAAATCCGGATAGTTGGAGCGGAGATATTCTTCAGTTTCCCGTGTCCCTTCCTCAGCGGTATGGTTGCTCCATAACACTTCATAGAACCACAGCGTGCGGTTCCATGTTATTCGGGTCTTCTCGTCGAGAATCTGAACCAGATGTTCGGCGTATGTGAGATCCGGTTGCAACTCACCGATTTCATCCGTGTGGACTGCAGCTGTTAACTTGAGACATTTCCGGAGCTGAGATATGTGGAAAATGTCGTGAATACCAGTGAGAGATGCTGTCAATTCCAGTCGATAAGCCAGAGGTCCGCACTTCTCCGTACTAGCAAACGGACAAATAAATCGGGGACCTAGCTTTCCTTTTACTCCGAATCGGTGAATTCCTTTCATCGGAGACATGCAGAGGTACACATGATCCCCGACATCATAGTGCAGCGGGCATTGCCACTTGTCCGCATAATTCTTCTATCGAGGTTGAGCTGCTCTGAAGTTCTCTTGAATGATCCGAACTTGTTCCTCGGCTTCTTTGACTAGATCAATCCGTAATGTTACTCTTTCGCTGGACTCGCACCAATTCAGCGGGGTGCGACATTTTTGTCCGTAGAGAGCTTCATATGGTGCCATCTTGATACCCGCTTGATAACCAATGTTAAACGAGAATTCCGCCAATGGCAAATGATCATCCAGACTTTTTCCGTGGTGGATGGCACACGCGCGTAACATGTCTTCAAGTACTTGATTCACCCGCTCGGTTTGTCCATCGGTCTGTGGGTGATATGCGGAGCTTCTAATCAGTTTAGTACACAATGAGGCATGCAGCTGCTCCCAGAAACGAGCAACAAACAGCGAGCCTCGATCTGAAACAATTGTGTAGGGAATGCCATGTCAGCACATGATTCTTGATATGTACATCTCTGCATATTTCCTAGCATTGAATCCGACATTTACCGGAATGAAGCGTGCTGATTTGGTTAGTCGGTCGATAATCACCCAAATCGAATCATGCTTCCGGAATGTGAGTGGCAATCCAACAATGAAATCCATACTCACATCCTCCCATTTCCATGCCGGTATACTCAGCGGTTGCAGTTGTCCCGCTTTCCTCATATGGTCGGCCTTCACTTGCCGACACGTATCACACTCGGATACGTACTTAGCAATCTCACGCTTCATTCGTGTCCACCAAAACTTAGTCATCAAGTCTAATACATTTTATTGCTGCCTGGATGAATGGAATATTTGGACAACTGAGCTTTGTCAAATATTTTCTTTCGAAGGTCCATGTCACGGGGCCCTACGATCCGATTCTTGAACCATAGAGCACCATGTTCATCTCTTCGAAAGCACTTCATCTCATCATTGTCCATTCTCTTGAGTATGTGAGACATACCCTTGTACTTCTTTTGAGCTTCAATAATCTCATCTGGGAATGTGGGAATGAGAGCAAGCTTGTATAAAGCTCCATATGGAACTAAGTATAGACTCGGTTCTTCTTCTTCTTCTATAGGCATGATGGTCAAATTATTGTCATGTGATTTGCGGCTAAGTGCATCGGCAACCACATTAGCTTTGCCAGGATGATAGTGAATCTCTATCTTATAATCCTTGATCAATTCTAACCATCTTCTTTGCCTCATGTTTAGCTCCTTCTGAGTGAAGATATAATTCAAACTTTTGTGGTCGGTGTAGAGGTGAACCAGATTTCAAGGCAAATAATGCCTCGACATTTTTAGAGCAAGCACCACGGAAGCAAGCTCAAAGTCGTGAGTAGGATAGTGCTGTTCATGATTGCGGAGCTGCTGTGATCCATAAGCGACCACACGTCCTTCTTGCATAAGAACGCAGCGAAGACTGATGCCGGATGCATCGCAATAAACATCAAATGGTTTCGTTGTATCAGGTTGAGCTAAAACCGGGGCTGTCATGAGATGGTTCACCAATGTTTGAAATGCCTTCTCACAAACTTCACTCCAAAAATATTTGGTGACTTTCTTCAACAGCTCCGTCATAGGTTTAGCAATTTTCGAGAAGCTTGGAATGAACCTCCGATAATATCCAGCTAAACCCAGGAAGCTTCAGACGTCATGTACGGACTTTGGAGATTGTCATTTCAGCACTTGAACAATTTTACTTGGGTCCACAGCGATGCCACCAGATGAAATAATGTGTCCCAAGAATGGCACTTGACTGATCCAAAATTCACACTTGCTGAATTTTGCATAGAGCCTATGGTCCCGCAATCGTTGGGGCACGATATGCAAGTGTTCGGTGTGATCTTCCTCCCATTTGGAATTAACCAAGATTTCATCGATGAAGACCACGACAAACTTATCCAACTCCGGCATGAACATTGAGTTCACTATATACATAAAGTGTGCCGGAGCAATGGTGAGACCAAAAGACATGACAAGGTATTCATATAGTCCATATCGTGTCGAGAATGCAGTCTTCGTTATATCTTCCATCCGAATTTTGATTTGATGATATCTGTACCGAAGACCCATCTTGGAAAATACCTTAGCACCCACTAATTGATAAAAAATAATTTCGATGCGACGTAGTGGACACTTGTTCTTGATGGTCACAACATTTAGCGGACAATAGTGCACACATAACTGCAATGTTTCATCGTTCTTCTTAACAAACAACGAGGAGCAGCCCCAAGGTGAGGAGCTTGGGCGAATAAAACCTTTTTCCAGAAGGTCCTTGAGATGTTCCTTTAATTTGGCTAGCTCATTGGGTGCCATTCGATAAGGTCTTTGAGAGATCGGTGTGGTTCCCGGCGCAAGTCCAATTTGGAACTCCACGTCACGTTCGGGCAGCATGCCCGGTAGATTATCAGGAAACACATCGATGTATTCATGGACCACCGGAATGTCTTCCAACTTAATGGATTAAGAGTGGTACGCTACTGAAATTTATTGAATGGGTCGAACAAGAATGAGAGTATGTGGACTGTGTAGTGGAGAATCCAAATGAGTGGTTCGAGGAACAATGTCCAAAACAGCACTGTGGTGATGTAACCATGACATACCTAATATGACATCGATTTTTTGGCCATCGAAGATAATGAGAGTGGTTGGATATATTTTTCCACACATGCAAGTGGTGCTTTAGGAATCATACTATGAGCTGATGTTTTCCCGCCCAGGGAACAAATCATGTATTGAATTTTCTAGGAAATATTTGTAGTTGGTGCTTGACAACATATGAACTACTAATGAAATTGTTGGTGGCCCCAGAATCAAAAAGTATGATAATGCGGTGATCAATGAGAGTGAACGTACCCGCAAGTAAGGGTTCGCCTTCCGGTACATCCTCAATGGCAATGTTGTGGACGTTACCGGGTTTGGGATTTTGTTTCTTGGGCTGGTTGCGGGGTTTATTAGCACCCTGGTACGATGCTTGTCCGCTGGTTTGCTTGTCCGGACAGTTGTAGGAGAGGTGACCAACACGTCCACAGTTGTATCACGTGTATTGGGTCGGACCACTATAGACCGGCGGATGGAAACCCGGTGCACGCTGCTGCTGTGGGGCTGCACGAGGTATCATCCTCTGTTGCCTCTGCTGCTGCTGCTGCTGTGGCAGGGGTGGTCGGAAGCTTGGTGCATTGAACAGGCGGCCACGGAACATTGGCGGTCGTGCCAGTGCTGCCACCTTCGACCGGATGGTGATTGGTACACTATTCGGTACTTTTTTGGAGCTCCACCACTGTTTCCCTGCGGAGCACTCCTCTTCTTCTCAGTCACCAGGTCGCGTGTTGCATCCTCTTGTACAATCGCTGCATTGACAAATTCATTGAATGTGGCGCGATAGAACAAAGCGAGCTTGTCTTTCATTTTAGCTTTCAAGCGTCGATAGAAGCAATCCCGTTTCATTTCTTCAGTGTTTACATGATCCGGTGCATACTGCGCAAAATGGTTGAAAATCTTGTAGTACTCGTGAGCACTCCTCCCGCCTTGCTTGAGTTCAAGAAATTCTTGAAGCTTTCTTTTCATAATCCCAGGAGGGATGTGATAGGCGTGGAACGCCTCCCGAAATTCAGTCCATGTCACAGCGTGACCAGCCGACAAAGAGGTGACATAATTCGCATACCATGTGCCGGCGGAGCCGTGAAGTTGTTGTGCCGCGAAGAGCGCCTTCTGCTGCTCGGTGCATTGGAGCAACCCAAACTTTGCTTCGATTGTGCGGAGCCAGTTGTCTGCCTCAAGAGGTTCATTGGCCTCCGTAAAGACCGGTGGATGAGAAGCCAAGAAATCCTAGTAGGTGCTGTGTTGAGGTTGATGATTGCCTCTGTTTGGACACCCCCACTGACACGACGTGTTCCGCACGAGGGTTTGCAACAGCTCAGTCTGCTCATCGCGCGAACCCACCATTGCTGCAATCATATCCGCCAACGTAAGCGGAGGAGGAGGTGGCGGCGGCGGTGTCAACTGTCGCTGATCTTGAGTTGTCTGTTGTTGGGAGTCATCACCTGCCTGGCTCGAGCCACCGATCTCAAACGTGTTACAGGTGCACACCATTCTGCAGTCACAACTATGAATCCAACATGAGATGTGATATTGTAAGATCAATTAAGGATAAAACAATAGATGTGTATTAATAACCAAACTTGCATAACGGTAACATATATTGATAAAGTATAGACTTCATACAACATACATCATCCCTGGACCAATGTTACAATAGTGACTTCCAATATAATAAACTCCATGGATTGAAGTTCAGTTCGACAATTGTTGGTTGCGACCGGACGTTATGCGCGTTATCGTTCGAATACGCTCTCTTATCTTCAATATGATACAAACATGGTCACGAAAAGAAAAGTGGTTCGAGTGGTTCGAACCATGAATTCAACTGGTAAATGGTTGAGTATCGAAACCTGATCTGTTACTATACTTCTCAAAGTGAAATCGAGGACCAGATTTATAACAAGACCAAAATATGTCAAACCGATGGAGTTTCTATTGAAACCTGACCAGCTTGTACTCAAACACAACTTTAACCCAGTAAATGGCAGAATAAGATCTTGCGGTGAACTACAGAGTTGAAGTACACTTCAAGAACTTTCCAAAAAGTATTGGTTTGCCTCCAGATCGTTTCTGGTTGAGAAGATATAGCATTGTTAACCTGACAGTTTTTCTGGAAATTTTGACAGCATCTCCTTTGTTTATGCTAATTTTGGGCCACAATTTCCAGATATAAAACTTCACAATTTACAACAGCCACAGATTACAATATTGTAATAAAAATTACGAGGATTCCAGAAATGTCCTTCATGGTCCTGTTTGATTTTTCTAGAGTGAGATATGGTCAAAACAGTAAGGAGTCCAGAGAGGTTTCCTGTTTCTGTCAAGTTTTGCAGATTTTGGAGCTTTGAAAATTTGAATAGGGTAGAGGGGAATTCAGCTCTGGATTTAAACACAACAGTTTTAAATGACTTCCCAACTTTTTATCCATGTAAGATACAGCTTCATTGGAGTTTTCTACTAGGAGATATGGTTTCTCAAAGTCAGGTCTTTTCTGGCAGAAAACAGAACACTCTGTTTTTTAATCTGTGACTTCAAAACCTACTCCAATTTTGAAAACTTAGTTAAAAATCAGATCTCGATAGCTAATATAAGTATTTTATTCATCTTCTCAGTTCCATTTACAGAAAAGTGGTTAATGAATCAATGGAATACATGACGGTACTACGTGCCTCACAACAGTGAAAAATTCTAAGCCGGTATTCCGGCATACGTCTCAACAGTGGCCTTGATGACGTTCACTCGTAAACGATTTTAAGTGCAATATGATCATGCGGTCAGTATAGCTGCATAAGACACACAATTTACAAAACACTCATTATGGTGCCGTACAGCACAGCCCGCACGACTGATCATTTCAGGCTGTCACAGTAATATATATGAAAGTAAGACATCTGTCCCGTATCATTCCATACGGGCCGCCTCGAGCTGAGCCACGTCTCAAGGTACATGACCGGGTTTTCTACCACCCGACGGGGGTCCCATGTCTTTGCATAATGCTGCACCAGTAGGAGGTGCGTTGGGTTATGTACCACCTGACAGGGTCCCACGTCTTTGCCTAATGTTGCACCAGTAGGAGGCGCTTTCACATGTTTATTAGAAAACACACTACGTGCTTTTCAACTGCACGATAGCTGCCCACGTTATAAATCTTTTGTGCTAGGAATCAGCGCTGCATATAGCCCTTTGAACGTTCAAGAGTTGCATACTTCGTATTTTTGACCACACGATAGGGTATCCTCGCTTTGGTCTGAAGCTCGGGGAACAACGTTTTCGTATGTTCCCAGAACCATGAAACGGTTCAGAGACTCATATTAACTCCCGTGCCAAGCCACGGGGAACAATCATCGTACTACCTCTCGTACGGAGAGCTTACCGCAACCGCTTGCGGTGGCGTACCTTACCTCTTACCTAACGTCAGAGCGTCGTTACCGAATATAATAACACATATGTTAGCTTTGCCACCTTAAGTTACTATACTAATAATAGTCCTTATGTGGGCTACTATTGACTCCTCGCTATAAACCTGAATTTTTCTCGTAATACGATACTTTTTATGTGTGCTATTCCCAATACGATCGTGATACCAGGTTGTGGGGACCGGAGTTCTGACATTCCAGGAATCGCAATTGGGTGGTGCCGTGCGATGCGGCATCCAACAGCACACAAAAAAAGGTACATCATATTACATCAATCAACATAGTGTTATACAAGCTTTGTCTGTTACAAATAATATACATTAAAATATACTACAGCAGAAGATACGCTCATAGCTCTCGACACTAGAGCCTAAGATATGCAAAAGTCATTCCGTTCAGCCCTAGAAAGGAATCACACTAGCAGCACACATAACACATCACAGCGGCGTGCAGGGTTCCCACTCGGCCGTTTACCCCGACGGGGGCAACGCCTCACCGGTGAACCCTTCATCATATACCTCATTATCTGTAGCAAAAACTTAAAATAGCAACCATGAGCACGAGGGCTCAGCAAGACTTCTCCACTAAGCATGGAACTCTATATGTAGGATATACATAATATAGTACAACAGTTTGCAATAAAAGACTCGCCTAAATGTTAGTCCTTACTTTCAGCTTTTAGCAGCACATTAAGGCTTCATGAATCTGAAATTTAGTGAGCAACCTATTCTACACACACAAGTTTCAATACATATTTATACCATAAAGCATGATTCAATAATATTCAGCTAAAATAATTAACTATGTCATGACTCAGTGAACAAGCGGTATTCAATAATCGTGAGGGATGGCGACTCGAATCGATATAGACCTGTAGGGATACCCGAATAGGACAACACATACACCCACACTCGGAGCTGCGAAGGCACACTCCATGTATGTTTTATGCGGCAACCTTTCAACCGCTACCTACATGTTGAACCGGTCCCACCGCAATAAGCAAGTGGCCCCCACACGGAGTACGACGTACCTGCTTGCAGGTTTACACCTTGCAGCTCCCAACCCGCACCTATAAGGCGGTGGGGTATGCCTCAACGCTAAGGCGGACAAGTTACATCGATTTACTGGGTCCCATATATCCAGTATGCCTTCGGTACATTCAAACTTATTGAACAAGGCCACACACGGATCGTGAAAGTGCATCTAGGCATCCCTTGTGGGTTTTGGTTGATTTATGACAAACAAATGAGATCCTAACCAAATTGTTGAGATGAGCGCAGGTTTCAATGAAATTATGAACTAAGCACAAAAAGAAATGAGAGTGAAGAATCAAGTTGAAAAGAGCTCAAGAAGTTGAATAGAATACTTTTTGTGTATGGAGTGTGTTGGAGAAACACACCCAAGAGCTCAAGCAAAAGAAATCACTCTCACTGGACAAGTTTACACAGGTCCGGACTAGTCCGATCTTATCCGGACTTGTCCGATAACCTCTCTGTCCAGGATTGGTCAAGTCCTCCCAGTGCGGACTTGTTCGCACCGGACCAGTCCGATAAAGTCCGGACCAGTCCAATAATCCTTTTGATCAATATCGAACAAGTCTGATATTCCACAGACTAGTCCGAAATCCCCACTGACCAACATCGGACAAGTCCCCCCCAATTTCAGACTTGTCCTTAGTCCCTCAAAATTCCAGGACACTGGACTAGTCCAATCTTATCCGGACTAGCCCGATAAGCTCTCTGACTAAAATCGGTCAACTCCTCCAAGTGCGGACTTGTCCTCACTTAACTAAGGGATTCCCCATGCCGGACTAGTCCGATTTGTGCCGGACTAGTCCGAACATCTCTAGAGACTAAGTCGGACTAGTCCCTTCATTACCAGACAAGTCCGATAATTTAGGACACTTAGGGTTTCCCACACGCCCCACACCGGACTAGTCCAGAGTCCACCACTGACTAGTCCGGACATCGCAAACCCTAACGGTAACCTTTGGAAACCCTAGTATAAATAGAGGTGTATGGCCCCTAATCAAACTCTCTCGACCCCCTGCGCCATCACAACTTCTAGGAGCCTAGAAAACACGTCTCTCCACACAATCCAGTGCAAGAAAGATCAAATCCTCAAGGATGAACCATAGATCAAAGGAGAGACTTGTTCTTCATGTCTTGATCTCTTGGGTTTGATCTCTCACACACTCTCGCTATTTCATTGCATACTTTTCGAGTGTGTTTAGTGGTATTTCAATTTGTCAATCTTCGGGAGACCTCAACTTGTGAGATGGCCCCTTGAACACGGTTATGTACTCCTTGTGATTAGTGGAATAGAATCAGCCTCCATGGCGATTCGACCAGGGAGGGTTGGTGAAGACCCAGTCCTCCGTGGGATCCTCAACGTGGATGTGGATTTCCTCTGTGGAATCGAACCACGGGATAAAAATCATCGTGTCCTTGTTTTTGTTCTTACTATTCATTGTAATCCAGGGTTTGCTCAATCTGATTCAACTTATGTTAAAACTTTGGAACTAAAGTTAACTTGTGCCACATCTATTTTCATTGAATCAATATACTCTATTTGTAACTCAATTTCCACTGCATTGAGTACTTTGATCGAAAACATTGATCAAACTTGATCAATCTAGTCCGCGTACAACGGACTAGTCCGCACCCTACCAGACTAGTCCAATTTCTCTGTGTTTGATCAGGTTGCTAAGTGTTTCATGTTCCAACGAAAAATTCAAAAAGCCTATTCACCCTCCCTCTAGGCTACATTCAGATCGGCCCTTGACCGACACAGGCACATCTATAGCTCGCAGGTCCCTATGTCCTGCCACTCCTACTCCATGTCCAGTCTCATATTTAACCAAAAGGTGAATCTCTCACTCGACCAATCCCGTGTGAATCCAAATCCTGAACTCGTGAGTAGATTCCAACTACTCGACTTCTACCGAAGCAACTATAACATTAAGCATAGCATGTACACATCAAGGACTTAACAACCTACCCTTCTCTCATGGGTTCTCTGGTCATGCATGTGGAAAACTCCAAGGAAACTTAGACTTAATGCACATACGTGCTAACCCATATAGTGTGATACAAATTGATGTTTAAAATGCTGATAAATGCAAACCGGGGCTTGCTTGGCTGCGAGACGAGATTAAAGATAGTCTCTGGGTTGATGAATTCATGTGGCTCCGGGATCTCCTCGATCTCGGCAACTATTCGATATGCAAAGAATAATGCAAGTGAACCAATATTGGTATTATTGCATAGCTGAATGGAAACATAGTTAAGTATATTATATAATTGCCACTGGTTTTGGAAATTTTTATATGAGTGATGTTCTGGCCAAAATTTGGCTAAGTTCATGATTGTCTGCGTTGTATAAAACTCAATGTAGATAACCCTTCCTAGAATTTTCATGGGCAATCTGGGATTTAACATGGCCAAAAGTTAGTGTTCTGTATAGAGGAGGTCAATAGTGACACAACAAAATTAGTTTCATAATTTTCTAGGCATTATACTAGGAGATATTGAATTTACAGTTTTGGACAATTTGCTGAAAAGTTTTTGGACATTTTGGAATTGTTAGGTACATACAGATTGGAAACATAATTTGTCTATACAAATCAACTCAAATGGACCTCAAAATTTTACTGGAACTTAAGGGAATTATGTGGAATGATCTGGTCAAGTTTGGGAATTTTTGAATGAATTGAGAGTCAAGAATCAATCCCAATAGCATCTTGCTTCATGGAATTATTGAGATCCAATTAGGGATTTCCATACAGATCCAAGTGCACCAATTGAAAGTATAGATCATCCTGGTTCTAACAAAATATTTTTGGGAATTTTTGGACAATTATTCGAAGAGATATAGATTTTCTAAGTTCAGCACAAAACCAGCACAGAGAAAATAATCTAACTCATTTAACCGTGGGTCCCACTGTCAGGATTGTGTTCAACCTCCAACAAAGGCGCTCGACCAGCGGCTGAATCCCCTAGGGTGAGCTCGATTTCACTCATTTTCTGCACCAAATTAAATGCAATTTTCACCAAATTAACCTTGGAAACAAGGAGAACATGATTATGGATAAAAATCATGGATAAATTGGCCAAAGGTTGGATCTCGGCGGAGAACAGTGCCATTCTAGAAGGCGGTGGGGAAAGTTCGTGGAACTCAGCAATTCCTTGATGGATGCTACTTAAATTTGAACAACATTCATGAACTAGTTGGAAAAGAGTTGCACCTAGAAACGAAATTAAATCGACGACCTAGTGACCTAGGTATGAACTAGCTTCAATAAAATTTGAAAGTAGCAATCTAGGAGCCATGGCTTGACCTGAAACTTGGTGAGTAGCCTCTATTTGGGTTGGTGCACCTTTTTGCTTCCAGGATTGAGGTGAGAATCGGCCAGGAACAACTGCTGCAAGGGAGCACAAGTGAGGTGGTTCCTGGGGAAGAAGAAGGAGGAGAAAACTTGCTGCCGTGTTGCACCGTGAGCAAGTGAAAGGATCAGCCCTCCCCTTATCTGTAGCTCAGCTGGCTTCACAACCATGGCATGAAGCAAGGACACAGGCAGCTGGGTGGATTTTGCATGCCGTGAGGTGTTGCTCTGTGATGAAACATAGGAAAAAAAAGGAGAAGGCCATGACAGGTGGGTCCCATTGCTTTCATCCTTATCTTCACTGGACAATCAGTTTCCCCCACCTAGATTCATCCAAAAATTGATAGATATTTGTGGGAACTCCAAACTAAATATGGAGAATTAAATTCTGAGTTCAATTATTGTTTTGACAAAGTTTCATTTGAATTCAAACTTGAATTCGAATTTCAGAGATATTCAATGTACCCATTGAATTAAATAGAAAACATGCTTCAAAAATTATGAAAATTTGTAGGGAGACAATATGAAATATTAGGATCCCAATAGTCAACTCAGATTTGTATTTTGTTCAAGTTTGAACAGTAGATAAGTTTAAATATTTGAATTCCCTCTAATAGGTTTAAAACTGATTTGATTTTTGTCACTTGTTATTGTGATTTCTTTTCTAAACTTGGGTCTCCTAGATGAGATGATCCTATAAAATTTAGGGCTTTTACAAACCTCTACAGGGTGTGTTTAAAACTATCATGATAGCCGTGCTTCCGGTTTTGAGCAACCTGGACCCTCACATGATTAGAGGTGTGGACCCTGATTTAATGGCTGAAATTGAGTTGGGAGTTGGTATTGGTTAGTTAATTGTCTTTGATATATGGAATTGATGAACATGAGACATATGAGCAGTTATGAGTTGATTATGGATTATTTATGCTGGTATTGGTTATTTGAGTTGAAATTACTATTATTTGGATTATTTTGGGAAGGACCTCACGTAATGATCATATAATTGTGTTTTAAACTGTTTTAAATGTACTTTTATGCAATTAGCCATTGTTTATTATCATTCCTTGTTTAAGCTACATGTCATACTTTACCACACTTGTTGAGTATGACATGTGGTCACCCTTGCTATTCCCCCAACAAATTAAGACGCAGGCGACAATGTGGAGTACCAGGGCCTTTTGAGGAGTACTAGGCGCGCGTGTTACCGTCAAGCTTGACTGTGGTTTTCTGCTGCAGTTGTTTAGAACTCTTCTTCGAGACTATTTGGTTTTCAAATAAGGTACTATTATTAGGGTTATCATTCGAGACAGGGTTATAATTTGTTTATCATTTGTGGATCACTTGTGTATGTGTGTTAAACATCCTGGGCACACATATGCATTACGCTTGGTTCATTTTCAGAACTTGGTGTCACTGGTTTACTTTAATGCGTCTAAGAATGAAGCTTTTAGTCACTTTAGAAGTTTAGTTCATAGACTTTCACTTGACCACCCGAGATCTTTAAAAGCAATTAGAAGTGATAATGGAACTGAATTTAAAAACCAATTATTTGATCACTTTTGTGCTGAAAATGGAATAGATCATCAATTTTCTTCATCCTATGTACCTCAAAAAAATGGTGTCGTAGAGAGAAAGAATATAACCGTAGTTGAGATGGCTAGGACTATGCTTGATGAATATCAAACTCCTAGAAAATTTTGAGCAGATGCAATTGCAACAGCTTGTTATGTTTCAAACCTTGTTTTCTTGAAAGCTAAACTAGGAAAAACACCACATGAGCTTCGGTTTGGACATAAGCATAGTGTTACACATTTTAAGGTCATTGGTTGCAAATGCTTTGTTAGGAAACATGGTAATCTTGATAAATTTGAAACTAGATCTGTTGATGACATGTTTCTTGGTTATCCATCTCATACTAGAGGCTATTGTGTGCTTCTACTTGACAATAACAAAATCGTGGAGACTTGTGAAGTTTCTTTTGATGAAGCTAGCCTAGGTACTAGCTCTACTATTGCAGGTCAAGATGCATATCTGTAGGGGGAGAGTATTTTCATTGAAGATAAAGGAGTGGAGCTGCTGCCCGAAATTTCAGAAATAAACAATGACATTCCAGCTCTTGATCCTGCTCCACAACCAGGAACAACGACCAATACTGTTGGTTCAGATATTCCTCGAGCCACAAGTTCTTCGATTTGTGATGAACAGGAAGAAGAAGGAGCTTATGAAGTGTCTACGCCCCTCGGCATCCTCGAAAGTTATCCTCCACAATAGATTATTGGAAGCTTGCACAAACGAGTCACACGGTCCAGATTTTGCGATCCAAACTCTCATGTGCACTCTAATTTTGTTGCTTCTTTTCAAACCAAAGATATATCACATGCACTCACTAATGAATCTTTGATTATTGCCATGGAAGAAGAGTTAGAAAATATTGAAAGAAATAGCATTTGGAAACTTGTACCTCCACCTCAAGGTCACACTTTAATTAGAACTAAATGGGTGTTTAAAAATAAACCAAGTGAGGATGGGGTTGTGATTAGGAATAAGGCTAGGTTGGTTGCTCAAGGTTCACACAATTTGAAAGTCTAGATTTTGATGAAACTTTTGCTCCCGTTGCTAGATTAGAAGCCATTATAATTTTGTTAACATTTGCTACATCTAAAGGTTTCAAGTTAAATCAAATGGATATTAAAAGTGCTTTTCTTAATGGCTACATAGATCAGGACGTTTATGTCAAGCAACCACCGAGTTTTGAAAATCCAGATTCTCATAATCATGTTCACAAACTGTCCAAAACCTTGTACAGTCTCAAACAAGCCTGTAGAGAGCATGATATGGTAGGTTAAAAACATCTTTACTTTAGAAGGGGTTCACCATGGGCAAGGATGATAAAACTATTTTTGTGCTTAAGCATGGCAATGACTCACTATTTGTTCAAGTGTATGTGGTTGATATTATCTTTGGTTTTTCCTCTCGTGATCTTATGTCCAAGTTTTCAGCTATGATGAGTTAGCGATTTGAAATTAGTATGATGGGAGAACACACGTACATTTTGGGGCTGCAAATCAAGCAATCCAAGGAAGGAACTTTTGTGCATCAAATGCAGTTTAAAAGAGACCTTCTGAAGCGCTTCAACATGGACAAAGGAAAGTCTCATTGGACACCAATGGGAACAGCAATGACACTTGAACTTGATGAATTTGGTGAAACCATGGATCAAAAAGAATATAGAAGCATGATCGGGTCACTTTTGTACCTCACGACATCAAGACCGGGCATATAATTCAGCGTATGTCTTTGTGCACGATTTTAAGCTTTCCTACGTGCTTCACATCATTATGCGGTCAAAAGAATTCTTAGGTACTTACATGGAACTCAAGAATTTGACATTTTTCTTTCTACTTCCTCTACTGTTACTTTGAATGTTTTTTCGGATGCTGATTATGGGGTTTGTAGGATTGATAGGAGAAGTACTTTGGGTGCTTGTCATTTTCTTGGTAATTCACTTGTTGTTTGGTCCTCCAAATAACAAATTCAGTTGCACAGTCCACGGCCAAAGCTGAATAGGTAGCTGCTGCTAGCGGTTGCTCACAAATTCTTTAGATTGTTTTAACATTTAAGGACTATGGGATTTATCAAGATAGTGCTCCACTATTTTTTGATAACACAAGTGCCATTTGCATTGCTAAAAACCCCGTGCATCATTCTAGAACAAAGCACATTGATATTAGGTATCGCTTTCTCCATGATAATGTTGAAAAAGGAAACATTGTGTTTCACCATCTAGCTACCGAAACACAATAGGCTTACATTTTTTTCAAAACAATTGGATTTCACTCATTTTTGTTTTATTCGTAGTGAAATAGGGGTTATGCATCCTCATGGCTTAAATTGAGGGGGAGTTTTGAAACTTGGGAAGTCTATTTGTGAATCTAAATTTCAAATAATATGAGCATAGTAATTCATACATATATAACTTTGTGATTCCTTTTACATGCTGAAAGTTCTTACTACATTACCCATGTTATACATTTTGCAGTTTTTGCAATGACTAGTAATTGAAATAATTACTTACACTAAATCTGGTCATGATTGAACTTTCTTCCTGTTTTGAACTTGTTCCATGCTCACAAGTGTTTTTAATAATGAAAAATTAATCAATCAACTATACACATCTTGAGCTTTTATGATCAAATAAAAAAATAAGAAAAGATCAAGAAAATATGCATGCATCACACTTCTTCTTTTGAGATGGCTTATCATTGCACTTGGATATGAACTTGGAAGAAGTTTTGTATGACGAAAACCATGTTCTTAAGCTTCTGATTGTCAAATAACATAGGATTGGCTTGGTCGGTTAGAATAAGGCTGATGCGACATATAATCTTTTGCAAATGTCATATGACCTGGATTAGTGCTTTGAAAAATAATAAAAATGCAGCAACATGTGTCATACTTTCAGTTTTTGAAATAGTTAAGTTTGTGAGATCATGACTTGCTTAGATTGAAAAATTACACTTGATCTCTAGCATGGCTTACACTACTCTATGTATCTCATTGATTTGATAGTGTAAGTTACTTGATAACATACTTGGATGGGCTTTGTTTTGTATGTATATGTTATAATATGCTCATAATAAATTGAATTATATCTTTTAAACCTTGCTAAATACATTGTCAAAGGAAGAGAAATATGTCACACATTTTTTCACATTCACAAGTTTTTACACGTTACTCAGGGGGAGAAAATTTTGTTTTGGGAAATTTTGTCTCATTTGATTTTTTATTTTCAAAAAGGGAGATAGATTTTCTTTCAAAACTTTTCACGTGAATGAGCCAATGTTCGGATTCTAAGTGGTGTTGCCAATGCATTCATCAAGGGGGAGATTGTGAGACCTATGTGTGCTGAATACATTAGCAATTAGAATAAAAGTGAAGGTTTACATTCAAAGTTTTGAGCTTACACTGATACACCACGATACACCCCGACACACATTGTCCAAACTTGTCTCAGTACATTGTGGGAGTAATGTTACCCTCGATGGTTTCAGATTGTCCGAACTTTTTCTCACGTGAGTTGCACGTGTTACGTGCTTCGGGTTGTCCGAACTTTCACTCACATGAGCTGCATGTGAGTTGACATGGTGGGAGTGTTTTCAGTAGTAACATTACTCTTTACTTGGTTAGGACTATCCGAACTTTATGACACGTGATTTGCATGTGAGTTTTTGATTGAAATGTCCGATCCTTTGCCTTTACATTGCAATGCCACTTTTGGTCTATTCAATAATTTTATTTGCTGAAATAATTGTGCGGTGGATCTGTTTTAATTTGCAATTTTTTAAATTTGCTTTTTGGCTTATGATGGTCAAACATTGCTACGGTTTGCAACGTGCTCATGTGAGGTGCTCACGTAAGGTGTTGTGGTTTTCGGACTAACATGAGTCAAGTCGCGGACTTTTGCTCGGAAGATCTGGTTGTTTGTTCATGTGCAGGTGTTGCTTAACTTCAAGACATGGCTGGTAACCGGATCCATTGAACTAATCTTAGTGGGGAGATGAGGTTCAACAACCATGTTCGGGAAGAATTGTAGTTGAGTTGATTGGGAGATCATGCATCATGTTTGGGTTAAGAACAATGCATATGAAGGTATCGTGGACGTCGTTGGAAGGTGTTTGAACATGTGCAAGGAGTTTATGAACATGGCAACATGGTTCCAAGGCGTGATGATATGATATGGATATGAATATTTGATCGGAAAGGTCCAACTGGCTGGATTTTGGACTCTGGCTGTGGCTGAGTCGGTTATGACTCAAATATAGAATGATTTGAGTTGGTTATGAAGGAATTTCGGGCCTAGCACGAAGTGGAGTTATTTTAGGAATGTCTGGGACGTTCCTAAGATGTTTTTAAGTCTTAAGATTGCTTCTATCGGCGTATGGAAGAGTCTTGAGCAGTTATGGGAAGTTTCGGTTGGAACTAAGTAGGAGTAGGAGTCCTAAATAGGATTGAGCTGGCCTAAGGGCTGATTATGTAAGCAAGAGAGGCCAGAGCTCGTGGTGAGACGACTTTGGACTGTTCCTCTTGTGTCTTTGGTGAATAAAATTTGTAGTTCAGAGGAGCTTTTGTACCTTGTTCGTCCGACTTGTTTTCGTCAAGTCTTTCTCGTCGAGTTTCTGCGCTGCCCGATCTTTCTTTGGTCTTTACATCGTAACTCACGTTTTACAATTTCAATTGACGTGACTATTTTTGTGTTATCTTCACAACTCAATACTCTGTCATATAAGAAACTTTCACGGTCCTTGGATTCGTAGTTTTTTGAGTTACCCGAGTTTCTTTGCAGCTTATCAGATCTATTTTCTCTCTGTTAGAACAGATTGACCTTTGCTTAGGGTATTTGTCATAACACGAGTTTTACTCGATGTTTTCTCATGATTCTTGTCGCCGTGTATTTGTGACTTTATTCTCCACAATCTACATTTATGTCATGTAACACTTGCACACACGGTTACTCTATCTGATTGATTTTCTGCCGAGGGGTTTTTGTTGCTTCGGCTAAAAAAGTTTTAAATCTACAGTTGACCCCCCTCTGGTAGCTTTTTATGTTCTCTTTGATCCTACACATAAAGATGCTTATACTATGATTGAGGGACTGCATGGAATGTTTGATAACTAAGCTAGAGCTGAGAGATACAAAATCTCAAAGTCCTTGTACTCATGCAGGTTGGCAGAGGGTAGCCTAGTCAGCAATCATGTAATCAAAATGATTGGTTACATTGAGAATTTAGGCAAGCTTGGTTCTAAACTCAAGGATGATCTGGCTATTGACGTTGACCTCTAGTAGCTCCCACCGAGCTTTGAGCCATTTATATTGAATGTTCAAATGAATGGCATGGAGAAAATGTTGGTTGAATTTCATGCGATGCTTAACAGCAGAAGAAATCATTAAGAAAACGCCACACATGTGATGATGGTTCAAAATGAGAATAAAAAGAGTAAGTGTATGATGCATCCTAAAGGCGAAGGCAAGGGCAAAGTTCCCGATGAACTCTCAAGCTCAAAGCCTAAGCAAAAGGGATAATCTGACCCTACTCTTTATGATGAATGCTTTCACTGTCATGCAAAGGGGCATTGGTCTAGGATTTGCAAGAAGTACTTGGAGGATCTGAAGAAGAAGAAGGGAAGTGAGACTTCCACTTTAGGTATAAATGTTATAGAAATTCATATTGCTACATCTTCTAGTGAATCATGGGTATTTGATACTAGATTGATGATTCACATTTGCAAAATGTTGCAGGGTCTAAGTGAGATTAGAAGATTTGCAAAAGGCGAGTTGGATGTTCGTGTTGACAATGGAGCAAAGGCTGCGGTCATAGTTGTCGGTACCTACCACTTGTCATTACCCTCAGGATTAATTTTCGAATTGAATAATTGTTATATGCATCCTACTTTGAGCAAGAACATTATCTCTTCTTCATGATTAGAAGAAGTTGATGGTTATGAGACTATAATAAAGAGCAATTGTTGTTCTATTTATTTCTAATAATATATATATATATGCTCAGTGTTCATCAGTGAATGGATTAGATGTTCTTGATCTTGTGGATAAAACAGTCTATAATATTAATACTAAAAGAGCTCATCGAAATGATCTAAATCACACTTTTATTTGTAGTGTCGCTAAGGTCATATAAATGACAATCGCATTGAGAAACTCCATGAAGATAGTTTATTAATCTCATTTGATTTTGAATCATTTGAGACATGTGAGTCTTGTTTGCTTGGGAAGGTGACCTGTCGAAGTGTGGACTAAGACACTTCCCCCGATACTACTAAGAAGAAGTCCGCGGAGGTTCGTATTTGGATGGACCGCTAATCAAGATTAAGAACAAGGGTGAACATAGAGGATTTTACATGTTTTGGGACACCTGAGCATAATACCCTACTCCATGGAGCGTTTGTGTATTGTATGAATGTACGTATGCCTGAGCTTTAGATGAAATTCGTTGAGTGTAATTAGCCTAACTTCTACTGTGCAGTGCAACCCTTTTATATACCAAGGACTGGCTGTTTACAATGTGCACCGTGGCCTCACATGTGGTCTTGGCTGTAATAAACTGCCCTATACACGATCTATGGTGTTAAGGGTGGTTAATAGCGTGATAAGGTGCCTTAACAGCAGTGTTACCGGTCTTGATAGTCCTCTGATCATGCGTCATTAATATAGCATTAATGACGTGTTACCAGGTCTTGTAATGGCCAATTGATAGACCTTGAATGTCTGTGCCGTTGTAGATATCACTTTCTTTCCATTGCAGACTTAGGTCCAGGCGTGTGACACGTGGCAGCTCCGGAGCTTCCCCCTATGGGGGGGCAGATCCGGAGCTACTAACCATGTGGCAACACTAGAGCTTCCCCTGTCGGAGAGGTGGGTCTGGCTTCTCGGGACACGTGGTAGTACCAGAACACCCTATGAACGGATGTAGGTCCGGTACTGCAGGGCACGTGGCAGCTCCGGAGCCACCATAAGGAGGGAGGCAGGTCCGGCACTGTGGGACATGTGTTGCCTCTAGAAGTCCACAATACTAGAAGGTGGAGCTCAGCGCATCTTCTTCTGGTACAAAGGGATACCTGGTATGCAGGGTATCGACAGTGGCCCCCGGGCCCACCTCTAGTGAGATTGTGAGGTTTTGATGCCGAAGGTGGGGCCATTATCTCTCCCGCGTTGCCGCTTCAAGTTTCCACTTGGGACACGCGACCTTTCTTGATTTGGTAGGTGAGACGCATGACATGCTGATCTCACAAAATTGAAGGTCGCCGGTTCCAAATAAGATTTTCGTATCGGTTCCTAGCGTTATCTTTGTATTCGTGTCAGGCCACCACCCTCGGGCTTCCAACTTCCAATCATGACAACGGTTTACCTGGTGCAAATTTTAACAAAGTGGACCCGTGCCCCCTTTTCATTGACGAGGTAACTTCATAGCGTGTCACTATAGTCCAGATGCAGTTGATGTCCAAGTGTTGTGGAGCCTTAATAAGTAGAGAGGTGCTGCAAGGAGAGATAACTCTTACGCACTGATCTATTCTTGCAATATAGTTCTCCGCTTGAACACTTGCGCCAAGCTCCCACTTTTGCTCCACTTTGCGACCATGGAACTCGGTCTTCCCCCTAGTGAGATCACTGGTGATGAAGATCTCGCTAGAGTCCGAAAATTGATGGGCTAGCAAAGAGACTCCTTCAACAACACCATACGCTGCGGCAAGCTTCCGTTCAAGAAGGAGTCCACCGACAACATTGTTTACTTTTTGGTGTACTCTATTGTCAGGTTAGTTCCGCCAGTATCAAACTTCCTGTTGAAGCTACTGGAGTCATATGGCCTCAAACTATACTACCTCGGACCTCAATCCATCTTGCTGGTGGCCATCTTCGTGCACGTCCGCGAGATGTGGTTGAGTGTACCGCCCTGCATCCCTCTCTTCCAGACCTTCTTTACACTCTAGACGACCGACGAAGGTAACAACTTGCTGGGGTTCTACTACTTCGTAAAGCATTGAAATTCCCCATTCCTGTACATCAAGACCTTTTCTTTCAGGAAGTGGGAGACGTGGAAGACTGATTGGGTGGTGATTCAGGTAGACCCTTACGACCAATTAGAGCTGACAGAAGGACTTCTGATGATGGATTCTAACTCCTGAGTGGAGCTACCGGTACAAGCCTTTGCTGACAAGGATCTGGTAGTTGGTGTATGGAGAACTAACGTCTCTAAAGGTCCACACCAACTTCCTAACCAACCGCTGGGCGCCTCTCAAATAGCGAGAGTTTGCACCTTAGTCTTTCTCTAGAGAAATGGATTTTCTCTGGATGGAAGTCAGCCTAGGTACAAATCTTGATGAGCACGCTTTGAAGCTCCATCTACAGAAGCTGAACAGCAGGGCTTTTGTGGGATGACCTCTGACCTCCGGCTGAGTTCCTGCCTTTGAACGAAGTTTCGAAGGTCAGGAGAGAGCTTCAGAAGAAGATGTTGCTGCTTGACGACACAGGTCTTGCAGTGCGTCAGGGGAGCACTCTGCCAGGAGAGATTTCAATCCTCGGAGCTTCAGAGGGCAAGGCTCCTGTAGCTTCAAGCTAGAAGAAACCTGACTCAAGTTGGGGTAAAGGAAAGGAGCCCGTTGAATCCTCTAGCCGGAAGAGGAAGCTGATGCGGTTTGATGGCAGTTTCGTCAGATCAGGTTCGACAGAAGTGGTGTCAGTGTCCCGCCCAACCCTCAAGTCGATACTGGTAGTGCCTCCAACATCGGCGACTCCATCTCCAGCTGCTAAATTATCTTTGGATCCAATGTCCACGAAGGGCACTAGGTTCGGAAAGTCTACTCCGGTCCTGGTGCCAATGACAGGTGCTGGGTCCGGAATAATTCCTTCGATGACAGAGATACCAGCTGAGGCAGCGCCAATGGCTGCCTCAATTCGTGGGCCAAAGCCTAGAGCATCTGCCACACCGATGATGGTAGTTTCCAACTCAGGCATCCAAAGAAGAAGTTCCGTGCCGAATGGACGAGCAGTGTCCCCAGGTAATATGCAGCACCTGAAATTGATTCTTGGTTTTGCTTTTTACTTTTTCTCGAACACTCTGTTCCTCTGTTTCCAAAATACCGAGAGCTTATGCTCTGGCACCTGCAAGTGCCTCGGCCCTAGAGACTGCATCGTCCGGAGCCACCACTGTTGAAATGGCCCCTATGGTGGTTGAGGCAGTCAACCCCGCAGCTCTGGCGCCAACTAGCATCGAGACAACCTTGATACCAGTGGCCAAAGAAGAAGCTTCGGTTGCACCGGAGCAACCTTCAACTGCTCCAGAGCCAACACCGAAGTTACCGGCACCAGTGCCGAAGACTTCAAAAGCTATGGTTGAAGCTCTGACACCACCTCCGGAGGTGACAGCGCCATTGGCTGAAGATCCGGTTGCGGGATCTTCCTTGTTTGTGCGGAGGTAGATGAGCTTCTAGAGATCAGCCCTACCGACATCGAGCTGTTGGAGTCCATGCTCGATCCATGGGCTCCAACGGCTATCCCAGAAAACCGGGAGGAACCGAAGGACGATCCTCAAGCTGGTCCAGAGCCAATCCCTCTGGCGTTTGTTGACGGCTGTTATATAGCAATTTCACCCGTCAATATAACTCAATTATGTGAATAAAATATCATTTCTTGCACACATCGCCTTTCTATTTAACCTATTTCCACTTGTACTTGGAGAACTTAGGGCATGCAGATATTTTATAAATAATTGAGGTGAAACAAGGGGATGGATCCAATCAAATATTATCCCAGCCAATCAAGCATCGCCACGTGGCACCACACGAATCAAATGGTCCACAAACAGAAGTATCTGAGGCCATCCAACAGTGTAGCACCCATATCATAGAATGGGACCCACCTGTCAGTCACCTGGAGGAAGAACTGGCCGTTTGGAGCCAAGAACAGGTCGGCCGACCCCCTAGTCGGCCGACTAGGTCCTGGTGCCAAAGGCGGTCAAACGCCACGTGTTGGCTCCTCGCGGATTGAAGAAGTCAGTGGTGATTGATTCGCACGCTTTTGGTGGCGGAAACCCACCCTTCTCCAAGCTATAAATAGGACCCCTCACCCCTCACTTCAAGACACACCACTTGAACATCATTTTATTGTATACACTGATCCTCTTAGTCCTTAATAGAGTTAGGCTATAGGGAGGAGAGTCTCTAGTCCCAAGTCCATGTTGGGAAAGGTATGGCTCATGTATTTTTTCTTATATTTGTGACTTTATGCATAATAAAGATATTATCATTAGTCTTCTTTTCTTCATAAACTTGGACGAAGCGTTTCTAGTTTGATTGTGGATTACATGTATGTGGTAGGAGTAGTCTTTATGATTATGCCATATCACTCTTAATCTATCATCATAAACACTACAAACCCCCACTATAGTCTAATTAGGTATGATACGATCATGTTAATATGAATCACTTGTGCTATGTATCAACATTGGTTCAACGATGATTTAGTTTATTTCCTTAGGATGGCTTGTGCTCCGGCTCTTAAGGTAATTACTTAATATGCTAGCGTGGTGCTAGGATAGGAGGTAGCGTTGAATGTCTGGTAGACCCACGGATTGAAGAGGTAGGCAGTAGGTGGTGACAGCCCTATCTGTCCTTTGTAATGCTCCACGTTCGGTTATACCATAGGCTCTTGGCGGTAGTCGTCCTAGTATTGCTACGGGTAAACTCGTGCCCAATATTTTGAATGACTTAGCATAGGTATTCACCATTAACATGCTCATTAGTACCTAACCTAGTCTATGCATATGTATATTAGTAGCATTGTAGGAGCAACACCCCACTCTAGGTCCAACCTCCATTAGGACCCATTTACCTTTTAGAATAGATTGCTTAGGTGTGTGTCACACTACCCATATATTATCAACTTACCCTTGTCTTTATAATTGATTAGTATTCCATAACTTGATCATAAGTGTAGCATTTACTTTACTTCATTGCCTTCCTTTGGGATAAATACGATACCCTTGGGAATACACTTGGGTGAAATGCTACACGATAGTTTCCGTGTGCTTGCGGACCTCATCTCTTACTAGAGATGATCTGTGACGTAAGAAACATCAACAAGAATTTATGGCGCCGCTGCTGGGGAAGTCAAAGGAAGTGTAGGATAGTTATGACCACTACAGGAAACGTGATCATTTGCGACGGCTAGTTTTATTTTTGACGGTCAGCCGTTGAAAATAACTTAAATTGCGATGGCATGTCTGTAGCCATCGCAAAGAAGAAGGCCGTCGCAGATAAGGACTAATTTGCGATGGCTTCGTTGACCGCCGTCACAAATAAGCTTTTATTTGCGGCAGGCAACCCTAGGGCCGTCGCAAATAAATTAGCCGTCGCAGATAAAAGCTTTTTCGCAACGGATGCAAAAAGTACCATCGCAAATAACTTAAATTGCGATGCCCATAAGATAAGGCCGTCGCAATTAAGAGTGTTGTCGCAAATAAGGGCTAATATCGTCCCCATCCGACCCCGACACTTCATTCTCCTCCACCTCCACCGAAGACGCTGCAGCCTTGTCGCGCCCCCATCGCCCTGCCGTGTCTTTGCCGCCAGCCTGCCGCCACCGCTCCCGCCGCCGGCCCGCTGTGCCCCCCCACCCCCGGCCCCGCCGCGCCCCCCGTACCTGATGCCACCGCGCCCCCGCCGCCGGCCCGCCGCCCCTGATCCAGTCGCGCTCTCGCCGCCGCCGACCCTGCCCCCACGGCGCCCCTACTTCCGCGGCGCCCCGCCCTTGTCGTCCCTGCCCCAGACAGCAGCGCCCGCCGTGCCCCCACCGCGGCCCCTGTGCCTCGGCCCCGCCGCGACCCCCGCGCCTGACGCCGCTGCGCCGTCACTGCCCCTGGCCCCGGACAGCAGCGCCGCCGTCCTCCTCCAATGCCTCTGCCGTCCCTTCGGCGCCGCCAACCGCCGGCCTCCTCCAACGCCGCCGTCCCTCCAACGCCTCCACCAACTAGGTATGGGAATGCATAATGGATGTTTGAATGATGGAATGTTTACATGATGCAATGTTTAGATGATGGACGTTTGATGCAATGTTTAAATTTTCAAGTTTTGTTTGGGAAGGCACGATGGACGTTTGAGTGATGCAATGTTTAGATGATGCAATGTTGTAATGTTTAGATGATCCTACTTCATTGGTAGTTATGTTTAGATGATGCAATGTTGTAAATTGTGCGTGCTCATATATGATCATACATGGCTAGTTATGTTTAGATGATCCTACTTCATTGCCAATGATCATACACGTGCTCATATAACATATTGTCTGTTGTTTGATATTTATTTTTTTATTGGTGGTTATTGTTGATTGATATTTAATGTTTTTGAGTGACTACTTAATATATGTAAATAAAGGGGTTTTGGGCCAGCTCAGACCAACCCGGAAGGGCACGACACGCAATAAGTGTGATCGTGTTGTCTAGGCTATTGTAGTGGTACCGTATGCGTCAAGGCGACACGGAAGCGAACGGGTTTGTAAGGACGTCAATCACCGGACGGTGGAAATGGATGTGGAGCGTCATCTAAGACCAACTTTCCTCTCACTCTTTCTCTATTTCTTTCCTCTCTCTTAAATGACTTCAAAATGAAAATGAGCAACGTAACCTATAGCAATGTATTACCCGTTTCGGATCGGCACGTCTCACAAGGCATTGGCATGTGATACGTGCAGGTTCGGAATTGTCCCTTTTTGGACAGCCTAGAAGTGACCGAGGAGGCATGGCTTGTGACGAGACGCGGGTCCGGGTTTGGACGAGATTTTGATGGCATAGCCCTGTTGTTCTCTGCTGCACCATTTTTGGGCGTGCAGTGGAGAACAACAGAGTTATGCTGCCGAAATTTTATTCGAATCCGGGTCACGCATCTCATCATGTTCACGCTCCGCTCGGTCACTCTTTGGTGGATTTAGGATCTATCTGCCTAGGTTGTAGGGCCGTGACATAACATAACAATGAAACTAATAATTATTTGTCTGCTTTAAAGGTGTACTCTGAAACATGGGCGGTGTTATACTGTCGAAATTTTAGGACCTATCCTGTATACACTAACGACAATTTCTTTCGCGTTAAACTTCAGAGCCAAACATGAGTGAAGACCACAGGTTGATGTATACTGGCTGGAAGAGCAGAACTAATGGTCACTCGGATGAGTGGTACATCAAGTTAGATAAATTTTTGGATCGAGCATTTTCATTGTCTACGGAAGATATGGTGCAATGCCCATGTACAAAATGTCAGAACACCAAGTTTTTAAGAAGATTGGAGGTTTTGTTTCACTTATGTCAAAAGGGTTTCACTCCACATTATGAAGTTTGGACCATCCACGGCGAGACTAAATCTCAAGTCATAGCAGAAGTGGATGAGGATGATGATATAACAAAGGTTGATAGGATGGATGAGATGCTAGAAGTTCTCGAAGCGGAGGAACCTCTTACAAATGAGGCAGAGGAGTTCTTTGAGGAGCTGATGAATCACAAGAGCCGTTGCATGAACACACAGTTGTGACCGTACTTGCTTTCATGACAAGATTTATGGCAATTAAGTCAAAGTACTTTTTTCCATCAACTGCTACAATGATCTCATGAAATTGAACAGTGATATCCTTCCACAACCTGCAAGGCACCTAAAGATATGTATCACTCAAATATCAAGATATCTGGTCTCGGTATGAACTATGAGAAAATCGATGTGTGCCCAGACAACTACATGCTATTATGGAAAGAGCACGCCAATAAGAAGATGTGCTTGAAATTTGGTAAACCGAGATATGTCGAAGTTGTTAATGAAGATGGCGATAATGTGATGACAGATGTCACACATAAGCAGCTTTGTTACTTGCCTGTGACTCCTCGGTTTAAGTGGTTGTTTCTTTCAAAAGAACCGCAAGACACATGAGATGGCACAAAGAAGGAAAACGTGAGAACAAAGAGTTCTTGACACATCCGTCCGGCGGTGATGCATGGAAGGCGCTAGACCGTTTCGATCCAGACTTTTCTCGTGATGTGAGGAATGTTCGCATCGGATTAGCGACAGACGGATTCTCACCGTTCAGAACAAACGCCATGCCATTCTCCTGTTGGCCCGTCTTTGTCATTCTGTACAACTTGCCACCGGCTTTTTGTACGAAGAATGAGTTCATGTTTCTCAGCCTCATTGTACCTTGACCTGATCATCTCGGGTCATGTCTCAACGTGATGTTGAAACCGCTGATCGAAGAATTGAAAGTCTTGTGGACAGGAGTCAAAGCGTACGACAGTTACAAGAAGCAGAAATTCAACCTTTGAGCTGCTTATTTGTGGTCTGTCCATGATTTGCCAGCATATGGCATGTTTTCCAGATGGAACACTCACGGTCGTCTGACGTGATGGATATGTGCTTCGGACACGGATTACTTTCGACTAACTCATGGAGGCCAAATATCTTACTTCGATTGTCACTGATGTTGGCTGCCTTCGAATCACATGTTTAGGCAACAGAGACATGTCGTTAGAAAGAACACCGTTGTCACTAAAGGACCACCAAAGCGTCTCAACAGATCCAAAATTTCTGATATGTTTGACAAACTAGTGCCAGATGAAGGTCGTCCTGGATATTTTGTCGATTATGGAGAGGAACACAATTGGACTCACATATGTGGACTTTGGGAGCTACTGTATGTGAAGTCGTTGATTCTAATGCACAAAATTAATGTCATGCATCAGGAGCGTAACATGAGCAAAAGTATCATAAGCACTTGCATGGATATGCCTGGCAAAACGAAAGACAATTACAAAGCTAGACTAGATTTGGCAAATATTTGTCACCGTCCAACTCTTGAAATCTCTGAAAGTGGTGGGAAGCCACATGCTTCTTTCTGTCTTCGATCGAAAGAAAAGAAAGAAGTTATGAAATGGATGAAAACTTTCAAATTTCCAGATGGTTACGCAGCTAGCCTAAAACGAGCCGTGAATGTGAACAAAGGAAACATCACTGGGTTGAAGAGTCATGATAATCATATTATAATGGAAAGACTCTTACCTGTTATGTTTCGAAGCTATCTGGATGATGCGGTGTGGAAGGTTTTAGCCGAGCTCAGCTATTTCTATAGACAGCTTTGTGCTAAAGAAATCAAGATAGGGATGATGGATAAGTTAGAGAAGGAGATATCCATACTTTATGTAAGATGGAAAAAAAATTCCACCAGGTTTCTTCAATCCAAAGCAACATCTGGTTATCCATCTTCCGTCCGAAGCTAAAGTTGGCGGTCCCGTGCAATACAGGTGGATGTATCACATTGAAAGAGCACTACGATATCTGAAACCAATGGTTGGCAACATGGTAAGGGTGGAAGTGTGCATCGCTGAAGCGTATGCTCTTAAGGAAGTAGGATACTTTTCAAGTGTCTGCTTTGTGGAAGAAAACAATATCAATACTTCAGCGATGCGGTACAATGTGGACGAAACACCCCCTTTAAGCGACCTTTCCATTTTTCAAATGAGAGGCACCACCGTTGGTAGCTACACAACCTACGTGTTATCCGAACATGACAGCTGTTGCTTTACTCTAAATGTACGCAATTATAGAAGGCATGCATGAATACTTCAAGTAAGTGTTTGCCCTACATTTATGCTAATCGACATATTTTGCTACACATATATTCTAAAAGATTTTTGTTCACAATCAACGAGTTCTACAAACAATGTTGGCCACATAGGCATCAACCTACGGCCAAACAAGAAGAAGGGATGCGAAAAGAAGGAATAAATGGAGGGCCAAGTTTCCTATCCTGGTTTTGAGATTATGTAATACTCTCTCGTCTTCTATGTATTATAAGTTACTATTATTAAAGAAGTGTTATTTTAACTTACGATCATTTTTGACAGTGTCGAACTCACAATGTCCATGAAGATTTGCGGCAGCTATCTTATGGATTGGTGAATGTTAGAAGGTATGGTCGATATGATGTAAATGGCTTTCGATTCTGTACAACTCATTTTGAAGCTCTTTGTCCTCTTGCGGCAACATCGAATTCTGGTGTTGTGACGAGAGCAATTGACACTCAAGGGAATTTTACCGATTATTATGGGATCATTAACAAAATCCTTTAATTTACTTTTACCAGAAATAAGACCCTTCGATTTGTCTTCTTTGACTGGTTTGATTGCACTCATGGAACTCGAGAAAACCAATTTGGAATGGTGAAAGTGAAACATAAGGACCGACTACGAGATTATGATACATTTGTTCTTGCACATCAAGTGGAACATGTGTATTATTTACCTTATCCATGCACGAAGGTCAGTGCTTGGTGGGTGGTATATAAGGTGAATCCTCGTGAGCGGTTATATACTCCTGGGGATGATAGTTACCATGATAGCAAAGACGTTGAAGAAGTGTACCAAGAAGAAGAGTTGCCAGACACTTTTATCGTCGAGCTTGGTGCAGGACTCGATCAATTAGTTGGAGATGTTGAAAATGTTGAAGATGTAGAGCTAGATGATATGTGAAAACTGAAATTAGAACAGGCCATGATGGAAGATCGTTGGGCTGGTTTAAGGAGTTGGGCACATGATAATGATATTGATGAATTTTGAAAGTGATTACATGTAATGTTTTCTTGAAGACAGTAACATGAATTTTGTATATCTTATTTGCATATTTACTGATTATCTATTAAAATAGCATGGCATCAAAGAAGGGCAAGAAGGTACCGCCGATGAGGGGGTTCTAGCCCTCTAGACTTGAGGACGCTTTCGCTGGTGCCTCATCAACTGGCAGCAGACGCTCTCAGCTGCCGGGACACGTTCTGAGCAGCTCTAGAGCTTTGTCACAGGTAAATTTCACTCATTTTTGAAAAATTCTTTAAATTCAATTTCACATTAAACTTACTTATGAATCATTTGAATGTTGTAGTCCTCACCGGCTGACTCAGATGCTATGGCGCCAGTTGACGTTGGCTACCCTTCGGTGAGCCAACTCTCGGCCAGCCAGCCCACAGTTGGCGAGCCTTCTGTTCATGACCCTTTTGACTCGGCTGGTGATGAGCCCTCTTGGTCACCTGACGTAGCACCCCAGTAGATGCGGAGGACCAGGAGGATTCACTTTGTCAGACCTCCACCGGTCCCTTCAAAGAGGATCGTGGTTCGTCCGGTTGGGGACAGGTAATAAAAATTATAGTGTTCAATTCTGGTATCTTTTGGTTATTTAAGTAATGAATCAATAAATATCTTGCAGGATTTGGGATGACACGTCTTTCACCGGTGAGAGACACTAAAGACTGGTGAACGGTGTCCTCGGGTTCTTAGTGCGTTTGCACTATCCCGGGGTCATCGACAGGGTTCCTGCTCTTTCGTGGGAGGACTACGCACGCGTCCATCACCAGGAGCACAGCAACCTTTTGGAGGCGGTAGGGCTGATTTTATGGTAAGTATGTTAAAAATAGTTTCTATGTTTGAACTCTTAAACTATTTTAATGAACATCTCTTCTATATATTCTTTATCATAGGCGAGGTATACTTTAGAGGACCCGAACGACCCTCGCCTGGTTAAGGATGCGAGGAGGGTGTTTCACTACAATGCTGCCAAGGCGCTTCGACAAGCTTTGTCGAACGCTCGTGTTCAAATTATTAATGAGCACTTGAAGGCAAACCAGCACCACGTGCTACACTTCCAACAAGAGAGCGAGAGGCACCGGACAGAGGAGGAGTACGCACAGGTATGTGGAATGTAGTAAGTATTTTTCTAATAATTTCTTCGATGGTATTTTTAACAATCTACAACTATGCGCAGGGCCACGTGAGCTGGGTGCATTGTCGGTCCGATGCATTTCGGGCCCTTTGTCGGTACTGGGCTAGCGATGAGTTTAAGGCTAAGTCCGGGAAGGCTCGAGAGTGCAAAGGGGTCGAGGGGAAGAGCAGACACGACCAAGATAATCACTTGCGTTTAGCTAAATTCATGGTAAGTGTATGTAACTTATGTTTATATATTCATAATATATTGTTTGTACTAACACATATTGACAGGAGTGCGAGAAGGAAGTGTCGCCGACCCCTGCTAAGATCTGGAAGAGAGGTCACAGGTACCCTTCTCAGCCTCAGTGGTGTAGTCAGGCTGCAGCCGATCGATTGGTAAGTTTAGAAATATGTCATATTAAATATAACTATATGGATTGTTGAACTACACAGTTTTCTTATTTTGCAGGCTAAGTACGGGGAGGAGGCTAGGAAGGTACACGGCGAAGATTTCGATTGGGAACGGGAACCAATCGATCCTCAAGCCACATATGCAAGCGGAGGTGGAAAAGCACACGGAAGGTGAGTTTATAAGTCATTTTATAATTTTCAATTCAAAGTATTCAAGATATTTCAATTTCATATTACTGACTCCCTTTTTTATAGGATCACCATATTCGATGGAGTTGTCGACTCGAGGGTGGGGAGACCTGTGAGAGGCAGCTCCACGCAGGCTTCGTTGGTGGGCACGGCAGGTCACCACATCTCGCAGAGGGAAATTGAGATGCAGTCCCTCTGACAAACCGTAGAAGAGAACCTCAGGTGACTGGAGGAGGCGAAACGCCAAAGGATAGCGATGGAGGCCACGATCTCTTCCCAGGCAGCAGTGTTGTTGCAGATGTGAGAAGTAATGGAGGTAACAAAATAAAAACTAAAGTTCTCATTAATTCATCGTAAATGACTTACTAATAGGTAACATTTAATGTTTGCAACGACAAGCCATGGCTCGAGCGTAAGGTCTGGGGATCCAGCTACCGCCACTACCGGTCCTTCCAGGCGATCCTTCTTCTGTGGGTTAGGTAATTTTCTATGTCAACTTAACAATTATAGTTTACCTCCACCAAAATAAAGCGAGGAAATAGAGTGACAGTGAAAGATAGTTATATAGAGTGAGAGATGGAGTTAGAAGAGGGAGGAAGATAGAGAAAAAAGGATTGAGATAGAAGAGAGAGGGAGACAATTAGGTAGAAGAAAAGGATTAAGACAAAAGAAAGAGAGAGATAGAAGAAAGAGTGAGAGATAGTTAGATAGAGTGGGAGAGGAATGAAGATAGAGAGTGTCGGTATCCTACGTACCGGATACCCGTTAGGATTGCAAAGATCACAAGGAAACTCCATCTACCCGATTTGAATACCTCCGAAGGCCCCACATGTCAGGCGTATTCGGACCTGCTTCCCCGACATGGTTAGTCCCAGGGCCGCCATGTGTATCATAAAACTGGATCTATCGCCCACACATGAGAAAGCCCCGAACTAGATACCGGTATGGCATCCCCGGACCTAACCCCAGACAGAGGGAAGCTCTGGTGCCGACACATGTTGAACAGCATCGGACCTACCCGTCCACGACGGTAAGCTCCGGAGCTGCCACGTGGCCAAACCTCCCGACCTTCAACTTCAACAATCAGGTTGGTGGACCCCCAACGGCTCCGGACCTTAAAGGAGCAATCAAAGACTTCAAGACCCGACTAAGTGTCATTAATGCCATATTAATGACACACAATCGGATGGCCCTTAATACTGGTAATGGCACTGTTAAGGCTTGTTACCAGGCTATTAAGGGTAATTAATCTCATTAATTGTGTATCAAGCATGTGTAACCGCTACGGCCACATGTCAGACCAGGCTAACGGTGTAATGACCAGTCCTTGTACTATAAAAGGACTGGTCGATGATACACAAGGGACCTCTCCAGACCTCTTCTGGACTCCCTGACCTAGACGAGCTTCTTCTTCTGGAGCTTCTTCTAGACTCACACACTCAATACAACACCAACACACCCCGTGAAGTAGGGTATTACGCTCAGGCGGCCCGAACTACGTAAATCTCTGTGTCCACTTGTCATTCACCTTCTTGAATCTCTGTGCACCCATTACCGAACTACAACTCCGCGATCTACCAACATTAGTATTGGGAGATCTGCCGGATCCAAACACCGACAGTTGGCGCGCTAGGTAGGGGGGCGCCCGAGATTTCAAGGATGTGAACTCAGCTGCTGGATCATCCAACATCAATCTTGCTGTTCAACCTGCTGGGGGCAATCCCTCCAGCATGCAGCAACCAGCAGGTGCCACAGCTCCAGCAAGAGTCATGCCTCCACCACCACCGCCTGCACCAGCAAATCAAGCTGGGCAGCGTGACGGTGCATCCGCGTCGGTCACCGCATCAGCAAATAACAACAACCCTAAACACGCGCTCTATGCAGTGCGTGCTCTCCTCCAACGTCCACCACCTCCAGGTGCATCCCAGGGTCAATGGAGCAATGGAGGGCTGATGTGGAACATTTGGTTGCAGCAGTGCATCAGCAACCAAGGTCCTCCCCCTTTGGGGCGGGCCCCATCGCAGCGCCGGACTATGTCAGGCAGACTTGGTCTGCACGCTTCCCACATAGGAGGCATGCTGCGTCTCAACAGGTGACATCGCTATCTTCCGGGACGCGACGCACTCATACGGTAACCAGGCTTTCAACTCATGACCTCCGTGCGGAGCTTGATCGCCGTTACCATCAACAGGACGGCCGAGTCCATATCGAGCATGCTCGCGAAAGGCGAGAGGCTCAAGATAGTCCTGCTCCTGAGGGAGTAAGAGGAGGCTGTTCTGCCCTGGCCATGCACCTACGCATGGTCAGATGGCCATGAAAGTTCCAGCCTCACCTTCTGGAGAAATTTTACAGGACTGTCAATCCTGCTGAGTTTCTCCAGATTTACTCCACTGCAATCCTTGCAGCCGGAGGTAATGAGGCCGTAATGGACAACTACTTCCCAGTGGCCTTGACTGGGACCGCCAGGTCCTGGTTCATGAGCCTTCCTCACAACTCCATCAAGAGTTGGGAGAAATTGTGCCAACAGTTCACTGCCAATTTCAGGAGTTCATACACCCGACCAGGCACCAAACTGGACCTTTTTGCTGTCGTGCAGAAGGGGGGAGAATCCCTGCGCTCATTCATCATGAGGTTCTCCTAGGTACAAAACACTTCCTTCTATCTCCAGCGCCTCTATTACTGTGGCATTTAGACAGGGCGTACGAGATAAGAAGATGCTGGAGAAGCTAGCGATCAAGAAGATCACCAGCGTCACGGACCTCTTCAGCTTGGCAGACAAGTGTGCCAGAGCTGCGGAGGGCCGTGAAATGCACTCCAAACCACCTCCGGAGGATGGTAAAAAATCCTCCAAAGGCGAAGCCACTACCTCCAGAAGTGGCAAAAAGAAGAAAAATTCCAACGGCAAGAAGAAGTCGTCGGCTGGCACATCTACTGCTGCACCTACTGCAGCTCTGGGTGGTCGGGGGCCACACCCCGAGAAACGAACTCGGCCGTACTCTGAAAACGGTGGCAACTCCAAAGTGTGGTGTCCTATTCACAAGTCGAACAGCCACAATTGGAAGATTGTCGGGAGGTCCAAAACCTCGCCGAACGCTACAACAAGCGCCAGGAAGAAGTTCCTTTCCGTTAGAGGGAAGGAAAACAGAAAGTCGATGAAGCTCCAGCTAAAGAGGAGTTAGCCTTTCAAGACCCTAAAAAGGTCCTGAAGGCTGTTTACACCTCCGTCGATGATGACTCCGACGTCTCTAACAATGAGCGTCGAAAGACCATGAACACCATCTTTGGTGGTTCGTGGGAGATCACCTCCCGCCGTGTCCTCAAGACAATGCGGCAGGACATGGCCTCAGTAGCTCCTACAGCCAGTGCGGAGCCTCATCGAAAGTGGATGGACACCACTATCACTTTTGATGCTCTGGACTTCCCTCGGAATATGATCGGAGCTAGTCAACTACCTTTGATGGTATCTCTGACCATCAATATCATTCAACTACACCATGTAATGGTGGACGAAGGTTCGGTGCTAAACCTCATAAGCTTCGAAGCTTTCGTCAAGCTTCAACTCCGACCGTTGGACCTTCGCCCCTCCCGACCTTTCTCCAGAGTAGGTCCGGGGGCCATAACCCCACTCAGTGCCATTACTCTCCCTGTGACCATCGGGACTCGGGAGAATTATAGCACTGAGAAGTTGGTCTTTGACGTTGCTCAGATCAACTTACCTTTCAACGCCATTCTGGGCAGACCAGCCTTATACAAGTTCATGGTTGCTGCTCATTATGGCTATCTGGTGTTGAAGATGCCGACACGAGCTGGTGTTCTCTGGATCCGCGGAGACCGCACTGCCAGAGTGACTTCTCTGGAAGAACTTCACGCGCTTGCTACAGCGCAGGAGGAAGAATCTAGGTAGGAGCAAGCTCCGAAACACCCGAGCATTCGTCAACGAGGCTCAACCTTCACACCTCGCGTGCAACCAAGCGGCGACACCGACATTCCCATCAAAGTCGTCCAAATCGGTTCCGATGTCGCTCAGACCACCCGTATATCGGGAGGTCTAAAAGACAAATAGGAACTCGCACTCATCACTTTCCTCCGGGCTAACATTGACGTGTTTGCCTAGCAACCGTCGCAAATGCCTGGGATCCCTAGGGATGTGATCGAGCATAATCTGATGATTTATCCTGACGCTGGGCCTGTACATCAGAAGTCTCAGAAGCAATCAGTAGAGCGACAAAACTTCATACAACAATAAGTGAAGAAGTTGCTTGAAGCTGGATTCATCTGAGAAGTCTTCCACCCAAAATGGCTGGCAAACCCAGTCGTTGTACCCAAGGCCAGCGGGAAGCTTCGGATGTGTATCAACTACACAACACTGAATAAGGCATGCCCAAAAGATCCATTCCCACTACCTAGAATAGATCAGATAGTGGATTCCACCCCCGGGTGTGAATTATTGTGTTTCCTAGACGCATATTCTGGGTACCATCAAATCAGAATGTCTAGAGAAGATGAAGAACATACTTCTTTTATCACAGTAGATGGATTGTATTGCTATACTGTCATGCCATTTGGTCTCAAGAATGCAGCTTGAACATTTGTACGAGCTATGTACAAAACCTTTGGAAAGCTCATCAGAGATGTAGTGGAAGTGTATGTTGATGACATCATCGTCAAAATAAAGGACAAGGAGTCTTCGACAAGCTGCGGGTCATCCGCACAAAGCTGAACACAGACAAGTGTATCTTTGGGATTAGCTCTGGAAAGCTTCTTGGATTCTTGGTGAACCACCGAGGCATAGAGGAGAATCCGACAAAGATTAAAGCTATGGAAGATATGCGACAACTAGCTCGCATCAAGGACGTCCAGAAGCTGACTGGATGTCTAGCTACCCTCAGCCGGTTCATCTCAAGACTGGCGAAACGGGCACTACCCTTCTTCAAGCTATTGAGGAAGTCCGGACAATTCCAATGGTCTGAAGAAGCAGAAAAGGCGTTCTAGGAGCTAAAGGAGCTCCTCACCACTCTACCAACCTTGGTAGCTCCAAACCCTAGTGAGCCTCTACTGCTTTACATTTCGGCAACTGACGAAGTTGTCAGCATGGTCCTGGTTGCCGAAATACCAGAACCATCCTAAACTCGGGAATCCAGACCCCTGCGGGAGGGTCCGGAGGTTCCTGAAGGCGAGTCTGGGTCCCAGCCCCCAGACTTGGATCTACAACGAGTTACTCTTGTCGAACAAGAGGATTCGGACCCCTCCGGGAGGGTTTGGGTCACTCCAGGAGAAGCTCCGGGTTCCTCCGGCAAGGACCTGGAGGTCCCCAAAGTAGGTCTAGACCCCTCCGGGAGGGTCCGGGTCCATGTGGAGAAAGCTATGGGCCCCTCCGGGAGGGTCCGGACACTCTAGCGCCCAATGTACTTCATCAGCGAAGTACTACATGATGCCAAGACACGATACCTAGAGGTTCACAAGCTGCTCTACGCAGTTCTCATCGCCTCCAGGAAGCTTCGCCATTACTTCCAAGCTCACAAGATCTCAGTGGTGACTTCTTATCCACTGCGTGCGATCTTGCATAATCCCAACTCTACTGGGAATATTGCAAAGTGGGCAGCAGAATTGGTCGAATTCGATCTTGAATTCGTCCCAAGACAAGCGACCAAGAGTCAAGCACTGGCGGACTTTGTGGCAGAATGGACCCCCTCTCCATCAAACCCTGGGGGCCCTAGTGAGCAGAAGCCGAAACTCAAGGCTCCGATCTTCACCGAGCCTCACTGGACTCTCAACTTTGACGGCTCCATGCAAAAGCAGGGTCCAGAGCTGGAGTCCTTCTCCTCGCTCCAACCGGGGAGAAGGTAAAATACATGGTCCACCTTGACTTCATGGCGACCAACAACATGGCGGAGTATGAAGCACTCATTTACGAACTAAAGGTGGCACTATCATATGGTGTCAAGCAGCTGTTGGTCAAGAGAGATTCGCAGCTCATCATTAAACAGGTGATAGGTGAATGCTCCTTAACAATCCTCAACTAGCTGCTTACCTCCTTGAAGTCCATAGGCTTTAGAAGGACATCGAAGTCTTGGACCTCCACCATGTCCAGCGCCTCCAAAACGTTGAAGCTGACGAACTCTCGACAAAAGCATCAACCAGAGCTCCGGCCCCCGACGGAACTTTCGTTCAGAGGTTATCAAAACCCACAGCTCAACCCGCCGAACTGAGCGAAGGGGGCGAGACCAGCATCTCAAAGCTGGCGGTCCCGATGGCCCTGTTACCATGGCAGCCATCAAGGGTCGTAGGTGCTGCCGGAAGCTCCGAGCAACCAAGCACGCAAGACTCATATGCTCAAGCAAGCTCCAATGCATGGATCTCAAAGATCCAGAGCTACTTGAAAGACAATATCCTTCATGACGATGATGTATCCGCTGACCGGATAGTCAGATTGGCTAAAAGATACACGCTAGTAGAAGGGGATCTCTACCGGCGCAGTGCCAACGGCGTCCTAATGTGGTGTATCACAAGGGAAGAAGGCTGCGAGCTCCTCGCAGAAATCCATGGAGGCTAGTGTGGGAACCACGCGTCTTCTTGCACGCTGGTCGGTAAAGCCTTCCGGCATGGCTTTTACTGACCTACAGCACTCGAGGATGCAACTGGGCTGGTGAAGAAATGCGAAGCATGCCAGTTCCATGCAAAGCAAATTCACACACCGGCTCAACCTCTACAAATGATACCTCCTACTTGGCCTTTCGCTGTGCGGGGGATGGATATCTTGGGACCTTTCCCAAGAGTCGTTGGAGGTTACAAGTTCATGTATGTTGCCATTGACAAATTCACCAAATTGCCGGAAGCAACTCCAGTTGTGACAATAAACAAGCAATCAGCTATCAACTTCTTGCAGTCCATCGTATGCAGATTTGAAGTCCTGAACAAAATCATAACAGATAATGGGACCCAATTCACAAGCTCTGCTTTCCAAGGATACTGCAAAGACCTCGGCATCCAAGTCAGCTACGCTTCCGTAGCTCACCCGACAAGCAATGGCCAAGCCGAGAGAGCAAATGCAGAAATCCTGAAATGACTCAAGACGCGCACTTATGAGCGCCTGAGAAAACATGGAACCAACTAGATCAAAGAGCTTCCGCCCACTATATGGGCCAACAGGACAACTCCAAACCGGTCAACTGGAGAGACACCCTTCTTCCTGGTGTACGGCGCTGAAGCAGTCGTTCCTCCTAAAATCACCTTGGGGTCGCTCCGGGTCCGAACCTTCGACGAAGCCACGCAGGACCAGCTCCGGCGTGAAGACCTTGACCTCCTTGAAGAGGGAAGGTGCCGAGCAGCTGTTCGGAATGCCCGATACCGCCAAGCTCTTCGGCGCTATCACCAACGGCATGTTCACAGCCGACAGCTCGAGGAAGGCGATCTGGTGCTACGGAGAATACAATCCAGAGAAGGGTTAAACAAACTCTCCCCCAGCTGGGAGGGACCCTTCCGACTAATATAAGTAATCCGTCCCGGATGCGTTCGCTTGGCAACCGAGGATGGGACACCTCTCCCAAATCCTTGGAACATTGAGCACCTCCGTAAGCTCTACACTTAATATCACGAAGGTGAGTCTGTTGTTATGTATGTTATAGAGTCATTGTACAGAGTCGGGTAGCTCATTCCGGAGGGCAGCCGTTAGGTCCGCAATGTCCATGCAACACTTGTCACAGTCTCAGAACTAAAAGTGTAGCTAGCTACCTTGGGTCAAACGAGAAACGAAACACACTTAGCCTGGTTCCGTACCCTAAGAGTGTACTTGTTTCCCCTCTACCCCGGACCTATAATGAAAGACATCATTGTGTGAAAACAGACTCCACGTGCATGTACTTTGTACAGGCTCAATATTTTTTATTTTTTTCTTTCTTGTCTATAACAAAGTTGTGCAGTTCTTAAGAAACTTTAGCTCGACCAGTTCATGTACAATTCGAGTTGCGTTGTCTATTCTTCTGGGTCCAAACATTGTTGATGGTCTACTCGTCTGAATGCCGCCAAGCCAATCTAGGTCCGGTGTGTTCTATCGACTTAGCCTTGTCATGCACCCTAAGTACGCCACTCTACCTACACCCCGGCAGGCCAAAGTAAGGCGAGTCCAGAAACGATCGAACCTGAAGGAAACAAGACAGCGCTCTTGATTGTTTTTAGAATTGTGTTCAACCTAAAACTTTCTCAAGAATAGTAAGCCGCAATGAAGTTATAGATAGAAAATGGATTTTACTATTTTTCTTGACTTTAGTGTGCAGGAAAAATAAATATTTCATGATGATGGTGAATGAAGCCAGAGCCGCCAAAGCTCCGACATCCCCTAGGCGGCTTGTGGTCGATGTTCAAACATTGATATCGAGCATTGTTAGAGCTACTCAGCTCCGGTAAAGCTAGGGGGCAAGCCGTCAACCTAAACAAAAGATGGCGGAAATACTCTATAGTGGAGTCTGCTATCGATACACCACGTGTTGACAGAGGTCACTGCCGGAGCTACCAAGCTCCGACAACCCAGAGGGCTAACCGTCGATGCTCTACGCGTTGATGGAGACTACTGCCAAAGCTACTAAGATCCAACGATGGTCAATGTCGGAGCCACTAAGTTGCGACAACCTCAGGGGGCCTACACTATTGAAGACATTGGACCTACATTCTACAAGTTCGAAGCACGCAAGTCTTCAACAACTGTTACATCCTCTTGGTACATGTTCACAATCAAATTCTGTACATCTATCAGGGGACCAAGTGAGACAAAGGTGCTAAAGACAAAAAATGAAATTCACGAAAAATTTGGATTTCATTCATTTGGAGACAAGAGATTACATAATTGGAGAAGAAGAAGAGAGAATACAAGCGGGAGCTACAAAGAGATGGTCCTAGACCCTGTGGACGAACGGGGTGACCTTCTAGGCAACCTCCAACACGCTGGCTCGGGCGGCTTCACCCTCTCCTTCAATGGGACCTTCAAGCACCGGGTCTAGAGGGAATTGAGAGTCCCGGCTGGTGTAGCACGTCAGCATGAACTCTGCGACATTCTTCGCCAGGGACTGTACCTCGGTTTCCAGTTGGTCCGCGATGACATCACCCATCTTGGTGAGTTTGTTGCCTGCTGAACTCAGCGCCTCCAATGCCTGGTCCAGCTCTAGCTTCGGATCATCTGGACGCACGGGACTAAAGCCCAATGGCATCAGCGCGTCGTTGGCTTTGCCCAGGAAGTCCCAAACTTGTTGGGACTCTGCAGCCCTTGTGCTTCGCATCTCCTCCAAGGATATTTTGGCCGCCGCAAGCTCCGAGTTCTCCCGAGCTAGACGCTCCACCTCTTTGGCATTCTGCTAAATCTTTTCAGCAACTTGCCTTTCAAGTTTACTGAGCTCTTCCTCCCAGAGGTGGATCTCGTACCGGCATTTGACCAGATCCTTCTCTCGGCCCCGCACTTTCTTCTCCCTGGCGGCAACAGCATTCTCCTGCTTGTAGAGATCTTGCCCTCGCTCCCAGGCCTTCTTCTCCTCTTCCTTGCAATGCTCCTCCAATTTCTTGGTGCGCTCTTCGAGGCTCTTGTCGGCCAGAGCTGTCTTTTGGACAAGCTCTTCCTCCATCTTCACGAGGTCGCCCCGCAGCTCCAGGAGTTTTTGCTCTTCATCTTCGAGCTTTCTCTCCCGCGCCTCAAGAGCCTCCCGGCTCTTGACGAGAATAGCATGGATGGCGGCGAGCCTCTCCTGGCGATCATCCGCTGCTCTATTAGAAGCTTTGGCCTGCTCGTAGATGGCCCCGGACTGGTTGTCAAGGGATCGTGTCATGCTTTCCCTCTCATCCAACAGCTTACCCCAGTACTCCAGGCGGACCTTCTCCCTCTGCACACACTCCTTGTCGTCAGCCAGCCTTGACTACGCCAGCTTGGTCTCAAAAAGAGCCGGTTGCGCCACCTCCTAGGAGTTTGGCGCTCCTCCTCGATGGCCTTGCTGTCGTGGTAGAAAGCCAGCTGGACCTGGCGAAGACTGGAGCAGGCATTGTCAATGGACAACGATAGGGGGATCAGGTCTGGACCTGCTGGGGTCCTCTCCGCTGGCTCCAGCGGGTCTTCAGTAACAAAAATTGGGTCCCTCTCTACAAGAGCGGTCCCCTGAGCTTCCACGACACTAAGGTCGTCCTCCGAGATAGCCTCGGCTGCCGCCGAGGAAGGTCCTACAGCAGAAGTTCCGACCTCCGGAATTGACTCCAAAGGTCCTGCCACCAGGTCATCAACAACTGGCCCCTCAGGCGGGGGGCCAGCAGCTTCATCTTGGCACCCTGGCTCAGCAGCGGGCACCTCTGGGATAACCACTTCCGGACTAGGTATTGAAGGTTCAGTCGGAGTAGAAGTTACTTCCGGCTCCGGTGCAGGCGCCTCCTCCGCCGCTGGCTCAGGTGCGTGCGCTTCGACCATCATGGGCTCAGGCGCTGGCGCTTCGACCATCATGGGCTCAGGCGCTGACACCTCCGCAGCAACTGGCACGAACGCCAGAACCTCTTCGACGACTGGCTCTACTGCCAGAACTGCTGCAGCAACTGGCTCTACCACCGGAGCTTCCTCAACAACCAGTTCAAGTGTCGGAGCTTCATCAACACCTGGCTCTACCGCCGGGACTTCATCAACAACTGGCACGACTGTCGGGGCATCAACGACATCCGGTTCTAGGGCCAGAATCGCAGCTACCCCCGGCTCTAAGGTTGCAGTGTCCAACATCTCAGCATCCAAGCCCGGAACTTCAACCTCCGGGACTGGTACCGCTGGTACATCTTCATTCCCGTGGTCCAGCACTACCACGGGAGCTTCTGGGGATGAGTCGAGGTCCAAGACCACGACAGCCAGCGTCGGAGCTACCGCAGCCTCAGCCAGCTCTTGGGGCAGCGCTGGAATTGGGCTTCACCCTGCACAGCCTCAACTGCTGCTATAGGGACTGGAGCTTCAGCCCTTTTCTTAGGCACACTGTGGATGAAGGATGAAGAAACTCAAAATACAGTTATAACAATAAAACAACTGACTGAGGTAAAAAATCAAAAATTACCTCGGAAGGCATCCACACCAGTTAGCACAGAACCTCTTTGCCGGATGCTCCGGACTGGCCCCAGCCGCCATTGGCGTGGTAGTCCCAGAAGGTCCCCCGGAGCTTGCTGCTGCTATCGGCGTTGCCTTGGTCGAGGCCCCCCTCGACCGGGAAGGACCTCCGGACCCAGAACCCTTACTTGGCCCTGGTACTGGAGTCACATGGCCTGAGCTAGCACCTCGGGAAGATGCCGCTGCTGGGGTAGGAGCCGCCGCCAAAGAAGCAGGCCTGACGGACCTTCCGTCGGCATGCTTCAGCTTCCTCTTACGGCTCGAGGGCTCGGCCAACTCCTTGCCCTTCCCTAAGACTTCGGTTCTTGGCTTTGTGGCGGGAACGGAGCCGCCTTCAGGAGCTCCGGAGATCGCCAACCCGGTGATCGAACACCTCTCAACGACACCAAGGTCGTCAAGCACTGGCATCGTCCGTCGGAGCTCCCTGTTGAACTCTGCCTCCATGTTCAGAGGGAGAAAAGCTGCCGGTGGAGCCAAGTCGTCACCCTCGACGTCGATGTCGTGCTGGAACTTCCTGAGGTGTAACTCCAAAGTTGCACCCTCCATGTTGGACTTCAAACCGGTATCGATCCGGTCGTCGTTCAGCATACTATTGAGGGCCCAAGAAAGCTTCTCACTCTTCTTCAGCGGAGCCCACCTGTTGTTCAGGAGTTGCAAAACACCACCTGAGGAGTCACCCCTCCTTCCACGCACTGGCGGATCCTGGTCAGCGTAGGGTTGAAGGCGTACGATAACACCAGAGCTTCACTCCAAACTGCAGTGTCGATGTTGGGGAGGCTTTCGGGCAACTCTAGCTTTTCGTGCTCCTCCACCGTGATGACGATCCAATCTTTCTTCCAGTCGTCCCACTTCCCAGAAGGGAACGACCACAAGTACTTGTACGGGCACTTCTTGCGCTTCACAAAATAATAGAAGCAAAGGTACACGTCATTCTTGTCAGTGGTCTGGACAGTGAAGAAGGTGCGGAAGAGCTCAACGCGGGGGGGGGGGGGGGGGAATGCCCACCCACATCTCGCAGAAGTGGACAAAGATCGACACTAAAAGAATGGAGTGGGGGCCAAGGTGGTACAGCTGCAGACCATAGAAGTCTAGCAGCATCAAGAAGAAAGAGGAGAAAGGTGGGATCATTCCCACCATGGCGTACGCAGAGAAGTACACCATGTCGCCAATGTGCTCCTTCAGGAAAGAAAGCTTGCCGGCGCGGACCAGGTGGTTGAAGAAGTCAAGGGACCACCCCATGAGGGCCCCGACCTTATTCAATTCACCGTCAGTCTTTAGTCGACTCTAACGAAGACCCAACTCCATCGCGGCACAGCGAGGCAAGAGGGGAAAAGCAAGCGAAAGTTTGGAAAGTTTGAGCGCAAGTTCAAATGAAAGGCATCAAGAACCCCATACAGTGCATGCTTTCCTTCTTAAGTAAGCCCCCGCAACGCTTGGATGGAAACCGCAGAGGAGCCAACGATACTAGTCAAAAACTTCACCCTGCCAATGACAAGGGGGCCCGGGGCCACCACGACGGTCAAGTCGAGGTCCTTACCCCAGGCAAACGGTTGCCATCATGAAGGTGGGAAACCCAAAGGTGGCGGCCTGACAGGGCACGCGGAACCGATACGATTTTCATATCAGGAACCAGCGACCTTCAATTGCGTGAGATCCGCATGCTAAGATCTCACCTACTGCCTCCAGGATATGCCACGCGGCGGTGGTTTAACTGTGAACTATCGCCAACGGCACGTCCGAAGACCCTTGAAGACACGACTCAAAAACCGAAGAATACAAAAGGTCTCTCCCGGAGGTTGGCCCAGGGGGCCACTGTCGGTACCCTACGTAACGGATACCCCTTGGGATTGCAAAGATCACAAGGAAACTCCATCTACCAGATTTGAAGACCTCCGCAGGCCCCACATGTCAGGCTTATCCGGACCTGCTTCCCCGACATGGTTAGTCCAAGGGCCGCCACGTGTATCATAAGACCGGAGCTATTGCCCACACATGGGAAAGCCCCGGACTAGATATCGGTATGGCATCTCCGGTCCTAACCCCAGACAGAGGGAAGCTCTGATGCCGACACGAGTCCAACAGCACCGGACCTACCCGTCCACGACGGTAAGCTCCGGAGCTGGCACGTGGCCGAACCGCCAGACCTTCAACTTCAACAATCAAGCTGGTGGACCCCCAATGGCTCCGGACCTTCAAGGAGCAATCAAAGACTTCAAGACTCAATTAAGTGTCATTAATGCCATATTAATGACACACAATCGGATGGCCCTTGATACTGGTAACAGCACTGTTAAGGCCCATTGCCGGGCTATTAAGAGTAATTAACCTCATTAATTTTGTATCAAGCATGCGTAACTGCCAGGGCCACATGTCGGGCCAGGCTAACGGTGTAACGACCAGTCCTTGTACTATAAAAGGACTGGTCGACGATACACAAGGGACCTCTCCAGACCTCTTCTAGACTCCCTGACCTGGACGAGCTTCTTCTCCTGGAGCTTCTTCTAGACTCACACACTCAATACAACACCAACACACCCCGTGGAGTAGGGTATTACGCTCAGGTGGCCCGAACCACATAAATCTCTGTGTCCACTTGTCATTCACCTTCTTGAATCTCTGCGCGCCCATTACCGAACTACAACTCCGCGATCTACCAACAGTAGTATCGGGAGATCTGCCGGATCCAAACATCAACAGAGAGGAAGATGTAGATGGAGATAGAAGGAGAGAAAGAGAGAGGGAGAGAGGGATATGTAGATGGAGATAGATGGAGGAAGATAGAGGGAAAATGATACCAATAGAGAAATAGAGTGAGGGAGAGATAGATTGAGACAGAGAGAGAGGAATGAAAAGAGAGAGGAAGAGAGGGGATCTAGATGGAGATAGAGGGAGAGGGAGGGAGAGAGATGTTGATTCATTTATATTCTAACTCTAAGTCTCATTAATTGTAGGGATATGCAATGGCTACTCAAACTCCGTCGCCGTCATTACCTCCACCTGGAATGAGGCGCAACGACGTCTTCGACTTTGGAGGTGGCTTTGGAGGTGGCTTCGGAGGTCAGACGGGCGAGTGAGCTCTTGTTTGCTTTGTTGATGGTGATGTGTGATGTATCAATGAAATTGTGATGTTGTTTGTGATTGTGATGCTATCTGTGATTGTCATATATTATCTTGTATGTTCTATGATTCTGACCATCGAGCCAGGAAGTATTTTTAGTTTTTTTTTAAAAAAATAATAAACCTTATATGCGATGGCTTTTTATACAGTATCGTCGCAAATAAGGTTCCAGGCCGTCGTAAACTAGCCTCTGTTATTTGAGATGGCCTAGCCGTCGCGATGGACAGGCTATCGCAAATGGCCGCGTTGGCCCCGTCGGTTGACCGCGTGGGACCCATCGTCTGACCTTATTTGCAACGGCCTGGCCGTCACAAATAGGGACTTAATTGCGACAGCCTGGCCGTCGCAAACTGCTTTGTGGGGCCCATCGGCCCCTGGCAATAATTTGCGACGACTACTGCCGACCTTCGCAAATAATCCTATTTGTGATGGTGGCCGTCGCAAATAAGCTTATTTGCGACGCATTATTTGCGACGGCCAAAAGCCGTCGCAAATAAGGAAAGCCATTGCAAATAGCTTATTTTCGACGGTCCTGGCCGTCGCAAATCGTCGGGATTCCTGTAGTGCACTTGTGATTTAGATATAGGTACTAATAGTTATTAGACAGGATTACACTTGTTTTTTTCTCCTTTTGTGGTGAAAACAGGCAGTGTTGACTAACCCATTTCTTGGGATGGCCAACGAGGACGCTAGTGCTCAACTGCTAGATAATTGAAGGCGTACCTCGACAATTGTTCGCTAGGCAATAACATTGCCTTCCGCGGAAGAATTTCAGCTTCTAGTAGGAGCCAAAGACATCCATTCCCAAGCTTGGGGGAGGCTCCAAGAGTTCTTCTTGGTTTGCCTCCACCATAGGGTGGATAGTTGGCTCCTCATACAACATTCATGTCATGGGTTGGTCCACCAATCCATTACCACCTTTGTGCTGGAGCTAAATGAGTCCTATTCTCCTTCATTACGGATGAGAATATGGTCTCTACTCAAGGAGTGGATTGAATAATGCTCTAGTTCCCTTAGCTCGGCATGCACACCAACAAGGTGGACATGCTAGCTAATGAACTACACCTCATATTGAAGTTTCATGAAGGTCAAGCCAATGGAGAAGTGTTTGCGGGATCCAAGTCATGGATTTTCACATGATTTGTGAAAACCCATGTAAACATTGGACACTTGGGAAATTATTTCCCTAGGACCCATGAGTATTCTTCCTTTCAAACACAACTCCCATGGCTATCACCAACAAGGAGGTCAAGGGTGGAATCAACATCACCCTTGTAATCAAGGAGGCTATGGGGATTTCAAGAGATTTAAGTTCAACTAGCCTACTTTGAAGTATTTTGTCCATGTCCAAGCAAGAAATCAAGACAACATCAACATGAAGCTCATGGCCAATGATGAGAAACTTAAAGAGCATTCAAGATCCAAGATATCCCACAATCACTTGTTGGGATTCCTACCCTTCTACCAAACTCATGCAACATAGGGCAAGTGACATTGTTGATGAAGTGTTTCTTGTTAGATTGTGGAGTCCACATGTCATCATGCCCAAGGAAGTCTTTGATCCATGATCAAAGTATGGGTTATCCTTAAGGAATATCAAGAAGGTCGAAGTGACACCCCTAAAAGAAGGACAAGCCTCACCATGCTCACAAGAGAATATCTTCAAGAAGGAGAAACCGTCACTACATCAACAAGTCTCCATCAAGATGATGGAGAGGCTAGGGTCACCATGTGGTCCACATGTCCAACTAACATGCAAAAGGAGATTTGGTATGTAAATCAAGAGAGTTTGTCCACATCTTGAACTCCGGGATTGGACAACAAATCATCGACCCAAACAGGATGGAGGTAAGTCCCACTAATCAGACTTTAAAAATTGGTGAGTCCTTGCCAATAGGTTAATTGGTAGTTATCTCATATTTCATTCCCCAATAGCATATTTGAATTTCTCATTTGCGTTTAACATGTTTGAATTTTCACGCTTCCATGTTGGAAAATAAAATTTCCAACCATCATAAAACTATAATTTTGAATTAGGAAATAAATTTATTTAGATATGAACCTTTGGTATAACCACTTGAATTCATCTTCCTAATTTAAACCAAAAATATTTCCCTTAAAAATTCATTGCACTTGCAAGCTGTTTTAAGTTGGGCAAAACAATTTGACAAAGGGTACAATATGCTTTCGAGCTAACGTAACCCGATTTCGAGTTGTTTTGTTTGTTCATGATTTTAGTGCAGCCAGGACAAAATTTGCAAAGAGGTTGGAAGGCCCCATCAAGAAAATATCCTTCCATCAATCTCATTTTGAGTTCATGGTGGAGGAATGCTCAAGATGGTAGCCCAATGGAGGAGCAAGATGAAGCCCATTCAACTCTAACCTCAACTTGGTAGAAGGCATTGAACACCAAAATTCATGGTTGTTTCTCACGTAACAACCTTCAACCGGACTGCTCTTCAATTGAGGTACAAGTTTAAAAATATTTTGTCATTAGAATTGCATTAGGATTGAATGATTTTTGCTTACATTGGTAAGGAAGGGTTACACCTTCTCGTCATTCAATTCTTATGCACCCTAATGAGAGTAAGTGTTGGCATTGCTCTTTTGGTTCTTCAAAAAGGAATGTCACCTTACTTAGTAATAAATTTAAACAAGTACCTAGAATTTCATAAGCATTGCTAAAATTGACTTACACATTTTTTGACTAAGTAATGCTTATGGAATGACTTAATAGTTGTATTGGTATGTAGCAACCTAGTAATAGTGATGTCCATAATTTTGATTTGAAACTCATTCATGCACGGATCACTAAAATTAAAATTCTTAGATAGGAAATTAAAAATGTTCATGAAGATAAAATTGAGAATCTTGTTTGCCATGATCTATATGATAAACATTTGCTCTTCTAAAAACTATGATGGTTAAAAATTTTACAAGATGAAGGGATCCATATAGTGTATTTATATCACATGCATTGCTATGAGTAGGAACTTTAGAAAATGTTCAAATTGATTTATCCACAAAGCCCCACTCCTCTCAATGATTCATACATTGTTCATGAATACACTTGAAATTGGATGCACTGCATCTTTGACTTTGTTCTTCCCTGTGCGTACAAATGAAGATTGTAAGTATCAAGAGCTAACCATTCCTCTCTATCGTAGAGAGGATGTTTGCAAGAGTAAAACAACTATGCCTGCATTCAAAGATCAGATTGTTGGAACCCTAAGAGGATTCCATTTCAACATCTCTTGGCCAAGGAGTAAATTAGGATGGTTGCCACTGATCGGAAATTAAGCCCGAAGGTCAACCATAAATATACGAGGCCAGGGGAGTTGACAAGGAAATCCTCTGTGAGCAATCAATGAGATGCTACGAATATGTGAGAGCACTATGCTCTCAACTATTCTAAACACTCATTCAATCTCAAGGGAATTTCCATCATCATTGGGTGTAAGTTATTCCTTTTTGGCTAAGAGGTATGTTGTGCCTTAATCAAGGAATGACAAGATCACATCCAATGTATATTGGGTGCAAGGTTTTCCTATGTGGCTAGAAGGTATTTTATACCTTAGCCAAGGAACAATGGATCACACTCAACACGTTTTGGGTACATGTCACTCCTTTGTGGCTAAAGGTTATCATTACCTTAGCCAAGGAATGACAGATCACACCCAATGCATGAGAGGTACAAGTTATTTCTTTACGACAATAAGGTATGATACACCTTAGGCAAAGAATGATGGAACACACTCAACGCTTGTTGAGTACACGTCATTCCTTTGTAGCTAAGGGTTATCATTACATTAGCAAAGGAATAACAAGGTACATCCAACCTATATAAACCTTGAAGTGTGGATGAGCGACATCGATAACACTCTCCTCAACTACACTCTTGAAACTCATGGAAGTCAATCTAACATCGACATCGACAACCCTCTGATGCCAAAGCCACGCTGCAGCAAGGTTAGGCCAACCTCATGGCCCACATCCGTCATTAGCGTTTCAGCCCCTATCACGGACCTTGAACAAGAACAAGCTTGGGAAAGGTCCCCCACCTGAGGTAACTTGTATCACAACTCTTGCATAATTATTTTCCATTCACCCATCATCCACCTTGCATATAAAAAAATTTAAAAATAAGTAGAGTAGATTTGTTTTGAAAATAAAATAAAAGATGTGCGGTAAGAATGATTTGGAATTCATGTAGATGAAATGATGAATAGTTGCTCTTTTTAATCTTCCTAAGTCACTAGTTTACAACATACTACTCTCCAACATATTGCTTTCATTGGCTAGAATTACTTTTGCCTTGATTTAGAAATTTTGGGTAGCAAAAGCTTAATCCAATCCTAAGTTTTTGTGAGATATGATATAGTGATAGGGCTGCTATTCCTAGTTTGAAAGCGAACCTTAGATTTTTGGGGAAATTCTAAGAAGATTTAAGTTATTCTCATTTGATTGGAAATACCTACCAAAGCCATATGATATATCACATTGATAGACCTTATTCATATGATATTCTTTTTCACATTGAGCTTTTTCAGACTACTATAGATCTATGTGAGATTTCATTCATTACTTTTTGAATTCAAGACTTCACTTGAACATGCTATACTTCTACACTAGAAGTAAGCAAAATATAATCATACCATCATTCCACAATAGAAAGAAAAACTACATACCCTTCATGCTTAGTACTCTCTCCATGTTTATGGCATATAAGGCAGTAGAAGACGTGGCTACAAGAAAAAGAAAAAAAAAAGAAAAAATGCATGCTTACATCATAAGCATAAGAGAAAAAAAGATAGAGAAACTGAAAAAAAAAGAAGGAAAAGTAGCCATGTTTCATCCCTGCAAAATAAGAGAGTCCACATAAAAGGAGTCATCTTAAATATCCACATCCACCTCCACTCCATCACATATGCACATGTCTTGAATCAAATAGTTTTGAATTGATTTCTTCTAAGGCTTGGTTTTTTGACTCAGCAATATTATGTGTTGCAAATATGCCTACAATATTCCCTACCAAGCTCCACATACAAGCCCTATGTAGAGGTAGGATGAATTGAGGCAAAATGCCTTGGTAAGGACATAATTCCACTACACATAAAGGAGAGACTTGAGAGAATCAAATTGAGATACTTAAAATCTAAGTTGAACTCTCTGGAATTTGAGTGGAACTTGATTTCTAGGATACATGTGCTCCATTTGTTTTTCTATCTTTCAACCACCCATGAATAATAGAAGGAATAAACCCCATAATGACTTAGGATGGGTGAAGTACCATGCCAATTTTTTCTATACTCGGTAGTTGTTGTGCACATGGTACTTTTGAAAAGTAGAACATTGTAGCAACACCTGATCATTAACATAAAGTCTTGACTTTGCTCGGGACGAGCAAATGATAAGCTTGGGGGAGTTTGTTGAAGGCTGTTATATACTAATTTCACCCATCAATATAACTTAATTATGAAAGGGAAATATCATTTCTTGCACACATCACCTTACTATTTAAGCTATTTCCAATTGTACTTGGAGAAATTAGTGCATGCAGGTATTTTATACAGAATTGAGGTGAAACAAGGGGATGGATCCTATAAATATCATCCTAGTCAATCAAGCGTCACCACGTGGCACCACACGGATCAAATGGCCCACAAAAAGAAGTATTTGAGGCCATCCAACGGTGTAGCACCCATATCATGGAATGGGAACCACCTGTCAGTTACCTGGAGGAAGAATTGGCCGTTTGGAGCCAGGACTAGGTTGGCTGACCCCCATAGTCGGCCGACTAGGTCCTGGCGCCAAACAAGGTCAAACGCCATTTGTTGTCTGATTCGCGCAATTTTGGTTGCGGGAATTTTGGTTGCGGGAACCGACCCTTCTCCGAGCTATAAATAGGACCCCTCACCCCTCACTTCAAGACACACCACTTGAGCATCATTCTATTGTATACACTAGTTCCCTTAGTCATTAGTGGAGTTAGGCTATAGGGAGGAGAGTCTCTAGTCCCGAGTCCAAGTTGGGAAAGGTATGGCTCATGCATCTTTTCTTATATTTGTGACTTTATGCATAATAAAGATATTATTTTTAGTCTTATTTTATTCATATACTTGGATGAAGCGTTTCTTGTTTGATTGTGGATTCCATGTATGTGGTGGGAGTAGTCTTTATGATTATGCCATATCACGCTTAGTCTATCATCATAAACACAACAAACCCCAACTCTAGTCTAATTAGTTATGATACGATCATGTTAATATGAATCAATTGTGCTATGTATCAACATTGCCTAAACGATGATTTAGTTCATTGCCTTGGGATGGCTTGTGCCTGGGCTCTCAAGGTAATTACTTAATATACTAGCATGGCACTAGAAATAGGAGGTAGCGTTGAATGTCTCGTAGACCCACAGATTTAAGAGGTAGGCAGTAGGTGGTGACAGCCCTATCTGTCCTTTGTAATCCTCCACGTTCGGTTATGCCACGGGCTCTTGGCAGGAGTCATCCTAGTATTGATAGGGGTAAACCCATGCCCGATGTGTTGAACAACTTATCATAAGTATTCACCATTGATGTGCTATTTAGAACCAAATCTAGGCTATGTATATGTATATTAGAAGCATTGTAGGAGGAACTCCCCACTCCATTAGGACCCATTTACCCTTTAGAATAGATTGTTTAGGTGTGTGTCACACTACCCATGTATTATCAACTCACACCTTTCTTGTTAATTGATTAGTATCCCATAGCTTGCTTATAAGAGTAGTGTTTACTTTACTACATTGCCTTCCTTTGGGATAAATACGATACCCTTGGGAATACTCTTGGGTGAAATGTTACATGATAGTTTCTGTGCGCTTGCAGACCTCATCTCTTACTAGAGATGATCTGTGACGTAAGAAATGTCAACAACATTGTCAATTGGCAATGCCTGCTCAAGCCTCCGCCAGGTCCATCTCGCCTTTGACTACGAGTGCAAGTCTCTTGAAGAATAGCGCGACACCGTGAGGCATTGGCGCCAACAGCTCTACTTCAAGATGAAGTTGACACAGTCCCGGCTTGCGGACCAGAGGCAGTGGGTGGCAGTAGAGAAGGCCCGGCAGACGCGTTTGAACAACGTGCTGAATGAAAGAGAGGCTGCCATAAAGATCCTCAATGAGAAGACCTAGGAGATCTACGAGCACACCAAAAAGACCAACGAAGTGGTTGACGGTCGCTCGGAGAGTCTCGAAGCATTGAGGGAACAAATCCTCAAGCGTCGGGATGAGCTTGACAATAAGGAGGATAAACTCCAGGAAAAAGAGGGTGAAATCCAAAATAGGCAGGATGAACTCTCTCGGAAGCTAGAACGCGGCAAGCAGGACTTGGTTGACCGTGTGGAAATATTAAGTGCTGGTGCGAACAAGAGAAGCACCACGTGTGGCTGGTAGGGGATGGAGTTACCAAGAGAGAGAATATTGTCTCTTCCAGGGAGGATAAGGTGAAGGTGAAGGAGAAGGACCTTGCGGAAAGGTGAGGCCGTATACACCTATGAGAGAAGCAGATCACTGACCAAGAGAAGTTGCTGGCTGAACGGATCCAACAACACGCAAAAGACGTCAAGCGGTGCTCAAAGGCGGGTTATGTGAAGCTTATATCTACAAGGAAGTCACTAAAGGAACACCAGAGATTAAGAGCAATTGAGTCCCAGCAGATCTGGGACTTCCTCGAGCGAGCGAATGAAGCTCTAGTGCCTTTGGGATTTAGTCTGGTCCGACCGACTGACCCGGAGCCAGAGAGGAAGGCCTTGGTGGCGCTGAACTCCGTCAGCAGTAAGCCGGATACACTGGGAGACATGGTCGTCGACCAGATCGAAACTGAAGGGAAGACCCTGTCTAGGAACATCACAGAATATGTGCTAAAGTGTTCCCAAAGCTGAGACCCCTTGATGTACTTAGCTCCATTGGACGAAGGACCAATCATTGAGGAAGAAGAAGCTGCTATGACCAGTGTCCATGAAGCCGCTAAGAAAGTTGCTTCGTACTTCGTGAGGAACTCCAGTAGATAGGACCTTTTCTTTTTGTATCTTCACCTTGTAAATCTCCAATTTTGAATGAATGAAATCCTTTCGAATTCCATTTTTGTCTCAAAATTGCCCTTTATCTTGTTCGCCCCCTGGTAGATGTGTTCAATTGAGTGACGACATATACCATAAGGAATTTGACAATGTCTTGAAAACTTGATTGCTCCAAACTCGTAGCCAGCATGATAGTTTCGAGGTCCGAGTCTTGCTTCCAAAATCTACAATGCCCCCTGGGGGTTGTCAGAGCTTGTTCGCTTCGACGGTGCCCACTGTCAACGCGTAAAACATTGATAGCGCACCGCCTGGGGGTTGTCGGAGCTTGTTCGCTTCAACGGCGTCCAATGTCAACAAGTAAAATGTCGACAGCGGGCTCCCTGGGGGTTGTGAGAACTTTTTTGCTTTGACGGTGCCCACTGTCAACGCATAAAATGTCGACAGCGGGCCTGCTGGGGTTGTTGGAGCTTTGTTGCTTCGACAACATCCACAATCACCGTGCAGATTGTCGTCAACTGTTCATTTTCCTGCACATGAGAGACAAGAAAAGCAGTAAAATTCATCCTCTTGTCTATAGCTTAATTGCGGCTTATTATCCTTAATTGAAATTTAGGTCTAAACAAACTCACTATGAAAACATAGGTATAATGATTAAGCTTACTTATATACGAATGCTTTCCGGACCCGCCTTACTAAGACCTACCTGAATAGGTACAGTGGCGTACTTAGGGTGCTAGACCAAGCTAAATCAATAGCGCACCTCATACCTGTCATTAACTTTGGTTTTCAGCCCCGTAGACCATCTAGCAATACTAAGGTCCGATAGAAGATTACCAATAAAACTTATATATCACATGAATATCTAGGACTAAATTTCAAGTGGATTGCACAACATTGCTATTGACAAGAAGGTAAAAGATGATAAAAATAATGAGCATGCACAAAATTAATGCACGTAGAGTCTGTTTGCACATAAATGTTTATAATTATAGGTCCGAATAACAGGGGAGACAAGGACACACTTAAAGTACAAAACCAATTTAAGTGTACTATTCATCGTGTACTAACCTTGGGAAGCTAAAGACACAATTAAAGTACAAGACAAAGTTAAGTGTGCTTTTGCTCCAAGACCAATCCGACTCTGTTCATAGACTCTATAAGAAACATTTATGCAAATATAGACTCATCTCCGTGTAACTAAGTGTAGAACTTACGAAGGTGCTCTATGTTCCACGGGTTTGGAAGTGGTATCCCAACCTCTATTGTCAAGCGGACGCATCTGGGGAGTGAAACTTTGATGACTAGAAAGCCACTTTCCCAACCAAAGGAAAGTTTCTTCATCCCTTCTTGAGTAAGTATTTGCCGCAACACCAGATTGCCTTCTTCCATCTGCTAGTTGCGCACATACCTTTGGTGATAGCGCTGGAGCGCCTAGCAGTAGCGCGTGTTTTGGACAGCTGCTTGGCATCTTGCCTCATCGACGAGGTCTAGGTCTTCAGCCGGAGCTGGTCCTATGTGGCTTCATCGTAGGTCTGGACCTGGAGAGAACCCATGATGATCTCCGGAGGAAGGACTGCTTCAGCTCCATACACCAAAAAGAAGGGTGTTTCTCCAATTTACTCGGCTGGGTGTAGTCCGGCTTGCCCACAATGCAGACAGAAGCTCTTCTATCCAGTTGGCGCCATAAGTGTGCGTCTTGAGTCCTTTGAGTATTTCCGCGTTTGCTCTCTTAACTTGTCCATTGCTTGCCAGATGAGCTACTGATGCGTAGCTGACTATTATGTCGAGGTCTTCACAATACTCTTGTAAAGTTGCACCTGTGAATTGGGTTCTGTTAGGTTTAATCCCACATCGGATATTGATGATGGGGGAGCCCAATATATAAGGTGGAGGGAACATCACCTATAAGGCTAGTCTTTTGGGTTCAGGTGGCCCAGGACCTTGGTTGAGGTTTCGGTTAGGGCCTGTTTGCATAGCGGGCCCATTGCGACCTGGGCTAGCGACAGGAGTCAGTCTGCGTGACGGGCTGGGCCGCATTCTAACAAGTGGTACCAGAGCCAGGTTGGAAACCTGTAACGTCGGCCACACACGAATATTGGGCTGTCGGAGAGATCTCCCGGGCCACATGAAATTGGGTTGTTGGGGTACTGTCCATCCGAGTGTGAAGGGGAGTAGGACCACCCATTGTGTGATGAAGGGGGAGATTGTTAGGTTTAATCCTACATCGAATATTGATAATGGGGGAACCCAATATATAAGCTTGAGGGAACCTCACCTACTTGGCTAGTCTTTTGGGTTGAGGTGGCCCAAGACCATCGTTTGGACTCCGGTTAGGGAATGTTTGCATAGCAGGCCCATTGCGACCTGAGTTGGCGGCAGGGGCTAGTCTGCGTGACGGGCTGGGCTGTGTTCTAAGAAGTGGTATCAAAGCCAAGTCAGAAACTTGTATCATCTCCCGGGCCACATATGGATATTGGGCCGTCAGAGAGATCTCCCGGGCAACATGAAATAAGGCTGTCGGAGTAGTGTCCATATGAGTGTGAAGGGAAATAGGACCACCCGATGTGTTATGAAGGGGGAGATTGTTAGGTTTAATCCCACATCAGATATTGATGATGGGGGAGCCCAATATATAAGGTGGAGGGAACCTCACCTATCAGGCTAGTCTTTTGGGATTAGGTGCCCCAAGACCATGGTTGGTGCACTGGTTGGGCCTATTTGTGTAGTAGGCCCGATGCAACCTGGGCTGGCGGCAGGGGCCCATCTGCGTGACAGGCCGGGCTGCGTTTCTAACAAGTGTATCAGAGCTAGGTTGGAAACCTGTAACGTCTCTCGGGCCACACATGGATATCGGGTTGTCGGAGAGATCTCCCGGGCCACATGAAATTGGGCTGTCGCAGTAGTGTCCACCGGAGTGTGAAGGGAAGTAGGACCACCTGATGTGTGATGAAGAGGGGGATTGTTAGGTTTAATCCCACATCGGATATTTATGATGGGAGAGCCCAATATATAAGGTGGAGCGAACCTAACCTATCAGGCTAGTATTTTTGGTTGAGGTAGCCTAGCACCTTGGTTGGGGCTCCGGTTGGGCCTATATGCGTAGCAGGCCCGTTGCGACCTGGGCTGGCGGCAGGGGCCCGTGTGCATGATTGGTCGGGCTGCATTCTAACAAGTGGTCCGGGAGAGATTGGGCTCCCCCATCATCAATATCTGATGTGGGATTAAATGTAACAATCTGCCCCTTCATCACACATCGGGTGGTCCTACCCCCTTCACACTCGGGTGGACACTACTTTGACGTCCCGATTTCATGTAGCCCGGGAGATCTCTCCGACGGCCCGATATTCGTGTATAGCCCGGGAGACGTTATAGGTTTTCGACCTGGCTCTGATACCTCTTGTTAGAACGTGGCCCGGCCCGTCACACAGACGGGCCCCTGCCGCCAGCCCTGGTCGCACTGGGCCTGCTACGCAAACAGGCCCAACCGGAGCACCAATCAAGGTCCTGGGCCACCTCAACCCAAAATACTAGCCTAATAGATGAGGTTCCCTCCACCTTATATATTTGGCTCTCCCGTCATCAACATTCGATGTGGGACTAAACCTAACAGGTTCCGTTGTTAGTGATGCCTCTGTTCAGAACTCCAGATCTGTAGACAATGGACTTCAAGAAGTTGATGGCAGGTTGCTTGTGGATTGTAACAACTGGAGTTGCTTCCGATCACTCTGTGAACTTGTTGATAGCAACATATAAGAACTGGTACCCTCCGACGGCTTTTGTGAAAGGTCCCAAAATGTACTCCCCCCACACAGCAAATGGCCACATGGGAGGAATCATCTGCAGTGACTATGTTAGTGTGTGAATCTGCTTTGCGTGGAACTGACACGCTTCGCACTTCTGGACCAGCTCGAGTGCATCCTGGACTACTGTAGGCCAATAAAAACCATGCTGGATAGTATTACTGACCAGCGTGCAGGATGACGCATGGTCCCCGCACTCACCTCCATGGATCTTTGCGAGGAGTTCACAACCATATTCTCGGTAAATGCACAACATTAGAATGCCATTGGCACCATGTTGGTAGAGATCCCATTCTACCAACATGTGTCTTTTAGCCAATCTGACAATTCGCTCATCGAATACACCGTCTTCAAGAAGGGTGTTGTCTTTCAAGTAGTCTCGCACCTCCGACATCCATGCATCAGGACTGACTTGAGCTTGTGGATCTTGCGCGCTTGGTTGCTTCAAGTTCCTTTAGCGCTTACGATCCTTGTTGGACGCCATGTTAACAGGGCCACCGGGACTGCCAGCATCGGGGTGCTGGTCTCGCCCCCATTACTCAGTTCGGTAGGCTGAGCGACAGTAGCTGGAAATCTCCTGCCAAAAACCCCGTCGGGTGCTTGAGCCCCGGTTGAAGCCTTCAATTAGAGGTCATCCGCTTCAACATTGTTGAGACGCTGGAGATGGCAATGGTCTAGGACGTGGAAATCTTTCTGCAACTTCTGGACTTCAAGTAGATAAGCAGCAAGCTGAGGGTTATTGCAACTGCATTCACCTTTGACTTGTTTGATGATGAGTTGCGATTAACCCTTCACCAGCAGCTGTCGGATGCCATATGATAGCGCCACCTTGAGTACGAAGATGAGAGCTTCATATTCTCCCATGTTTTTGGTTGCCTTGAAGTCGAGGCGCACCATGTACTTGACCTTCTCCCCGGATGGAGCGAAGAGAAGGATTCCAGCTCTGGCACCCTACTTCTGCATAGAGCTATCAAAGTAGAGAGTCCAGTGAGGCTCAGTGAAGACCAGGACCTTAGGTCGCGACTTCTGCTTGCTGAGGCCCCCTGGAGTTGATGAAGAGAGTGTCCACTCTGCCATGAAGTCAGCGAGTGCCTGACTCTTGATTGCATGTCGGGGCTGGAATTTGAGGTTGAATTCTGCCAGCTTTGCAGCCCACTTGGCGATATTTCCCTTTGATTGGGATTATGTAAAATAGATCGCAGTGGATAAGAGGTTACCACTAATATTTTATGGGCCTGGAAGTAGTGACATTGCTTCCTTGGGGCAATAAGGATAGCGTACAGTGGCTTATGCACCTCAATGTACTGAGTCTTGGCATCATGAAGTACTTTGCTGATGAGGTACACCGGCCGCTGCACAGTTCAGGCCCTCCCAAAGGGGTCTGAAGCTTCTTCTTCATCAACTCGGACCCTCCCAGAGGGGTTCGGATCTCCTTCTTGAGTAGTAGATACACCCTCAGATGAGAGAGGTTGATCCACATGCATCCTGCCTTTAGGATCTGTGCCTGGGGACTCCGACACAGCAGGCTCCTGTGTTGAACATATTTCTGGTCTTTCTGCATCCAAAACCATGCTGACAACCTCCGTAGGTGCAGCGATGTAAAGCAAAAGAGGCTCACTGGGCTCCGGAGCTACCATGATTGGTAGTGTGGTGAGGAGCTGTTTGAGCTCTTGTAACGCCATCTCTTCTTCTTCAAACCAATGGAATGGTCTGGACTTCCTCAATAGCTTGATGAAGGGAAGCGCCCGCTCTGCCAGTCTCGAGATGAACTGGCTGAGCGAAGTTAGACACCCAGTAAGCTTTTGGACGTCCTTTATGCGAGCTGGAGGCTACATCACATTGATGGCTATGACCTTGGCCGGACTCGCTTCAATTCCTCGGTGGGTCACCAAGAAGCTTTCCAGAGTTAACCCCGAAGACGCACTTGTCGGGGTTGAGCTTTGGGCGCACCAGGCGTAGCTTGTCGAATATGGATTGAAGGCTATCAAGGAGTGAGTCTTTTTTTCTTCACCGTGACGATGATGACATCAATGTAGGCCTCCACTAGATGGTGAATGAGCTCCATAAAGGTTTTGTGCATAGCTCGCATAAAGGTTGAGAGCGCATTGTTGAGACCATAAGGCATCACTGTGTAGCAGTAGAGACCATCTACAGTAATGAAATAGTGTGCTCTTCATCTTCCTTAGACATTGGAATTTGATGAAATCCAGAATATGCATATAAAAAATGTAGAAGCTTACAGCAGGAGGTAGAATCCACTATCCGATCTATTCTCGGTAGTGGAAAGGGGTCTTTTTGACATGCCTTATTTAGTGTGGTGTAGTCGATGCACATTTGAAGCTTTCCGGCGGCCTTTGCTACAACAACTAGGTTTGCCAGCCACCATGGATGATGAACCTCCTGGATGAATCTAGCGTCGAGCAGCTTCGTAACTTCTTCTCAAATGAAGTTTTGCCGCTCAAAAGATTGCTTCTGGATCTTCTATTGTATAGGTCGTGCATAGGGGTAGATCTTTAGATCATGCTCATTCACCTCCCTTGGAATCCCAGGCATATGCGACAGTTGCCATGCAAACACATCGACGTTTGCCCAGAAGAAGTGACGAGCGTGAGTTCCTATTTATCAGTCAGACCTCCTGATATACGGGTGGTCTGAGCGGCATCAGAACTGATTTGGATGACTTTTACAGGGATGTCGGTGTCACTTCTTTGTTGCACATGAGGTGCAGAGGATGAGTTGTTCTTGCGAAAGCTTGGTGGTTGCTGAGCTGGTTGCTCCTTGCCAGATTCATCTTCTTGCGATTTTGCAAGCGCATGAAGTTTCTCCAGCGCAGTGACTCTAGTAGAGCGATCCCATTGAATCCGAAGGACACCTAACAGAGTTGGCATCTTCAACACAAGTTAACCGTAATGGTCTACTGCCATAAACTTATACAGTGCCAGCCTGCCTAGGATGGTGTTGAAGGGAAGATTGACGTGTGCCACATCAAACACCAGCTTCTCGGACCTATAGTTCTCTGGTCTCCCCAAGGTCACAGGCAGAGCAACTGACCCGAGAGGTGTGATAGCTCCCGGACCCACTCCAGAGAATAGACGTGAGGGACTGAGGTTCGAGATACTAAGTTGAAGCTTCAAAAAGGTTGCGAAGATGATTAATTTGAGTGCCACACCTCCATCCACCATGATATGGAAGAGCTGGATATTTTTGATAGTGGGGGAGACCATCAGGGGCAGTTGTCCAGCTCCTGGCATGTTCTTCGGGCAGTCTGAAGCATCAATGGTAATGGAAGTATCCATCCACCCCCGATGAGCCTCCGCCTTGGCAGTAGGAGCAGCAACAGCCATCTCTTGATGCATAATCTTCAGAATGCGCCGCGAGGTGATGTCCTAGGACCCTGCATATATCATATGGAGAGTCTTCCGACGCTCGTTGTCAGAGGTATGAGAGTTGCCATCGACGATGTTGTAGACAATGTTTAATGCCTTCTTGGTGTCTTGGAAGCCTAGCTCTTGATCAGACAGAGCTTCTTTGCTGACTTTTTGCTTCCCTTCCCGCTGGCAGAAATGGGTCTTGTCTTGATGCTTGCTATTGCGTTCAGCAAGCTTCTTGACCTCAGGACAGTCTTCAAGATTGTGGCTTGTAGATTTCTAAATCGGGCCCCACATCTTTTCACCTTCTTTAGACGATTGTCGGGGTTGCTTGTCAGGGTGTGGCCCCCGGCCACCAGGTGCCGTGGCAGCAGCAACGGTAGGTGTACTAGCAAGTGACTTCTTCTTCTTTTTGCCACTACAAGTGGCAATAGCTTCGGCTTTGGGGGCAGATTTGCTAGCCTCTGCAGCTAGTTTGGAGTGCATTTCACGGTCCTCCACAGCTCTAGCGCATTTGATAGCGAGACTGAATAGTTTTGTGACGCTGGTGACATCCTTGGTTGCCAACTTCTCCAGTATTTTATTTTCTCTAACTCCCTATCGGAATGCAACCACGACAGAAGCTTTGAAGATAGAAGGAATAATATTCCGTACCTGAGAGAATCGCTGGATGAACCATTGTAGCAAATCTACCGACTTCTGCTTTACAGCGAACAGGTCCAACGTTGCCAGACCGGGTGTAGGAGCTCCCGAAGATGGAGGTGAACTGGCAACATAGTTCCCCCCAACTGTAGATGGAGTCAGATGGTAAGCTCATAAACCAGGACCCTAAAGTCCTTGTTAGAGCCACTGGGAAGTAGTTCGCCATGATAGCCTCATTTCCTCAAGCTGCCAGGATGGTGGTGGAGTAGATATGAAGAAATTTGACGGGGTTGACAGTCCCATAATGCTTCTTTGGCAGGTGAGACTAGAATTTGGGTGTCCATTCTACCATGCAGAGATGCATGGTGAGAGCTGAACAACCACCTCCTACTCCTAGAGGAGAAGGGTTTTCTCAAGTGAGGTTCCTCTCTCGAGTACGCTCGATGTTGAAATGGCCATCCTGTCTCATGTACCGGCAGTCAAGCTCCAGCCGAAGGTCCTGAGTCTGGAGCCTGGATGTTGTGTGAGTACGACGAGCCACAAAGGGCTGTAACTTCGCGTGCTGAGAGGGCGCACGTCTCCTGGGCTATGATGCCGCAGTGAATGTAGGCCTAGAGGGGGGGTGAATAGGCCTTTTTGAAAATTGTCGGATCCTGCAACACTCAACAACCAGTTCAATACCAGAGATATCGGACTAGTCCGGTAAAGTGCGGACTAGTCCGGTGTTCACGGACTAAGTTGATTAAACTTGATTGATTGGTTTGATTCTTTTATGTGTACAGCGGAAATATTGAATCAAACAACAGTTTAACAGTTATCTACTGAATTATATCACAATTAAGTCTTATGTTCAACAATTTAACATAAGATGAACAATGTGTATGAAACCCTAGATTAAGTAGAGTAACTTGAATGATGAACACTAAAACAAGACACAAGTTTTTATCCTGTGGTTCGACTACCACAAAAGGCCACCTACATCCACGTTGAGGAGTCCACAAAAGGACTAGGTCTTCTCCAACCCTACCCTCGTTGGATCGTCACGAATGCCATTCCTCTTCCACTAATCACAAAGGGGTGAATAATCGAATTCAAGGGCGATCTCACACTTTGAGAGCTCCCTTAGATTACAAAACACAATGCCACCGAAAACACACTCAAAAGTTACTATTGAAACGCAGGAGTGTGTTAGAGAATCAAACCAAGAGCTCAATGTGGTGTTGCAAGTGTCTCTCCAATGATCTAAAGTGAATCCTCAAAGGATTGGACAATGTTGCACTTGATTTCGTGGAGAGAGGTCATTTTTGAGGCTCTTGGGAGGTGTGACGACGCTAGGGTTCGAGAGATTGTAAAAGTGGGCCGTGCACCTCTATTTATATGGGGTCTCTAAAAGTGACCATTAGGGTACAGAAATTTCAGACTAGTCCGTGGTGGTCACCGGACTAGTCCGATGTGTTGTGTGTAGCAAACCCTAAGTGTCCTGAAATATCGGACTAGTCCAGCTAAAAGCGGACTTGTCCGATTTCGCTACTGGAAATCTTCGGACTAGTTCGATAGACATCGGACTTGTCCGGACATGTGAAACCCTAAGTGTGTTGGATGGCAAGTCCGCACTGGGGAGGACTTGTCCGATTTAGATCAGTGGGTTTTTCGGACTAGTCCGTGTGAACATCGGACTTGACCGAAGTGGATCAGAAAGGATATCGGACTAGTCCGGTTGATAACGGACTTGTCCAATTTTGTGTGACTTGTGTAGTGTTTTGAGGACTAGTCCGCACTGGGGAGGACTAGTCTGATTCTAGTCAGAAGGATATCGGACTAGTCCGACAGATATCGGACTTGTCTGATCTGGTGCAGAAAGGTTTATCGCACTAGTTCGGTTGTGAACAGACTAGTCAGGTCCTGTGTAACTCTGTGCAATGTGTGTGTTTAATTGTCATTGAGCTCTTGGGGTGTGTTTCCTTAACACACTCCATACACAAATCTGCTATTCCTTTTTTCTTGAGCTCATTTCCACTTTGCTCCTCTTCATCCCTTCTTTTTGGTATTTTGCACATTTTCTATTATAGGCCTGCATTCATCTCAACAAAGAGGTTAGGATCCTAATTGCTTGTCATAAATCATCCAAAACCCACAAGGGAGTCCTAGATGCACTTTCAAGGTCCCCCTTTTTGGTGATTGATGACAACCAATTGAGATTTCACAAAATAGGACAAAAATTGAGATTTTCATAAAGTATGCACATATGAATCAACAATACATCAAGTAGTGAAAGAATTATCCATATGTGCATTCTTTATGGTGGGATGCATAACTAAGACATTAAGACATTGAGAGTGACATAATTTGCATTAATCAACCAAAACAAAGCACATATGTCAATCCAGGAGCAAAATTACAGATTTTAACAAAAACTTCTCAAATTAAGTAAGCATTGCATCACAGAACCAAAGTTAACTTAGAAACACAGATAAATCATTACAAACACAAAGATAGATAAAAAGAGCTCTCTCCTCGCATCCTACAGCTAAAGCTAAGACTCCCCCTCAATCTCTCTCCCTTTGGCATCAAGACACCAAAAAGAAGGAGAGGAGGGTCCTAGGGTCTTCACTCTTCACTATCGGTCCTCTCGTCGTCGTCTACATCTTCTTCATCATCAGCTTGACGAGGAGGAGAAGGAGGAGGAACGGAGCCACTCGAGCCCCCAATGCCAAAGTAGGCAAGCTCGGAGGGGTTCAAGGGCGCGAGCTCTGTGAAGTCTGGGTCAGAGTCCTCGGAAATCACTGGAGATCCAATGGGGTCGATCTCCAGCTTTTGGCAGATTTGCTTCACGTTGGCCTTTATGTACTTCATGTCCTCCTTTCTCTTCTGGTTGAGCTTGTGGGCCTTCACTTCGGCCTTCTTGCAGGAGGAGAATATTGCAGCCAGATACTTGAGGATCCCACTAGCTGATCCTCTCTGAGGGGCTTCCCTAGAAGTAGGGACAGCTCTGGCACCTTCACTTGATCTTGCTGGTGCCTCGGGATTGGAGGCTGGCCAAGGAGCAGCCTGAACACTCGGCTTTTGAGGCATTTGAGGCCTCAAGGTGAGATGCTCCACATCTTCCACAAACTCAATGTCGGTGACTTTTTGAATCACAAACATTAGCTAAGGAGCATATCCGCAAGATCTATTGGGAGTGCAGGATATGTTTACCATATCATTCCAAATGTATTCTGCCACATCAAATGGGCGGTCCTTGCATATGACTCTCATCAGAGTCCGGAGGTATCCTTGCACACTCCCAGCATCATCATCCTCGGGAGCAATTGTCTTTCTTAACACTCTGTTCAACATCACAAAGAATGGCTTCATGTTTTTGGTGGAAGGAGGGTTGAACTTTGAGTTTGGCTCATAAAGGAACTTCATCTTATCCTTGTCAATGACACCAATGTTGTGTATGACCAAGCAATCAGATCTTGTGGTGTCAAGGTGAAGCAGGTTAGCGAAATCTTCTTGAGTGATGTTGTACTTGGATCCATGGGTCATCCAAGTGACACTCTCTTCATCCTCACTAGAGAAGTGACAGGTTGCAAAGAACTGCGCAATCACTTCATCATTCCAGTTATGTCTGAAAGCAAATAGATCTCTCAGTCCATGCTTCTCAACGGCTCTCACTACATCAGTGAACGGTGAGCAGCCCTTCTTCTCAAAATGTGCCCAGTCAATCCATTGACTGCGCACCATGGGGGTCTTCATTGGTTGATACACCAATCTGTAGAAATCAGCATCGAAGTTGCACTAGAACCTTCCATCTGCAGCTTGCTTCGGTCTGCCATACCAGTCAATGCTTCTGAATTTAGCGACCGAGTCACTGCCCTTGCCATTGAACTTCTCCTCAGTAGGGTCCCGGACCCCTTCCCTGGGAGCATGCAGCTTCAGAGGCCCGACTGGACCCGTCGCTATCCCTTTGCCCTTGCCCTTTGCTTGGCGGGCACTTGCCGAGCTAGGGCCACCACTGGCGGTAGCCCTAGAAGCTGGCACCTTGGAGGCCGGCTTCTTTGCTAGCACTTTCCTCCGAACCTGAGGAGGGGAAGGTGCTGGCTCGGAGGGTCTTTCTTGGCGCTTCTTGCCAAGACCCGTCGAGGACTGAGGTGCCACCTCGTGGTCCATCTCGGCCTCAAAGTTGGAGATTTCATCGTTTGAGCTCGACATGATCTGAGAATCATTTGCAAGAATGATGATGAGTGATACAAGGCATAGGTATGAAAAGATTGCAAGGAATTGCATTTAGGAATTGAAGAATTAGGTTTTAAGTTCAGAAACATCAGACATGTCCAGTGCACAGGCACGGACTAGTCCGGGGGACCAGACTTGTCCGTGCATGGGCCGGACTAGTCCGGTGTTCATCCTCAAAAACCTAACAGACTGGACAAAGGCTAATTCCTAATGCATAACAAGTCTAGCATATATGTAGTACATCAAATAAGCATGTATCTAGTGAAAGATGCAAGGCTATTCGATCAACAATGGAGAAAAACAAGATTTCTAGGGTTTGGGAGAAAATTACCGAAGAAATCGATTGAAGCTTGAGGATTAGGGAGTTGGAGCCCGGACAAGTCCGCTAGCTTCAATCCGCACGAGGTCAAGATTGATTTCCGCCCAAATGCACACCGTTTTGTTGGAGGGATCAAGGAATCGCCTTGGGAGCTCGAGCGTAAGAGAGAGAGTGCGTGAGGAAGAGTGGGGAAGAGAGGAATTAGGGTTTGGTGGCGGCTAGGGTTATGGACACGAAAAATCGGACAAGTCCGGAGATGAACGGACTAGTCTCTGCATGGGCGGACTAGCCCGGGTAACCACGGACTAGTCCGTGGTCACCAGGAGAAATTTGCATTGCCCATTCATATATATTTGAAGGTTCAAAATAGAGAATAGAGGGGCAAAACAAATCAATTAATCTTGATGAATTTGACCAGTAATCATACAACAACCAAACAATGATCATAATTCACCAAGATCTAGTAATTGACATAGTTTTTCGAGAAAAATTGAGAGGGATGCTTTTCACAATTCAATCATCATTTTTGAAGAATTCATACAGGTATGCAACCTTTCAAGCCACACTCCGAGCATCAAGGATATTTAGTTCATATCGGAGTTCGCAAAAACGCTTTTCATCAAGTGGCTTGGTGAATATGTCGGCCAATTGCTTTTGGGTGTTGACATGTGAGACGGTTATATCTCCTTTCATGGAATGGTCTCTCAAGAAATGATGTCTTATGTCTATGTGTTTAGTTCTAGAGTGCTCAACTGGATTGTGGGCAATTTTAATGGCACTCTCATTGTCACAAAGGAGAGGAATACGGTTCATATTGTAACCGTAATCCCTTAGAGTTTGTCGCATCCAAAGGAGTTGTGCACAACAACTCCCTGCTGCAACATACTCCGCTTTGGCTGTGGATAGGGCAATGGAATTTTGTTTCTTGGAGGACCAAGAGACTAAGGATCTCCCTAGGAATTGGCATGTGCCGGAGGTGCTTTTTCTATCTACTTTGCACCCGGCATAATCTGCATCAGAGTAACCAACGAGATTGAATTTTGAGCCTTTTGGGTACCAGAGACCAAGGTTGGGTGTATGAACTAAATATCTCAAGATCCTTTTTACGGCTGTGAAGTGACATTCCTTAGGGTTGGCTTGAAATCTTGCACACAAACATACACTAAATATAATATCTGGCCTAGATGCACATAAATAGAGTAGAGATCCAATCATGGAGCGATATACCTTTTGGTCGACGTTAGGTCCATCTTCATTGAGATCCAAGTGGCCATTTGTTGCCATGGGGGTCTTTATGGGCTTTGCCTTGTCCATGCCAAACTTCTTAAGTATGTCCTACGTGTACATCGTTTGGCTTATGAACGTTCCTTCCTTTTGTTGCCGCACTTGGAATCCCAAGAAGTATTTCAGTTCTCCCATCATTGACATCTCAAACCCGTCTGTCATGATTTTGCTAAATTGCTTACAAAAAGATTGGTTAGTTGACCCAAAGATTATATCGTTAACATAAATTTGACAAATAAAGATATCATTGTCTAATTTCTTTGTAAATAATGTATAATCTACTTTGCCAATTTGAAAACCATTCTCAATTAAGAAATCTCTAAGACACTCATACCAAGCTCTAGGAGCTTGTTTGAGGCCGTAGAGAGCCTTACGCAATTTGAATACGTGGTCGGGGAACTTTTCATCTTCAAACCCGGGTGGTTGCTCCACGTACACCTCTTCCTTGATTGGTCCGTTGAGGAAGGCGCTTTTCACGTCCATTTGATACAGCTTGAAATCATGGTGAGTAGCATATGCAAGTAATATTCTAATAGATTCAAGCCTAGATACTGGAGCAAAAGTCTCATCGAAATCCAAACCTTCGACTTGTGAGTACCCTTTGTCCACAAGTCGTGCCTTGTTCCTTGTCACCACCCCGTGTTCGTCTTGTTTATTGTGGAAGACCCACTTGGTGCTGACGATGTTTGCATTGGGTCTTGCCACAAGTTCCCACACCTCGTTTCGCTTGAATTTGTTCAATTCTTCTTGCATTTCCACCACCCAGTCCGGATCCTTCAATGCATCCTCAATCCTGTGTGGTTCCAAAAAGGATACAAACGAATAATGCTCACAAAAGTTAGTTATGCGAGATCTAGTGGTTACTCCCTTTTGGATGTCACCGATGATGTTGTCGATTGGGTGATCCCTTTGGACGCATTGGTGTACTCTTGGGTGTGACACTTGAGGAGTTGAGTCTTCATTATTGTCTGTTTCTCCCCCTAAGTGGTTGCCTTCATTGATTTGTTGATCATCTTTATACTCTTGTGGTTGATCTTGTGTTGAAGCTCCCCCTTGATTGATGGTCTCCTCTTGTGGTTCATTTTCCTCATGTTCGTGTGAAGGTGACTCTTGTGGTCGAACTTCGCCTAGAACCATTCTTTTCAAAGCTTGACAAGGAGCTTCTTCTTTACCTAATTCACATGGATCAACTTGCTCCTTTTGGGAGCCGTTAGTCTCATCGAACACTACGTCACGTGCTACTTCAACAAGTCCGGAGGCCTTGTTGAAAACACAATAGGCGTAAGTGTTTGAATCATAACCAAGCAAGAAACCTTCATCGGACTTCGAAGCGAACTTTGAAGTCCTAGGCTTCTTGTTCAGGATATAACATGGAGAACCAAAAACTCGAAAATATGAAATGTTTGGTTTGTTACCGGTAAGTATCTCATAGGGAGTCTTCTTGAGTACTCGATGAAGATAAAGTCGATTTGCGGCGTGGCAAGCGGTGTTAATCACTTCCGCCCAAAATCGATCTGAAGTCTTGTACTCATTGAGCATTGTTCTTGCCATCTCTATGAGTGTTTGGTTCTTTCTTTCGGCAACTCCGTTTTGTTGTGGCGAGTATGGCACTGAAAATTCATTCTTGATGCCCTCTTCATTTAGGTACTCCTCCACTTGTGTGTTCTTGAATTCCGTGCCATTGTCACTTCAAATACTTTTGATTGTCAATGAAAATCCGTTTTGAGCTCGCTTGAAGAACTTCTTGAGTGTTCCTTGTGTTTATGACTTATCATGCAAAAACAAAACCCAAGTGAAGCGAGAAAAATCATCAATGATAACTAAACCGTATTTGTTACCGCTGATTCTTATGTAAGCAATTGGACCAAACAAGTCCATGTGAAGTAGTTCGAGCGGTCTTGTTGTAGTCATGACGTTCTTTGCAGGATGATGTGCTCCAACTTGCTTCCCGGCTTGGCACGCGCTACAAGGCCTGTCTTTCTCAAAAACAACATTATTCAAACCGCGGATGTGATCATCCTTGAGGAGTTTTTGAAGATTCCTCATACCAACATGCGCTAGCCGTCTATGCCACAGCCAACCCATGTTGGTTTTTGCAATCAAGCATGTGTCTAGTTCGGCTTTATCCTTGTTGAAGTCAACAAGGTAAAGCTTTTCCTTCAACATACCCTTGAATGCAATAGAACCTTCACTCCTCCTAGAGACGGTCACACCCTCGTTAGTGAACAAGCAATTATAACCTTTGTCACATAGTTGAGATATCGACAGCAGGTTATAATCCAAAGATTCAACATGTAAAACATGAGAAAGCGTGTGTTCAGAGGATATTGCAATTTTACCGGTAGCGAGAACCCTTCCTTGACTATTATCTCCGAAGTAGATGCCCTCGTTTGGGTCCTCGTTCTCTTCATATTCAACAAACATCCTCCTTTCTCCGGTCATGTGGTTGGTGCACCCACTGTCTAGTACCCATTTGGATCCACCGGAGTAATAGGCCTGCAAAAACAAATTATGCTTTGGTTTTAGGTACCCAAGCTTGCTTGGGTCCTTGGAGGTTAGTTACAATACATTTGGGCACACACACATGGGACTTTGTGTTCCCATGGCGTGGCCCAACATAATAAGCATAGACTTTGCCAAGGTTGTTTCTCATTAACACGTAGGAGGCATCAAAAGTTTTAAATAGAAGCTGCTGTTGTTTATGAGTCGGACTAGTCTGGGGGGCCGACTTGTCTGGATGACCGGACTTGTCTGGACACCCACCGGACTAGTCCGGTATTCATGTGAGTTCAGGTTTGTATCCTTCGACTTACCAGTTTGAGAGGATCTTCCCTTCACAAAGGAGATCCTTCCCTTGTTATTCTTATGACTTCTAGCATGTTGCTTTTAATCATAAGAGTAACCAATGCCATACTTGACATTTGGAGGTCTTTGGACCAAGTATGCACTACGTGCATAGTTGATCTTCTCCTTGTCAAATATGCCACATTGGGTAGGATTTTTATCCTTTGTGGGGGTTGATTTCCCTCTCAATCTGGTGTGAGTTTTACTACATGTGCACATATGAGCAAATTCAGTTTTAGTGGGTTGAGAAGGTGAGTTTGAAGAGGAGGAAGGTTCACTCAGCTTGAGTGACTCAACTTGCACTTCAAGGATCTTGTTAACCTTGATCAGGTCAGCAAGTTGGTCCTTGGTTGCAACATTTGAGTCGGTTAACTCCAAGCAAGCTTTCTTGCTTGAAGCTAACTCAAGCTCTAGTGAACTGTTTTTCTCCTTTTCAAGCTCTAGAAGTTTGTCAAGTTCCACATACTCCTCCCTTTGGGAGATAATCATGTCCTCCTGATGATCAATTAACCTCTACTTCTCAACAAGTTGGTCAAGTAAAAATTTCATTTTTGTTGCAGTTCTCTTATCTAGTCCACTAAACATATCCTCACCATCACTATCCATTTCATCATCACTAGAGTAGGAATGCATGGAAGGGGTTTTGATGTTTACCTTGCGTTTACCTTCCTTTGCCATAAGGCAAGTGCCATTTCCCTTTCTTGCAACAAGTGTGGGAAAGAGTGTAGATTTCTTGGATGTGTTCTCGATGGCTATGCTAGCCATCTCTTCTTCATCGGATGATGAGGACTCATCGTTTGAGTCCCACTCCTTCCCAATATGCGCTTGTTCGGCTTGTTTCTTCTTCTTGAAGAATTTCTTAGGTTGAGGCTTGTATTCTTTAGTCTTCTTCTTGTTCTCCTCATATGGGCAATCCACTATAAAGTAGTTATACTCACCACAATTATAGCATGCCCGCCTCAACTTTGGCTTCATTCTTTACTTGTACTTACCTTCACTTGATTTTGTCCCTTGCTTTTTCTTCATTATTCTCTTGAACTTTTTCATGAACAATATCAAATCCTCTTCATCTAGCTCACTGCTCTCGTCATCACTGTCCTCCTCTAGTTGTGCTTCTCTTGCTTCTTTGGATAGAGGCTTGAGGGTGGACATTAGAGCAACTCCTTTCTTCTTAGCCGAGGTGAGGTCGGCAATTTCTTTGACGTGCTTTGCTTGTTTCTCCATCATTTAAAAGTTGATAATTTTACCAAGAAATTCATCTAGAGTCATCCTTTTGTATCCGGGGCTTTCTCTAATCATGGAGCATAGCATGACATTGCAAGGCATAAAAGCTCTAAGTATGAGCTTTACCACCTCGTGGTCATTCCACTTCTTGCTCCCATATGATCGAACTTTGTTGACGAGTGTCTTCAATGATTGTACATATCCTGAGGTGACTCGTCTTCCTCGATTGTGAATCTTCCTAGTTTGCCTTCGATCATCTCAATCATTGCTTCACGCACATGCCGGTCACCTTCATGTGCAGTTTGCAGTGTATCTCATATCTCCTTAGCAATTTCGAGTCCATCTACCCTGGTGAACTCGTCTCGACTGAGTGAGGAGGTGATACAGCTGCGGCTTGAGCGTTTCTATGAATGGCCTGCTCTTGACTTGGGGTGAGCTCTTCGTCGTCATCCGGAATATCTATCCCTGTGCATACAATATGCCATAAACTTGGGTTGAGGGAAATCAAGTGCATTTTCATATTCTGCCTCCACATAGAGTAATCACTTCCATCGAAGTGTGGGGCTTTCCCATGTGGGATAGATAAGTAATGGTTGTTATTGGAATTTAGACGATCATAGTTAAAAGGATATCGGGAGTAGTTGGTGTGACTACTCCCCTTCTTCTTCTCTTCAACCTTTGCTTTCCCTTTGGAAAGTGCCTTCTTTCTGAGGAGCACCTTTAGCTCCAGCGTCTCCTCATCGTCGTCCTCGAATTCTTGAATGGCTTCGAGGTACTTCTCCAGTTTTTTGGGTCTTGTCATTGTTAACCTCCTCTTGGTTGTTGATTTTGTGGACGTCCTTCATGTCCAACATGATCTCTTCGAGTGATTAGACTCTTTCTTGAAGAACCTGCTCTGATACCAATTGAATGTAGGCCTAGAGGGGGGTGAATAGGCCTTTTTGAAAATTGTCGGATCCTGCAACACTCAACAACCAGTTCAATACCAGAGATATCGGACTAGTCCGGTAAAGTGCGGACTAGTCCGGTGTTCATGGACTAAGTTGATTAAACTTGATTGATTGGTTTGATTCTTTTATGCGTACAGTGGCAATATAGAATCAAACAACAGTTTAACAATTATCTACTGAATTATATCACAATTAAGTCTTATGTTCAACAATTTAACATAAGATGAATAATGTGTATGAAACCCTAGATTAAGTAGATTAACTTGAATGATGAACACTAAAACAATACACAAGTTTTTATCCTGTGGTTCGGCTACCACAAAAGGCCACCTACATCCACGTTGAGGAGTCCACAAAAGGACCGGGTCTTCTCCAACCCTACCCTCGTTGGATCGCCACGAAGACCAATCCTCTTCCACTAATCACAAAGGGGTGAATAACCAAATTCAAGGAGCAATCTCACACTTTGAGAGCTCCCTTAGACTACAAAACACAATGCCACCGAAAACACACTCAAAAGTTACAATTGAATCGCAGGAGTGTGTTAGAGAATCAAACCAAGAGCTCAATGTGGTGTTGCAAGTGTCTCTCCAATGATCTAAAGTAAATCCTCAAAGGATTGGACAATGTTGCACTTGATTTCGTGGAGAGAGGTCATTTTTGAGGCTCTTGGGATGTGTGATGGTGCTAGGGTTCGAGAGATTGTAAAAGTGGGTCGTGCACCTCTATTTATATGGGGTCTCTAAAAGTGACCGTTAAGGTTCAGAATGTTCGGACTAGTCCGTGGTGGTCACCGAACTAGTCCGGTGTTGTGTGTAGCAAACCCTAAGTGTCCCGAAATATCGGACTAGTCCGGCTGAAAGCGGACTTGTCCGATTTCGCTACTGGAAATCTTCGGACTAGTCCGATGGACATCGGACTTGTCCGGACATGTAAAACCCTAAGTGTGTTGGATGACAAGTCCGCACTGGGGAGGACTTGTCCGATTTAGATCAGTGGGTTTTTTGGACTAGTCCGTGTGAACATCGGACTTGTCCGAAGTGGATCAGAAAGGATATCGGACTAGTCCGGTTGATAACGGACTTGTCCGATTTTGTGTGACTTGTGTAGTGTTTTGAGGACTAGTCCGCACTGGGGAGGACTAGTACGATTATAGTCAGAAGGATATCGGACTAGTTCGACAGATATCAGACTTGTCCGATCTGGTGCAGAAAGGTTTATCGGACTAGTCCGGTTGTGAACAGACTAGTCCGGTCCTGTGTAACTCTTTGCAATGTGTGTGTTTAATTATCATTGAGCTCTTGGGGTGTGTTTCCTTAACACACTCCATACACAATAATCTGCTATTCCTTTTTTCTTGAGATCATTTCCACCTTGCTCCTCTTCATCCCTTCTTTTTGGTATTTTTCACATTTTTCTATTATAGGCCTGCATTCATCTCAACAAAGAGGTTAGGATCCCAATTGCTTGTCATAAATCATCCAAAACCCACAAGGGAGTCCTAGATGCACTTTCGCGCAGGACCAAGCCTTCCAGATAAGGTTCTGTTACGAAACCAGATGACATTATTTTTATAATAAAATAGAGGGTAAAGTGTTTAGCGCTCGCAATGGTATGTTCTTGGAGCAAGAGTATCTCTCAAAAGGAGTTAGTGGGAGTGTTGACGGTCCTTAAGTGCCATATTTAGACTGTCAATTCACCTCATAATGTGCACAAAAGAGAAACACAACGTAGTGGTAGGGTTAAATACTAACCAATTCCACAAGTGTTGGTGTTTATTTGTATGCATGTGAATTTAGACCCAAAATACTAAGACATGCAGGGAGTAATCCATAAAATTGTATTTTGACAGATCAGGCGATGCCAAGTGTCATCACATAGATCAAATGGCCAACAAAAATAAGTATCTGAGGCCATCCAACAGTGTAGCACCCATATAAGAGGATAGGACCCACCTAGCAGAGACTTGGAGGAAGCACAACCCTAACGGGGCTGAGACCAGGTCGGCCGACCTCCCTAGTCAGACGACTAGGGAGTGGCACCAATCCAGGTCAAAAGCCACGTGTTGGCTCCTCCCAGCTTGAAGAAGTCATGGGTGACTGATTCGCGTGCATTTGGTGGCAGGAACCGACCCTTCTCCCCCCTATAAATGGAACCCCACATCTCACATCACACACACACCAAAAGTTGCGAATAGAATACCACTCCTGAGGTTCAGAGTAGTCCTAGGGGCTGCCAAGTAGAAGGAGCCTGTGGTGAGAGTTTAGGAGAAGGAGGTTGGGCTTTTCATGTCCCTCTTCTACACTTGTATCCCTACGAAGGTGTACTCAAATCAAGTAAGTCCTTTAAGAATTAGATTCAAGTTTGATTCTCAATTCATAGTAGTTTGCACAAGTAGTTACTTGTGGGTTCATTGCTTTAATCTATTAGAGGCTCTAGTTGTAGCTTTGGTGTTCGAAACAACTAGAGTTGTGATTTAGAACGTAAGGGTGGTGCTTAAATTAGAAATCACCAGTAAACATCTTGTAGACCCACGAATTAAAGAGGTAGGCAGTAGGTGGTGACAACCCTATCTGTTCTTTGTAATCCTCCATGTTCGGCTATGACGTAGTCTCTTGGCGGGAGTCATCCTAGTATTGCTTGGGGTAAACCCGCGCCCAGAACAAGCAGCTACTGCAAATCCTTTTGAATTAGAATCAATACTTTGAATTCCTCTTTCTTCCTTGCCTACAAAACAACTTTGTGTCCTTGGGTGAATTAGTTCGTAAGATTACACAAACGTTCCTTGGATTCGATACCCTTGGGAATACTCTCTTAAGGAGAAGTGCTACACGACAGTTTCTGTGCGCTTGCGGATTTTTATCTGTTACATAAGAAACGTCAACAAGAATTTTTGGGGCCATTGCCTTGGAACAGTTGCTGTTAATCTTCGAACCTTGTTAGGAACGGATTGTGAAAACCCTTACCACCATCTAATAGATTTCGAACAATTGTGTTCACGTCTTCTAATCAAGTGTATGACGCAAGAAACTCTCAAATGGAAGTTGTTTCCTTTTTCTCTCGAGGAAAGAACCAAAAAATGGTATGACCACATCGTCGGGAAGACAAACAAAAACTGGAATGAATTACAGGACAAATTTTGTCTTGCTTTCTTTCCAATTGCCCAAATTGTTTCCTTACAGAAGGAAGTACTATGCTTCCAGCAGATGGAGAAGGAATCCATAGGTGCAGCTTGGGAAAATTTTTCTTTTTAGAAATTCTGGCCTAGATTTGTCTATCCCTGATCCGTTGCTTTTGCAACACTTTTATATGGGATTGAACAAAGAGACTGCCCTATATCTTGAAATTACGGCTGGAGGATCTTTCCTCCACAAGACTCCAGAAGAAGGCAAGGATCTTCTAGGCCGAATTCTAGAAAATTCCTATTTCATTGTGGGTCTTATTGAGCCCCCTAAATAGGAAGTAGTGTCAAGGTCTGAGGATAAATCCATGGACAAGGAAGAACATATCTCTTGCTTATATCAAACCTTGTCGGAGGAATCCTTTCCCGAACCCCAAACTATGAAGGAAGAAGAAATTCAACCTTAAATGTTTCCCTTCTACTTCGAGGAGGAGATATTTGAAGATCTTGGAAATACCTCGAATTACTGGTGTCATAAGAAACCATCATTGCCATTAACTCCACCCTACCCACCTGATGGACTATTCATCAACCAGACAGTCAAGGAGTTAACCTCTATTCTAAGCAGGGAATGGACTGCGGGAGTTGAGCAGCGATACGCCACCGGGCACCAGTGGCGAAGCACCGCCCGCAGCCATTAGGCTCGAGGTGGAAGACGACCACCTGGTGGCCCCACCCGTCAGCCAGTGAGCTCAGGTCTCCGGATCTGTTGCGGCCCATTTTATCCGGTGTGGCTATAGCCAAGAACTTTACAACACCCATGTTGCTGCACTGTGAGTGGATGATTTAAATCTATGGGCCCAGTTTCAACATTTAACTCAATTCTTGTTCGAAAAATAAATCTAGAAACATACTAAGCTTTGAAAAATCATATATCCTATTACAACTATCCAACAATTATGAAACTAATTTTTTGGGTTCCTTTTCACTAGTACATTGCAGTGGTGCAATTGGATTGGTACGACAAAACCTGGGATATTCTCCAAAATTCCTTAAAGTGAGAAATTTGGGACTTAATTGCATGAGATTTCCTTGATGGAAAATTCTCAATTTTTGCCAGATAGTCCTAAATAAATCTCTTGATCTTCAGTTGAAATTTCAGATTTATTGGACTTCATCTGGCCAGTCAAACTGTGTTGTTTTTTCATATGTCCATGAAAAATGTAAAATCAACATAAACATTTCCAGAAAATGTTTCCAACTTGTAAAATTCATATATCACTCTAGAAAACATAGAAAAATGTGAAATCAATTTTGCTGCACTCCTAGTGAGTAACACATTCTGGAAAACCAACTTTGAGGCATGACAAAGCTACAATTTTTCCAGCAAATTTCAGTGAAATATAAACATTTGTGGATTTTTGTAGACCATACCTTACCTTCGCTTTAGCTGAAACTTTGCAATAGCCTGTCTTATGATGTCTTTGAACTACTAAAAAAATCCCAGATTCATTGTATTTGATCTTAATAAGAGTATTTCATTAGTACCTTTGCTCTACATGTATATCATATTGAGGTTCCCAAGTCCACCTCTTTTTAAAGCAACTTTGTTAAATTCATTCCTTGCCACCAGAATTGGAATACAGTTGAGACCTTGATATGGCTCCTGTACAGCATGCTACTTTCTTCTTGAGCTACACATAGCTTGTTCTTTTGTTAAATCATAATCTTTAATTGTGCATCTCATTTCGATATTGATTGTGACAAAGAAGGACTTCAACGTGAGATTTCTAATGGAAGGACCAGCAGCTGATCATATTGGCTTCATCTGACTTTATTGACTTTGGATTAGCTGCAACCTAAGGCAAGCCGCGGTTTGCATATAAGCGCCCTTATAAAGTTTTATTTTGTATACACTATACGTATGAGGTATGTATTGTGCATTAGATCAGGTTTTGTTGAGAATCCACATGCATGACCAAATAATCCTTGGAGTGGTTTGGGTAGAACATTACTCCATCGTGTTATATTGCCATGCTAATGTTTTAGGGAAATCGGTAGAAGCCGAGTGGTGGAAATCCACTCGCGAGACACAAATTAGGGTTTACTTCATTATTTGTTTGAGAATGGATTTAGTAAGCTAAAAAAGAGACCCGGCGTGGAGTAAGGAGCAGCATTACGTGGTCCTGGGTGTGTAGCCCTGCCTGTGTCGATATAGGACCGATCTGTATGCGGCTCCGCTGAGCAAGTTTGAACTGTACCGGTTGCATACTGGCTATATGGGTTCCAGGAAGCTGATGTAACTCGGGCACCCTCTCGTCGAAACTTATACCATGGTCCCTTGGGGGAAAGAGGACAGAAGGTGGAAATCTGCTAGCGGACAACTCCAACATGTCCTTGTAGTGGACCTTCTGTGAGGATCATAAAACTGGTTCGGCGTTGGGATGATGGGTGAAAGGTAGATACCTATGAAGTGATGTGAAGAGCACCGGCGTGTCTTCCAGACAGGCGTATGTGTCGTGCACATCGGGTGTCTACTGATTTCAATCACTGTCCCTCGCTGTTATTTGAGTACCACTTGTTCACTTAGTCGTGACGTAGTAAGCAAGAGTAGATGGAACTATTGAAATATTTCTTATATTGATTAATCATTGTATTGCAACATGTGTGCATTAGAGGATAGTGCTCATTAAGTTTACGTTTTATGAACCATTAAGTTTGATGCTAAAACCTAAAAAACTAAGGATTAACTTTAGGCGAGTTCTTCATTGGAAATTCAGCTCCCTATCTTACTAGTATCCTTGAATGTAGAGTTTCATGCTTTAGATGAGACGGTTAAGTCTTGCTGAGCCCTGTGCTCACGGTTGCTTTATTCATAGTTTTGCAGGTATTAGTATATTTTGCTTCCGCTGTTGGTTGTCCGTGAGACCTCAGAATTTTTGAGGTGTAAGGCTCACATGAAACCCTGCCGCTGCCATATCTCTTTGTGTTGCTAGTGGGAAGCATGGACGACCTCTCTTTTTGCTTAGTTAGGTTAAAGAGAGTGAGTATGTATATACTGATGTGTGTGTACTCTATGTACACTATTTTGTACACTTGATTATATTATGAAATGGAAACTTTGAGGTATTTTGATTATTCTTTTTGGGTGTGTTGTTGGGTGACACATCGCACGGCACCACCCAATGCGATTTCTGGATGTCGGGACTCCGGTCCTCACAGCCTGGTATCAGAGCCGCATTGGGAATAACATGCTCGAAAAGATCCTATTTTGAAGACTTAGAAGTAGTCGAGTGAGGATTAGTTACTATGCCCACATAAGATCTATTATAGTATTAGTTACTTAAGGTGGCAAGCTAACTTATGTGTTATTATATTATGTAACGATGCTTCAACGTCAAGTAAGAGGTAAGGTACATCACCGCAAGTGATCAATTGTGGTAAGCTCACCATGCGAGTCGTAGCATGTGATTGTTTTCGTGGCTTAGCACAGAAGGTCAATATGAGTCTCCAAAACTTTCCATGTTTCTTAGAATATATGACACGCAGTATCCCAGCGTGCTTCAAAATTAGTTGGAGCCCCCGTCGGGTAGGACATAACCCAATGCGCCTCCTACTGGTGCAGCATTATGCAAAGACGTGAGACACCGTCGGGTGGTAGGAAATCCGGTCATGTACTTCGAGACGTGGCTTAGCTCGGGGCGGCCCGTATGGGATGATATAGGACGAATGTTTTTACTTTCATATATATTATTGTGTCTGCTTGAAATGATCACTCGTGCGGGCTGTGCCGTACGGCACCATATGATTGATCAGTAATTTGTGTGTAGTTGCAGGTACACTAACCATGTTTTAAGTAGATCGAGTTGAAAACGTTTGCGAGTGAACATCATTAGTGTCACCATTGAGACGTATGCTGGAATACCGGCTTAGGATTTCCTTTGGTGAGGATGTAGTACCAACATGTATCCCATCGATGCATTAAGAAGATCACTTAAAATGGAATCAATAAGATGTAATAATACATGTATTAATTATTGATCTCTGATTTTTAAACTAAGATTCAAAGTTGGAGTAGGCTTAAACTCCTGTGATTCAAAAAACAGAATCTCTGTTTTCTGTCAGGAATTTGACCTGACCTTGAAAATTCAGAACTATCAACAAAAATTTCCAGTGAAGGTGTATCTTACATGGATATAAGGAATATGAAGTTTTCTACATATTTTATCATGAACTTCAGAGAAGAATCTCCCTCTAACCTATCCCAAATTTCCAAGTTCCAATGTCTGGCAAATCTGGACAGAAACTGGAACCATTTCTGTACTTGTTACTATTTTGATCATATCTGTTGGCAGAAAATTCGAATGGCTTCATATGACACAGTTATGGAATCCTTGTGATGTCTATTACAATGTTGTAATTTAAAGTTTTTGCAAATGTTGATATTATCTATTTGTAAAACTGTGGCAAAATCCACAGTATGCAAAGGAGGTGCTGTCAAAAAATTTCCTTGGAATTCTGGGAACTTTGTCAAAATTTAAAAATTCATCTCTCTTTACCCAGAACTGATATGAAGGCATATGAATATTCGTTGGAAATATATCAAAGTTAAATATAACTTTGGTATTCAACTTGAGAAATGAACCTGCCATTTTCATATTCAAATTCTGGTTTCAATCCAAACTGTCAATTCTGGACAGAAAGTGACATGTTCGAAGTCAATTTGGAAACTGTTGTGGACATGATCATTTGTTTACTTCCTAAGTTCCGCAACGTGTTCGTTAGTCATCTATCATAGCTCTAGCTGTTAAGTGGGAGTGTTTGATGAGTTTTTATCGAGTTTTGAATCTGGTTCAAAAGTTCAAATCTTTATTTACACCTTCACATGTTGCATTTCTTAAGTGATGCGTATTACGGTTAATGTTTTTGAGTTCAAGTTGACATTGCAACTTTGGATTTTAACCGTACTGCTCGCTCTTGTGGCATGGATCACACTCATTCTAAGCGTGAATTAGGTGGTACCATTCATGGCGGAAATGACTCGACACTGCAGCAATCTCTGCCACCAACCTGTTCGTCCCCGACTACACTTGTTGAAGTCATGGCAAGTGTGGTCAAATCTAACCGTGAGAACTGTATGTTACTTCGAGAATTGGTGCAACAGGGCAGATCCTCAGAAGCTCGACTGCATAGTTCAACTCGGGGTGCTTATGTGGAGTTTCTTTCAACTAGCCCGCCAGATTTCACGGAGGTGAATGATCCGGTGGTGGCCGATCAATGGCTCCAGGTTATAGTAGGTGAATTCGGGCTATTTCAGTTTGATGAGTACCAGAAGATGTTGTTGGCCGCTGAACAACTTCATGGGTCCGCTGCAGCCTGGTGCTCAGAATATCTCACCACTCTGCCAGTGGGACATCGTGTCACATGGAGTGAATTTTGTGATGCATTTCATGCTCGTCACGTCCCTACTGGGATTATAAGCTCCAAGTATGAAGAATTTGTGGAGTTGAAGCAAGGAGAAATGAGGGTACTTGAATACTTTAAAGAGTTCAACCGCTTCGTGCAGTATGGAACTCATTCTGTGGACAATGATAATCTAAAATGTGAACACTTTTTCCGAGGACTGAATGCTAGACTCAAGGCTGCAGTGGCTTTATTTATTGATGGCAATTACCATGATTTGGTGAATGCCGCTATTCGGCGAGAAGATGCTGATCTCCGTCTTCAAGCGGAGAAGAAAATAAACATATCACTAGATGGCAATAGTGCTCTTCCTCAGAAATATATGGTGGTGCATTACTTATCATTCGGTCGAGAAAGTCAGCCGGTGGTGCGACAACCACAGTTTCAATGTCGCACCAAGTCTTTGGAGGACGTTCAACCACTGCTGGCACAACACCAACTATCTACTTGTGCACCTCTACTTTAGCAAAGTGCACCAGTCTATCTTTTGTCTCCATCTACCGGAGAGCCTGATCTTGCACCACAGGATACTATTTGTGAGGAGGATCTTTTAGCACCGACATGTCACAGGACCAAACGATGCAGCAACCTAGCCTCTCCTCAAGTTGCAAAGAAACCTCATGGTCAGCATAAGAAGACCTTACAGAAAGTGGGAAATGTCAACTACATGGCAGTTGAGGATGTTCCTGTGGGAGAGCCTGTGTTTGCAGGTATGTTTAGCCTGCATGATCAACCCACATTTGTGCTATTTGATTCAGGCGCCACTCATGCTTTTATCAGTAAGGCTTTTGTGATGAGGCATCAATTGTCATCAAATCCTTTATCATCATCTTATATGATCAATTTACCAGGAGGTAGTATGACCGCCAACCAGATTGTAGCCCGAGCACCTCTATGCTTGGATGGGCGGATTTATCCTACTACTCTCATTATGTTGGACAATCAGACGATTGATATCATTTTGGGAATGTCTTGGTTGACCCATCATCAAGCTGTCTTTGATATTAGCTCTCGTACAGTGCAGCTTAATTCCATGAAGCATGGCCAACATACTTTGGTTCTGGAAAATATCACGTCTTTACCTGCATTTGTACATAACACTGAAGCAACTAAATTGGAGGACATTCCATCTTTCCGTGATTTACCCAACGTGTTCCCAGATGATCTACTAGGCATGCCGGCCGAACGTGATGTTGAGTTCAAGATTGAACTTGCACCGGGAACCACGCCTATTTCTCGGAGGCCTTACCGAATGGTGCCCAATGAAGTTGCTGAATTGAAAGAACATCTGAATGTGCTTTTGGCTAAAGGTTTTATTCATCCAAGTTCATCACCTTGGGGCTGCTCCGCACTATTTGTCAAGAATAAGGACGAAACTTTGAGGCTATGTGTGGACTATCGTCCTTTAAATGCCGTGACTATCAAAAACAAATATCCACTACCACACATTGATATTGTTTTTGATCAACTAGTGGGTGCTGAGGTATTTTCAAAGATGGATCCGGTCTGGATATCATCAGATTAAGATCCGAGTGGAAGATATACAGAAGACGACATTCTCGACGAGATACGGATTGTATGAATATCTCGTCACGTATTTTTGTCTTACCAACACTCCAGCTCACTTTATGTACGTCATGAATTCACTTTTCTTGCCAGATTTGGACAAGTTCGTCGTGTTTTTATCAACGACATTTTTGTGTATTCTAAATCAGAGGAAGAACATGCTGAACACTTGCGCATAGTGCTGCAACGATTGCGGGATCACAAGCTATATGCTAAATTCAGCAAATGTGAGTTCTAGATCAGCCAAGTAACATTTTTCGGGCACATTATTTTAGCGGAGGGCATAGCTTTTAATCCAAGTAAAATAGTGCAAGTGCTGAAATGGAAGTCTCCCAAGTGAGTATACGAAGTCCACAGTTTCCTGGGTTTAGCAGGATATTACCGGAGGTTCATCCCAAGCTTTTCAAAAATTGCTAAATCTATGATGGAGCTTCTAAAGAAGGGAGCTAAATACATTTGGAGTGAAGCTTGTGAGGATGCTTTCAAAACATTGGTGAAACATCTCACAACAGCGCTAGTTTTAGCTCAGCCAGATACAACCAAATCTTTTGATGTTTATGTGATGCGTCAAGCATCGGTCTTGGCTGCGTTCTTATGCAAGAAGGACATGTGATCGTGTATGGATCATGGCAACTCCGGAACCATAAATAGCACTATCAAACTCACGATCTTGAGCTCGCTACCGTGGTGCTTGCATTGAAGATCTGGAGACATTATTTACTAGGCAATCTTGTTCATCTCTACACAGAACACAAAAGCTTGAAATACAAATTCACGCAGAAGGAGTTGAATATGAGACAGCGAAGATGGTTAGAGTTGATCGAAGATTATGAGATTGAGAATCACTATCATCCTGGCAAAGAAAATGTGGTTCCCGATGCGCTTAGTCGCAAATCTTATGTTCACCACTTGACGCTCACTCCGATGAAAGAGGAACAACTGAGTTTATACTTGGTTCCACATGGAGCTCTATTTAATCTTGCTCTCATACCTACCATCCGAGAGGAGATTATGGTAGCTCAGAGGAAAGACAAGGGTATGTCTAACATTCAGAAAAGAATGAAGGACGGGGAAATGGAATGTTTTCGGGAAGACGATCAAGGAACGCTATGGTTCAACAATCGAATAGTGGTACCCCGTAACATGAGATTACGGAAGAAGATTTTGGATGAGGCTCACTTACCCAAATATTCTATTCATCCGGGCAGCAACAAAATGTACCAAGACTTGAAAACAAAATTTTGGTGGACTCGAATGAAACGTGAAATTGCAAAGTACGTATGCAAGTGTGATACGTGTCGGAGAGTTAAAGCTGATCACCTGAGAAAAGCTAGACATCTGCAGCCGTTGAATATTCCGGCTTGGAAATGGGAGGATATTATTATGGATTTCATTGTCTGGCTACGTCTCACCTTCCACAGGCATGATTCCATTTGGGTGATTGTTGACCGGTTAACTAAATCAGCACACTTCATCCTTGCACCATTATCTCCAATCGAGGCACAATGTTTGTTGCTCATTTTTGGGAGCAACTACCTGCCTCACTTGGAACCAAGCTAATTAGAAGCTCAGCGCATCACCCACAGACTGATGGCCAAACTGATAGGGTGAATCAAATTCTCGAGGACATGTTACGTGCGTGTGCCATCCATCATGGAAAGAATTGGGATGATCATCTACCATTGGCAGAGTTTTCATATAACAATGGTTATCAAGCTAGCATCAAGATGGCACCGTATGAAGCTCACTATGGTCGGAAATGCCGCACACCACTCAATTGGTGTGAATCCGGTGAAAAAGTAACCTACAGAATTGATCTTGTGAATGAAGCCGAGGAACGAGTACGAGTGATCCAAGCCAATCTTAAGGCTGCTCAATCTCATCAAAAGAGTTACTCGGATAAAAGACATTGTCCTCTCCACTTCGACATCGGAGATCATGTTTATCTCCGTGTATCTCCGATGGAACAGATTCATCATTTCGGAGTGAAGGGAAAGCTTGCTCCATGATTTATTGGGCCATTCACTATCAAAGAAAAATGCGGACCCGTGGCCTATCGACTGGAGTTAGCGGCGTCATTGGATGGTATTCATGATATTTTTCACGTGTCACAGCTACGAAAATGTCTCAAGTCCCCAGCAGAAATCCGCACTGAAGATCACGAAGCATTGCAACCGGATCTCACATATACCGAGCATCCGATTGGGATTATCAATGAAAAGACTCGTGCCACAAGAAAGCAGACTTTATGGTTTTACAAAGTCATTTTGAGAAACCATACCGCTGATAAGCAACATGGGAAAGTGAGGAATATTTACGATCAAACTATCCAGATTCGCCATTATCATACATCGGTAACCTCCCTACCTTCGTCTCTTTAATTGTAATCTCGAGACGAAATTCTTTTAAGGGGGGATGTAAAGGCCCTGAATTTCTAATATACATTTCAGCTTGTAGATTTTATAATAAGAAGGAGGAAGGAAATAAAATTGACAAAAGTAAAAATCTTATTAATTCAAACCCTAATTGAGGAGGTTCAAAAAATTTAAACTAATCTACTGTTCAAACTGATTTAAAATATGCAATTGAGTTGCCCAATAAATTACTCATAATTCAAGAAGTGCCTCTGCCAAGTTTCAAAATTTTTGAAGCACGTTTGCTAGTTAATTCAATGAAATTATTGAAATGCCATTTGAATTCAAATTCAAATTTGAATCTAAATCAAACTTTGTCAGTTCTCAAATTGGGGTTTAAATTTGTGTTATACATATTTTATTTAGTCTACATGTTGAATTTGGATATTTTTGGCAGAGTTGGAATGATGATTTAACTTAACAGAGAAAGAAAGACGTGTGGGACCCACCTGTCAGCCTCACTCCAGCTTCAACCGCCTCTGCTTTTCTCTCCCAGAGAGCCAGCGCACTGCTTTGAATGTCAAGCTCACAAGTTTGCCATAGAGGAAACCAGCTGCCCTCTCTACTCCTTATCACTTCCAAAACTCCTTCTCACTCCCTCACACGTCTCCCTGGTATGTTTTGTTCTCCACTCTGGTTGCAGCATGCACACACATCGTTATCTGCTTTCCGCCATTGAGCTTCCGTCTTGACCACAGTGCCCACTGCACAGCGAGGTTCTCTTCGCTCCACTGAGCTGCAGAAAGTGACGCGACCTTTTTCTCTGCCTCCTCGACGTGCTGCTCCGTTCTCTTCGGCTTCAAACCACGGCCACGGCGTGTTTTTCTCTTCCGCGCTCAGAACAGCGCCGCCGCCTCTGTTCTTCAACATCCAGCTGTTCCAACGCCTTTTCCACCTAGCTGCTCCCGCCAAAAGGTTCGATATACTGTCTACCGCGTGATCCCAAAGCCTCTGAGCCTTCCCTAACGCTGGTGAGCCGGATTACATGTGTTTACTTTGGGTACTCTTTAGAATTGAGCGGATTAGATGAAGAAATTCTATTTCCACAATGTAAGATGCTTCAATCCAATTAGGGAGTACTTTCTAAACCTTCTTCCGGATCTTCTCAATCAAACGGTGATAAAAATAATCAACCGTATCCTATGTATGACAAGTTTTCGTCGCCGCCGGTCCTGCGGACCTAGGTCATCGCTGAGAAGTTGTTCCCGCCGTTTTGAGCTTGATTGGAATCCTTTTCCGCACTCCTCACTGTCCCCAGCTACTTTTGAGCCTTGTCCCGAGCTGAGGGGTGCTTCGCCGAACCCTAGCGAGTTCGCTGGACTTGGTCGAGCCGCCGCCGCAGGTGAAACCCCTCCTCCGGTCATTTTCCGCCGTGTTTATCGTACCTGTGGTGTTCCCTGTTCGATTTTAGGTCTAGGAGACTAGTGTTGCGGACTTTTGTGCCCTATACCAAACGCCGGCGATGCGCCGCCGGAAGCCAGTGGCGGAGCGCCGGCCGCAGCCATTTGGCTCGAGGTGGAAGACGACCACCTGGTGGCCCCACTCGTCAGCCAGTGAGCTCAGGTCCCCGGATCTATTGCAGCCCATTTGATCTGGTGTGGCTATAGCCAAGAACTTTACAACCCCATGTGGCTGCAATGTGATTGGATGATTTAAGTCTATGGGCCCAGTTTCAACATTTAACTCAATTCCTGTTGGAAAAATAAATCCAGAAATATACCAAGCTTTGAAAAATCATATATCCGAGTAGAACTGTCCAAAAATTATGAAACAAAATTTGTTGGGTTCCTTTTCACCAGTACATTGCAGTGGTGCAATTGGATTTGTATGAGCAAACCTGGGATATTCTCCAAAATTCCTTAATATGAAAAATTTGGGAATTAATTGCATGATATTTCCTTGATGGAAAATTCACAATTTTGGCCAGATAGTCTTAAATAAATCTATTGATCTTCAGTTGAAATTTCAGATTTATTGGACTTAATTTGGTCAGTCAAACTGTGTTGTTTTTCCGTATGTCCATGAAAAATGTAAAATCAAGAGAAACATTTCCAGAAAATGTTACCAACTTGAAAAATTCATATCCCACTCTAGACAAATTAGAAAAATGTGAAATCAATTTTGTTGGACTCCTAGTGAGTAACACTTTCTATAAAAACCAACTTTTTGGCATGACAAAGCTACAGTTTTCCAGGAAATTTCAGTGAAACATAAACCTTTGTGGATTTTTGTAGACCACAACTTACCTTTACTTTAGCTGAAACTTTGCTAGAGCCTGTATTATGATGTCTGTGAACTTATATCATGGTCCCTTGGGGGAAAGAGGACAAAAGGTGGAAATCTGCTAGCGGACAACTCCAATGTGTCTGTGTAGTGGACCTTCTGTGAGGATCATAGAATTGGTTTGATGTTGGGATGACGGGAAAAAGGTAGATACTTATGACGTGATGTGAAGAGCACCGACGTGTCTTCCACACGGGTGTATGTGACAGGCACACCAGGTGTCTAGTGATTGCAATCACCGTCCCTCGCGGTTATTTGAGTACCACTTGTTCACCTAGTCGTGACGTAGTAAGCAAGAGTAGATGGAACGATTGAAATATTGCTTATATTGATTAATCATTGTATTGCAACATGTATGCATTAGAGGATAGTGCTCACTAATTTTGTGTTCTATGAACCATTAAGTTTGATGCTAAAACCTAAAAAACTAAGGATTAACTTTAGGTGAGTTCTTTACTGCAAATTCATCTTCCTATCTTACTAGTATCCTTGCAGGTAGAGTTTCATGCTTTAGGTGAGATGGTTAAGTCTTGCTGAGCCTTGTGCTCACGGTTGCTTTATTCTACTTTTGCAGGTATTAGTATATTTTGCTTCCACTGTGGGTTGTTCGTGAGAACTCGGAGTTTTCCAGGGGTAAGGCTCACGTGAAACCCCACCGCTTCCATATCTCTTCGTGTTGCTAGTGGGAAGCGTCCGCGGGCGTGGACGACTTCTCTTTTTGCTTAGTTAGGTTAAAGAGAGTGAGTATGTATATTTTGATGCATGTGTACTCTTTGTACACTATTTTGTACACTTGATTATAGTATGGAATGAAAAATTTGAGGTATTTTGACTATTCTTTTCGGGTGTGCTGTTGGGTGCCGCATCGCACGGCACCACCCAATTCGAATTCTGGAACTCGGGACTCCGGTCCTCACACAGATTAACATATAAAACTTGGTATTCAAAATTTGCTTGAGCTGAAAATTTTAATACTTTATATTTCAATTTATTGTCTTGTTTATGATTCCCACAAGCAAAGTAGGAAAAACATATCATCTAAGTATTTGACTAGTGTTATATGGTAAATGAGTTATTCGAGAAGATATATCTTTGCTTGAAATTTATTTCGATGATTGCACAATTTGGAGTATTGAACTTTGCTAGATTCTCTCATAGGAAATTTAGATACCCACCACGGCCATATGATATAAATTCGTGCAAAAACACATGCATATGCCACTTTGTTTTTCATTGAACTTTGTCAAACTCATGACCCAATTGAGTGACATGCATGAACTTTTTGACTTAGAAATTCTCATGCACCTTATTTATGCAAAATATCTCACATTGAGAATTTGCATCCACCATTCATCCATCCAATAAAGAAACTCCATACATTTTGGTCATTCGTTTGTCTCTAGAAAAAAATAAATACGAGTAGAACACATGGCTATGAAGAGAAAAAAGAAGAAGCATCTACTCTTCAAAAGAGGAAGTATGCCAAAAAAAGGAACAAAAAGGAAGTAGCCATGTTTCATCCTTAAAGAGAGAAAACCATGGAGTCCACAAATATCCATTCCATTCATGTGCACAAGAATTTTCTTTGTCAATTTATTTATTGCATAAGTCTCTCATAGGATCAAGTTTTTGACTTAGTAATATATGAACTGCAATGTGTGCCACAATTATCCCTACCAAGCTCCAAATATATCCATATCTAGTATAGGGACATAATTGGCACAACATGCCAAGGTGAGGATGAAAACACTTTGAGAGACTTGAGATGAGAGATAAGGGCACTTGTTTCTTTGACTTTCTTAATATAGCAAAACGTCAGATCATTTCGGCAAGGGAAGATCCAAGAGAACTATATTCCAACCATTCCACTCTTCAAACTCCCAAGATTGATGTGGTAGTCACATTCCACAGAAGGAATTCATGAATTGAGGTATGAGTTGAAATATATACTATTCTCTTTTTCTAACTTATAGCAAATTTATGAAATCACCTTAGTTCTTTTTCTCGCCTTCACTTGAGGACGAGCAAAGGACTAAGTGTGAGGGAGTTTGTTGACAGTCCTTAAGTTCCATATTTAGACCGTTAATTCACCTCATAATGTGCACAAAAGAGATACACAACGTAGTGGTAGGGTTAAAAACTAACCAATTCCACAAGTGTTGGTGTTTATTTGTATGCAGGTGAATTTAGACCCAAAATACCAAGACATGCAGGGAGTAATCCATAAAATTAAGTTTCGACGAATCAGGCGATGCGACATGTCATCATATGGATCAAATGGCCCACAAACAGAAGTATTCGATGCCATCCAACGGTGTAGCACCCATATAAGGGGATAGGACCTACCTGGCAAAGACCTGGAGGAAGCACAGCCCCAACGGAGGTGGGACCAGGTCGGCCGACCTCCCTAGTCAGCCAACTAGGGAGTGGCGCCAAACCCGGTCAAAAGCCACGAGGTTGCTCCTCCCGGCTTTAAGTAGTCATGGGGGACTGATCCGCGCACATTTGGTGGTAGGAACTGACCCTTCTCCCCCCTATAAATAGAACCCCACACCTCACTTGACACACACACCAAAAGTTTAGAATAGAATACTACTCCTAAGGTTTAGAGTAGTCCTAGATGCTACCAAGTAAAAGGAGAATGTGGTGAGAGCTTAGGACAAGGAGGCTTGGGCTTGTCAAATTCCTCTTCTACACTTGTATCCCTACAAAGGTGTAATCAAATCAAGTAAGTCCTTTGTGAATTCAATTCAAGTTTGATTCTCAAATAATAGTAGTTTGCACAATTAGTTACTTGTGGGTTCATTGCTTTAATTCATTAGAGGCTCTAGTTGTAGCTTTAGTGTTCAAAACAACTAGAGTTGTGATTTAGAACGTAAGCGTGGTGCTTAGGTTAGAAGTCACCAGTGAATATCTCGTAGACACAAGGATTGAAGAGGTAGGAAGTAGGTGGTGATAGCCCTATCTGTCGTTTGTAATCCTCCATGTTTGGCTATGCCATAGGCTCTTGGCGGGAGTCGTCCTAGTGTTGCTCGGGGTAAACTTGTGCCCGAAGCAAGTAGCTGCTGCAAATCCTTTTGAATTAGAATCAATACATTTAATTCCTGTTTCTTCCTTGCCTACGAAACAACTTTGTGTCCTTCGATGAATTACTTCATAAGATTACACACACGTTCCTTGGATTCGATACTCTTGGGAATACTCTCTTAACGGGAAGTGCTACACGACAGTTTCTGTGCGCTTGCGGATTTTTATCTGTGATGTAAGAAATGTCAAAAAAGCATTTCTGGCGCCATTGTCAGGGATGATTTGTTAGTGTTTCTTAGTAGCTGTCAACAGGGAGCAAGGTGCACCTTGAAGAAATTCAAGAAATACTTGAAAATGTTTTGGCACCCACTGATCCTATATGATGTACAAGATGTTGTGGAACCAGATGATGAAACACTAGCCCCATGAAGGTCTAGGAGGGCACGTCGTGCGACTGAAAAGTTAACGCTTCTAACCACTGAGTTGCATGACATGGTATTGTTCAAAAATAATGAAGGGAACCGACTCTAAGAAATGGCTTGGACACATGTGTGATACCTATGTGTGCTAAATACATTGGAAATTTAAATAAAAATTAAGATTCACACGCGAAGTTTTGAATATTGCTAAAAAGCCTACTTCGGACTGTCTGAACTTGAGGAAATTCCTTTTCACACTGTCTGAACTTCACTCACATAAGCTGCATGTGAGCGAATTCTCAAAATGTTTGAACTTTTTTTATACATTGCATAGCGGTTGTTTTGGAAAGTCCATCTTTCATTTGCTAAAATATTCGTGTGGCTGTTATGTTTTCATTTGCAATGTTTTGAACTTGTGTTTTGGCTGATAGGGAGGATTGCTTAGTATTATTTTACTATGTTTTTTATGTTTTATGGCTGATATCCTTTTGCTATGGTTTGCAACATGCTTACGTGAGGTGCTCACGTAAGGTGTTGTATTTTTCGAACTGATGAGAATCAAGTCAAGGACTTGGCCTCACAAAGATTGGTTGTTTATTCACGTGCAGCTGTTGCTTGAGGTCAATACATGGATGGTCATGGGATCCATTGAACTAGTATAGGGAGAAGATGAGGTTCAACAACTAAGTTCAGGAGGAATCGTGGTTGAGTTGATCGGGAGATCACGCAACATGTTTGGGTCAAGAACAATGCATATGAAGGTATCGTGGACATTGTTGGAAAGTGTTTGCACGTGTGCAAGGGGGCATGGATGTGGAAAAATTGTTCAAAGGTGTGATGAAGAGAAGTGGACGTGAAGATGTGGCAGGAAAGATCCAACCGGCTGGATTATGGACTCAGTCTGCCGATTAGTCGGGTATGGCTCAAATATAGAAAGATTTGAGTTGGTTCTAGTAAGATTTCATGTGGATCACGAAGTTGAGTTGTTTTTGGAATGTTTAGAACATTCCTAAGGTGTTTGGAAGTCTTCAGATTGCTTCTATCTGCGTATGGAAGGATCTTGAGCATTTAGGGAAATTTTCGATTGAAACTGAGTAGGATTAGAGTCATAGTTTGGATTGGGTTGACCTTAGGGCTGGTTATATAACCAAGGGAGGCCAAAGATCATTGTGAGTTGACTTTGGGCTGTTCTTCTTGTATTCTGATCAATAATATTCGTAGTTTAGAGGATCTTTTGTGCCTTGTTCGTCCAATTTATTTCAGATAAGTTTTTCTCATTGAGTTTCTACACAACACTATGTTGCATTGGTGTGTTTGTCATAACTCGAGTTTTACAGACCCAATTGACGTGATTTTTTTGGGTTATCTTCAAAATTTCATGATAATCAGATTTGTGGTTTCTTATCTACACGAGTTTATTTGCAGTGTCACACATCTAGTTTTTTACTCGGGTTGAAAAGATTGACCCTTGTTTGATCTTTTGATCATAACTTGAGTTTTTATCGATGGTTATTCGTGATTCTTGTTGTGACTTATTCGTGACTTGATTCGTCACAATATATACTTGTTTTTGTCAAAATTGATCATGTTTAGTTTAGTTGCACACACTCTTTCTTTAACATATCATTTTTCTGTCGAGGGGTTTTCGTTGCATCTGCTGAAAAAGTTTTAATCTACCATTCACCCCCCTCTGGTGACTTTTCACGTGCTTCGAATGTGGTGAGTTTGGACATTTTTGTACAAATTGCCCTAACCGTTCAGGTTCTACTCACTGTAATGAGAAGCAAGCAAAGTTCAAGGCCTCCTCTACAATCAACAACAACAAGAAGAAGGGTTTTAGAGGTCGCCAACTGGAAACAGATTTGTCTCTGCACTTCAAGAACTTGGGTCAAGCGATGTGTACATCGGGTGTGATGAAGATAAAGAGAATTTGGCAAATATGTGCTTCATGGAGGGCAGCTCAAGATCAAGTATGGAGGAGGCAGATCACAACAGCGATGATGAAGAGATATGTCCCACTTGCGAAGAAATGTGTGATGCTATTTCTCGTGCCACTGTTATACTTAAGAAAGAACAAAAAACTTAGGGATAATGCTATCAAAATTGAATCACTAGAATCTCAAATTAATTGTTTGAAATCTTTGATTCCTATTAATGATTCTTGTTCTTCATGTGAATTGATATATGAACAACTGTCCTCATTAAGAAGTGCGCACACCTCCACTGTTGATAAACTTGAACTTGAAATTGAAACGAACAAAAAGCTTGCTGCACTTAATGATAAAAACTTGAAAGATGTTTGCTGCTCTACAATTGATTTGCATTGTTCTACTTGTGATGATATTTATAAGAAACTACACGATGCTATGAATGAGATTTCTATATTTAACAATGCTTTACGTTCTCATGAAGTTAAATATTGTTCTAATTGCAAACTAAAAGGAAAAACTTCATGTGAAAACTGCCTAGACTTGTCTAAGAATCTGATGACATGAATAGGACACTAGAGCGATTTTGTAATGGGAATAAGAATCTGAACTTGCTGTTGAATTCCTCTAAATCATGTAATTATAAATCTGGTTTAGGTTTTGATTCCCATGCTCATGCAAAGGCACATCCACCTAAAATTGTGAAGTCATTAGAAGTGGTTTGTTTCAAACAGCTCCTATGCAAAAAGAAATAGTTTTCAAATCTGCAGGAGTGTTGTCTCATTCAATTTTTAATAAACACATTGCTTGCTCAACTAGACATGAACATGAATTTAAATTTCATTGTACCTACTAAGGTAGAGATGGTCATGTCATATATTTTTGTTATGTACTAGCTAAACAACAAGAAAAGGAAAGAATGCAAGCTAGATCTCATAACTCTCATGCAAATTTTTCTGCACATGCTAAACTAAATGTTATGAACTTCCAACCTTCTTTGATGTGTCATAAACCTGCAATTTGCTCCCAAACATATTATTTTTCGTGCTACACATGTAACACCTCATAGGTCAGTACTTGGGTACAAGAATTCTCAAACTTTGGCTCATGAACCTGCTATTTTATCTCAGCTTTCGCGTGTTATTCCTGCTGGACATCGTGTGACTCAGTATTGGATTCCTAAATATCTTTTGACTAACCCCAATATTGAGTCATTGACGTATTGTGCTTCTATGTAGGTTACACGATTAAGGAAGGAGAACATTTTGATTGTGGATTCAGGTTGCTCACGCCACATGACCGGTAACAAAAGTTGGTTCTCCTCCCTCTCTTTTGTGTCACATGTAGAGAATGTTACTTTTGCCGATAATTCTTCAACTCCTATAATTGCTAAAGATTCAGTTACAGTAAATAATCACTACACTTTGAAGGATGTGGCACTTGTTAAAATTTGAAATACAACTTGCATTCTGTTTCACAATTGCTAGATGAAAATCTGGAAATTATTTTGACTAGAAGTTGCTGCAAGGTTGTAGATTCAAATAGTGAGCTCATTTTTATGTCTCGGTTTGGAAGAGTTTTTAAAGCTGATTTTGATATGTCATCTTCTAAGCATAGGTGTCTAGTTGCTAATGATTCGAAATACTTACATTTTTGGCATCATAGACTTGGTTCCAATTAGATTTCATGTGGGTCACGTAGTAGAGTTGTTTTAGGAATGTTGAAGATGTTCCTAGGGTGTTTCGATGTCTCAAGATTGCTTCAATCTGCGTATGGAAGAGTCTTGAGAAGTTATGGAATGTTTCGATTGAAACTTACTAGGATCAGCATCCTAGTTTGGATTGGGTTGCCCTTAGGGCTGGTTATATAAGCAAGGGAGACCAGAGCTCGTGCTGAGATGACTTTGGCCTGTTCTTCTTGTGTTCTGATCAATAAAATTTGTAGTTTAGAGGAGCTTTTGTGCCTTTTTCGTCCGACTTTTTTTAGACAAATTTTTCTCGTTGAGTTTCTACACAGCACTACGTTGCGTTGGTGTTTTTATCATAACTCGAGTTTTACAGATCCAATTGACGTGATGTTTTTGGGTTGTCTTCACAACTTGATTATCTTCCATATGTGAAGCTTTAACGATCATTGGATTTGTGGTTTCTGATCTACACGAGTTTCTTTTGCGGTGTTGCAGATCTGGTTTTTTACTCGGGTAGAACAGATTGACTCTTGTTTGATCTTTCGATCATAATTTCAGTTTTTCTCGATGGTTTTTCGTGATTCTTGTTGTGACTTCTTTGTTACTTGATTCTTCACAATCTACTGGTTTTTGTTACAATTTATCACATTTAGATTAGTCACACGAACTGTTTCTTTAACAGATTATTTTTTTTGCCGAGGGGTTTTTATTGCTTCCACTGAAAAAGTTTTAATCTACCATTCACAATTTCTGGTAGCTTTTCACGTGCTATTCGATCCTACAACATGGAATCCAAAGTTGAATCAATGCATGAGAATCAAGTTGAAACTTGGTTGATCCAATTGAAGGTGTGAGACCTATGAATTGTAAATGGATTTTCAAGAAAAAGAATGCCATGGATGGAAAGGTTCAAAGAAATTCAAGGTGTTGATTATGATCAAACTTTATCACCCGTCGCAATGTTAAAGTCTCTTCGGATTCTCTTAGCAATTGCTGCATATTTTGATTATGAAATATGATAGATGGATGTCAAGATAGCCTTTCTTAATAAAAGTCTGACTAAGGATGTGTACATGACACGACCTGTGGGTTTTGTCGATCCTAAAACTGCTAGTAAAATATGGAAGCTTCAAAAGGCCATCTATGGATTGAAGCAAGAATATCGGAGTTGGAATCTACATTTCGATGAAGTTGTCAAAGGATTTGGTTTCATCAAGAACGTAGACAAACCTTGTATTGACAAGAAGTTTAGTAGAAGCGCACATGTATTTCTGGTTCTAAGACAGTGCCTTGAAGACCAAGGAAAAGTCATGATTGATGCTTCCACACCCCGGACAGACCAAATTTTTAGGACGAACACTATAAATCTAGCCCCACAATTAAGAATGTTGGTTAGATAGGATTGCCCCAACCCTGTATAAAAGGACCCCCAAAGCCTCCACGAGGGCGGCAAATTCACTCTGTATTCATGTTACTTTATGTATTTTACCTTACGCATTTATCTTAGGCATTTCATTTACGCACTTGAGTTTGTGCCTTACTTTCATACGTTTGTGTGCATTTTTGCTTACACATTATTTCAGAGATGTTCTTTGTTTCTTAGAGTTCATATACTCCTACAAGGCCCGCTTGTGACATGTTCTCTCGCCTTTTGAGCTAACAAAGATCACATATAGGCTCCTTTTGTACGTAGATCCTTTTTTGTCAGAACCAGGACAAATCTCTTGTCTTTGCAGCGAGCCAAACGAAGATGAACATGATTCAATATAGATTTACTAGTCGATTTCAGAAACGCCGATAGTTGGTGTGCCAGGTATGGGAATGCTATTGCGTATTCTCATTAGCTTCATCTTGGATCCATCAAGTCCAATTTTTTCTCTGGCGAGGACATTTGCGCTGACGATTTTGAGCTCCACGTCGGCAACAACAGGGGGCTCTATGTCAATTCCATCTTCACCCCAGATCAGGCTTTCTGTTTAGGAATCCTGGATTTCGTTGCTGATGTCACCGCATCCTACGGAGAGTCTGCGACGCCCACTCCAACAATGCTCCGGCAGTTTCCTTCATCGGTATGATTGGCCACGATGCCCCACCTGTCCAAGAAATCCCGAAAGATACTGCCGGCAGTGACTCTGACCACGACAATGCCAATAAGGTAAATAACTACCCTCACAAATGCTATGTCACCAAAATGGTTGAAGGCATCTGTCATGAAACGCTCACCAACACTCGGCCAGAGGTCACGCCAGCGCAGCTGGAGGCACAAAGCCTCCAGCTCTAAAAGACGCCCACGACCCTTGCGAAACAATTTGACCCACTGGCGACACAAGGTACCGCGTCCCACGCCAGAACCTCACAGCCAGGCATGGAAAGAACCACATCCCAGCCTGTGTTGTGTCTCAGCCAAGATGCAGACACGGCACGGTTTCGAGCGTGTCATGTTCATGCTGACGTCCCTGCCAGCAGGAACAATCCCCCATGCTTCAAGTGGGCAAGCCAGAATGTAGCGGCGGTAGCCGCCATACTATGCAACATGTCGGAACCCAATGTTCCCTTATTGCGAGCCTACGGGAACTCCTAATCCCTATTGGACCATGCGGCCAATCGGCACGCGGAAAGCTTCCTGGCTAGATAGCAGGAGGCATCAGAGTAGGGTGGGAGAAGGGGATGCATCATGGGCGAAGCCGGACCATCAAGCCATCGTGCCCCGACCGAGATAAGCTAGTTCGGAAGAATGGGATCGTCAGCCACTACGCGTGCCTCCACCTACAGGCGGAGTTGTAACTTCAACTTCCACAGAATTGCCGGACCCGAGACTTCATCCCAGAACTCAAATGAGGGCCCTCACACCGCCGGCCTCATCTGGGATGCCGCCACAAGAACGAAGAAGATCAGAGTCCGAGCCCTGATGCTCCCTAGCCAAAAGCCTTCGGCGGGCGAGTGCGCAATGTGAAACTTCTGCCCCGTTTCCACTCACCAAACAACACCGCAATGTTAACGGCGAAACGAACCCCAACGTGTGGTTGGAAGACTAATGTCTGTCATGCCGAGCTGGCGGTGCCAAAGAAGACATCTTTATCATCTAGTACCTCCCCATATATCTATATTACTCGATTTGGGTGTGGCTCGAGTATTAGCATGCAAACACCATCCGCAAATGGGCCAAGCTCAAATCCGCCTTCACATGTAACTTTTAGTGCACCTACTTGCGTCCGTAGAATTCACGGGACCTAAAAGAATGCAAGTGGTGGTCGGGAGAAACCATACGAGAATACATATGACGTTTCCAAGAAGTGTAATGAGCTCTCCGATGTCATCAATGCTGATGTTGTTGGAGCATTCCCCTCCGGGACCACATGCGAGTCCCTGGTTCATAAGCTAGACTATGCCAAGTCAAGGAGTGTGGGGACCGAAGTCCACACATTCCAGGAATCGCATTGGGTGGTGCCGTGCGATGCGGCATCCAACAGCACACAAGAAAAATCTTACAAAATAACCAACACAAATATTTTATTTCACAAGATGATCCTCTTTTACAATATAATATACAATGCAATGGAATATACATACTCATACTCTCAACTAGCTATGCACAAGAGAAGCAGTCCATGCCTGCGGACGCTTCTCACTAGCAACACAAAATAGAAAGCAGCGGCAAGGTTTCCGTTAGAGATACATCTCGACATGCTCGAGATCTCACGGACAACCACAACATAAGTGTAAGCTAGTAATACCTGCAAAAACCACAATATAGCAACCGTGAGCACAAGGTACAGCAAGACTTAACCGTCTCACCTAAAACATGGAACTCTACATGTAGGAAACTTTAAAGACTGGAAAGCTGAATTTGCAGGAATGGACTCGCCAAAAGTAAATCCTTAGTGGTCAGTTTTAATGTAGCATACGCAATCCATGGGCATAGAATCATTGTCAATTCCACAATCAAACAAGAAATGCTTCGTCCACGATGATACTTGCTCAAGGTTACATAAGCTTTATTCAAGTTAAATGTTTTGGAAATTTGTAAACTTAATTATGCTATCTCTATAGCAACCAAGGCTTCAATACAAAGAATTATTTATAGCAATATATTCATAATCTTTCCATTTCTCTTTCTTACTACATCAAGAATCGGTGTCCAAGTATGCTCAAATAACCGCGAGCGACGGTGATTGCAACCAGTAGACAGCCGGACAGCACGACAAGTACACCCATACTCGGAGTTGCAACGGCACACTCCCCTGATGTCGTACGCAACCACCTTTCCCAAGACTAACCCATATCAAAACAGTTCGATCGACCCGAACAGTGGGCTCCCTCAAGGTACACCTCCGCTGTGAGATGTTCATGAGTGAGTTTCCTCCCACTGTACTAACAACCGATAGCTTAAGCCGATTGAAAAGGTTCCAACATAGGATCCTCAAGGTACATCGATTTCCTGGGTTCCATATAGCCAGTATGCACCCGATACAATTCAAACTTGTCCAACGGGGCCAAGCCCGAGTCGGGCCTTAATCGACATAGACGGGGCTACCAATCCATCTTCCCAACACCTGGCTCGCCATTACCGACCCAGACATGATGTGGGCAAACCAACCTACACAAATCCATGTCCACGTCTCATATTAAAGAGTGAATGTTATAGTAACCTCTCGCGAGTAGTTTTCCCTCACTCGACTTCTCTCGCAAGTAGAATTCAACTACTTGACTTGTGGTCGATAAAATATGACCAATCTCGTGAGTAGTGTCCAACATACTCGACTTCTACCGATCTTCTAATTTAACATTAAGCATAGCAATAATAATATGATGGAGTCTTATACTATCCATCCACTCCAATGATTATTTGCTCAAGCATGTGGAGTATTCAATCAACATAGACCTAATGCACATATCAAGTCTATTCAGTATAGTGTGTATAAAGCAAAAATTTAAAATAGCACTTAAATGCAAATCGGGGCTTGCCTTTCGGTTGAAATAAAAAGTTATCGACAATCAGGTTGTAGCCTTCATCGAGAATTCATGCCACAGCAGGTCCAATAGAGAATTTCACTCCTCCAGGTTGTGCTTCTAGTTGGCCACCTTCGTCGCGAACACTATCGAAATGATATGCAATTAAGAGATTGCAATTTATTAATATAACAGTTGAAGTTGATTATAACTCAAGAAGGATTAATATTAGTCAGGACTTGAAGTTCTGTTGTTAGACTGGACAGCAACAGAAAGGAAACAAGATGAACTTAGGCAATGGACATATGAAGTGAAATAGATATTGTTTTGTACAAAGGGATGTGATCTCAATTTTTTACAGGGTCAATAGATTCCCTGAGCATGAGAAAATTACACGGAGTTCATTTGGTCATTTAGGAATAACCAGATAGTTTTCAGATACAACAACTGAATATATTGGTCTACAAAATTTCTTAAGTGTTTAGCCTTCTCTGAATTTTAATTGTAACTCTGGAGGTCTATCATGGTTACCAGTGATTGTACCATACATAGGGGATCTCACTGGTTCTATGAAAATTTGATTCAGAATTTTCTAAGCATTATATTATGAGATATTGAATTTACAAGTGGGCATATTTTATTGAATTGTTTCTGTTGTTTTTGGGCATTCTGTGACCAGTTAGGAAAATCTTCAGATTGAACTAGGTTAATAAAGTTCAATGAAGCTAAAATTTTTACAGGAATTCATAAACTTAGTAAAGAACATTTTGGAAAAATTTCATATGTCTCTATGAAGTGAAGCATCAGATAAAAATCAAACATAATTTTGCTTTGAAGGGCTCTACGAGAAAATCTAAGGATTTTCATGAAGATTGGGTTGTAGTTCTGGTTAGTGTGGATAAAGATCAAACCAAAAAATTTGGTTTGAAAATTTTTGAAGCTTTATACTGAGAGATATTCAATTTAGAAGTTTGCACAAGTTTTTGTACAAATTATAAATGATTTTTACTATTTTTATGTGCTTAGAGAATACACAGGTGATCAGACCATGTAATTGTTGTCTAATTACCCTGAGATTTTCACTTGAGTTCAAGGATATTCAAATGAAGGTTCTGGAAAAATTTGGTAATTTTCCAAAGAGCAGGACTATAGGAATTAATTCTATAAGATTTTTTTATTTGAATTATGGAGAAATTTCTACGGACATTCATAAAATTCCAAGTGCACCACTGGAAATTATTCTTCATGCTGGTTCTAAAAAAATTTATTTGGGAATTGTTGGATAATTCTACTAGGAGATATGGATTTTTGAAGTGGGAACTAAATCTGAAATTTAATTTCAATTGGAAAAGGTTTGAATAATGGCTGGGCCCATAGGATTTAAAATGGGTCAACCGGGTTGACGCAACACCGGGTCACAGGGATCAGGGTTGTAGCCACACGGGATCCTTGTCTGCACCAGATTCGGGCGCGCGTGTTACACCCCCTGATGACTGGGCCCCACGGGTCGTCGTCCACCTCCCGCCAGGCGTGTGTCCGCGACGGCGCTTCGCCGGAGCTCTCGCCGCCCATCGATCAACGACACGGCTCCTCAACAAACTCGCCGCCTAACCCTATTTTGAGGTGATGAGCACGCCTAAGGGGTCAGCGCACGCCGGCGATGGCCGGAAAGGCTTGCGCGACAGCGGGGGCAGCGATTAGGGTTTCGGCCATGTCGGCCGGTCCCTACGGTGGGTGAAACAGATCGGGAAGACCTCAGGAAGATTCATGGAAGCATGGGGAACAAGAATCTGGCCATAAGAGGGAGGGAAAAGGCTTGGAAACTGGTGGGGACTACAGACCGAGGAGGGAAAAATCCGTGGTTGGGGGAAAATGGGATTCTGGTGTGAATACGCGATGAAACTCGATGACTCTTATTCGAGGTGATGCGCCTGGGCATATAGGACAACATAGCACAGGCGCACAAAGAATAAACAACCGTGCGAAAAGAATTTCGCGCGCGAACAGACTATACTCATATTCGTAGATCGTCCGAAGAAATGGAAATACGGGGGCTAGGAAGCATGGCATGGGCTGAAACTTTACGAGCACACCGGCTTGCATCACCGGGGCGTCGAGGGACAGAGGGCGACAAGAACAGAGGAGCACACCGGCGGTGTGAAAATTTTCAAACCTGTCGATGGGGAGCCTCAAACTGTGAAGGGGAATGATCAAGGAGCTGCACAAGAGGTTGGGGAATAACCCAAGGTGAAGAAACTGCAGACATACCGTTGCTCCCTGGTGGATTTCAAGGGGGAGGAGAAGAACTCGCCGGGAGTGAACTTTCTGCGCCCAGCTGAAGAACAGAGGTGAAAGACTCAACTTGGGGACTGAGGAGGTGATAAGGAGGAGTCTAGGACGAGCCGGGGGCAGCTGGAGGCGACCTCCACAGTGCAAGCAGCTCTGTGGCAGTTGCATGCCGCGAGGTGGCATCCTGGGAAGAGCGGGGACGAATTTGAGCCTATGACCAGTGGGTCCCACCCCTCTATTCATCTCTATCTTCTCTGGACACTAAAATATCCAACCAACTTGTGTCCAAAAATTCTAGAAACTTTATGGTAGACTAATTTGAAGGTGTAAAAATTGATTATGAAATCAGATTGTTGATTTGACAAAGTTTCAATTGAATTCAAATTTGAATTTGAATTTGAGTTGAATTCAAAGAAGCTATTGAATTAAATAGCAAACTTGCTTCTAAAATTATGAAAATTTTCAGGGATACTATTTGGAATATTTGAAAGCCAATGGTGAGCTCAGATTTTTATTTTGGCAAAATTTAAACATGAGCTAAATTTGAATTTTTGATTTCTCTCAATTGAGGTTTAAATTGGTTTGAATTTTTCAGATTCAAATTTTTATTTCTTTTCCCCTCCAAATATCAATATCTTGCATATGAACTTTGCATTCTAATTTAGGGCTTTTACATTCCTCCCCCGTTAAAAGAATCTCGTCCCGAGATTACAAATGAAAGAGACGGAAGTAAAAGATTACCGGAGATATGACAATAACATGTCTGGATACTTGGTGCGGAGAAAATCTTCACTCTCCCATGTTGCTTCCTCAACAGTGTGGTTACTCCATAGAACTTTATAAAGCCACATTGTCCGATTCCTTGTGACACGAGACTTTTCATCGATAACCGGATTGGATGCTCGACGTAGGTGAGATCCGGTTTCAATTCTTCCAATTCTTCAATACGGATGTCGGTAGATGGTTTGAAACATTTCCATAATTGGGATATGTGGAAAATGTCATGAACACCAGCTAGAGTTATTGGAAACTCCGATCTGTACGCAACAGGACCACATCTTCCAGTGATAGCAAATTGAACGATAAATCGCGGAGCCAACTTTCCTTTTACTCCAAACCGATGAATTACTTTCATCGGAGAGACACGGACATACACGTGGTCTCCGATGCTGAAGCTTAAAGGACGACGCCTTTTATCTGCATAACTCTCTTGTCGAGACTGAGCGGTTTTGAGATTAGCTTGAATAACTTTTACTCGCTCTTAAGCTTCATTTACTAAATCATTTCCATATACCACTCGTTCACCAGATTCGAACCAGTTGAGTGGTGTGCGGCACTTTCTGCCATAGAGAGCTTCATAGGGTGTCATTTTGATACTAGATTGATATCCGTTGATGTACTAGAATTCCGCCAACGGTAATTGATCATCCCAATTTTTACCGTGGTGTATGGCACATGCTCTTAACATATCCTCAAGTATTTGATTTACCCTCTCAGTTTGTCCGTCAGTCTGAGGGTAATATGTAGAACTACGAATTAACTTCGTCCCCAATAATGCATGTAGCTGCTCCCAGAAACGAGCAACAAACAACGATCTTCTATCCGATACAATGGTGCGGGGAACTCCATGTAAGAACATAATTCTTGATATGTATAAATCCGCATATTTCTTCGCATTGTACGCCGTATGCACTAGAATAAAATGTGCTGACTTAGTTAACTGGTCAACGATTGTAAAATCCCACTTTTTCCGTTCATGTGAAGTTCGGCTACAAGTTGTTTATCAAACATAATGGAGGTCATTATAGTTGTGCACATGAACTTGACCTCACTAAAAAGTTTTCTTTCTACTCATGTTTACTTTTATGGATTGGACTTTACCACTAATCCTAGAACAAGTTTAATTAAACCTTTATGTAAAGTTGGGAATTTAATTGAATGAAATGGCTAGGGCAAAGTATATTGCAGCAATATAAAATCAAAACAAATGTAATTTGATTATGTTGCTATGTATATCTGGCCCTGACAAAAAGATTCAAATCCAAGGCTCCATATTCTTCCTTGGCCTCTTAAATATTTGAAACAGCTTCTCGAGAAATTTTCAAGATTTTTGAAGCACATCTTCCACTTAGTTGGACATGTACAAAGGGTTTATTTCGCGTCGACCTCAAATTTAACTTTGCACTGAACCTTGCCCAAATCAACCCAGAATTTTTTCTAAGACCTTTTATGGTTCAGTGAGCTTTGTTTCAAAGTTTTTGTATTTATGGACCTCAGTTACTATTTATTTCAATAAGGTTTATAAACTAGTTTGGTTTAATATTTGATTTTTAATTTGAAATAGACTATTTCCAAATTAAAATCTGATTGCTGATTTGGGTTCCTCATATTTTTCTTAGCCAGTCTGTAAATTTTGGGAATTTTTGGGCAATGTTTGAGGTAGAATTTAGAGGAACAGATAAGAGGGAGTAGTGGGGCCCACATGTCAGCCAGGGAGACCGTTTAACCACCCCTGTTTTCTTTCTCCTCGCGACACCGCGGCGGCTGCATGCTGCCAGCGCGCCGATCGGCCGTCGGTCGCCTCCAGCTGCCCCAGCTCCTTATCTACTGCGGTGAAGGCTATTTATTCACTCCACCGTCGACCACAGTCACTCCTCGGTTCACCTTTCGCTCGCGCCGCTCCATTTCTTGCCGCCGCGACCACCTCGGTTCCGCTCGACGCCGTGCAGCCTCGCCACTGATACAAGCCTCCTCGTCCTCTGCGGTCTTTAGGAAAAAGGTGCGCCATGATCTTGTGTAGCTTCTGGTAAAGTTTGAACTCATGTCGTGCATCCTAGCGTCCGTATTTCGTGAAAAGCCGAAGCACTTTTATAGCTTTGGAGCTATTTCGTCGGTTTAATTCTGATTGTATGCACAATAATTCTTCGATCCAGTTAGACGACACGGTCAACATCTCCTAGCGCAGCTTCCCTCCAAAAATCAGAAAGAACCATCGAGTAATTCTCGAGTTATCCCATTTTTCCTCTTCCACCATTGAAGGAGCTCGGTTCACCGTCGACCTCAGTGTTGCCAGCTATGGCATGAGTTCTAGACCCTCCTAAACTCTCTCCCATGCTACCAAGGTTCTTCCCGAGCCTTCGAATGAGAGTTTTTGCTAGGGAATCAAGGGTCCCGACATGACCGAAACCCTAGCACCCGCCGCCGCTGTCGCGAGTGGTTTTCCTGTCAACCATCACTGTCGGGAGATACTCCAACGTGTTTCCCGTGCGAAACTAGGGTGGGGCGGCGAGTTTTGAGACCTCCTGTGGGTCGGAAACCATCGCTGGCGAGAGCGCTGCCGCGCGCCGGCGTGGGCACCGCCGCCCGAGCCCGTGGCCAAAAGTAGACGAAAGCAGGGGCGCAGGTCCCACCTGCCAATGAGCGCAGCGCGGCCTGGATAAGCCTGTGGCCAGGGGATCTAGTGTGGCCGCGTGGAAATATTTATGGCCTCCGGTGTGGCTGCCTCCTGGTTGGCTGGTTTAAATCTGGTGGGCCCAGGCACCAAAATTGAAAAGCTAAAAATCCCAAATTGATGCAGAACCATTTCCAAACTTGAAAAATCAATATCTCTCTGTAGACTGCTCCAAAAATCTTCAAACAAATTTTGTTTGAAAGCCCTTGAGCTCTAGTTTCTGTTAGTACCAATTAGGTTATGTGAAACTTACTTGTAAGTTCTGTAGAAAACGATCTTTCCAAATACAAATACAATTTTTCAGGTGAACTTCCCACTGGAAAATCCCTAAAATTCACATAAAATACATTGTCCAACTCTTGATAACCAGAAAAAGTTTGGGAGCAACTGCACCTGTATAACCCTCTGTATAGTTCAACTACTTTTTTCAGTCATTGAATTTTTACAGATGTTTAGTTGCTTTATTATGTCCCAAATTTGGACTGAACCTTCCATTAGTCATACACTAGTTCCTGTAAAAATCTGGGATTTAATTGACTTAGTCTCCGAGTCCAAATTCAGTTGCCAACTGAAGAGGAATGATCAAGGAGCTGCGCAAGAGGTTGGGGAATAACCCAGGACGAAGAAACTGGAGACTTACCGTTGCTCCCTGGTGGATTTCGAGGGGGAGGAGAAGAACTCGCCGGGAGTGAACTTTCTGCGCCCAGCTGAAGAGCAGAGGTGAAAGACTCAACTTGGGGACTGAGGAGGTGATAAGGAGGAGTCTAGGATGAGCTGGGGGCAGCTGGAGGCGACCTCCACAGTGCAAGCAGCTCTGTGGCAGTTGCATGCCGGCAGGTGGCGTCCTGGGAAGAGCATGGGCGAATTTGAGCCTATGACCAGTGGGTCACAACCCTCTATTCATCTCTATCTTCTCTGGACACTAAAATGTCCCACCAACTTGTGTCAAAAAATTCTAGAAACTTTATGGTAGACGAATTTGAAGGTGTAGAAATTGATTCTGATATCAGATGGTTGATTTGACAAAGTTTCAATTGAATTCAAATTTCAATTTGAATTTGAGTTGAATTCAAAGAAGCTATTGAATTAAATAGCAAACTTGCTTCTAAAATTATGAAAATTTGCAGGAATACTATTTTGAATATTTGAAAGCTAATGGTGAGCTCAGATTTTTATTTTGGCAAAATTTAAACACGAGCTAAATTTGTATTTTGATTTCTCTCAAGTGAGGTTTAAATTGGTTTGAATTTTTCAGATTCAAATTTTTATTTCTTTTTCCCCTCCAAATTTCAATATCTCCCATCTGAACTTTGCATTCAAATTTAGGGATTTTACAAGCACCATGAGGGAACTGCTCAAAATGGCAACCAACCACGCCTCTGGCAAAGAGGCAGTCGGGGCTATCTTTGATGCATCGTACCAAATGTGACACCTAGTTCCGAAACTTAACCAAGTGAATGCATATGTGTGTTCAGGATGTTTAACACACATATAGGACAACTTCACAAATGATATTCAGAAATATCCATGTCACAAATAGTAAATAGATACCATATTACAATAACTCAACGTTTCTCGAATTAGAAATCTCTAATTATTGCAGCGGACAAAAATAAAATAAGCAGTGCGACTCCAATCCACAAGCAATTGATGATAGCACACAACCTAGTACTCCACGTGATCCTCCTGGTACTGCCAAGCATCACCTGTAGCTGATTTAGTGGGGGAATAGCAAGGGTGAGTACATGTCATACTCAGCAAATTTGGGGAAGTATGACATGTAGCTAAAATCAAGGATGATAATAAATGGCTAACTCCAGAAAATTACATTTCATAAACTTGTAAAAGCAGCCTACAATGTCTATGTGAGATCAATTCCCATGATATCCCAAGTAAGCATCATAATCCATATCCATCATTCAAAATTACCCTCATAATTCATTTATAACCATTCAATAATTGATATCGTCACCATATACCAATTTCATACTTTCTCATAACCAACCATACACATATGACATTACCAATCCCATACCGAACCATTCCAGTCCGATTCTAATCATGTAGGTCATCCAGGTGCTCTTAACCGGGAGCATAGCTATCATGATAGTTTTTAACACTCTGCATAGGTTGTACCACTTTACCAACATGTTTGTGATTTCATCACTTTTTAGTGACTAAGAAATCTCCATTACGACTTATCACACTTCCCTTGGTGCGTGGCCAAAAGATCACAAAATAGTCTTTCAAAAGGGACTACTAGTATGTACAGACCCAATAAGGTTTCACCAGCAGACTTGAATCTCCATTCTCCCACCCACGGACCCCCTCATGTTCCATGAAGATCTCAAGGTAGCCCTCCTAGCTCGACTCCCATTCTCTGCACCATCCAATGGTCAACACAATACCAACAGCACACCTAATTAATCAGCTACACCGCGCCCATACTTGGCCTTGTGGTGGCGCTATTGTCTTAGCATATTCTCGAATGAACCGGTCCTTAGATCTAAGGTAAGAGAAACCACCATATCATCCAACCCATTCACCAAACCATGCTTGCCAAGTAGAAGGAGAGTGTGGTGAGAGTCTAGGAGAAGGAGGCTTGGGCTTGTCAAGTTCCTCTTCTACACTTGTACCCCTACAAAGATGTTATTCAAATCTAGTAAGCCCTTTGTGAATTCATTTTAAGCTTTATTTTGAATTAAAGGTAGTTTGCACTAGTAGTTACTTGTGGGCTCATTGCTTTAATTTATTATAGGCTCTAGTTGTAGCTTTATGTTCGAAACAACTGGAGTTGTGATTTAGAACGTAAGTGTGGTGCTTAAGCTAGAAATCATCAGTGAATATCTCGTAGAACCACGGATTGAAGAGGTACACAGAAGGTGGTGAAAGCCCTATCTGTCCTTAGTAATCCTCCATGTTCTGCTATGCCATAGGCTTCTGGCGGGAGTCATCCTAATGTTGCTAGGGGTAAACCCGTGCCCGAAGCAAGCAGCTACCGCAAATTCCTTTGAATTAGAAGCAATACTTTGAATTCCTCTCTCCTCCTTGCCTACCGAACAACTTTGTGTCCTTGGGTGGATTAGTTTGTAATATTAGCACACTGTTCTTTGGATTCGATACCCTTGGGAGTACTCTTAAGGGGAAGTGCTACACGACAGTTTCCGTGCGCTTGCAGATTTTTATCTATGATGTAAGAAATGTCAACAAGCATTTCTAGCGCCGTTGAACATCCTATGTATCTTCTTATATTATCTTTCAATTTCTTACCACTAACACATATATGGAGCATCCCACCATTCTTTCTTATTCTGCCCCAAAGGGCATGTTCTGTGAGCCAACGCCTTCGGCGTTACCCATTTGTTCTACTAGCTATTAACTTTGCCCTGGCTTTATAGCCATGGTTCAGGAACAATCCATCTTAGGAACGGGTTGTGAAAACCCTACCACCATCTATGAGAGTTTGAACAATTATGTTCATGCCGTCTAATCAAGGGTATGACACAAGAAACTCTCAAACGGAAGTTGTTTTCTTTTCCCTATAAGGAAAAAGCCAAACAATGGTATGACCATAATGTTGGGAAGACAAACGAAAGTTGGAATGAATTATGAGACATATTTTGTCTTGCTTTCTTTCCAATTGCCTGAATTGTTTCCTTGCAGAAGGAAGTACTATGCTTCCAGCAGATGGAAAAGGAATCCATAGGTGCAGCTTGAGATAGATTTTCTCTTTTGAGAAATTCTAGCCTTGATTTGTCCATCCCTGATTTGTTGCCCTTGCAACACTTCTTTATGGGATTGAACAAAGAGTCTACCCTACATCTTGACATTACGACAGGAGGATCCTTCCTCCATAAGACACCGGAATAAGGCAAGGATCTTCTAGACCGAATTCTAGAAAATTATTCCCTCATTATGGGCCTTAATGAGCCTCCTCAAGAGGATAAATCCATGGACAAGGAAGAACATATATCTTGCTTATCCCAAACCTTGTCGGAGGAATTCTCTCTCGAACCTGAAACTATGAAGGAAAAAAATTCAACCTACGATGTTTCCCTTCCACTTCGAGGAAAAGATATTTGAAGATTTTGGCAATACCTCGAAGTATAATTACCATAGGAAACCATCATTGCCCCTAACTCCACCTGACCCGCCTGATGGAGTGTTCGTCCAACAAACGATCAAGGAGTTACCCTCTATCCTAAGCAGTGAATGGACTACAGAAGTCGAGCAATCACCCAAAATCCTTCGGATGACCGCACCTTTGGCAACTATTCTATGCTTTATTACAGGGACACCAATGAAGGTCCTATACAACCCCACTGTTGAAGCAAATCTCATTTCTGATTCTTGTGCTCTCACCATTTTGGGCGATGTGTCGTTGGCACCAACATGTAAATCCTTCTGAGATTCTTTTTGAAACATCCTCAAAGGATGCGGGGTTTGGCAACTGGTGTTTGTAAGACACAAAGATATTGAGGCTATCCTAGATCTCCATGTGTTCAAAATCCAAGATTCCGATATTATGATTGGGATTCCCATTGAGATATTTCTTATTGAAATTCCCTTGGAAGGAAACCTCAATTTTAAACTTGGAGGGCAAAAATTATCTATTCCTATTCTGCGTTCCAAGAACACATCTGCAGAATCTCCCATCCAAGATGAACCATTAGAGGCAGTTAGAACTCTTATTTCTTTGCACCCCACTAAAATTGGAGAAGAGATTTCAACCAAGAGGAGGATGAATTTCAGGAGGCAATTGAATTGCCAAAAGAAGACTTCTTTCCAAAACCTCCTGTTGAGCTAAAAATTCTACCTCCAGGCCTATGTTATGCCTTTCTAAATGTCGATTTCGAAGCCCTGTCATCATAAGTGGCAAGCTTTCAAATGATGAGACACTCAAACTCATTGCCATGTTAGAAAAGCATAAAGCTGTTTTTGACAATTCACTAGAGGATCTCAATGGGACTAGTCCAGCGTTATGCACCTATCGCATTCCTATTGATCTCGAGAGTGTCCCCTCAAGGTAAACTCAAAGGCGATTGAATAACGCAATGCGGGAAGTTCTCAAGAAGGAAGTCTTGAATCTTCTGCATGTCGAGATTATCTATCCTATTCCTCATAGTGAATGAGTCTGCCTGGTTCAAGTAGTGCCTAAGAAGGGAGGTATGATGGTCGTTCAGAATGAGAAGAATAAATTAATTCCTCATTGAACTATCACAGGATGGAGGATGTGCATTGACTACCGGAACCTAACAAGGCTACAAGGAAGGATCATTTTCCGCTGCCCTTCATTGATGAGATGTTAGAGCGGTTGGCAAAACACTCCTACTTTTGTTTCCTTGATGGGTATTCGGGTTATCATCAAATCCCAGTCCATCCCGACGATCAAAGTAAGACCACATTCACATGTCCTTACACAGAACTTATGCCTAGCGGCATATGTCCTTTGGATTTCAAAGATGCATGATGTCTATCTTTTCTGACATGATTGAGGAGATCATGGAAGTTTTTATGGACGATTTCTCCGTGTATGGAAAAACTTTTGATCATTGCTTGGAAAACTTAGACAAGGTCTTACAAAGATGCCAAGAGAAGGACCTAGTACTTAATTGGGAAAAGTGCCATTTCATGGTCCGTGAAGGCATCGTTCTTGGACACTTAGTTTCCGAGAGAGGGATAGAGGTGGACAAAGCAAAGATTGAAGTCATTGAAAAACTTCCACTTCCTATCAACATTAAGGGAACCTGCAGCTTTTTAGGCCATGCGGGGTTCTATCGGTGATTCATCAAAGATTTCTCAAAAGTCGCTAGACCCCTCACTAACCTATTAGCTAAAGAAGCTCCCATTGATTTTGACGATGAATGTATTAAATCATTTGATACACTCAAAAATGCACTAATCTCAGCTCCAATCATTCAACCTCCTGATTGGACACTGCCATTCGAAATCATGTGTGATGCAAGTGATTTTGTTGTTAGTGCAGTCCTAGGCCAAACCAAAGATAAAAAGCATCATACAATAGCCTACGCTAGCAAAACTCTGACAGGGGCTCAATTCACTTATGCCACAATTGAAAAAGATCTTTTGGCTGTAGTTTTTGCTATTTATAAGTTGAGGTCCTATTTGGTTGGAGTCAAGGTCATAGTCTATACGGACCATGCTGCCTTGAAGTATTTGCTCACCAGAAAGGATGCTAAACCAAGGCTAATCCGATGGATTCTTCTACTCCAAGAGTTTGACTTAGAAATCAAGGATATGAAAGGAGTAGAGAATTCCATGGCACATCATCTCTCGCGTATGGAAGTCACACAAACCATGGACATACCTATCAATGACTTCCTACAAGATGATATGCTTCTCAAGGTGAATGACTCTCACCCTTGGTATGTGGATATCGTGAACTTTATGGTCATGGGATACGTACCACCAGGAGAAAACAAAAAGAAACTCATCAATGAGAGTCATAGACACCTTTGGGTTGATCCATACCTCTATCATGTTTGTGCCGATGGCGTTCTTAGAAGGTGCGTCCCATCAATCGAAGGCACCAAGATTATTGAGAAGTGTCATGCTAGCCCCTATGGTGGCCATTACGGTGTTTACCATACCCAGGCAATGATCTGGCAGAGTGGATTTTATTGCCCTTTTATGTATGAAGACGCAAAAGAATTCATTCGCCGATGTTGGAAATGCCAGAAGCATGGAGGAATTTCTGCTCGCAATGCCATGCCCCTAACATATAATCTCCAAGTGGAATTATTTGATGTGTGGGTATTGATTTCATGGGTCCTTTCCCTAGGTCCTATGATTGGGAATATATCGTGGTGGCTGTAGATTATGTGTCAAAATGGGTAGAAGCTTTGCCATGCAAAAATGCTGATTCCAAGCAAGCTAGGAAAATGTTCCATGAGATCATTTTCCCGTGCTTTGGCACTCCTCGTATGGTCATAAGTGATGGAGGGTCTCATTTCATAGATAATATCTTCTGGAACTTTTTGAGGGAGCTTGGTGTCCAACATAATATTGCTACCCCATATCACCCATAAAAAAGTTGTCAAGCAGAAACATCTAACAAGCAAATTAGGAATATTCTACAGAAGACTGTCTTGGAAATGGGAACGGGATGGAAGCATAATCTACCAAACGCATTGTGGGCCTACTGTACTGCCTACAAAACACCCATCGGCATGTCCCCATTCCAACTTGTCTATGGGAAGACTTTTCATCTTCCTATAGAGTCGGAACATAGAGCCTATTGGGCCATCATGCAGTGGAACATGGACCTTCAGGAAGCAGGAAAACACCAATTAAAACAAATTTCTGAGTTGGAAGAGTGGAGTGATAAGGGGTACCATAGTGCCAAAATCTACAAGGAAAGAACCAAAAGATGGCACGATAAGAGGATTACGCCTAAAGAGTTCAAACCTAGAGATAAAGTTCTACTCTTTAACTATAGGGTTAAACTCATTGGACATGGGAAGCTTAGAAGTAAATTGGAAGGACCCTTCACCGTATTAGAAACCTCATCCCATGGAGCAATCACACTCCAAGGTGATGATGATCAGCTATTTATAGTTAACGGGCACCGACTCAAATTATTTCTTGAATCCCAAGTGGAGGAGGCAAAAAAAAAAAGAAATTGACGTGATAAATCTTATTGATTTTCATGTTGTTTCTTTAAATTCCGTCTAAATTCTCTGTGTCCAATTAATGGGCCCATCCAATTAATCATCCATGAGACCCATTAAGCCAACCCACGAAAACATAGCCCGAATAGAGCCAGAAAGGGATCGGCTGAACCCTACAGCCGACCGACCCCTACCTTGCGCCACCGGCGTTTTGTTTTCTCGTGCGGACTCTCTCAATGTATCCCAACAAGACTCTTGGTGCTATTGTACTTTCCCCGCTTATTCATTGATGGCAACAGAGAGGGGAACCTTGAAACATCCAAAAAATCCATCTCCTTTTCCTCCCATACAAGCGATGGCTAACAAGAAAATTGTGCCTCATGCCTTCTTTAGCTCAACCTTCAACCTAAGCGGAGACATCGCGCCAGCCAATGACAAGTCCACACCTGCGTTGGAGTCTGTCATGGCATTAGATGTCGTACCTCTCGCCATGATCCCGCCACTGACGATGACTCCGCGTGGGCGTAGCACAACGCCTCATGGTGCTGTGAGGTCACTCTCCCCTCGGAGGACGTCCATGAAGTCGATGACACCTGCACGTCATTCGACTACCACTGGCCTTAATTCAAGCAAGACCCGTCTTTTTCTTTAAAAAACACGAGTCTCTCACAAAGCCGCATCTTGACGAGGAGTTCATGTACACTCTGAAGACAAAGGATGGTGACGTAGTGAGCCACCACTACAAGTCACCTACGCGTACCTCGTATGAGTGTGTGAGAGACCGCCTCATTATCCATGGGGTTCGCAAGCCTGAAGGAGGCTATGCAAAAGGCTTTTTCAAGCAAGTGGATAATTTGGTGATGGAGGAATCGACGGGCTCGTCACCCTCCAAGATTAGGCATCACCTCTCGCCACCTGCCATAAGAGGACCACCTGGCCATTTTGAGGACAGCGATGGGAAACCTCCTCGTGCCCCCAAAGTGGCACAACTTTCTAAGGAGTTAGCTTCTCTCCGTTTGGAGAATAATAAGCTATCGGACTTAGTTGATGAAGGGTGCATAGAGAGCGCGAAACTGAAGGATGAGCTCATACCCCTCAAGTAGGAGATTGATGGTGTTCGCCGTGGCATCAACGCCAAGCTGCAACACATATGTAATGCGATCGGGAAGCTCAACATCTACAACGCATTATACTTTAGATGTCCCGACCACACACGATGCTTACTAGTTAGTTTAGTTTTATTCCAAATATGTATTCATTAAAATTAGATTGAATAATGTAAACTTCCCCAATATTTTGAGTTCAATAAAGTGAATGTCCCGGTTGATCTAACCCGGTAAAGTTCCATCTTTATTTTATTTTTGTTGAATAAAGAATTCACGAAACAAGTGTGGGGCTGGCACCCCAAATTCGCGAAATGCCGACGTGCAAAAATAGTGTTGTATCTCAATAAATGTCTCAACCGAATATACAACTCAACACGTCGAAACTGAGCAACAAAGAGGCCAGAGGGAGGTCAGCCAAACCCCCTGGTCGGCCGCTGTAGTGTGTGCCCCACATGGTCCATTTCGCTCCATGAAATCGGTTTGGATCTCCTACTCCTGAATATGCATGCTACATTACTGTGTGAGTTGTAGTATTTAATACGAAATATTTGAAAGCAATTCAACTTAACAATTAAATTTTAGAATTTGGTAGTCAAAATTTGCTTGAGCTGAAAATTTGAATACTTTATTTTTTGATTTTTTGCCTTGTTTGTGATTCCCGTAAATAAAATAGAAACAACACATCATCTAAGTATTTGCCTATTTTGATATGGTAAATGAGTTATTCGAGGAGATATCACCTTGCTTGAAATTAATTTTGATGTTTGCACAATTTGGAGTCTTGAACTTTGCCTGATTCTCTCATTGGAAATTTAAATACCCACCACGGCCATATGATACAAATTCTTGAAAACCACATGCATATGCCACTTTGTTTTTCATTGAACTTTGTCAAACTCGTGACCATTGTGGGGACACACCTTTTAAGAAGGCCATCGGCACATACTCGATAGAGATATGGGTTGTCCCATATGCGTCTACGACTCTCTTAAATGAGTTTCTTTTTCTTTTCCCATCGTGGTAGGTACCCCGTGACAATGAAGTTAACGATATCCGCATAACAAGGGTGAGATTCGGTCACCTTGAGCAACATGTCATCACGTAGGAAATCATTAATGGGTACATCCATGTGTTGTGTGACTTCCATATGTGAGAGATGATCCGCAATGGAATTCTCCACTCCTTTCATATCGTTAATCTCCAAATCAAATTCTTGGAGTAGGAGTATCCATCGGATGATCCTTTGTTTAGTTTCCTTTTTGGTGAGTAGAAATTTTAAGGTTGCATGGTCTGTGTACACAATGACATTGGCTCCACCAAAATAAGACCTAAACTTATCGATAGCAAAGGATCCTATCAAGAGCTCTTTTTTCGTAGTGGCATATCTAAGTCGTGTTGCTGTAAGAGTCTAGCTAGCATAGGCTATGGTGTGATTCTTTTTTTCTTTAGTTTGGCCTATGTGACACCAGGTTCCGAAAATGAACCAAGTGAACGCATATGTGTGCTCAGGACATTGATCACACATACACGAGTGCATCAAAGGATTGATCCTCCTCCTTCCTCCCTTCTCCTTGTTTTCCCTGCGATGGAGGCTCCTTGATGGCGGCTCACACGAACTAGGGTTAGGGCTCTTCTTCAATTGTGGCAGATAGATGAAAGGGTGGGTGTTGGGGTCCTTATATAGGGTGGAGATGGTAGGGTCTGTGGTGGAATTCGAGTTTAAGGCGGTGGAGGCTGACTAGGGGTCTCACATTGGCTCCACAAGGGTTGGACACGATGTTCTTTGGACCAAAAAGATAAATTACCCAATAACACGCGTCGAGGAAAAATAGGATCCGAGTCGAAACTCACAAGATCGTACTAGTTTGTATGAGGCTGGACAAGTCCATTGGAAGTTAGGAAGTTGAACGGATAAGTCCGGTGTAAAGACAGACAAGTCCTTTTGCAGTTATATCGAAGTTCCAAAGTGTTGAAGGGACAGGTCCGGTTCTAGACAGGACAAGTTTCGAGCAGTGCTTAGGAAAATGTCAGAAACATTTTCGAACTAGTCCGGAACATTAATGGAAATGTCCGTAAAAACATTAGAGAGTTGAACGGACTAGTCTGGGGCACAGTTCGAACAAGTCCGCCCTACAAAGGGAGCACAACAGAGAGTTAGATGGACTAGTCTGGGGTAAAAATCCGGACAAGTCCATACTGAGCCAGATTTATATTTGCTTGTTTGATTATAATTCATTTTAAACTTATTCCTTTTGTGTAGCTTAATGTTAAACATGTATAATAAGGTATGCAATGCATGAGGATTAAAATGAGGGTGTTACAAACTTACCCCCTTAAAATGAATCTCGCCCTCGAGATTCAACATAGAAGGAAAGAGAGAGGGAAATTCTCTCTTGAGGTTATCTTCCAGCTCCCAAGTTGCTTCTGATTCTGCATGATGCTTCCATTGTACTTTGCACCATCAAATCACCTTGTTTCTTGTGACTCGCTCTTTGGTTTCCAAAATTTTGACCGGTTGCTCGGAATGAGTCAAATTTGCCTCTAATTCTAAGTCTTCCATTGGTACTTGTTCTTCCGGTACCCTTAAGCACTTCTTGAGCTGAGAAACATGAAACACATCATGAACATCGAGAAAGATATGCTGGCATCTCCAACTTATATGCCACTTTTCCACGTTTGCCCAAAATATTGAATGGCCCAATATAGCGAGGTCCCAACTTGCCTTCGACGTTAAAACGCTTATGACCTCACATAGGTGGCACTTTGAGATATACGAAGTCTCTCACTTCAAAGACAAAGTTTCTTCGCCTATTATCTACATAGCCTTTTTGTCTTCATTGAGCAGCCCTCAAATTCTCACAGATAGTCTGAACCTGCTTTTCAGCTTCTTGCAACATACCAGGCTCAAATACTTTGTTCTCTCCTGTCTCATTCCAAAACAAGGGTGTCCTACAATTCCTTCCATATAGCGTTTCATATGGCGACATTTCCAAACTTGCTTGCTAACTGTTATTGAAGGAAAATTCAGCATATGGCAAGCTTTTGTCCCAGCTGCGTCCATGCTTCAAAGCACAAGCTCTCAACATATCTTCCAAAATTTGATTTATCCTCTCAGTTTGTTCATCGATTTGTCGATGATATGCTAAGCTGAAATTCAACCTAGTACCTATAGCTTCATGCAGCTTCTCCAAGAACCTAGAGGTAAATTGAGAACCTCGGTCAGACACTATTTGCTTCGGAACTCCATGCCAGCACATAATATTATTCATATACAATTCTGCTAGCTTCACGGTGGTATAGGTTGTCCTCACGTGGATTAAATGAGCTGATTTGGTCAACCGATCCACAATAACCCATACCGAGTCATAACAGGACTGGGTTCGCGGTAATACAACTATGAAGTCCATATCGATTTCTTCCCACTTCCATTCCGGAATCTTCAATGGCTACAATAGTCCAGCTGCCCTTTGATGTTGAGCTTTGACTCGTTGGAACATATCACATAATGAAACATACTCAGCTATGTCCTTTCTCATGCCATCCCACAAATAACAAGTCTTCAAGTCCTTGTACATCTTCATACAATTGGGATGAATTGATTAAGGTGAGTCACGTGCCTCCTTCAATATTGTCTCTCGGAGATGCTTCACATTAGGCACCACAATCCTCTCTCCAAGCCATAGAGTGCCATGGTCATCCTCATTAAATATGTATCCTCCCCCTTCTTGGGTCCTTTCCTTGATTTCTCAGATTTCCTCATCCTTTGTTTGACCTACTCGTATTTCTTGTTCCAAGGTCGAATTTAACACCATTATTCCCATCTCATTCACAAACCCTGGATTCAACCATTCAAACTCCTTGCATAGCTCAGATGGCATTTCGTGAACTGTAAGTTGATGTCTTATTCCTTTCTGACTCAAAGCGTCGGTCACTACATTAGCCTTCCTTGGATGATAATTGATTCCAACATCATAATCCTTGATGACCTTCAACAATCTTCGTTGCCTCAAATTCAGGTCTGTCTGTGTGAAAATGTACTTGAGACTCCTGTGATCTGTATAAATTTCACACCTATAACCAAGAACGTAGTGCCTCCATATCTTTAAGGCATGCACCACAGCTGCATGTTTGAGATCATGCGTAGGATAATTCTGCTCATGTTTCTTCAATTATCTCGATGCATAGGCTACCACTTGTCCTTCTTGCATGAGCACGCACCCAAGTCCTTGTCTTGATGCGTCATAATAGATATCAAAACTCTTACTCACATCGGTCAAAACCAGGACTGGTGCGCTAGTTAACCTTATTTCAACTCCTCAAACTATTTTGACAAGATTGAGTCCATTGGAAATCATTCCCCTTCATTAGCAATTTTGTCATGGACTTGGCTATTTTGGAGAAATCCTTGATAAACCAACCATAATATCTTGCCATTCCAAGAAAACTCTGGATTTCCATCACATTCCATGGCGGTTCCCAGTTTAGCACATCCTTCACTTTCCCTGGTTAAATCGAGACTCCTCCTCCGGAGACGACATGTCCAAAAAATGACACCTCCCTCAGCCAAAATTGGCACTTGCTGAATTTGCCATATAATTGGTGTGCCCTCAATTTCTGCAATGTGAGCCTCAACTGCTCCTCATGCTTTTCCTTGCTTCTTGGGTAGATCATAATGTCATCAGTGAACACCACAATGAATTATCCAAGAATTACATGAAAATCTTATTTATGAGGTACAGAAGTATGACAGTGCATTTGTCAATCAAAAAGATATGACGATGTACTCATAGGATCCACATCATGTCCGAAAAGTTGTATTGGGTATATCTGACGGTCTAATCTTCATCTGAAAATAACCTGACCTCAAGTCAATCTTGGAGAAGACACAGGCGCCCGTCATTTGATCAGACAAATCTTCTATACGGGGCAATGTATATTTGTTCTTGATCGTCACCTCGTTAAGAGCCCGGTAATTCACACACATCCTTTGGGATCCATCCGTCTTATCCACGAAAAGCACAGGTGCTCCATAAGGTGAAGAGCTTGGGCGAATAAAACCCTTCTCTAGCTGCTCTGGAATTTACTTCTTGAGCTCTACTAACTCCATAGGAGGCATCCTATATGGCCTCTTAGCTATAGGTGTTGTTCTAGGTATTAAATCAATAACAAACTCTATATCACGATCAGGTGGCACACCTGACAACTCATTCGGAAACACATCTGTAAAGTGGCATACCTGGCACTTCTGCCATAGAGAAATGGTTCACCTTGCCACGAACAAAATTTTGCAGTCCACGGTTGCCTTGCGGCGCTCCTCCATTCGGTCTTGGGTTTTGTCTTGGAGCATGGTTCCCTTGACCAATGCCTGACTTAGGGCATTGAGATGCAAAGTGTCCCACCTCACCACAACTATAGCATGACATTGCCAGAACAGAGTTGTTAGGGCGAGCTTGGTTTTTAGAATTAGTAGAAAAATTGCTGCAAGGCACATGAGGCATTGGACGGCAAGGTGCTTGCATAGCGGGGAATTGCTGCATGGGCTTAGCTGGGTGTGGTGGAATAGCAGCGCGATATGAAGGAGCGGAGGGGTTGTAATATGGTTTGTTTGGCTGTGCAAAGCGGGGGCGAACATTGCTTCCTTGTGGCTGTCCTTGATATGGCGCCTTCCTCTTATTATCTTGCTCCATCTCGCCAACCTTGTTCTCAACCACAATAGCTTTGTCCACAAGGTTCTGGAAATTTGCATAATCACAATTAAGCAATCGTACTTGAATTTAATTGTTTAGGCCCCTCATAAACAAGTATTGCTTGTGGCTATCCCGTTTGATATCCTCTGGAGCATACCTTGAGATCTGAGTGAATTTGTTTAGGTATTCACTCACACTCGACCTTCCTTGCCTTAGGTTCTCAAATTCTTGCCTCTTCGAGATCATGACACCTTTAGGCACAAAATGAGAACAGAAGCTCTCCTTAAATTCAGCCCAAGTGATCCTCTCCTAATTTGCTTTGGGCATTGCAAAGCGAGTCCCACCAATCTGCAGCGGCTCCAACTAGCTGATGGGAGGAAAAAAGGACCTTCTCCCTGTCACTGCACTGGACAATAGCAAGCTTCTTCTCCACAGACTTCAGCCAATCATCAGCTTCCGTAGGATCATTGGCTTGAGAAAAGTGGGTGGCCTAGTACTCATAAACCCTCCCAACCTGTTATGATGTGGTGAGGGTGGTGGTTGTGGAGGCATATGGGGCTGATTCTAATTATTGGCCTGGAGCTAGCCCAAAGTCTGCATCACGGTCTGCATAAGATGATTCTACATAGTCAACAACTGCTCAAGGTTGCTTGCCCCTGGTCCAAGTCCATTGTTGTCTTGAGGTGCTCCATTGTTCTCCTCTTCCTTATTAGCATTCCGTTGGTTGTGAGTCCTCGACATCTGAAGAAAGAAGAAGAGATAGAATAATTTAGAAAACATCCCGAACTATACGCATCAAGGGATAGGAAACTAAGCAACTACCTATACTAGACCATATGGATGTGGCAAGCGCTAAAGCATCCCACAATCCTCTACTAAGAACACAAGCATACAAGCAACATTTCAAAACAATCAGCACACCAACAAACAAAATGATCTCTGAGTGTTCCTATGTGCTCTAAAGTGTCCATTCTATCAAGACTGTGTCCTACGGTCAACCTGTTGTTCTGATACCAATTTGTGATACCCGATTCCGAAAATGAACCAAGTGAACGCATATGTGTGCCCAAGACGTTGATCACACATACACGAGTGCATCACAAACGGTATACGAAAAATTACCACCGCACAAAATTATTAAACAAGTACTTTTATTACAATATTCGAATAATCCTCAAATTATAGACTCTAATGATCATTATTAATAAAATCCGAAAACAAATGCAGTGGAAATAATGTAAACATTAAGCTAAGCAACTAAGCAAATGGGATATAGCGCGGCTCCAGCAATCCAAATGCAAGTTGACGGCACCAGAGAACCTAGTACTCCGCATTATCCTCATGATACTCACAAATATCACCTGAAACTATTGGTGGGGGAGTTGCAAGGGTGAGCACATGTCGAACTCAGCAAGTGTGGGAAAATAATGACATGTAGCTTAGGCAAGGAATGATAATAAATACTGGCTATTTGCTGAAAAGTACATTTAAAACATATGAAAAAAACATGTTACAATGTCTATGTGAATTAATCCCATCATATCCCAAATAAACATAATAATTCATATCCATCATTAGGAAACATTTTCGGACTAGTCCGTAGCATTAATGAAAAAGTTCGGAAAAACATCAGAGAGTTGAACAGACTAGTCCGGAGCACAGTCTGGACAAGTCCGCCCTACCCAGGTAGAACAATAGAGAGTTAGACAGACTAGTCCGAAGTACAAATCCGTACAAGTCTGTACTGAGCCAGGTTTTTATTGGCTTGTTTGGTTATTATTCATTTTAAACTTATTCCTTTTTGTGTTTCTTAATGTTAAACATGTATAATAAGGTATGCAGTGCATGAAGGATGAAAATGAGGGTTTTACATCATAGGACCGCACCACCAGCAAAAACGCTAGCATCACACATGATTTCGGATGGAAGCGTCAATCAGGGGGTTGTATGATTGGAGCCGAGAAAAGTGCCTTTTTTAGTGTATCAAAGGATTTACGGCATTCCTCATCAAATTAAAAAGAGCATCCTTAGCTAATAGGTTTGTGAGGGGTCTAGCAATTTTGGAGAAATCCTTGATAAACCGTCGATAGAACCCCGCATGACCTAAAAAATTGTGTATTCCTCTTATGTTGATAGAAGGTAGAAGTTGTTCAATAACTTCAATTTTAAGTTCGTCCACCCCCCCCCCCCCCCTCCTCAGAGACTAACTGTCCAAGAACTATGCCTTCACAAACCATAAAATGGCACTTTGCTCAATTAAGCACCGGGTCCTTCTCTTGGCATCTTTGTAAGACCTTGTCCAAAATTTCCAGACAATGACTGAAATTTTTTCCATAGATGGAAAAATCGTCCATGAAAACTTCCATGATTTCCTCAATCATGTCAGAAAAGATAGACATCATACACCGCTGAAAAGAAGCGGGTGCATTACACAGTCCAAAAGGCATTCGCCGGTAGTTTGTTGTCCTATATGGACATGTTAATGTGGTCTTAATTTGATCATCAGGATTGATGGGAATTTGATGATAGCGCGAATATCCATGAAGGAAACAAAAGAAGGATTGTTTTGCCAACTGTTCCAACATCTCATCAATTAAGGGCAGTGAAAAATGATCCTTCCTAGTTGCCTTGTAGACTATTCGATAGTCAATGCACATCCTCAATCCCGTGATGGTTCATTGAGGAATTAATTCATTCTTCTCATTTTGAACGAGCGTTATCCCTCCCTTCTTTGGCACTACTTGGACTAGCCTGACCCACTCACCATGAGGCACGGGATAAATAATCCTGTCATGACATTAATTTAAGACCTCTTTCTTGACAACCTCACACATTGCATTATTCAACCGCCGTTGAGGCTCCAGTGAGGGGGTACTCTCGGGGTCAATGGGAATGCAAGGGTGCAAAGAGCAGGGTTGATGCCTTTGAGGTCCTGGTGTGAGTAGCCAAAAATAGTCCTATGCTTTTCTAACAAGGCTTTGAGTTTGAGAGTTTCTTCATCTGTAAACTTGTCAATTATGACGACAGGGCTTCCAAATCTCCATTTAGAAAACCATAGCGTAGCCTTGGAGGTAAGATTTTGAATTCAATAGAAGGTTTGGGTGTAAGCTCTTCTTTTGGCAAGTCAAAAGTCCACTGAAGTTCATCCTCTTCTTGGATGAAATCTTCTTCCCCTTCTTCATTCGGAGGTTCCAAATATTAAAGAGTCCTAACCTCCTCAAATTGCCCATCTTGGAGGGAGGGTTCTGTAGATGTGTTTTTGGAATGCAGATGGGAATGGAAACTTTGTTCCCTCCAAGTTTTATGTTGAGGTTTCCTTTAGAGGGGAATTCCATGAGAAATTTCTCAATGGGTACCCCAATCATAATGTTGATGTCTTGGACTTCAAACACAAGAAAATCAAGGAGGACCTCAACATTTTTGTGTATTAATGACACTCTTGCAAAATCCAATATCCTTCAAGAATATTTCCAAATGTATCTCGGAATGATTTTTGTGTTGGTTCCACTGGCACATCACCCAAAATGATGAGAGCACAAGTATCAGAAATGATATTTTCTCCAACATAAAGATTATAAAGGATTCACATTGTTGATGTTTCACTATCAGGATTCCGGTTTATCGCGATGAAAAAAATTGTTGCAGTAGGTCAAAATTCGTTGCAATAAGTCACTGTTGCAACGAAAAAAATGTGGTTATAGTTTATACTAATCGTAGCTACAAGTCCCGTGGAAATAAGTTATTGCGATGACATAACATCCGTGCCGAATTGTATGGTATTACAACGATTTCACATCGGTGGCAAATAGTATGGTATTGTAATGATTTAAAGTATTGCAATAAATAGTATGTTATTGTAACAATTTCAGACTTGTGGCAAATAGTATGGTGTTGCAACGATTTAACATAATGTGATGAGTTAACATATTACAACAAATAGTATGGTATTGTAACGATTTTGCATTTGTGGCAAATAGTATGGTATTGCAAGGATTTCACATTCGTGGAAAATAGTATGGTATCGCGACAATTTCACATCCGTGGCAAATAGTATTGTATTGCAACGGTTTAACATATTGCAATGATTTAACGTATTGCAATGAATAATATGGTACTACAACGATTTCACATTCGTGGCCAATAGTATAGTATTGCAACGATTTCACAACTGTTTGAAATAGTATGGTATTGCAACAATTTCATATCTGTGACAAATAGTATGGTATTGCAACGATTTCACAACTGTGGCAAATAGTATGGTATCGCAACAATTTCACAAGCGTGGCAAATAGTATTGTATTGTAATGATTTCACATTCGTGGAAAATAGTATGGTATTGCAACAATTTTGCATTCGTGGCAAATAGTATGTTATTGCAACGATTTCACAACCATGGCACATAGTATAGTGTTGCAATTATTTCACAACCTTGGCGAATAGTATGGTATTGCTTCAATTGCTGATTTGGGGCAATAGGTTTGAAATGCAACGATTTTTTATCAGTGGCAATAGGTTCGTAATGCAACATTTCATGATCCCTGGCAATAGGCTCGTAATGCAACGTTTCCTAATCTGTGGCAATAGGTTTGTAATGCAGCGTTTTATGATCTGTGGCAATACGGTTGTAATACAACATTTTAGTGTTATGGCAACAGGTTCAAAATGCAACGTTTAACAATTTGTGGTGATAGAGGTGTAATGTAACATTTTCTCATCTGTGGCAACAGTGTGGTAATGCAACATTTCCTGGGTGGTGGCAGTAACAGTCTAGTGCAACATTTTCTTAGTCGCGGCCAAATGTTTCTACTGCAAAATTTTGTAATTTATGGCAATAGCTTCCTATTGCAACAATTTATCATTTGTGACTATAAATTTGTAATGCCATTGTCGGTACCCTACGGATCAGTGGTACTGTCGGTACCCTACGGACCAGGTACCCCTTCGTACTAGAAAAAGAAGTGTCGAGTCCCATTTTCCAATAAAGTGGACCTCTGGAGGCAAACACGTGTCCCGCAGTGCCGGACCTGCCTCCCTCCTAAGGGTGACTCCGGCGCTACCACGTGTACCACAGTACCGGACCTGCCTCCCACCCAAAGGTGGCTCCGATGCTACCACGTATCCCGTAGTGTCGGACCTGCCTCCCTCCTAAGGGTGGCTCCGGCATTGCCACGTGTCCCACAGTGCCGGACTTGCCTCTCTCCTTAGGGTAGCTCCAGCGTTGGCATGAGTCCCGTGGTGCTAGACCTGCCTCCCTCCAAAGGGAAGCTCCTGCGCTACCACATGTTCGATAGCACCGGACCTACCTCCCTATTAAGGGAAGCTTTGGTGCTGCCACGAGTCACGTGTTCGGCTCTACATCTCTAATGGGAAGAACTCTGGGATCGCCAAAGGCATAGACATTCAAAGGCAATCAATGAGCCTTTACAGGACCTAGTTAACGCGTCATTAATTCTACATTAATGACGCATGATCAGAGGACCATCAAGCCTTGTAATGCTTAGATCATGTACACTTAGATCATGTACGGCATAATGAATATTGATGGCGCCACCTATCGAGCCACAACACCCTTTAAAGCCAGTCCTTGGCATATAATAGGACTACACTGCATGGTAGAAGGCAATCCTATATGAGGCTAGGGTCATTCAGACTAGCTCACCAGCATACTCGCTTAAAGCAATCCAACACACAAACACCTCCGTGGAGTAGGGTATTATGCTCAGGCGGCCCGAACCACGTAAAATCACTGGGTCACCTACTCCTGAGTTCTTGAGATTATGCCTGCATAAATACGAACCTTCGCGGATTACTTCTTAGTAGTACCAGAGGAAGTGTTGATCGCACACTTCGACATTTGGCGTGCCAGAAAGGGGTTTTCAAGAATATCAGCGTCAACAATGGTGAACTCCACTGCCGCTTCCTCTGACCCAGATGCAGGGGCTGGTAGAGGCAATGAATTTGGTGACACCTCTCGTCGTCCTAGTGGCAATCCTGCCACTGATCCATAAGGTGGAGCTCCAGGATAATAGTCTGGAAACAGCGGGCCACCGCTTGCTGCAGCGGTAGCCGCTTTTGGTCAATAGTAGGATGGTATCTTCGTGCCAGTCACAGAATCGACCAGCAACCACGAGAACGCGCTGATTGCAGCACGGACTCTTCTTCAGCATCCACCTACGGCAGACACACCTCCAACAACGCTGGACCATTGGCGCAACAACGTCGACCACCTGGTCACCGTTGCAGCCATGGTGCTCGACAATCGACCTGTTCCTGAATCCAGGTCAGCACCTACGAGCAACAGTACCTTGTCGGGACAACTTGGACCTAGGCCGTCGCAGAGGGGACATGCGTTGTCACATCACACAACATCTTGCACCCCGTCGATGGCTCACCACTCACACGGCATTGAGGCTGCCAATGGGAGAACTTCAGGGGGAGCTCAACCACCGACACATGGAGCAGGATGGCCGCATCTCCGTAGAGCGTAGTCACGAGAGGCGACACACTCATGAAGATCCTTCTCCTTTTGGAGTTGGAGGCAGCTGTTCGATAATTGACCTGCATCTCCGCATGGTGGAGTGGCCACCGAAATTCCGGCCTCATCTGACGACAAAGTAGGATGTGACTGTCAACCCCATGGAGTTCCTTCAAATCTACTCCACCGCCATCCTCGCTGCAGGAGGGAATGAGGCCGTCAAGGCCAATTACTTCCCATTGGCTTTGAACAGGACTGCTAGATCCTAGATCATGAGCGTCCCCTGTAACACCCTTATTTGGGTTATGATGGGATTAACTTCACATAGACATTTAGTATGCTTTTTACATGTTTTAAATGTACTTTTCAGCAAATAGTCATTATTTATTACCATTCCTTGTTTTAGCTACATGTCATATTTTCCCACACTTGCTGAGTACGACACGTGCTCATCATGTCATTCCCCCACTTAATTCAGCTACATGAGATAATATGGAAGACAACGCGGATCACTAGGCGTGCTTACTGCCGTCAATTGCCCATGGAGTTGGAGTCGCCTACGCTAGATTATTTTCTGGTACAATAGAATCAATGTATACCTATTATTTGTGACATGGTCAAATTGTGAATATCATTTGTGATGTTTTCGTGTATGTGTGTTAAACATCCTGGCCACAAATATACACTATACTTGGTTCATATTCAGAACCGGGTGTCACAAATTGGTATCGGAGCCGTGTCGGCCATAGGATGCAAGCCTAGGTAGAATGGACACCACAAACCACATAGAAACTATTTTCTAAAAAGCTATTTTTGGATTGCTTGCTGCTGCATTTTATTTTTTCCGATTCAGACACTATAAAGTGGTGTTTGCTAACGCGTCTCTTTTGCTAATTCAGCTACATTTTGAGCTTCTTGCTGCTGCGTTTTGCTCTCCATTTTCCTCTCTTTTTTCTGCTACACACCCTCTATTCCTTCCTCTCTGCTGCTGCATTTTAAAACACTTGTCACCAAATATTTTTCTTATTCCCACATATGTTTACTACTGCGCTGAAATTGATTTTTCCGCTTCTTCCTCGCTGCCACAATCTCCTTTCTTGTTCTTCCTTGGTGCTGAAATTTTCATGCCATGCACATCTTGCACCGATACACATAGAGTATGAACAACCAACCCATAAGGATGACCGCACCCCAGCTAGCTCTTCCAACGAAGATGTAGAAGAAGTAAAATTGAAGGAGAACTTGCAAAGCATACACTTCAAGATGAAGACCTTCTGGACATGAACAATGGAGAATAGAAGGTTGCACCTTCATCGATAGTCAAGTCCATATGAAGCACATCACTTGCTTGGAGAGCTGCTCGTGAAGATTCGACAAGCCGAAATCATTCTTCACCCCACCTAGATTGCCACCTTAACCCTGCCTCAAGCTCGTATTTGGAAGAAAAAAAATAGAATGCCTTCACCTTTCTGTAACTCGATAATTTATAACTCTCAATTCGTATTTAAGTCTAATCTTGGTTAGTAAGCATTAAATGATTAGTTCGTTAGTGCACTAGATTAGGTGGTGTGATGATTATTTGATTGCTTGCTTGTATGTTGTGTGTTTGGATGTGTATTGTGAAACACTTTATTATATATCCACATCCTCATCCAATAATGCATCACTTAGGACCATATACCTTGATGCATGCATATAGGTTGGGATTCCTTCTATCTTCCTTCATTCTCGTCTCTACTTTTGCGGAAGATGGTCACCACAAGAAGAATCACTATCCCGGATGAAGCTACATGGGAGCGTGAAGACTGTTATCAAGAGGTTTCTCATCTCTTCTCCAATCCGTCCGAACGTCGAGGACGAGGTTCCTTTTAAGGGGGTAGATTGTAACATCCCAAATTTTTTAAACTTGGCTAATTCAAATATAAAAAGGAATTTAAAACTTTTATTTTCAATTCTCTTCTTCAAACCAACCGAATCTCGAGGGCGAGATTCATTTTAAGGGGTAGAATTGTAACACCCTGATTTTCAAGTTTTGGCAAATTAAAGGCTTAAATGGGAATTTAGAGCTAATAATATGAAGAAATTGTTCTTATAAGGAAAAATATAAAATATATGCATCTTCTCTTGCATATTGCATTCATCCATAGATATTAAAAATTATTTACCAAAAAATGCATTAAAAGTAATTAAATGGGCATGACAAATATGGAAGAAAAGGAATAGTAAATATAGAAGAAGAAATTGTAATTAATGAGAATACTAAAATAAACTGAAACATCTATGCATACGTGTTCACATTTAGGAATAGACTAAGTGACTAGATCTATTAAAATCAAATTAAGTTGTTTTTTACACAATAGAAAAGTAATTAGAAAAGAAGATTATAGAAGAAGATGAATAATAATAATAATAAAAGACGGAGAAGTATATATATATATATATAAATAATAAATAATTAAATAGACAATATATAACAAATAAAATAGGAGATTTAATATAACTTAATAAATAAATAATAATAAAAATAAAAATACATAATATATATAACAATTAATAGGAAAATAAATAATAATAATAAAATTGAGTATTAGTAAATAATATAAATAAATAAAGAGAAAAAAGTGAACCATGGCCAGAGCCACGCATCCCTGGCCAGATGCCAAGGGTCAGGAAAAAAAGAAAACAAAAAAAAATGAAAGCACAAAAAAAAGTCAAACAGGCTGGCCGGACAGGCCATAACTGTGTGTGCCTGGGACTCGTGGCTGGCTCGGTACGAGTCCTACGAGAACCAATGCCTCCCCGCCCCTATAAAAAGGAACCGACCCCTGTTACTAACGACGTAAATTTCTCCAGCCAACGCAAGAGCAGCCGGCAGCTTAGAGAAAAAAAACCTTAGCCGCTATGGAGAAAAAAGAATAGGAAGTTGCGGCACGGAAAAAAAGGAGAAAGAAGAGGAAGAGAAGGAAGGAGCCTCCGTCTACCAGAGATCGTCGCATCGTCGCCGTTGTTCGCGGGAAGATCACTATGCCATCGTCGCCTCCTTCATCTATGTCATGCCGTCGTTCTCTTCGTCAACAAAACTCTAATCCCGGAGAAACACGCTATGCCGCTGTTCCACGACCGTCGAGACTAGATACACACGGTAGATTTTTAAGTTTAGATCTAAAAGACAATAATTAATCTAATACTCAAATTATACAATGTGTAGGGTTTAATCTATTCATGCGTTCATTAATCATCACCAGATCATCGTAAATCAATCTGAAACTCGTAAGTTAGATTAAATCATACAAGATCAATATGTTCTTCTATATTTACCCAAATTTTATAGTTCAATATTATTTAATCTTTTTTTTTCAGGTTTAATAAATAAGATTAAGCCTAGTTAATTCATATAGTAAATAAATAAATCCAGAAAAATTCCTAGAAATTTAGAACAAATTCTAGTAAGTTATTAATAATATTTTCAGCATATTTAATTTTCTGAAATAATTATTTTTCCCCTCATTAAATTCTAATTAATTCCCAACTTGCTCAAACAAATAGGAAATCAATATAGAAAATTTGTAAAAAGCCATTGAATTTTTTTTAGATTTAATACAAACATATTTTCTGTATACATCCATATTTGCATATTGATTAGTGTTGGCAATGCATTTATTGTGTATGTTTGCTTGTGTATGTGTTTGATTGCGAGTAGACGGGTTTGCTCAAGTGGTTGCGATCGAGAAGCAAATATGCGAGGATCTTCCTGTACAAGACTTTTATTTGCTTTACCATCAAATTGCGGAATATTATGGCAAGTGTCCTTGACCATATTGAACCTATGTTTTTAATGTTTTGTCTACAAAATCGCATACTTGTGTCAACATGATGGGAAACCTATTCATAGTAGTTTACTTTTATTGCTTGACATACCTTGTCGCTCGGGTTATGGCGTAGAGAGTCGGAAAGGGTATTTTATACTTTTGCTCCGCTTACTAAAATGGCATTGGAAATAACCAAATGGCTTAATTATGAACTATTGAACACTTGAATTATGTGGATTAATGATGATGGAATAATGGTAAATCATTTTGGTAACATGGAATTTGGATGATCTAAGCAAGCATGGTTGTGTTGAATGGGTTGGATAGTACGGTGGTTTGCTTGCCTTAGATCTAAGGACTAGTTCATGCGAGAATATGCCAGGACAACAGTGCCACCAGAAGGCCAAGTATGGGTGCGGCGTAGCTGAATAATTAGGAGTGCTACTAGTATTTTATGGACCATTGGATGGCGCGGGAATGGGAGTCTAGTAGGGCTATCCTGGGATCTGAATGGCACATAAGAGGGCCCATGGATGGGAGAATGGAGATTCAAGCCTGCCGGTGAAACCTTAGTCAGGCGGTACATACTAGTAGTCTCTTTTAAATGGCTATTTTGTGATCTGTTGGCCACACACCAAAGGAAGTGTGAGATGGAATAATGGATACTTCTTATTCATCGAAAGGTGACGAAATCACGAACATGTGGGTAAAGTGATACAACCTCTGCAGAGTGTAAAACTATCATGATAGTCGTGCTCCCTGTTAAGAGAACCAGGATGACCGACATGATTAGAGGGAACTTGGGATTTGGGATGGTTGGTTATAGTTGGTTATGGTTATGGTTATGGATCGAGTTATGATAAATGAACACGGATGATGATGATGGTAATAACCTGTTATATGGATGGACAATTTATTATGGTTTCATATTATGTTAAGTATTTGGGTCATGATGGGATTAACTTCACATACATTTAGTACGCTTTTTAAAATGTTTTAAATGTACTTTTCAGCAAATATCCATTATTTATTACCATTCCTTGTTTTAGCTGCATATCATATTTTCCCAAACTTGCTGAGTACGACATGTGCTCACCCTTGTTATTCTCCCACTTAATTCAGGTACTATGGAAGACAACGTGGAGCACTAGGTGTGCATACTACCATCGATTGCCTGTGTAGTTGGAGTCGCCTACTCTAGAATATTTTCCACTGCAATAGAATCAAGGTATACTTATTATTTGTGACATGGTTAAATTCTGAATATGATTTGTGATGTTTCCGTGGATGTGAGTTGAACATCTTGGGCACACATATAAGCAATACTTGGTTCAAATTTGGAACCAGGTGTCACAAATTGGTATCGGAGTTGTGTCGTCCATAGGATGCAAGCCTAGGTAGAATAGACACCACAAAGCACGTAGAAACTATTTTCTAAAAAAACTATTTTTGAATTGCTTGCTGCTGCTTTTTATTTTTGTCGATTCAGCCACTATAAATTGTTGTTTGCTACCGCGTCTCTCTTGTTAATTCAGCTACACTTTGAGCTGCTTGCTGCTGTGTTTTGCTCTCCTTTTTCCCCTCTTGTTGCTTCTGCACACCCTCTGTCAGAGTGTGATTCCGGCAATTCTACCGGTACTACCGTTGGCAGCCTGTGGAGTTTATAGTTCGGTTGTGGGCGTCCAGAGATTCAGAACACGATGGCAAGTCGACATGAGGATTTACGTGGTTTGGGCCGCCTGGGCATAATACCCTACTCCACGGGTGTGTGTTGTTGTTGTATTGAGCGTTTGAGCGCTTGTGGGCGTGTGTAGATGTGTGTGTCCATCTGGAAGCCCCGTTGTGTATCGCTCAGTCAGTCCTTTTATAGTACAAGGACTGGCCGTTAAATCGTTGTCCTGGCCCGACATGTGGCCCTGGCGGTTACTGATGTTTAATACACAATTAATGAGCTTAATTACCCTTAATAGTGTGGTAATGCGCCTTGGCAATGGCGTTACTGGTATTAAGGGCCTTCAGATCGTGTGTCATTAAGATAGCATTAATGACACTTAATTGGGTCTTGAGGTCTTTAATGTTCCTTGAAGGTCCGAGCCGATGGAGGTCCACCAATAAGCCTGTCGAAGTTGAAGGTTCGGCGGTTGGACGCGTGGCAGCTCTGGAGATTACTGTCTTGGATGAGTAGGTCTGGTGCTGTTGTACATGTGTCAGTACCGGAGCTTCCCTCTGTCGGAGGTTAGGACCGGGGGTGCCACACGGGTATTTAGTCCGGAGCTTTCCCATGCGTGGGATGTAGCTCTGGTTTAACGATACACGTGGCTGCACTAGGACTAACCATAGAAGGGAGGCAACTCCGGTTCCTTATGACACGTGGGGCCTTCGGAGGTCTTCAACTCAGACAGGTGAAGTTTCTTTGAGCTCTTTGCAGTCCCAATGGGTATCTGGTACGCAGGTTACCGACAGTGGCCCCCTGGGCCCTCCTCTGGGAGAGACTTTTTGGATTAAGTCGTTCTGCCGGAGGTGGGAACATTATTTGATTTTTGTGCCGTGTCTTCAAGGGTCTTTGGATGTGCTGTTGAGGTGGTGGTTCGTAGTTAAACCACCGTCGCGTGGCGTCTTTAGGATGCGGCAGGTGAGATCTGCGCATGTGGATCTCACACAATTGAAGGTCAACGGTTCCCAATACGAAAAACGTATCGGTTCCGTGCGCCCTGTCAGGCCGCCGCCCTCGGGCTTCCCGCATCTCATGATGACAACTGTTAGCCTGGGTTAAGGACCTCGACTTGATCGCCAAGGTGGCCCCGGCCCCCTTGTCATTCGTAGGGTGAAGTTTTTTGAACTGTATTGTCGGCCCCTCTGCGGTTTCCATCCAAGTGTTGCGGGGGCTTACTTAAGAAGGAAAGCGCACACCGTTTGAGGATTCCTTAAGCCTTCATTTGAACTTGCCATCGAATCCTCCAAACTTTTGCTTGCTTTTCATCTCTCGCCCCGCTGTGCTGCGATGAAGTTGGGACTCCACAAGAGCCGCATTGGGAGCATGAAGGAGTTGTCTAGGGTTCGGACCTACATGGGTTGGTCTAGTGACTCCTTCGACAACAACATTCGCTGCAGCAAGCTTCCCTTCGAGAAGGAGCGAGCTGATGATATGGTATACTTCCTTGGGTATGACATGGCGGGTTTGATCTTGCCTTTCTCCACTTTCTTTCTCATGCTGCTGGATTTCTATGGTCTGCAGCTCCACCATCTTGGCCCCCACTCAATCTTGCTGTGGTGACTTTCGTCCACTTTTGCGAGATGTGGGTGGGTGTGCCCCCTTGCGTGGAGTTGTTTCGAACATTCTTCACTATCCACCCCACCGGGAAGAGTGATGAGTTCATCAGCTTCTACTACTTCGTGAAGCATAAAAACTCTCCCCTCAAGTACTTGAGGTCCTTTCCTTCCGGCAAGTGGGATGACTGGAAGAAAGACTAGGTGGTCATCACCGTCGAGGGACACGAGAGGCTGGAACTGCCTGAAGGCCTCCCCGCATCGACACCAACACTTGGAGTGATGTGCCAGAGCTGTCGAGGGAGTACATGCCCATTCTAGACAGAATCCAGGAGTGTGTCGAAGGTGGGGTGACCCCCCAGACAGTTTTCGACAACTTCTTGACGAACAGGTGGGCCCCGCTGAAGGCTAGGGGGCGACCTGCTTGGGCCTTCAATAGTGAAATGGATACCAACCGCATTGAGGTTGGCTTGGGCACCAACTTGAACGGTGAAGCCTTGAAGACCCATCTCAAGAAATTTCAGTCTGGGAACATCAGCCCTGGCGACGTGTCTCCACCGACGGCCTTCCTTCCTAAGAATATGATACCAAAGGAGTGCACAGGGCTCCGGAGGAAGATGCCGCTGTTGGACGACTTGAGCCTGATGGAGAGGCGATCAACCTCCGGGCTGGTGATCCCCGGAGCTTTAGAGGGTGGCTCCGCTCCCGCCCTGAAGCCAAGAGCTGAAATCGTAGGCAAGGGAAAAGAGTTGGCGGAGCCCTCTAGCCACAAGAGGAAGTTGAAGAACTTTGATGGGAGGTCCGTGAGACCTGCTCCTTCTGCAGCAGCTCCTTCTCCCCGGAAGGGGAGGTCTTCAACGGCGACACCTACTCCAGCATCGATGTCTCCCCGGGATGCCAGTTCCGGCCATGTGACTCCGGTACCAGGGCATGCTAAGGGCTCTAGGTCCGAGGGTCCTTCCTAGTCAAGGGTGGCCTTAACCAAGACGTCACTAACGGTGGCAGCAAGATCCGGGGAGCCTTCCGAAGCTACTACGCTAGTGGCAACAGGGTCTGGTCCTGAGCGTCCGGTGAAGAGGTTCCATGCTAGCTGGAGCGGAAGCCTTCCAAGGTAAATTTGATTTTTTACCTCAGTTGATTGTTTTTATTGTAATCATATTTTGAGTTTCTTCGTCCTTCATCCACAGGGTATCCAACAAATGGGTTGAAGCTTTGGCTCCAGCGACAGCATCTGATGCTGCACAGGTGGAGGCTCCGGTTCCAGTTCCAGCGCCGCCGCAGGTGGTGGCTGAGGCCGCGGCAGCTCCGGTACCAGCTGTCATGGTCCTTGACCTCAAGTCATCCCCTGAAGCTTTCGTGGTAGCGCCGGACCATGGGATTGAAGATTTACCAGCGGCACCTACTCCGGAGTTTGAAGCTCCGGTTTTGGATGCTGTGATGACAGACGCTCCAGCCTCAGAGCCTGAGGTAGTTCATGTTCCGGCCTTAGAGCTGGAGGTTGTTGAAGCCCCGGCGGTTGAGCCGGTGGTTGATGAAGTTTCGGTGCCCGAGCCGGTTGCTGCAGAGGTGCCAGCGCCCGAACCGGTGGAGGTTGAAGCACCGGCGCCTGAACCAACAGTGGTGGAGGCGCCAGCACCGGAGCCGGAAGTGGCCTCAGCTCCGGCCGAATCTTCAACACCTGCCCCGGAGGTGGTGGTTCCGAAGGTGCACGCGCCTGAGCCAGGGTTCCAAGACGAAGCTGCTGGTCCCCCGCCTGAAGGACCAGTTGCTGATGACCTGGCGGCGGGACCTTCAGAGCTGACTCTGGAGGAGAAACTTGCGTTGCAGGACCTTCCTCGACGGCGACCGAGGCTATCCAAGAGGGCGGCCCTAGTGCGGAGGAAGCTTAGGGGACCGCCCTTGTAGAGTGGGACCCGATTTTTGTTATGGAGAACCCACTAAGGCCAGTGGAGAGGACCCCAGCAGGTCTGAAGCCAATCCCTTTGTTGCTGTCTATCGACAACGCCTTCTCCAGCCTTCGTTAGGTCTAGCTGGCCTTTTACTACGACAGCAAGGCCCTCAAGGAGGAGCGCTAATCCCTTATGAGGTGGCGCAACCGGCTCCAATTCAAGACCAAGCTGGCGCAGACGAGGCTGGCTGACGACAAGGAGTGGGTGAAAAGGGAGAAGGTCCGGCTGGAGTACTGGGGTCAGCTGCTGGATAAGAGGGAAAGCATGGTGTGATCCCTCGACAACCAGTCCCGGGCCATCCATGAACAGGCCGTGGCTGCTAATGAAGCAGCGAATGACCACCAAGAGAAGCTCAACACCATCCACGACAGCCTCGTCATGCGCCGGGAGGCTCTTAAGGAGCGGGAGAAAAAGCTCGAAGATGAAGAGCAAAAACTCCTGGAGCTGTAGGATGACCTTGTGAAGAGGGAGGAGGAGCTTACTCAGAGGCTGACTGTGGGTGACAAGAGCCTCGCGGAGTGCACCAAGAAGTTGGAGGAGCTTTGTGAGAAAGAGGAGAAGAAAGCCTGGTAGCGGGGACAGGACCTCACCAAGAGGGAGAATGAAATTGCTGCCAGGGAGAAGAAAGTGCGGGGCCGGGAGAGAGACCTTGTTGATCGCCGGAACAAGATCCACATCTGGGAAGAGGAGCTTGGTAAACTCGAAAGGCAAATTTCTGAAAAGATTCAGCAGAACGCCAAAGATGTCGAGCGCCTTGCGCGGGAGGATTCAAAGCTTGCGGCGACCAAGAGGTCCTTGGAGGAAGTGCGAGGCTCAAGGGCTGAGGAGTCCCAACAAGTATGGGACTTCTTGGGCAAAACCAATGACGCGCTGATGTTGCTGGGCTTTAGTCCCATGCGTACGAATGATCTGGGGTCGAAGCTGGACCAGGCATTGCAGGCGTTGAGCTCGGCGGGCAGCAAACGCAACAAGATGGGCGATGTCATCGTGGACCCGTTGGAAACTTAAGGACAATCCCTGGCGAAGAATGTCATAAAGTACATGTTAATGTGCTACACAAGCCATGATCATCAGTTCCCATTAGACCCGGTGCTTGAAGGTCCCATTGACGGCGAGGGAGATGCCGCCAAGGCCAACGTGTTGGAGGTTGCCCAGAAGGTCGCCTCATTCTTCCATAGGATTTAGGGCTTTCTCTTTGTATCTCCCGATTGTATCTTCTCTTCCTTTCTTCAATTTTGTAATCTGTTGTCTCCAGATTATTGAAATCCAAGAATTTTATGAATTTCATTTTTTGTCTTCAACACCTTTGTCCCACATGGCCCCCTGGTAAATGTACACAATATGATTGTAAACATGTACCAAGAGGATGTAGCACTTTGTTCAAGACTTGCGTGCTTCGAACTTGTAATTTGTAGGTCTGAAGTCTTTGACAGCAGGGCCCCGTGAGGTTGTCGGTGCTTAGTAGCCCCGGCAGTGACTCGGAGCTTAGTAGCTCCTGCAGTGTCCACTGTCAACACGTAGAGCATCGACAGCAGACCCCATTAGGGTGTCCTTCTATCATGTTTTCTTCACGTTGACGGCTGGTCCCCTGGATTTGCCAGAACTTGGTAGCTCCGGCGATGCCTACTATCAATTTTTGAAACATCGACAGTGGACCACCTTAGGGGGTGTCGGAGCTTAGATAGCTCCGGCTTCATCCACCATCATCATGAGATCTTTATTTTTCCTACACACTGAAGTCAATAAAAACAGTAAAATATGTTTCTTATCTATATCTCGATTGCGGCTTACTATTCACGAAAGAAACTTTTAGGTCGACAACAATTCTTTATACAATCAAGTGCATTGGCTTGTTTTCTCCAGGTCCGATCGTTTTCTGGACCCGCCTTACTTCGGCCTACTGGGATGTAGGTAGAGTGGCGTACTTAGGGTGCAGGACCAGGCTAAGTCGATAGCACACTCTGGACCTAGATTGGCTTGGCGACATTCAGGCGAGTAGGCCATTCAACAATGTTAAGACCCGAAAGAATTAACAATGCAACTTGGATTATACATGAATTGTTCGAGCTAATTTTTTTTTTGAGAATTGCACAACTTTGTTATAGAGAAGAAAGAGAAAAATAAAAATTATTGAGCATGTACAAAATAAATGCACGTGGAGTCTGTTTTCACACAATGATGTCTTTCATTATAGGTCTGGGGTACAGGGGAAACAAGTACACTCTTAGGCTACGGAACCAGGCTAAGTGTGTTACATTTCTTGTTTGACCCAAGGTAGCTAGCTACACTTTTAGTTCTGAGACTATGTCAAGTGTTGCCTGAACCTTGCGGACCTTCCGGGAAAGGTCCGGCTGTTCTCCCGGAGGAGCTACCCAACTTTGTACATTGACGCTATAACATACATCACATGTAATTACAGACTCACCTCCGTGATATTAAGCGTAGAACTTACGAAGGTGCTCAATGTTCCAATGATTAGGGAGAGGTGTCCTATCCTCAGTTGCCAAGCGAACGCATCCGGGACGGGACACATTGATCACTCAGAAGGCTCCTTCCCAGCTAGGGGAAGTTTGTTCAACCCTTCTCGAGTTTGTATTCTCTGTAGCACCAGATCGCCTTCCTCGATCTGTCAATTATGCCTTTGGTGATAGCGCTAGAGCGCTTGGTGGTATTGTGCATTTCGAACAGCTGCTCGGCACCTTCCCTCTTCAACGAGGTCAAGGTCTTCACGCCAGAGCTGGTCCTACGTGGCATCGTCAAAGGTCCGGACACAGAGTGACCCCAAGGTGATTTCCGGAGAAAGGAATGCTTCAGCTCCGTACACCAGGAAGAAGGGTTTCTCTCCAGTTGACCGGTTTGGAGTTGTCCTGTTAGCCCACGGGGTGGGCGGAAGCTCTTCAATCCAGTTGGCTCCGTGTTTTTTCAAGCGCTCATATGTGCGCGTTCTGAGTCCTTTTAGGATTTTTGCATTTGCTCTCTCAGCTTGGCCATTGCTTGCCAGGTGAGCTACGGAGGCGTAGCTGACTTGGATGCTGAGGTCTTCGTAATATCCTTGGAATGTAGAGCTTGTGAATTGGGTCCCGTTATCGGTTATGATCTTGTTTGGGACTCCAAATCTGCATACTATGGACTGCAAGAAGTTGATAGCTGATTGCTTCTTTATTGTCACAATTGGAGTTGCTTCCGGCCACTTGGTGAACTTGTCGATGGCAACATACAGGAACTTGCAACCTCCGACGGCTCTTAAGAAAGGTCCCAAGATATCCATCCCCCACACAGCGAATGGCCATGTAGGAGGTATCATTTGTAGAGGTTGAGCTGGTGTATGAATTTGCTTCGCATGAAACTGGCATGTTTCACATTTCTTCACTAGCTCGGTTGCATCCTGGAGTGTTGTAGGCCAGTAAAAACCATGTCGGAAGGCTTTACCGACCAACGTGCGTGAAGACGCATGGTTACCACACTCGCCTCCATGGATTTCCGCAAGGAGCTCCCGGCCTTCTTCCCTTGTAATGCACCTCATTAGGACGTCGTTGGCACCACGCCGGTAGAGATCCCCTTCTACCAGTGTGTATCTTTTAGTCAATCTGACTATCTGGTCAGCGGATACGTTGTCTTTAGGAAGGAAATTGTCTTTCAAGTAGCTCCGAATCTCCGAGATCCATGCATCATAGCTAACTTGAGAATTTGAGTCTTGCGTGCTGGGTTGCTCGAAGCTCCCTGCAGCATCTACGACCCTTGATGGACGCCATGGTAACAGGGCCATCGGGACCGTTAGCTTCGAGGTGCTGGTCTCTCCCCCTTCACTCAGTTCGGCAGGCTGAGTTCTTGGTCATAACAATCTTTGGACGAAGGTTCCGTCGGGAGCCGGAGCTTCGGTTGAATCTTTCGTTGAGAGTTCATCAGCTTCAGCGTTGTTAAGATGCTGGACATGACAAAGATCTAGGATGTCGAAGTCCTCTTGACGCTTCTGGACTTCAAGTAGGTATGCAGCTAGTTGTGGGTTGTTGTAGTAGCATTGGCCTTTGACTTGTTTTATAATGAGTTGCGAATCACCCTTTACCAACAGCTGCTTGACACCATATGATAGTGCGACCTTGAGCCCATAGATTAGTGCTTCATACTCCGCCATGTTGTTGGTCGCCTTGAAGTCAAGGTGAACCATGTACTTGACCTTCTCCCCGGTCGGAGCGAGGAGAAGGACTCCAGCTCCGGCCCCCTGCTTCTGCACGGAGTCGTCGAAGTAAAGAGTCCAGTGAGGCTCGGTGAAGACCGGAACCTTAGGTTCCGACTTCTGCTCACTCGGGCCCCAGGATTTGATGGAGAGGGGGTCCATTCCGCAACGAAGTCCTCCAATGCTTGACTCTTGATCGCCTGTCTTGGGATGAATTCAAGATCGAACTCGACCAGTTCCGCTGCCCACTTTGCAATGTTTCCAGTAGAGTTGGGGTTATGCAAGATTGCGCATAGTGGATAAGAGGTTACCACTGAAATCTTGTGAGCTTGGAAGTATTGACGAAGCTTCCTAGAGGCAATGAGAACTGTGTAAAGCAGCTTATGCACCTCTAAGTATCGAGTCTTGGCGTCATGTAGTACTTCACTGATGAGGTACACTGGGTGCTGGACTGTCCGGACCCTCCTGGAGGGGCCCGGAGCTTCCTCCTCATCAACCAGGACCCTATCGGAGGGGTCCAGACCTTCTTCGGGGACCTCCGGGTTCTGGCTATTGGAACCCGGATCTTCTTCTGGAGTGACCCGGACCTTCTCGGAGGGGTCCGAATCATCTTGTTCGGCAACAGTAACTCCTCCACTTGAAGGAGGTTGATCCTCTGACGTCTCGCCTTGAGGATCCGGGTCTGGGGGCTGGGACCCAGACTCGCCTTCAGGTACCTCCAGACCCTCTCGAAGGGGTCTGGCTTCCTGAACTGGGGATGGTTCTGGTCTTTCCGCAACCAGGCCATGCTAACAACTTCGTCAGTTGCTGAAATGTAAAGCAGAAGTGGCTCACCAGAGTTTGGAGCTACCAAAGTTGGTAGAGTGGTGAGGAGATGCTTTAGTTCATGGAAAGCCTTTTCTGCTTCTTCAGAGCATTGGAATGGTCCGGACTTCCTCAATAATTTGAAGAAGGGTAGCGCCCGTCCCGCACGTCTTGAGATGAACCGGCTGAGGGCAGCTAGACATCCAGTCAGCTTCTGGACGTCCTTGATGCGGGCTGGTGGCCGCATGTCTTCAATAGCTTTAATCTTTGCCAGATTCGCCTCTATTACTTAGTGGTTCACCAAGAATCCAAGAAGCTTTCCGGAGCTAACCTGAAGACACACTTGTCTAGGTTTAGCTTTGTGCGTGTGATTCGCAACTTGTCGAAGACAGCTTGCAAGGTGTCAAGTAATGACTCCTTGTTCTTGATCTTAATGATGATGTCATCGACGTACACTTCCACTACATCTCTGATAAGCTCTCCAAAAGTTTTGTACATAGATCATACAAACGTTGAAGCAACATTTTTGAGACCGAATGGCATGGCAGTGTAACAATATAATCCATCTACTATGATGAAAGAAGTATGTTCTTCATCTTCCCTAGACATTCTGATTTGATGATACCCAGAATATGCGTCTAGGAAACACAGTAATTCACACCCGGAGGTGGAATCCACTATCTGATCTATTCTAGGTAATGGGAATGGATCCATTGGACATGCCCTATTCAGTGTAGTGTAGTCGATACACATTCGAAGTTTCCCGCCGGCCTTAGGTACAACGACTGGGTTTGCCAGCCATTTTGGGTGGAAGATTTCTCGGATGAATCCAGCTTCGAGCAACTTCTTCACTTCTTGACGTATAAAGTTTTATCTCTCTACTGATTGCTTCCTAGGCTTCTGATGTACAGGCCGAGCATCGGGATAAATCTTCAGATTGTGCTCAATCACTTCCCTAGGGATCCCAGGCATTCGTGATGGTTGCCAGGGAAACACGTCGACATTATCCCGGAGAAAAGTGATGAGCGCGAGTTCCTATTTCTTGTTTAGACCTCCCGATATACGGGTGGTCTGAGTAGCGTCAGAACCAATTTGGACGACTTTGACGGGAATGTCGGTGTCACCGCTTGGTTGCACGCGAGGTGCGGAGGTTGAGCCCCGATGACGAATGCTCAGAGGCCTCGGAGCTTGTTCCCTTTTGGATTCTTCTTCCTACGCTGTAGCAAGCGCGTGGAGTTCTTCAAGAGCAGTAACTCCGGCAGTGCGGTCTCCGCGGATCCGGAGAACACCTACTAGTGTTAGCATCTTCAACACCAAATAGCCATAATGAGCAGCTGGCATGAATTTGTACAAGGCTGGCCTGCCCAGGATGTCATTGAATGGCAAGTTGATCTGCGCCACGTTGAAGACCAACTTCTCGGTCCTGTAATTCTCCCGAGTCCTAAAGGTCACTGGGAGAGTTATGGCACCGAGTGGAGTTGTGGCCCTCGGACCTACTCCGGAGAAAGGTTGGGAGGGGCGAAGATCCGAAGGTCGGAGCTGAAGCTTGACGAAGGTTTCGAAGCTTATGAGGTTCAGCCCTGAACCTCTGTCCACCATCACGTGGTGGAGCTGGATGTTGTTGATGGTCGTAGATACCACCAATGGGAGTTGGCCAGCTCCAATCATGTTCTAAGGGCAGTCTGAAGCATCGAAGGTGATGGTTGTATCCATCCACTTCCGATGAGGCTCCGCCCTGGCGGTGGGAGCTATAGAGGCCATGTCCCGCCGCATGGTCTTGAGGACACGGCGGGAGGTGATGTCCCACGAACAACCAAAGATGGTGTTCACGGTCTTCCGACGCTCGTTGTCGGAGACGTCGGAGTCGTCGTCAATGGAGGTGTAAAACGCCTTGAAGACCTTTTTGGGGAACTGAATGCCTAACTCCTCTTCAGCCGGAGCTTCATTGACTTTTTTGTTTTCCTTCCCTTTGACAGAAAGGAACTTCTTCCCGGTGCTTGTTGTAGCGCTCGGCGAGGTTCTGGACCTCTCGGTAGCATTCCAGGTTGTGGTTGTTCGTCTTGTGTATGGGACACAACATCTTTGATGTGCCACCATCTTCAGACGACAGCCGAGGTCATTTCTCAGGGCGTGGCCCCTGGCAACCCGGAGCTGCGACAGCAGCGGCTGTAGGTGTGTCGGTCGATGGCTTTTTCTTGCCATTGGACTTTTTCTTCTTCTTGCCACTCCCGGAGGTAGCGGCTTCACCCTTGGAGGACGTTTTATTATCCTCCGGAGTTGGTTGGGAGTGCATTTCATGGCCCTCGGCAGCCTTGGCACACTTGTCTGCGAAGCTGAAAAGTTCCGTGACACTGTTGACTTCCTTGGTCACCAGCTTCTCCAACATCTTCTTGTCTCGCACGCCCTGTCTGAATGCCACAATAACAAAGGCGCTTGAGATAGAAGGAATGGTGTTTCATACCTGGGAGAACCTCTGGATGAGGATCGCAAGGACTCTCCCCCCTTCTGCTTGACAGCAAAAAGGTCCAGTTCTATGCCTGGTCGGGTATATGAGCTCCCAAAGTTAGCAGTGAACTGTTGGCACAACTCCGCCCAACTGTTGATGGAGTCAGGCGGGAGGCTCATGAACCAAGACCTGGTGGTCCCAGTTAAAGCCACGGGGGAATAATTGGCCATCACAGCCTCATTTCCCCCAGCCGCAAGGATTGCGGTGGAGTAGATTTGGAGAAATTCAGCCGAATTGACAGTCCTGTTAAATTTCTCCGGCAGGTGAGGCCGGAACTTCTGCGGCCATCTGACCATGCGTAGGTGCATGGTCAGGGTAGAACAACCTCCTCCTAGTCCATCAGGCGAAGGTATGTCCTGAGCCTCTCGCCTCTCATGAGCACGGTCGATGTGGATGCGATCGTCCTGTTGTCGATAACAACACTCGAGCTCATCCCGGAGGTCATGAGTCGAAAGCCTTGTTATCGTGTGGGTACATCATGCCCCGGAAGGCAGCGACGTTGCCTACTGAGATGCACGCCTCTGGTGTTGTAAAGCGTGCGGACCAAGTCTACAAAACAAGGTCCGATGCTGCGATTGGGCCCGCCCCGAGGGTGGAGGACCTTGGTTGCTGATGCGATCGGCTGCTGCTGCAACCAAATGTTCCACATTAGCTCTGCACTGCTCCAATGCCCCTTGGGATGCTCCTGGAGGCAATTGACATTGTAGAAGAGCACGCGTAGCATGGAGCGCGTGTTCGGGGTTGTTGTTCGCCGATGCAGTGACCGACGCGGACGCCCCATCTCGATGCCCAGCTTGATTCGCAGGAGCAGATGGTGGCGGCGGTGGCATGACTCCTGCTAGAGCCACGACACCTGCTGGCAGCTGCATGTTGGAGGGATTGCCTCCAGCAAGTTGCACAACATGGTTACCGTTGGATGATCCAGTAGCAGAGTTCACCATGTTTGAATCTCGGGCACCCCCTTCCTGGCACGGCAACTGTCGGAGTGTGATTCTGGCAATTCTCCCGGTACTACCATTGGAAGCCCGCGGAGTTTGTAGTTTGGTTGTGGGCGCGTAGAGATTTCGAACACGATGGCAAGTCAACATGAGGATTTACGTGGTTCAGGCCGCCTGAGCGTAATACCCTACTCCACGGGTGTGTGTTGTTGTTGTATTGAGCGTCTGAGCGCTTGTGGGTGTGTGTAGAAGTGTGTGTCCTGCTGCGTATTGCTCGGTCAGTCCTTTTATAGTAAAAGGACTGTCCGTTACATCGTTAGCCTGGCCTGACATGTGGCTCGGCGGTTACTGATGTTTAATACACAATTAATGAGCTTAATTACCCTTAATAGTGTGGTAATGCGCCTTGACAGTGGCGTTACTGGTATTAAGGGCCCTCCGATCGTGTGTCATTAAGATAGCATTAATGACACTTAATCGGGTCTTGAGGTCTTTAATGTTCCTTGAAGGTCCGAGCCATTGGAGGTCCACCAATAAGCCTGTTGAAGTTGAAGGTTCGACGGTTGGACGTGTGGCAGCTCCAAAGATTAATGTCTTGGACGAGTAGGTCCGGTGCAGTTGTACAGGTGTCGATACCGGAGCTTCCCTCTGTCGGGGGTTAGGTCCGGGGGTGCCACACGGTTATTTAGTCCGGAGCTTTCCCATGCGTGGGATGTAGCTCCAGTTTAACAATACATGTGGCGACACTAGGACTAACCATAGAAGGAAGGCAGGTCCAGTTCCATATGACACATGGGGCCTTCAGTGGTCTTCAACTCAGACAGGTGAAGTTTCTTTGAGCTCTTTGCAGTCCCAAAGGGTATCCGGTACACAGGGTACCGACACCCTCAATTTTTCTCTCCTCTTTGCTACTACATTTTAAAACACTGGTCACCAAATACTTTTCTTATTTCCACATATGTTTGCTACTGCGCTGAAATTGATTTTTCTGCTTCTTCCTCGCTGCCTCGTTCTCTTTTCTTGTCCCTCCTTGGTGCTGAAATTTTCATGCCATGCACATATTGCACCGATACACAGAGTATGAACAACCAACCTGTAAGGATGACCGCACCCCATCTAGCTCTTCCAACGAAGACGTAGAAAAAGTAAAATTGAAGGAGAACTTGTGAAGCATATACTTCAAGAGAAAGATCTTCTAGACATGAAGAATGGAGATTCAAAGGTTGCATCTTCATCAACAATCATGTTCATGTGAAGCACGTCACCTGCTTGGAGAGAGCTGCTCGTGAAGATTCGACAAGCCAAAATCATTCTTCACCCCACCTAGATTGCCACCTTGACCCTGCCTCAAGCTTGTACTTGGAAGAAGAAAATAGAATGCCTTCACCTTTCCGTAACTCGATAATTTATAACTATTAATAAAGATTTAAGTCTAGTCTTGGTTAATAAGCATTAAATGCTTAGTTCGTTAGTGCGCTAGATGATGTGGTGTGATGATTATTTGATTACTTGCTTTTATGTTGTGTGTTTGGATGTGTATTGTGGAACACTTTAATATATATCCACATCCTCATCCAGTAATGCATCACTTAAGATCATATACCTTGATGCATGCATATATGTTGCTATCCTTCTAACTTTCTTCATTCTCGTCTCTAATTTCGCGGAAGATGGTCACCACTAGAAGAATCACTATCCCGAATGAACCTACATGGGAGCGTGAAGATGGTTATCAAGAGTGTTCTCATCTCTTCTCCAATCCATCCGAACCTCGAGGACGAGGTTCCTTTTAAATGGGTAGATTGTCACATCTCAAAATTTTCAAACTTGGCTAATTCAAATATAAAAGGGAATTTAAAACTTTTATTTTCAAATCTCTTCTTCAACCCAACCGAATCTCGAGGGCGAGATTCATTTTAAGGGGTCGAACTGTAACACCCTGATTTTCTAAATTAAAGACTTAAATGGGAATTTAGAGCTAATAAAAGAAAGAAGTTGTTTTTATAAGGAAAAATATGAAATATATGCATCTCATCTTGCATATTGCATTCATCCTTAGATATTAAAATGTATTTACCAAAACAAATACATTAAAAGTAATTAAATTAGCATGACAAATATGGCACAAAAGAAATAAAAGAAAAGGAAAAGTTAATATGGAAGAAGAAATAGTAATTAATAAGAATACTAAAATAAACTAAAACGTCTATGCATATGTGTTCACATTTAGGCATAAACTAGGTGACTAGATCTATTAAAATCAAATCAAGATTTTTTATACAATAGAAAAGTAATTATAGAAGAGGATTACAGAAGAAGATGAATAATAATAATAATAATAAAAGATGAAGAAGTATATATATATAATAGAAATAATAAATAATTAAATAGAAAAATAAATAACAAATAAAAAAGGATATATAAATATAACTTAATAAATAAAAATAAAGAGAATATATATATAACAATTAATAGGAAAATAAATAATAATAATAAAATGAGTATTAGTAAATAATATAAATAAACAAAGAAAAATAGTGAACTATGGCCAGAGCCACGCATCCCTGGCCGGATGCCAAGGGCCAAGAAAAAAAAATGGAAAACAAAGAAAATCAAAGCACAAGAAAAAAGTCAACCAGGCTCGCCACACAGGACATAATCGTGTCCGCCTGGGACTCGTGGCTGGCTTGGTATGAGTCCTACGGGAACTCGTGCCTCCTACGGGAACTGGCTTGGCTGGCTTGCTCCAAACAGTAAAATGAAGAAAAGTTTTAGGGGTAGAAACACTCTGAAATGATTCACTTTTTTTAAATAAGGAGGTGAAACACCTGAAAAGGTGCTCCACACCTTGGAACATTTTGATCAATTGTAAGTCGTGTCCAAGTTTTAGAAAAAATATGAAATTTTGCCACCACTCGCATTTATGTTAATTCATATTTGATTCTCTTTAATAAAATCAAGGTTTTTGAAATTCGTGTTATCAATATCAATATTTGTTTACAACCAACTGCATTGACTGACAAGTACTAGTGTTCATAAAATTTTGCTTACAGCCAGAAGGAAGTGATGACGGTTTTACTAGTACGCTTTTGTACTAGTGCATGTTTTGTACTGATGAGTACACACGTACTGACTATGGGAACATCCAACATTTGTTTTCTTTTTAATGTTTACGTGTCAACATAAGAGTATATGTCACACAAAAAACAAACATAGATGAAGAACAACCATGGGTAAATGAGTCAATTCACTTTTTTCTCCTCTCTCTTGAAACTGAAACATAAATGTTAGCCAAACGGTTTCTAAAGTGATTATGTTTCATAGTCTGAAACTGTTTCTGGATTGAAATGGAACCGTTTCTGATTCTGTGTGAATCTGGAACCCTACCAAACGGGGCCGACGCAAGCGCAGCCGGCGGCTTAGAGAAAAAAAACATAGCCGTCAGGGAGAAAAAAAGGGAGGCCGGGGCATGGAAAAAAGAGGAGAAAGAAGAGAAAAAGAAGGAAGGAGCCGCCGTCTGCCAGAGATCGTCGTATCATCGCTGTTGTTCGCGGGAAGATGACTACGTCATCGCCATCTCCTTCATCTACGTTATGCCTTCGTCCTCTTCGTCAACAAAACTCTAGATCCCGGAGACACACGCTACGCTGCTGTTCCACAACCGTTGAGACTAGATACACACGGTAGGTTTTACAGTTTAGATGTAATTAATCTAATACTGTAAACTATACAATGTGTAGGGTTTAATCTATTCAAGGGTTCATTAATAATCACCAGATCATCGTAAATCAATCTGAAACTTGCAAGTTAGATTAAATCATACAAGATCAATATGTTATTCTAGGTTCACTCAAATTTTATATTTCAGTATTATTTAATCTGTTTGCCAGATTTAATAAATAAGATTAAGCCCAGTTAATTCATAAAGTAACAATATAAATCCATAAAAAATCCTAAAAATTTAGAATAAATTCTAGTAAGTTATTAATAATATTTTCAGCATATCTAATATTCTGAAATAAATATTTTTCCCCTTAATAAATTATAATTATTTCCAAACTTGCTCAAATAAATAGGAAATCACAATAGAAAATTTGTAAGAAGCCATAAAAATTTAGTCATAATGATTAGTGTTTGCAATGCATTTATTATGTATGTTTGCTTGTGTACGTGTTTGATTGCGAGTAGACGGGTTCACTCAAGTGTTGCGATCGAGAAGCAAATATGCGAGGATCTTCGTGTACAAGACTTTGATTTGCTTGACCATCAAATTGCGGAATATTAAGGCAAGTGTCCTTGACCATATTGAACCTATGTTTTTGAATGTTTTGTTTGCAAAATTGCATGCTCGTGTCAACGTTATGGGAAACCTATTCATAGGAGTTTACTAGTATTGCTTGCCATCCCTTGTCGCTCGGGTTATGGTGTAGAGAGTCGGGAAGGGTATTTTACACTTTTGCTCCACTTACTAAAATGGGATTGAAAATAACCAAATGGCTTAATTATGAACTATTGAACACTTGAATTATGTGGATTAATGATGATGGAATAACGGTGAATCATTTTGGTAACATGGATTTTGGGTGATCTAAGAAAGGATGGTTGTGTGGAATGGTTTTGATGGTACGGTGGTTTGCTTTCCTCAGATCTAAGGACCAGTTCATGCGAGAATATGCCAGGACAACTGTGCCACCACAAGGCCAAGTATGGGTGCGGCGTAGCTAAATAATTAGGAGTGCTGCTAGTATTATATGGACCATTGGATGGTGCGGGGAATGAGAGTCGAGTAGGGCTACCCTGGGATCCGCATGGCACACGAGGCCCATGGGTGGGAGAATGGAGATTCAAGACTGCCGGTGAAACCTTAGGGGGGTCGTACATACTAGTTGTCCCTTCTGAAAGGCTATTTTGTGATCTCTTGGCCACACACCATCAGAAGTGTGAGATGGCATAATGGAGACTTCTTAGTCACCGAAAGGTGATAAAATCACGAACATGTGGGTAAAGTGGTACAACCTATGCAAAGTGTAAAATTGTCATGATAGTCGTGCCCCCGGTTAAGAAAACCTAGATGACCTACGTGATTAGAGGGAACTCGGGATTTGGGATAGTTGGTTATGGTTATGGTTATGGTTACGAATTGAGTTATGATAAATGAACACAGATGATGATGATGATGGTAATAACCTGGTATATGGATGGATAATTGATAATAGTTTCATATTAAGTTAATTATTTGGGTTATGATGGGATTAACTTCACATAGACATTTAGTATGCTTTTTACATGTTTTAAAATGTACTTTTCAGCGAATAGTCATTATTTATTACCATTCCTTGTCTTAGCTATATGTCATATTTTTCCACACTTGCTGAGTCCGACATGTGCTCACCCTTGCTATTCCCCCACTTAATTCAACTACATGAGATAATATGGAAGACAATGTTGGGAGAATTATGCCTCCAGTTCACCGTGAACTTTGGGAGTTCCTATACCTGACCTGGCACTAAACTAGACCTCTTCGTCACACACCAGAAGCTGGGAAAACAATGTGTTCCTTTATACAGCGATACTCCCAGGTACGGAACACAATTCCTTCTATCTCCAATGCCTCTTTGTTTGTTGCATTCCGAAAGGGTGTTCGAGACAAGAAGATGTTGGAGAAGGTGGCTACAAAAAATATCTATAATGTTACGGAACTCTTCATCCTTGCTGATAAATGCGCTAGGACTGCTAAGGACCAAGAGATGCCCTCAAAGCTAGCTGTGGAGGCAAGAGCACCATCTAGCTCCAAGGCCGGAGCTACTGCCCATGGGAGTTGCAAAAAGAAGAACAAAAAGTCAAGTGGCAAAAACAAGCCACTTGCCGTCGCACCTACCGCTGTTGTCGTGGCAGCAACAGGCGGTTGGGGGCCACGCCCCGACAAGCAACCTCGACCAACGTCCGACGACGGCAACAAGATGTGGTGCCCGATTTACAAATCTGAGGGACACAATCTTGAAGATTGTCGCGAGGTCAAGAGGCTCACTGAGCGCGCCCAACACAAGCGTCGAGATGACGCGCCTTTCTATCAGCGTGAAGGCAAAATGAGGGTCGACGAAGCTCCATCAAGGCAGGAGCTAGGCTTCCAAGATGCCAAAAAGGCATTGAAGGCAGTCTACAACAATATCGAAGACTCCAACACCAGCTCTAACAACGAGCATCAAAAGACTTTCCATATGATGTATGGAGGGTCCTGGGATATTACCTCTTCGCGCATAGTAAAAACTTTGCATCAAGAGACAGCTGTTGCAGCTCCCACAATAAAGGCGGAGACCCATCAGAAGCGGATGGACACTCCCATCACTTTTGATGACTTCGACTGCCCGAAGAACATGGCCGGAGCTGGGCAGCTACCATTAATTGTCTCCCCGACTATCAATAACATCAATATCTTCCATGTCTTAGTTGATGGTGGAGCTACCCTCTACCTCCGCGCTGCTGAACTCCTGCACCATGTTTGCAAACAAGCAGCGACACCGACATTCCGGTCAAAGTCGTCCAAATCAGAGCACTCGCATTGCGAGAGGTCTGGGTGACAAATAGGAACTCACGCTCGTCACTTTCCTCCGGACGAATGTCGACGTGTTTGCATGTCAATCTTCAAAAATCCTGGGATTCCCAGGGAGGTGATAGAGCACCATCGGAAGATCTACCCAGATGCAAGGCCTATACAACAAAAGCACTAGAAGCAATCTATTGACCGACAGAAGTTCATTCGAGAAGAAGTCAAGAAGCTGCTTGATGCTGGATTCATCTAGGAGGTACATCGTCCATTGTGGCTGCCAAACCCAGTCGTCGTGCCAATGGCCGGCTGGAAGCTTCGGATGTGCATCTACTACACCACTTTGAATAAGGCATGCCCTAAAGACGCTTTTCCACTACTAATAACAGATCAAATTGTGCATTCTACTACTGGATGTGAGATATTTTGTTTCCTAGAGGCATACGTTGTTTTTATCAAATACCAATGTCTAAGGAAGATGAAGAGCACAACACCTTCATTACAGTAGATGGTTTGTACTGCAATACTGCAATGACTTATGGTCTAAAGAATGCCCTCTCAACTTTTGTGCGAGCTATGCACAAGACTTTTGTGGATCTTATACGGGATCTAGTGGAAGTTTACGTCGATGACATTGTCATGAAGGTCAAGAAAAAAGACTCTTACTGGACAATCTCCAGTCCATCTTTGACAAGCTGCACCTAATGGCACAAAGCTAAACCCCAACAAGTGCATCTTCGAGGTCTCCTCCGAAAATATTCTCGGATTCCTAGTGACTAACCGAGGGATAGAAGTGAATTCGGCTAAGATAAAAGTTATCAAAGCGATGCGGCCTCCTGCCTGCATCAAAGATATCTAGAAGCTCATGGGTATCTTGCCTCACTCACCCGATTCATCTTTAGGCTGGCTGAACGGGCACTCCCCTTCTTCAAGCTCCTGGGAAGTCCAGACTATTCCACTGGTTCGAAGAAGTAGACAAGACGTTCTAGGAGCTTAATGTTGACGTTTCTTATGTCACAAATAAAAATTCCGCAAGCGCACGGAAACTATCGTTTAGCACTTCCCCTTAAGAGAGTATTACCAAGGATATCGAATCCAAGGAACATGTGTGTAATCTTACGAACTAATCCACCCAAGGACACAAAGTTGTTTGGTAGGTAAGAAAGAGAGAGGAATTCAAAGTATTGATTCCAATGCCAAGGAATTTGCAGTAGCTGCTTGCTTTGGGCACGGGTTTACCCCTAGCAACACTACGCCACTCTCGCCAAGAGCCTATGGCATAGCCGAATATGGAGGATTACAAAGGACAGATAAGGCTATCACCACCTACTGCCTACCTCTTCAATCCGTGGGTCTACGATATATTCACCGGTGATTTCTAACCTAAGCACCACGGTTACGTTCTAAATCACAACTCCAGTTGTTTCGAACACAAAGCTACAACTAGAGCCTCTAATAAATTAAAGCAATGAACCCACAAGTAACTAATTGTGCAAACTACTATGAATTGAGAATCAAACTTGATTTTAATTCACAAAGGCTTACATGATTCGAATAACACCTTTGTAGGGGTACAAGTGTAGAAGAGGGAACTGACAAGCCCAAGCCTCCTCCTCCTAAACTCTTCACCACACTCTCCTTCTACTTGGCAACCTCTAGGACTATTCTAAACCTTTGGAGTGATATTCTATTCTCAACTTTTGGTGTGTGTGTGTGTGTGTGTGTGTGAAGTGAGGTGTGGGGTTCTATTTATAGGGGGGGGAGGAGGGTCGGGTCTCGCCACAAAATGCGCGTGAATCAATCACCCATGACCTCTTAAAGCCGGGAGGAGACAACACATGGCGTTTGACCACAATTGCTGCCATGACCTAGTCGGCCGACTAGGGGGGTTGGTCGACCTGGTCTCGGCCCTGCTGGGGATGTGCTTCCTCCAGGTCCCTACCAGGTGGGTCCCATCCCCTTATATGTGTGCTACACTATTGGATGGCCTTCGATAATTCTGTTTGTGGGCCATTTGATCCATGTGATGACATGTGGTGACACTTGATTCGTGGAAACCTAATTTCATAGATTACTCCCTGCATGTCTTGGTATTTATGGGTCCAAATTCACCTGCATACAAATAAACACCAACACTTGTGGAATTGGTTAGTTTTAAACCCTGCCACTACGTTGTGTTTCCACTATAGGAAACGCGAACACTTACCTCGGACGGCTTAACTTACATCGGACAGCCGACGAGAGTTGAATAACTTACGTCAGCCAGAAGAAAATGATGTAAGTTAACTTACTTTCATCGGCAGCCGACGTAAGTTAATAGACCGACAACAATAAAAAGGAACATACATCGACCAGGACCCTAAGCCGACGTAAATTAATTGGCTGACGTAAGATAAGACTAACTTACGTCGGCCCCAAGGATGGCCGACAGAAGTAACACCGGCCGACATAATTAGCTTATTTAGCCAACGTAAGTTACGGAATTTAACCTACCCGCACACGCACATCTTCTTTACCTTACACGCCGCTTCTTCCCCGCCGCCTTAGCCGACACCTTGCTCGATCTGCCGCCACGCCTGACCTCGACGCCAGGTATGGAATCCCCCTGCCCCCCCCCCCCCCCACTCCTCCTCCCCCCACTTCTCCTCCCCCCACTACTCATCCCCGACAGTCGCCGGCTCAGCACCCCTTCCCCAACCCTCAATGGCCCGCCCCCTCCCCGAGCGCCACCCCTCCTCCCCTCCCCTTCCCGAGCCCGTCCCCTTCCCCTCCCCGACTGCCACCGGCACGGATGCAACCCCCCCCCCCCCCCCCCCCCCCGCCCCCTCCCCGAGGGCCGCCCCCCTCTCCTCCCCTCCTCGAGCCCCCCTCCCCGGCCCCACCCTCCCCTCCCTGGCCCCCCCTCCACCTCCCCTCCCCAGCCCCCTCCCCCCTCACCCTCTTTGCAGAGGCCCCCACCCTCCCCCTCCCCTCGCCCAGAGCCCCCCCCCCCCTCCCCTCCCTAGACCCCCCAACACCCCCACCCCTCCCACTGAAATTTGAAATTCAATTGAATTGAATTGTTCAAATTTGAATTGAATTGAATTGAAATTGATTGGAAATTGAATTGAATTGAATTGTAAAAATTTGAATTGATTTGATTTGAAATTGAATTTAATTGAGTTGTTAATTCTCATTAATTGTTAGTAGTTGCTAATTAGGTTTGCATTGCAATTAATTGTTAGTTAGTTGTTAATTAGTTGACCATTCTAATTAATTATTAGTTAGTTGTTAATTGGGTCTTAATGTTACTATATATACTTAGGTTTTATTTAATAATGTTAATGATTTGTATTATTGCTCTTATTTATTGTTTTGTGTTTAAAATATAGTTGCTTATGTTTTTGTTAATATTTTTGATGCTTATGTATTATATATAGAAACGGCTAAACAAAAGGGTTGTCGTATGTAAAGTAGGCACCGTATATGTAGCGTATATACGGCCCATCGGGCCCAACCCTAGCATATATATGCAGTGTGGGTCACAATCGTGACCCATGACTGGTGACACATGGTGAATCATTAGGGTTAAGTGTATATGGGTCGGGCGGCCCATTACTAACCCTAAAAGTCTGTAACCAGGTATCTCTCCGGCGCAAGACCCCCCGTTCACATCGCGCATGTTTGTGAGTACGTATGAGACGATGACTCTGAAAATGTATGTTGCGAGTATGTGTCCTTGACTCGCAACATCCATAAGGCAACAGGTTTCCCAGCTATCACATTGCCCCTTTTTGTACTTTAAGAACTGCACAGGATAGGGGGGTGTAGTGTTAAATATTCGGCATTATTCTACCGAAATTTCGTGATTTGTGAGACGTAACCTATCCTTTATACCGTTTGCAGGCCCAGCGTGCCGTGTCGGCCCGAAGCCCGGCCGAGCCGTGGTCACCTCCTTGCGCCTCGTTGCCTCCTCCACAGCTTCTTCGCCAACAGTTACATCGGCTCGTCGTAGACCTACCGTGGTCCTCACCTCGCCTCCTCTAGACGAGAGTCTAGGAGTCGTCGATCATCAGGCTTGCCTCGCATCCTCATAGATTCGAAAAAGAATCGGGCTGGGCATCGCAGATGGTGGGCGGCGGCCGGTGACTCAATACGAGGCGAGGGAGCCGAGGGCGGCCGAGCGAGCTCTGAGGTCAAGCCCGAGGATGGCCCGTGTTGGGCTTCGAGCTGGCCTGGACCAAGTTCACTGTCTCTCTCATTATTTCCTCTATCGTGCATAAATTACCGAGAAGCTAACTATAATTTGTTAGGCTATTAATTGCAGAGTCAAACATGGGTGAAGATTGAAGTTGAATGTACACTGGTTGGAAGAGCAGAACTGGTGGTCACTCAGATGAGTGGTACTCCAAGACAGAAGCTTTTGTGGAACGAGCTTTTTCGTTGTCAAATAGCGATAAGACGCGGAGCCCATGTACGAAATGCCAAAATGGATTGTTTTTGGACCAAGTGGAACTTACGATGCACTTGTGTCGAAACAGTTACGTGTCACATTGTGAGTTTTGGAACTTCCACGGTGAGACACCTTCTCAAATTGTACGAGAAGTGGAAGCGGACGATGATGATTCCACGGAGGTTGATATGATGGATGAGATGTTGGAAGCTATATGACCAGAGCTTACAGAAGATCCTTAAAGAGTTCTTGAAACATCTCAAAGATTCAGAAGCGGCGCTGCATGGACACACTAAAATGACAATCCTCAATTTTGTGACTAGACTTATGACAATTAAGTAGAAGTTCTTCTTTTATAACAATTGCTACAACAAGCTCATCAATTTGTTCAAAGATGCCCTTCCACATCCCAACAAAGTGCCTAAATATATGTATAAGTCGAAGAAAATTATTTCCGGTCTCGGTATGAAGCACGAGAAGATTGATGTGTGTCCGGACAACTGCATGCTTTTCTAGAGAGAGCATGCCAATGAGAATGAAAGTTTGAAATGTGGTCAACCGAGGTTTGTCGAAGTTGTTAATAACGATGGTGATACTATGACGAGAGAAGTCGCATGTAAGCAACTTTGTTACTTACCTGTGACACTGAGGTTGAAGCGACTGTTCCTTTCAAAAAAAACAGACAGACACATGAGATGGCACAAAGAAGGTGACGTGAGAACAATGGAGTCATGACGCACCCGTCCGATGGTGAGGCATGGAAGGCGCTGGACTGGTTAGTCCCAGAATTCGGTCGTGAAGCGAGAAATTTTCACATCGGGTTGGCGACAAATGGGTTCACGCCGTTCAGCACAAATGCCGCACCATACTCCTGTTGGCCCGTCTTTGTTATTCCGCACAACCTTCCACTGACTTTTTGCATGAAGAATGAGTTCATGTTTCTTAGCCTCATTGTACCTGGGCCGGATCATCCTGGGTCACCTCTCAACGTGATGTTGAAACCGTTGATCGAAGAGTTGAAAATGTTGTGGACAGGAGTCGAAGCGTATGACTGTTACAAGAAGCAGAAATTCAACCTCTGAGCTGCTTATTTGTGGTCCGTCTATGATTTTCCGACATACGGCATGTTTTCTAGATGGAGGACTCATGGTCGGTTGACGTGTCCGATATGTGCCTCAGATACCGATCGCTTTCGACTTCCCCATGGAGGCAAGATATCTTACTTCGATTGTCATAGACATTGGCTGCCTCCGAATCACTTGTTTAGAAAACAGAGAAATGTCTTCAGAAAGAACACCATTGTCACTAAAGGACCATCGAAACGTCTTAACGGGTCAGAAATATCTGATATTTGGGACAAATTGGTGCCAGATGAAGGTCGCCCTGGACTTTGGGAGCTACTGTATGTGGAGTCGTTGATTCTAAGGCACAACATTGATGTTATGCTTCAAGAGTGTAACATGGCCGAATGTATCATAAGCACATACATGGACATGACGGGCAAAACAAAAGACAATTTAAAGGCTCGAAAGGATCTCGCCGAGCTTTGTAACCGTCAAACTCTTGAGCTCTCTGAAAATGGTGGTAAACCGCGCGCTCCTTTCTGTCTTGGACCTAAAGAAAAAAGTTATCGAATGGTTGCAAAGGTTGAAATTCCCAGATGGTTATGCAGCTAGTCCGAGACGAGCCGTGAATGTGAAAACGGGAAAGCTCATTGGGTTGAAGAGTCATGATTATCACATAATAAAGGAAAGACTTATGTCTGTCATGTTTTAGGCTACTTTGACGATGCGGTGTGGAAGGTGTTAGCCGAGCTTAGCCACTTCTATAGGAAACTTTGTGCTAAAGAAATCATGCCAGAGATGATGACTAAGTTGGAGAAGGAGATTCCGGTACTTTTGTGTAAGATGGAAATTAAATTTCCTCCAGGATTTTTCAATCCAATGCAACATCTCTTAATTCATCTTCCATTTGAAGCGAAAGTGGGCGGTCCCGTGCAATATAGGTGGATGTATCATATTGAAAGGTCACTCAGATATCTAAAACCAATAGTTGATAACATGTCAATGGTTGAAGGTTGCATCGCCGAAGCTTTTACTCTTAAGGAAGTAGGATACTTCTCAAGTGTTTACTTTGCAGAGGAACACAATGTTAATACTTCGGTAATGCGGTACAATATGGATGAGCAACCTGCTTGTAGCGATCTCTCCATTTTTGCAACAACAGGCACTACTGTTGGTAGTTCCACTTCCTACGACGTTAGCGAACAAGAAAGGCGTGCTACTTTCTTCTACATGTACACTAATATGGAAGAAATGAATGAATATTTCAAGTAAGTGTTTCTCCTATACACTTATGCTTTTAACCATCTTTTCCAACACATGTATTCTAAAAGGTTATCTTTTCGTGTAGTATGTTTGACAAGCAAAATTGGAGACATAGATATCAACCCATGAGCAAGCAAATAGAACAGATTCGACGGGAAGGCATAAATGGGGGATCTAATTTTCTTTCCTAGTTTTGAGATCTTGTAACGTTTGCTCGATAACTTGTCAATGTTAACAACATTTTCTTTTAACTTAAGAATGCTTATGTTTTCTAATAACTTCATATCTTGGACAGTGCAAAAAATGCCAACATCCATGAAGATTTGCAAGAACTATCCCGTGCAGTGGTTAATGTTAGAAGCTATGGTCGATATGATGTCAATGGCTTTCGATTCAGTACAACTCAATTTGAATCTCTTCATCCTCTCATGGCAACATGTAATACCGGAGTTATGATGAGGGCAATCGATTCGCAAGATCATGAAACTCAGTACTACGGGATTCTTAAAAAAATTCTTGAATTCACTTTTGTCGGAAACAAGACAATACGAGCTGTATTCTTTGACTGCGAATGGTTTGATTCCATTCGTGGAATTCGAGTAAACGAATTTGGCATGGTCGATGTAAAACACAAGGAATGGTTGAAAGGATTCGATTCATTAGTTCTTGCACACCAAGTATAGCAAGTGTACTATCTACCTTATCCATGTAATAAATTCAAAGCTTAGTGGGTGGTACATAAGGTGAATCCTCGGGAGCGGTTATACGCTCCAGGAGATGATGATTACCATGAGGAAGCTGAGTTTGATGTGGTCTACCAAGAGGAAGAGTTGCCAGACTCCTTCTCAGTCGAGCCCAGTGTAGGACTCGATGACTTAGTTGGAGACGCTCAAGATATCGAGACTAGTACAGAAGAAGAAACAGAATCAGAAACTGAAGATATTGATGACTTAGTCAAACCTACTGATTTGCGCAAACGAAAACGATATGCGGAAGAAGAAGATCGATGGGCTGGTTTAAGGAGTAGGGTGCATGACCGTGATGTTGATGAATTTTTAAGTAACATTTTATTCACTAACTTAACATTAATTTTGTATATTATCTTTGCATATTAATCATTTATTCATTGCAACAGGATGTCGTCAAAGGGGAAGGGGAAGGGGAAGCCAGTGAGAGGGTTTGAGCTGCCACGTGACCCTTGCTTAGGGACCTCGTTACCTTCGAGCCGACGTTCCCTCTTTCTGGCGCATGCTCCACCCTCAGCTGTCGTGTGCTTTCAGCGGACGGAGGTAAATTTTAGTTTACAATAAAGTTATTTTGTAAATTGTAGTTGTTAATAATTATTTATTGTCAATCTTTTTCTTTTGTGCAGTCTGACTCAGAGTCTTCTGAGTCCGAGTCAGAGGCTAGGGGCCGCTACAAGAGCCCGAGTCAGAGGCTAGGGGGGGCGCTACAGGAGCCCTCTAGTGCTAGCCTCCCTTCAGAGTCGGCTAGCGCTAGCCTTCCTCTGCAGCTGGCTACCGCTAGCCTTCCTTTGGACTCTGGTGGTTCTGCAGAGCCTTCAGGGTCATAGGAAGCGGCAGCGTCGCAGCAGAGGCGACAGACGAGGAGGACCCACTTTGTGGCTCCTCCTCCGGTTACTTCTCAGCGGAACGATCCGTCCTATTGGAGACAGGTAAAAACTGTATATAGTATATTAAATATTAGATGTTGTTTTCCTATACTTAATGATTTCTTATATTTTGTAGATGTTGGTACGACTTTTTGTTCACGGGGGCTGATAAGCACCACAGGCAGGTTAATAGTGTCCTGGATGCTATCGTGAAGTTGCACTACCCCGATGTCATTGACGGTTTCCCTGCCGTGTCATGGGATGACTACGCTCGTGTCTCTCACCCGGTCCACGGCACGGTTCAGGGAGCCGTGTGGCATGATATTATGGTAAGTTTAGCTGTTTCATTTTTTCAACTTGTTTGAATTGTTAATGCATATCACTTAAATATTTGTTTTCTTAAAGCTGTGGTACCAAGTAGATAAACCGGGCATGGAGGACCACGTGAGACGCGTGTTCCATTACAACGCTCGGAAGCTCACGATGGCGGCGTTGTCGAACACCCGGATTCAGGACGTCAATGGGTACTACAAGCAGCGCCCCAGAAGCAGGAGCAAGAGCAGCAAAGGGGTCCATTTGGCAAGGACTCCGACGCGTACTTGACAGAGGAGCAGTACGCGGAGGTATTTTTTTAATATTGTTAAATATTTACAATATCTATGTATGTTAACTGCATTGATGAAAAATGAAATATGTGCAGGTTAGTATTTCCTAGTTACAGGGTAACATTGAGGCGTACTTAGCTCTCTGTCGGTACTGGGCTAGCGAAGCTTTCATCAATAAGTCCACAAAGGCTAGACAGTGCCGCATGGGGTCCGATGGCAAGCACAACTATGGCGGCGACAGCTACTTGCATTTGGCTAAACGCATGGTAAGTACTTTTTCAATTTATTTATGTGTTCCTAATATATTTATCTCGCTAACACGGCTATGCAGGAGCGAGAGATGGGTCAGGAGCCGACCCCGACCCAGGTTTGGAAGAGAGGTCATAAGGGAAGTGACCCTTCTCAGCCAGGGCAGTGTAGTCAGGTCGCAGCCCACCGATTTCATTATAACTAATACTATTATTGATGCTTACAAGATTTATTTGTTTTGTAGGCAAAGTACGCGCAGGAGGTCACGAAGATACACGGTGCGGATAACGATTGGGAAAGCGCACCGAATGACCCCCAAGCCGTGTACGAAAGCGAAGGTGGGAAGGCCCATGGATGGTGAGTTGTTCATGTGTTTCATTTCTTTTTCAGTTTATCTTCTTCTACTTAGTGTTTTCATTCTTTTGCAGGTTTGCCATTTTTGATGGAGTTGTCAACTCGAGGTCGACGCGACCTTTGAGATGTGCTTCATCATCGCAGGCCTCGTCCATTGGGACCACCAGTGGTCGCGTCTCACAGAACCAGCTAGAGCTCCTCACCTTGAAGGAGACGCTGACGCAGACCCAGGCAGAGCTGGGGAGGTCGAGAGTGGAGGCAAGGGAGGAGCAGCAGAGGACGGCCTTAATAATGGCCCAGATGCAAGCAGCGGTGGCGGTAAGTAATTTAAAGTACCATAGTTAAATTTCATAGCATTTGAATAACATATATCTTCTAGTATATTGCAATGGAAGACTCTTGCTCGATACAGCGGTCAGGATATCGAGATTCCTACGCTTCCGTCGCAGCAGACACGAGAGTAGGTCATAAACTCTTTCTTTAATCTTGTGCTAAGCTTCTTAAATGAATTATCCACTCTTTCACATTCTAGGAGTCGGCAAGATCCTATCCTGTTGTTGGGATGAACAGTTTCTATGAAAAGAACTTTACTTCTAGAGTGTACACATTTACAAAGTTTTACCTCCACTTGTTGCTTGCATGCATCACTTAATATCAAAATAACCATAACATCATATGCAGTAAGTGGAATTTGGTAAAATTTGTTTCATTTCATAGTATGTGATAGTTCATGCTTTAAATGGATCGATTGATGTATAATATGGTTGTGCAATTCTTTACAAGGCTAATACAGGGAATATATATGGTTCTTTTGCAGGGTTTGAGAAATGCGGCTCAAACTCCTTCGCCACATCTACAGGCACCCGAAGGAACGTGCCAACAAGATTTTGGCTCCGGAGGTAGTGGAAGGGCAAGCGTGTAGCCTGGTGAATGGTTTTGAAACCGTTTTTTTTGTTGTTGTGGATGTTTTGAATGTTTTATGGACTATTTTGTGATATGTGTACTGTATAAACTGTTTGTGCACTGTTTTATGATCTGTCTCAAGCTCGCAATCCTGCGAGGTAGTCAGTTTTTGTTTTTTTTAAATGAAAACCTAACTTACGTCGGCTATGGCCAAGCTGACATAAGTTAGCCCAGTTTAACTTACATCGCTCAGACCATACCGACATAGGTTGAACCACTAATCTTACGTCGGTTTTGCACAACCGATGTAAGTTATGCCGCTTAACTTACATCAGCCAGTAGTGGCCGACGTAAGTACTCCGGCCCAGCCCGCGGCCCATCCCGGTAAATAACTTATGTCGGTTGTCAGATACCGACGTAATTAAGTAACTTACATCGGCAGCTGACGTAAGTTACCTTAATTAGGTCCAAATTGCTTCTTCGGCTGGCAATCGATGTAATTAAGGGAAAACCGATGTAATTAAGTAACTTACGTTGGTTTAGGCCTTAATTACGTCGGTCCTGGCCGACGTAACTGATCGGGATTCCTATAGTGTTCTCTTTTGTGCACATTATGAGGTGAATTGACAGTCTAAATATGGCACTTAAGGACTGTCAACAAACTCCCTTACACTTAGTCCTTTGCTCATCCTCGAGTGAAGGCAAGAAGAAGAACTAAGGTGTTGTCATAAATTTGCTTATAAGTTAGAAAAATGGAATACTAGATATTTCAACTCATACCTCAATTCATGAATTCCCTTTGTGGAGTGTGGATACCACATCAATCTTGGGTGTTCGAAGAGTGGAATGGTTGGGATGTAGTTCTCTTGGGTATTCCCCCGCCGAAATGTTCTGACGATTTGTTATATTCGGAAGGTCAAAGAAGCAATTGCTCCTATCTCTCATTCGAAATCTCTCAAGTTTCTCAAAGTGTTTTCATCCTCACCTTGGCATGTTGTGCCAATTTGTCCCTAAACTTAATATGGCTATATCTATAGCTTGGTAGGGATAAATGTGGCACACATTGCAATTCATGTATTACTAAGCCAATAACTTGATCCTATGGGAGACTTATGCAACAAATCTATTGACAAAGGAAATCCTTGTGCACATGAATGGAATGGATACATAAGGACTCCTTGATTTTCTCTCTTTAAGGATGAAACATGGATACTCCTTTCTTTTAATTCTGTAGCCATGTCTTCTACTCCTTTTCATTTTTCTATAGTGATTTTGATGACCAAAATGTATGGAGTTTCTTTATTGCATGGATGAATGGTGGATGCAAATTCTCAATGTGAGAAATTTTGCATGAATAGGGTGCACAAGAATTTCTAAGTCAAAAGTTCATGCATGTCACTCAATTGAGTCATGAGTTTGATAAAGTTCAAAGAAAGGCAAAGTGGCATATGCATGTGGTTTTCAAGACCTTGTATCATATGGCCATGGTGGGTATGTAAATATCCAATGAGAAAGTCAGGCACAGTTCAAGACTTCCAAAATTTTCCAAACATCAAAAATCAATTTCAAGCAAGGAGATATCTCTTCAAGTAACTCATTTACCATATAACATTAGTCAAATACTTAGATGACATGTTTTCCTGTTATGCTTGTGGGAATCATAAAAAGGACAGTAAATCAAAATATAAAGTATTCAAAATTTTTAGCAAGCAACTTTTGACTACCAAAACTTAAATTTTAATTGTTGAGTTGAATTTCCTTCAAATATTCAGTATTAAATATAAAATCAACTCAAACAGTAACGTATCATGCATATTCAGTGGTAAGAGATCCAAACCGAATTTGTGAAGAGAAACAAAGCCGTGTGGGGCCAACACCAGGTCGGCCGACCAGGAGGTTCTGTTGACCCCCTTCTGGCCCCTCTGTTGCTTTGTTTCGACGTGTTGAGTCCTATAATCGGTTTTGACGTGTTTTGAGATGCAACGATATTTTTGCACGTCGGGATTATGCAAAATTTGGGGCACCTCCCCCACACTTGTTCCCTGAATTCTTTATTCACATAAAATAAACTAAAGACGGAACTTTACCGGGTTGGATGAACCAGTAAGTTCCTTTTATTGAACTCAAATATGGGGACGGTTACATTATTCAACCTAAACTTAATGAAATAGAAATTTTGGAATAAAACTAAACAAAACTAGTAAGCATCCTATGTGGTTGGGACATCTACAATAAGGAGCGTTGTAGATGCCGGGCTTCCTGATGGCATTGCATATGCACCGCAGCATGGTGCTCATGCCACGACGAACACCATCAATCTCCTCCTTGAGGGTTATGAGCTCATCCTTTAGTTTCGCCCTCTGGATGCACCCTTCAACCACTATGTCCGATAGCTTCTTGTTCTCCAAACGGAGAGAAGCTAACTCCTTAGAAAGATGTGCCACTTTAGGGACACGAGGAGATTTCCCGTCACCATCCTCAAATTAGCCAAGTGGCCCTCTGATAGAAGGTGGTGAGAGGTGACACCTAATCTTGGATGATGACGAGCCCATTGATTCCTCCATCGCCAAATTATCCACTTGCTTGCAAAAGCCTTTTGCATAGCCTCCGTCAGGCTGGTGCAACACGTGGATAATGAGTTGGTTTCCCACATGCTCAAGCGAGATACGCTTAGATGACTTGTAGTGGTGGCTCACTACGTCACCGTCCTTGGTCTTCAGAGTGTACATGAACTCCTCGCCAGGCTGCAGCATTGGGATAGACTCGTCTTTCTCAAGAAAAAGATGGGTCTTGACTGACTTAAGGCCAGTCGGAGTCTGACGACATGCAGGTGTCATCAACTTCATGGGCGTCCTGCGAGGGGAGACCGACCGTGCAGCACCACGAGGTGTGGTATGAGACCTATGTGTGCTGAATACATTGGCTTTGACAATAAAAGTTTTGAATGCTGCCATAACATGTTTTTAGCAAGGTACGACTCTAGCTCCGAGCTTCTGCAAGGTCCGACAATAGGTCCGACTTTCTTTGTCTAGGTCCAACATGTTTTTGGGTAGCTCCGGTGAGTTTGTCTATAGCTCTGGCATGTCTTTGATAGCTCCGGCATGTCTTTGTTAAGCTCCGATATGTTTTGCTAGGTCCGACTTATGTTGGTTAGCTCCAACATGTTTTTCTAGCTCCGACTTTTGGGATGACTAGTTCCGAATAGTTTTGATTAGCTCCGGCGCTAGGCCCGACTAGCTTTGGTAAGCTCTGGCGCTATGTTGTACTAGCTTTGGTAAGCTCTGGTGCTAGGTTGTACTAGCTTTCGTAAGCTCCGGCTCAAGCTCCTGTTAGCTTTGGCAAGGTTCAGAGCTTGATCGCAATGTTCCTGTTTTTATTGTGAAATGTTTCGAACTTTCTTTACATTGTTTGGAAAGATTGCTTAGTATTCATTTGCTAAGTTTTTGGTGTGTTTTGGTTGATATGGCTGATATCATTTTGCTATGCTTTGCAACATGCTTATGTGAGGTGCTCACGTAAGGTGTTGTGTTCGGAACTGACTTGAGTCAAGTCACGGACTTGGGCTCGTACAGATTGTTTGTTTATTCATTTGCAGGTGTTGCTTGAGTTCAAGTCATGGCTGGTGACAGGATCCATTGGACTAGTCTCGGGGGGGAGATGAGGTTCCAACAACCACATTCAGGAGGAATTGTGGTTGAGCGGGTCAGGAGGTCGCGCAGGATTATTGAATCAAGGGCAGTGCATATGAAGGTTAATGGACGTCGAAGGAAGGTGTTTTCACATATGCATGCGGTGCATGACGTGGCAATATGGTTCCGAAGGCGGTTTATGGATGGGAAGATCTGGTTGGAAGGATCGGATCGTATCGGTTGATGACTTTGGCTGCGGCGGAGTCGGTTATGGCTCGGTACGGAAAGTATCGAGTTGGTTATGATAGGATTTCATGTGGGTCATGAATTTGAGTTGTTTTAGGAATGTGGGATACGTTCCTAAGGTGTTTGGAAGTCTTAAGATTGCTTCTATCTGCGTATAGAAGGGTCCTAAGCAGTTATGGAAAGTTTTGATTCGTGATCTGAGTAGGATTAGAGTCCTAGTTGAGATTGGGTTGGCCTAAGGGATGGTTATATAAGCAAGAGAGGGCAAAGCTCATGGTGCACGAATTTGGGGATGTTCCTCTTGTGTTATATTGAATAGAATTCGTAGTTTGAAGGAATTGTGCCTTGTTCGTCCGACTTGTTCTAGACAAGTTTTACTCGTCGAGTTTCTGGACAGCACTACCTTTCATCGGTGGTTGAATCATAACTCGAGTTTTACAGATCTAATTGATGTGATTCTTTTTGGGTTGTCTTCAAAACTTGATTATCTATCATCCGTCATAATTTCACGGTCATTGGGTTTGTGTTTTCTGATCTACACGAGTTTCTTTGCAGCGTTCCAGAACTGTTTTCTAGAGTAGGACAGATTGACCTTTGTTCGATCTTTCGATCATAACTTGAGTTTCTCTCGACGGATTTGAGTGATTCTTCTTGTGTTTTCTTCGTGACTTGATTATCTATGATATATATCACTTTTTTCATTGTGAAACGTGTTTATATTCGTCTCACAAATGATTACTATAACAGATCGTTTTTCTGCCGAAGGGGTTGGGATTTTATTGTTTCCGCTGCGTAAGATTTTTTAAATCTACCATTCACCCCCCCCTCTGGTAGCTTTTCATGTGCTCCTCGATCCTACAATTGGTATCAGAGCCAGGATGCTCTAATCTTTATGATTTTCACGTGTTTTTGACTAACCATCATGGAGAAATACTCCGCCAAATCTTGTGTGTTTGCTGGTATTGATTTTTAGGTTTGGAAGGCACACATGGAGACTTTCATCCAGGCCCAAGACTTCGCCATATGGGAAAAGGTGTACAAGCCTTATGATGTGCCATCAAACAATCAAGTTACGGCTACGAACCTACGGGACGTCGACAACAACAACAAAGTCCGGAACTTGATCATCCAAGGACTCACTCAAAGCGACTTCGACCGCGTTGCACACCTTCGATCGACATACGATGTGTGGAAAGCGCTTTGTGACTATCACGAAGGATCCAACACGATCAAGGAGGTGAGAGAATATATGTTAAAAAAGGAATATATGCCTTTCAAGATTCAACCCGGTGAGTCTATTGATGACCTTTTTGCTCGCTTTAATAAAATTCTCAGCAATCTGCGTAGTGTCAATGTTAACTTTTCTGATGCTGAAAATGCTAGGAAACTTCTTAGTGCATTAGACATGTCAATCTGGGAGATGAAAGTTACATCTATTCGTGAATCAACTGTCATGAGTTCTCTTACATTATATGTGCTTTACTCTAAACTAACGACTCATGAAATTGACATCTTATCACGTAAGAATCCAAATAAGTCTATTGCATTTGTCTCACGATGTGATATCCCTAGCTCTGGCCAATCATCATATTGCAATACTCTTGCTTTGTTGGCCTCAATAACCCTGGAGCAGATCGAGGAATTTTAAAAAGAGGAGTTAACACTAATCTCTACTAGGTTCTCAAAAGCATTGCAAAATGTGAGAACTAGAAGGAGAGGAAGCTTCGGACCTCAACGCTATTTTGAATGTGGTAAGACAGGACATTTTCGTACAGAATGCCCTAACCTTTTAGGTCCTACTGCCCGTGAAGAAAAAAAGAACAAGGTCAAGACCACCTCTGGAAACCCCAATAAGAAAAACAAGGGTACCATAGGACCAAAGATGATTAACAGCTTCATCACTGCACTTCAAGAGCTCGGTTCAAGTGATGTAGACTTTGAAAGTGATGAAGATGATGATGATCTGGCCAACTTATGCTTCATGGTAGGAAAAACAAGATCAAGATCAAGTCAGGAGGATGCAGAACACAACAGTGACGACAATGAGGTATGTTCTACCTGTAATGAAATGTGGGATGCAATTTCTCGTGCAACTATTATTGTTAAGAAAAAAAGGACAAAAAGCTTAGAGATAATGCTGCTAAAATTGAATCACTAGAATCTGAAATCAACCGTTTGAAAACCTTGATTCCTAGTGAAGATTATTGTCCCTCGTGTGATTTAATCTATGAACAATTGTCCACATTAAGAACTGCACATTCCTCCACTCTAGACAGACTTGAACTTGAAATTGAAAAGAACAAAAAACTTGCTGCACTTGACATTGGAAACTTAAAAGATGCTTCTTGTTCTACAATTGATTCGCATTCTTCTAGTTGTGATGATCTTGAAAAGAAACTAAAAGATGATATGAATGAAATTTCAATATTGAATAATGCTTTACGTTCTCATGAAGTTAAATATTGTTCCAATTGCAAATTGAAAGGAAAAACTTCATGTGAAAATTGCCTTGATTTGTCCGATAAACTTGATAACATGCATAGGACATTAGATCAGTTTCATAATGGGAATAAGAACCTAAACTTGCTGTTGAATTCTTCCATGTCTTGCAAAGATAAAACTGGTTTAGATTTTGATTCTCATGCTCATGCTAAGGAACATCCATCTAAAATTGTAAAGTCATTAGGAAATGGTTTGATTCAAACAGTTCCTAAACAAAAAGAAGTGGTCTTCAAATCTGCAGGAGTGTTGTCTCATTCGGTTTCAAATAAAAATATTACTTGCTCATCTAGACATGAACACAAAGTTAAATTTCATTGTACCTATCATGTCATAGATTTTTGTTATAGACTAGCTAAACAACGGAAAAGGGAAAGAATGATTGCTAGATCTCATAACTTTCATGCAAAATTTGTTGTACATATTAAACCGAATGCCAGGAACATGCAACATGCTGTTATGAGTCAAAAACATTCAAAGTTTACCTCCGGACCTTCTGTTTTTGCCTCTGGAGCTACTGATTTTAGTGCTACACAAGTAACACCTTATAGGTCAGTAGTTAAGAATAAAAAACCTCAATCTTTGACTCATAAACCTGCTTTTTTATCTCAGCTTTCGCGTGTTTTTCCTGCTGCACGACGTGTGACTCAGTATTGGATACCTAAATGCTTATTGACTAACTCCGCTATTGAGTCAACAACGAACTGTCCTTCTGTGTAGGTTTCATGCTTGAGCAAGGAGAACATTTGGATTGTGGATTCAGGTTGATCACGCCACATTACCTGTAACAAAGAATGGTTCTCCTCCCTCTCTTCTGTGTCACGTGTAGAGAATGTTACTTTTGTCGATAATTCTTCAACTCCTATAATTGCTACGGGTTCGGTTAGAGTAAATGATCACTACATTTTGAAGGATGTGGAACTTGTCAAAAATTTGAAATACAACTTGCTTTCCGTTTCACAATTGCTAGATGAAAATCTGGAAATTATTTTCAATAAAAACTGCTGCAAAGTTGTAGGTTCAAATAGTGAGCTTATTTTTAACATGTCTCGATTTGGAAGAGTTTTTAAAGCTGATTTTGATATGTCTTCCTCTAAGATAGGTGTCTAGTTTCTAATGATTCAAAGGACTTATATTTTTGGCATCGTAGACTTGGTCACGTAGGCTTTGATCACCTAACACGTGTTAGTGCTCTTAATCGCATACGTGGGATGCCTAAGCTTAAAGGGGACAAAGAAATTGTGTGCTCTTCTTGTAGATATGCTAAGATGGTTGCAGGTTCACATACTCCTCTCACAATGATCATGCCAACTGAACCGGGTCAACTTTTGCACCTTGACACCGTAGGACCTTCACGTGTTCAATTCTTCGGAGGAAAATGATATGTTCTTGTTATTGTTGATGATTATTCTAGATACTCTTAGGTTTACTTTATGGTGTCTAAGAATGAAGCTTTTAGTCACTTTAGGACATTATTTCTTATATTATCAATTGATCACCCAGGATCTTTAAAAGCAATTAAAAGTGATAACGGAACTGAATTTAAAAATCAATCTTTTGATCACTTTTGTGCTAAAAATGGAATAGATCATCAATTTTCTTCACCATATGTACCTCAACAAAACAGCGTTGTAGAAAGAAAGAACAGAACCTTAGTTGAGATGGCTAGGACTATGCTTGATGAATATCAAACTCCTAGGAAATTTTGGGCTGATGCGATTGCAACCGCTTGTTATGTCTCAAATTGTGTTTTCTTGCGCGCTAAGCTAGGTAAACACCATATGATCTCCGGTTTGGACATAGGCCTAGTGTTATGCACTTTCGGGTCTTTGGTTGCAAATTCTTTGTTAAGAAACATGGTAATCTTGAAAAATTTGAATCTAGATCCATTGATGGCATGTTTCTTGGTTACCCATCTCACACTAGAGGATACCATGTGCTTTTACTTGGAACTAACAAAATTGTGGAGACTTGTGAAGTTTCTTTTGATGAAGCTAGCCCAGGTACTAGCTTCGGTGCTGCAGGACCAGATCCATATCCTCAAGGGGAGGGTATTTTTGAAGAAGAAAAAGAAGAGCTGGTGATACTGCCTCATAGTTCCGAAGCTGACACGTGTCCAGCTCCGAACATTGAACAAGCTCCGACAATCACCTATGCTGGTCCTGATCGTCCACAAGCCACAAGCTTATCAATCTGCAATGAACTTAATGAAGAAGAAGCTTGTGATACATTTGTTCCCTCATGGATTAACAAAGATCATCGCCCACAACAGATTATTGGAAGCTTGCATGAACGAGTCACACAGTCCAAGTTTTGCGATCCAAACTCTCATGCTCATTCTGCTTTTGTTGCTTCTTTTGAACCCAAAAATATATCACACGCACTCACTAATGAATCTTGGATTATTGCCATGCAAGAAGAGTTAGAAAATTCTGAAAGAAATAATGTTTGGAAACTTGTACCTCCACCTCAAGGTCACACTCTAATTGGAACTAAATGGGAATTTAAAAATAAACAAAGTGAGGATGGGGTTGTGGTTAGGAATAAGGCTAGGTTGGTTGCTCAAGGTTTCACTCAAGTTGAAGGTCTAGATTTTGATGAAACTTTTGCTCCTGTTGCTAGATTAGAAGCCATAAGAATTTTGTTAGCTTTTGCTGCATCAAAAGGTTTTAAGCTATATCAAATGGATGTTAAAAGTGCTTTTCTTAATGGCTACATAGATGAGGAGGTTTATGTCAAACAACCACTGGGTTTTGAAAATTCCGATTTTCCTAATCATGTTTACAAACTGTCCAAAGCCTTGTACGGTCTCAAACAAGCCCCTAGAGCATGGTATGATAGGTTAAAAACAATTTTACTTGAAAAGGGGTTTACCATGGGCAAGGTTGATAAAACTCTTTTTGTGCTTAAGCATGGCAATGACTCATTATTCGTTCAAGTGTATGTGGATCATATTATCTTTGGTTGTGCTTCTCATGATCTTGTGTCCAAGTTTTCAGCTATGATGAGTTCAGAATTTGAGATGAGTATGATGGGAGAACTCACGCACTTTATGGGGCTGCAAATCAAGCAAACCAAGGAGGGTACCTTTGTGCATCAAACGAAGTATACAAAATACATCCTAAGACGCTTCAACATGGACAAAAGCAAGCCTCTTCGGACACCAATGGGAACAGCAACAACACTTGAACTTCATGAAGAGGTGAACCCGTGGATCAAAAAAAAGAATATAGAAGCATGATCAGATCACTTTTGTACCTCACGGCATCAAGACCGGACATACAATTCAGCGTATGTCTTTGCGCACGGTTTCAAGCGTCCCCACGTGCTTCACATCATCAAGCCGTCGAAAGGATTCTCAGGTACTTACATCGAACTCAAGAATTTGGCATTTTTCTTCCTTCTTCCTCAACCGTTACTTTGAAAGGTTTTTCTGATGCTGATTTTGGGGGTTGTAGGATTGAGAGGAAAAGTACTTCCAGTGCTTGTCATTTTCTTGGTAATTCTCTTGTTGCTTGGTCCTCTAGAAAACAAAGCTCAGTTGCACAATCCACGGCTGAATCTGAATATGTAGCTGTTGCTAGTGCTTGCTCACAAATTTTTTGGATTGTTCAAACACTTAAGGACTATGGGGTTGATCTAGATAGTGTTCCACTGTTTTGTGATAACACTAGTGCCATTTGCATTGCTAAAAACCCTATGCAACATTCTAGAACTAAGCTCATTGATATTAGGTATCACTTTCTCCGTGATAATGTTGAAAAAGGAAACATTGTGCTTCACAATGTAGATACCGAACAACAATTGGCTGACATTTTTACAAAACCTTTGGATTTCACTCGTTTTTGTTACATTCGTAGTGAAATAGGGGTTATGCATCCTCATGGCTTAAATTGAGGGGGAGTTTTGAAACTTGGGAAGTCTATGTGTGAATCTAAACTAAAATAATATGAGCATAGTATTTCATACATATATGACTTGTGATTCCTTTTACATGCTGAAAGTTCTTACTACATTACTCATGTTATACATTTTGTATTTTTTTGCCATGACTAGTAATTGGAATAATTACTTAGACTAAATCGGGTCATGATCGAACTTTCTTGCTATTTTGATCTTGTTGCATGTTCATAAGTGCTATTAATCATAAAGAATTAATCAAGTAATCAACTCACATGTTGAGTTTTTATGAACAAATATAAATTGAGAAAATATCAAGAGAATATGTATGCATCACACTTCTTCTTTTGAGATGGCTTCTCATTGCACTTAGATATGAACTTGGAAGAAGTTGTGTATGACTAAAACCATGCCCTTAAGCTTCTGATTGTCAAATGACATAGGTTTGGCTTGGTTGGTTTATAATCTCTTGCAAATATCATATGATCTAAATTTGTGTCTTGAAAAATAATAAAATACAGCAACAAGTGTCATGCTTTTAGGTATTGAAATAGTTAAGTTTGTGAGACCATGACTTGCTTAAATTGAAAATTACATTTGATATCTAGCATGGCTTACACTACTTTATGTATCTCATTGTTGTGATAGTGTAAGTTACTTGATAGTATGACTTGGATGACCTTTGTTTTATATGTATATGTTATAATATGCTCATAACAATTAAAATTTTTCTTTTGAACCTTGCTGAATACATTGTCAAAGGGGAAGAGATAATATGGTGAATTATGCAAGGGGGAGAAATATGTATAGGGGGAGAAATTTATTTTCTCATTGATTTTCAAAAGGGGGAAAATTGTTCTCAAAACTTTTCATGCCAATGTTCGTATTTTAAATGGTGTTGCCAATGCATTCATCAAGGGGGAGATTGTGAGACCTATGTGTGTTGAATACATTGGCTTTGACAATAAAAGTTTTGAATGCTGCCATAACATCTTTTTAGCAAGGTCTGACTCTAGCTCCGAGCTTCTGCAATGTCCGACAATAGGTCCGACTTTCTTTGTCTAGGTTTGACATGTTTTTGGGTAGCTCCGGTGAGTTTTGTCTTTAGCTCCGGCATGTCTTTGACAGCTCTGGCATGTCTTTGTTAAGCTCTGATATGTTTTGCTAGGTCCGACTTATGTTGGTTAGCTCCGACATGTTTTTCTAGCTCCGACTTTTGGGATGACTAGTTCCGACTAGTTTTGGTTAGCTCCGGCATTAGGTCCGACTAGCTTTGGTAAGCTCCGGCGCTAGGTTGTACTAGCTTTGGTAAGCTCCGTTCCTAGGTTGTACTATCTTTGGTAAGCTCCGGCGCTAGGTTGTACTAGCTTTGGTAAGCTCCGTTGCTAGGTTGTACTAGCTTTGGTAAGCTCCGGCTCAAGCTCCGGTTAGCTTTGGCAAGGTTCGGAGCTTGATCGCAATGTTCCTGTTTTTATTATGAAATGTTTCAAACTTGCTTTACATTGTTTAGAAAGATTGCTTAGAATTCATTTGCTAAATTTTTGGTGTGTTTTGGTTGATATGGCTGATATCGTTTTGCTATGCTTTGCAATATGCTTATGTGAGGCGCTCACGTAAGGTGTTGTGTTTGGAACTGACTTGAGTCAAGTCGCGGACTTGGGCTCGTACAGATTGGTTGTTTATTCATGTGCAGGTGCTGCTTGAGTTCAAGTCATGGCTGGTGACAGGATCCATTGGACTAGTCTCAGGGAGGAGATGAGGTTCCAAAAACCAAATTCAGGAGGAATTGTGGTTGAGCGGGTCAGGAGGTCGCGCAGGATGATTGAATCAAGAGCAGTGCATATGAAGGTTACTGGACGTCAAAGGAAGGTGTTTGCACGTATGCATGCTGTGCATGACGTTGCAACATGGTCCCGAAGATGGTTTATGGATGGGAAGATCTGTTTGGAAGGATCGGATCATATCGGTTGATGACTTTGGCTGCAGCGGAGTCGGTTATGGCTCAGTATGGAATGTATCGAGTTGGTTATGATAGGGTTTCATGTGGGTCACGAATTTGAGTTATTTTAGGAATGTGGGATACGTTCCTAAGGTGTTTGGAAGTCTTAATATTGCTTCTATCTGCGTATAGAAGAGTCCTAAGCAGTTATGAAATGTTTCGATTCGTGATCTGAGTAGGATTAGAGTCCTAGTTGAGATTGGGTTGGCCTAAGGGCTGGTTATATAAGGAAGGGAGGCCAAAGCTTGTGGTGCACGAATTTGGGGCTGTTCTTCTTGTGTTCTATTGAATAAAATTCGTAGTTTCAAGGAACTTTTGTGACTTGTTCGTCCGACTTGTTCTACACAAGTTCTATTCGTCGAGTTTCTAGACAGCACTACCTTTTGTCTGTGGTTTTATCATAACTCCAGTTTTCCAGATCCAATTGACGTGATTCTTTTTGGGTTGTCTTCAAAACATGATTATCCATCATCTGTCAAAATTGAACGGTCATTGGGTTTTTGGTTTCAGATCTACATGAGTTTCTTTGCAGCATTCCAGAACTGTTTTTCTCAGGTAGGACAGATTGACCTTTGTTCGATCTTTCGATCATAACTTGAGTTTCTCTCGACGGATTTGAGTGATTCCTCTTATGTTTTCTTCATGACTTGATTCTCTCTGATATATATCACTTTTGTCACAGTGAAACACGTTTAGATTAGTCTCACACATGATTTCTTTAACAGATTGTTTTTCTGCCAAAGGGGTTGAGATTTAATTATTTCCGCTGCGTAAGATTTTTTAAATCTACCATTCACCCCCACCTCTGGTAGCTTTTCACGTGCTCTTCGATCCTACATGTGGTGCTACACCCGCGTAGAGTCTTCGTCAGTGTCGGGATCATGGCGAAGGGCACCGCATCCAATGCCATGACAGACTCCAAAGTGAGGGGGACTTGTTTTTGGCCGGCGTGATGTCCCCGCTCAGGTTGAAGTTTGAGCTAGAGTGGGGATGAGGAACAATTTTCTTGTGCCATGACTTGGAATAGGAGATGGATTTTTCCGGATGGTGCAAGATTCTCTTCTCTGTACCTGTCAATATATAAGCGGGAAAACACGATAGCAACGAGAGTCTTGTTGGGATACATCGGGAGAGTCCACACGAGAAAACCGAAAGCTGGCGGTGAAAAGGGGGAGGTCGACCGATCCATTGCTGGCTCCGTACGAGCCAAGTTTCCATGGGTTGGCTCAATGGGCCCCATAGATGAATAAATGGATGGGCCCATTAATTGGACATGGAGAATTTAGACAGAATTTAAAGAAACGGCATGAAAATCAATAAGATTTATCATGTCAAATTGTTTTTCCGTCTCATCCTCTTCGGATTCAATAAATAATTTAAGTCAACGCCCATTCACTTTAAATAGATGATCATCATCACCTTGGAGTGCGATTGCTCCATGGGATGAGGTTTCTACTACAGTGAAGGGTCCTTCCCATTTACTTCTGAGCTTCCCATGTCCAAACAGTTTAATCCTAGAGTTGAAGAGTAGGACTTTGTCTCCAGGTTTGAACTCATTAGGCGTAACCTTCTTGTTGTGCCATCTTTTAGTTCTTTCCTTGTAGATTTTGGCACTACGGTACGCCTTATCTCTCCACTCTTCCAACTCGAAGAGTTGCTTCAATCAGTGCTTTCCTGCTTTGTGAAGGAACATGTTCCACCGCTTGATGGCCCAATAGGCTCTATGTTCCAATTCTACACGAAGATGAAAACTCTACTCATAGACAAGTTGGAATGGAGACATGTCGATGGGAGTTTTGTAAGCAGTACGATATGCCCACAATGCGTCGGGTAGCTTCTACTTGCAACCCGTTCCCATTTCCAAGGCGGTCCTTGCAGAGTATTCTTAATTTGCTTATTAGATGTTTCTGCTTGACCACTTGTTTGCGGGTGGTATAGGGTAGCAATGTTATGTTGGACACCAGGCTCCCTCAAAAAGTTACGAAAGATCTTGTCTATGGAATGAGACCCTCCAACACTTATTACCATACGAAGAGTGCCAAAACGTGGGAAAATGATCTCATGGAACATTTTCCTAGCTTGCTTGGAATCAGCATTTTTGCATGGCAAAGCTTCTACCCATTTTGACACATAATCTACACCTACCAGGATATACTCGCAATCATAGGACCTAGGGAAAGGTCCCATGAAATCAATACCCCACACATCAAATAATTGCAAGCTGAGATTCCTCCATGCTTTTGGCATTTCCAACATCTGCGAATGAATTCTTTTGTGTCTTCATACATAGAAGGACAACAGAATCCACCCTACCAGATCTTTGCCTTGGTTGGGTAAACACCTTAATGGCCACCATAGGGGCTAGCATGTCATTTCTCAATAATCTTGGTGCCTTCGATTGATGGGATGCACCTTCTAAGAAGGCCATCGGCACAAACTCAATAAAGGAATGGGTCATCCAAAAGGTGTCTACGACTCTCATAGATGAGTTTCTTTTTGTTTTGTCTCGGAGGTACGTCTCCTATGACCATGAAGTTCATGATATCCACATAACAAGGGTGAGAGTCAGTCACCTTAAGAAGCATATCATCTCGTAGGAAGTCATTGATAGGGATGTCCATGTTTTGAGTGACTTCCATATGCGAGAGATGATCTGCCACGAAATTCTCTACTCCTTTCTTATCCTTTATTTCAGAGTCAAACTCTTGGAGTAGGAGAGTCCAACGGATTAGCCTTGGTTTAGCATCCTTTTTGGTTAGCAAGTACTTTAATGCAGCATGGTCTGTGTAGACTATGTCCTTGGCTCCAACCAAATGGGATCTAAACGTATCGACATCAAAATCTACTGCCAAGGGCTCTTTTTCAGTTGTGGCATAATTGAGTTGGCTCTTGTTAGAGTTTTGCTAGTGTACGCTATTGCATGATGCTTTTGATCTTTGGTTTGGCCTAGGACCGCACCAACAGCAAAATCACTAGCACCGCACATGATTTCGAATGGCAGTGTCCAGTTAGGAGGTTGAATGATTAGAGCTTAGCTGAGTGCCTTCTTGATGTTTCAAATGATTTAAGGCACTCATCATCGAAATCAAATGGAGCTTCCTTAGATAATATGTTAGTGAGGGGTCTAGCGACTTTTGAGAAGTCTTTGATGAATCGCCGATAGAACCCCGCATGACCTAAAAATCTGCGGGTTCCCGTAACATTGATAGGAGGTGGTAGTTTTTCAATGACTTCAACCTTTGCTATGTCCACCTCTATCCCTCTCCCGGACACTAAGTGCTCAAGGATGATGCCTTCATGGACCATGAAATGGCACTTTTCACAATTAAGTATGAGGTCCTTCTCTTGACATCTTTGTAAGACCTTGTCTTAATTTTCCAGACAATGATCAAGAGTTTTCCCATAGATGGAGAAATTGTCCACGAAAACTTCCATGATCTCCTCAATCATGTCGGAAAAGATAGATATCATGCATCATTGAAAAGAGGCAGGAGCATTGCACAGTCCAAAGGACATACGCCGATAGGCATAAGTTCCATAGGACAGGTTAATGTGGTCTTACTTTGATCGTCGGGGTGGACTGGGATTTGATGATAATCCGAATACCCAACAAGAAACAAAAGTAGGAGTGTTTTCCCAACTGCTCTAACGTCTCATCGATGAAACGCAGTGAAAAATGGTCCTTCCTTGTAGCCTTGTTCAGTTTTCAGTAACCTATGCACATCCTCCAACCCATGTCGATTTTTTGAGGAATTAATTCATTCTTCTCATTTTGAACGACCGTCATACCTCCCTTCTTAGACACTACTTGAACTGGGTTGACCCATTCACTATGAGGGACATGGTAGATAATCCCGGCATGCAAAAGTTTCAAGACTTCCTTCTTGACAACTTCCCGCATCGCATTGTTTAATCACCTATGGGGTTCCCTTGAGGGAACACTCTCAGGATCAATGGGAATGCGATGGGTGCATAACGCTGTACTAATCCTCTTGAGATCCTCTAATGAATAGCCAAAAACAGCTCTATGCTTTTCTAGCATGGTAATGAGTTTGAGTGTCTCATCATCTGAAAGCTTGTCACTTATGATAACAGGAGCTTCCAAAACGCCATTTAGAAAGCCATAACATAGGCCTGGAGGTTGAATTTTTAACTCCACAAGATTTTTTGGGAAGAACTCTTCTTTTGGCAATTCAATTGCCTCCTGAAATTCATCATCCTATTGGATGAAATCTTCTTATCCTTCTATTTCAAGGGGAGCTAAGAATTGAAGAGTTCTAACCTCCTCTAATGGTATCTTGGATGGGAGATTCTGCGGATGTGTTCTTGGAACGCATAACAGGAATAGAAAACTTTCTCCCTCTAAGGTTGACGTTGAGGTTTCCTTCCAAAGGAATTTCTATGAGAAATTTCTCAATGAGAATACCAATCATAATGTCAAAATCTTAGATTCCGAACACATGGAAATCTAGGATTGCCTCAATATCATTGTGTCTTACAGACACCTGTTGCAAAACCTCACATCCTTCAAGGATGTTTCTGAAAGAGTCTCGGAAGGATTTACATGTTGGTGCCAATGGCACATCGCCAAGAATGGCGAGAGCACAAAAATTGGAAATGAGATATGCTCCAACAGTGGGGTTGTATAGGACCTTCATTGGTTTTCCTCTAATAAAGCATAAAATAGTGTCCAAAGGTGAGGTCGTCCGAATGATTTCGGGTGATAGCTCAACTTCTGCAGTCCATTCCCCACTTAAAATAGAGGTTACTCCTTGACTGTCTGTTGGACGAACACTCCATCAGGTGGGTCAGGTGGAGTTAAAGGTAGTGATGGTTTCCTATGGCAACATTACTTCGAGGTATTTCCAAAATCTTCAAATATCTCTTCCTCGGAATAGAAGGGAAATTTTGAAGGTTGAATTTCTTCTTCCTTCATAGTTTCAGGTTTGGTAGAGGATTCATCTGACAAAGTTTGAGATAAGCAAGTGATAGGTTCTTCCTTGTCCATGGATTCATACTTGGATCTTGACACTACTTGTTCTTGAAGGGGCTCATTAAGACCCGTAATGGAGAGGAATTTTCTAGAGTTCGGTCTAGAAGATCCTTGTCTTCTTCTGGCATCTTATGAAGAAAAGATCCTCCAGCCGTTATGTCAAGATGTAGGGCCGACTCTTTGTTCAATCCTATGTAGAAGTGTTGCAAAAGCAACGAATAAGGGATAGATAATTCTGGGCCGAAATTTCTCAAATGAGAAAATCTATCCCAAGCTGCACCTACGGATTCCTTCTCCATCTGCTAGAAGCCTAGTACTTCCTTCCGTAAGGAAACAATTCGGGCAATCAGAAAGAAAGCAAGACAAAATCTGTCTTGTAATTCATTTCAATTTCTGTTTGTCTTCCCAACGTTATGGTCGTACCATTGTTTGGATTTTTCCTTAAGGGAAAAAGGGAAAAACTTCCATTTGAGAGTTTCTTGTGTCATACCCTTGATTAAAAGGCATGAACACAATTGTTCAAACTTTCATAGATGGTGGTAAGGGTTTTGACAATCCGTTCCTGAGAAGGATTGCTCCCGAACCATCGATATGAAGCATTGGGGTGAAGTTCATAGCTAGTAGAACAAATGGGTTCCGCCGACGGTGGTGGCTCACAGAACTTGCCCTTTGGAGTAGAATATGAAAGAATGGTGGGCTGCTCCATATATGTGGTGGTGGTAAGAAAATGAAAGATAAGATAAGAAGATAGATACGAGGGTGAACAAGGTTCGAAGATTAATAGCAACCAGTCCCCAGTGATGGTGCCAGAAATGCTCGTTGATGTTTCTTATGTCACAGATAAAAAATCTGCAAGCGCACGGAAACTGTCGTGTAGCACTTCCCCTTAAGAGAGTATTCCCAAGGGTATCAAATCCAAGGAACGTGTGCGTAATATTACAAACTAATCCATCCAAGGACACAAAGTTGTTTTTCAGGTAAGGAAGAGAGAGGAATTCAAATAATTGATTCTAATTCGAAGGAATTTGCAGTAGCTGCTTGCTTCGGGCACGGTTTTACCCCTAGCAACACTAGGCGACTCCTGCCAAGAGCCTATAGCATAGCCGAACGTGGAGTATTACAAAGGATAGATAGAGCTATCACCACCTACTGCCTACCTCTTCAATCCGTGGGTCTACGAGATATTCACCGGTGATTTCTAACCTAAGGAACACACTTACGTTCTAAATCAAAACTCTAGTAGTTTCGAACACAAAGCTACAAATAGAGCCTCTAATAAGTTAAAGCAATGAACCCACAAGTAACTACTCGTGCAAACTACTATGAATTGAGAATCAAACTTGAATTGAATTCACAAAGGCTTACTTGATTTGAATAACACCTTTGTAGGGGTACAAGTGTAGAAGAGGGACTTGACAAGCCCAAGCCTCCTTCTCCTAAACTCTTCATCATACTCTCCTACTTGGCAGCCTCTAGGACTACTCTAAACCTTTTGAGTGAGATTCTATTCTCAACTTTTGGTGTGTGTGTGTAAAGTGAGGGTGGGGTTCTATTTATAGGGAGGAGAAGGGTTGGTTCCCACCACAAAATGTGTGCAAATCAGTAACCCATGACCTCTTCAAGCCGGGAGGAGACAACACGTGGTGTTTGACCTCAATTGGTGCCATGACCTAGCCGACCAACTAGGGGGGGTCTGCCGACCTAGTATCAGCCCCGTTGGGTCTGTGCTTCCTCCAGGTCCCTACCAAGTGGGTCCCATCCTCTTATATGGGTCTTACACCGTTGGATGGCCTCAGATACTTCTCTTTGTGGGCCATTTGATCCATGTGATGACACAAGGCATCACTTGATTTGTCGAAACCCAATTTTGTGGATTACTCCCCGCATGTCTTGGTATTTTGGGTTAAAATTCACCTGCCTACAAATAAACACTAACACTTGTGGAATTCGTTAGTTTTTAACCCTATCACTACGTTGTGTTTCTCTTTTGTGCACATTATGATGTGAATTGATGGTCCAAATATGGCACGTAAGGACAATCAACACTTAAGCAGTTCCTCACTGCACTGCCCATCATGGTAGCTCCAGAACTTGGTGAGCTCCTCCTGCTTTACATTGTTGCAACTACGGAAGATGTTAGCATGGTCCTGGTCATTGATAGACCAGACACATCTCCATGCTCCTCCACATAGAGGCTCGGACCCCTCTGGGAGGGTCCAAAGTCACCTGTAGGAGACAACCATCAAAGCGAGTCTAGGTCCCAGCCCCCAGACACGAGTCCTAAAGGCTAGGCGCCTATGGACCAAAATCTACAAGACAACACCTCAGACACCTCGAGGAGGGTCACGACAGCTCAAGTACAAGATCCGAACCCCTTCGGGGGGGGGGGGGGGGGGGGTCTGGGTTGATGGAGAGGATGGACCGGCCCCCTCTGGGAGGGTTCGGACTATCCAACGGCTTGTCTACTTCATTAGTGAGAACCTCCACGACACCAAGACTCGATACCTTGAGGTGCATAAGATGTTGTATGCACTTCTTATTGCCTCAAGAAAGCTCTATCACTACTTCCAAGCTCACAAGATATCAGTGCTAACTTCTTATCCATTGTGATCTATCCTGCATAATTCCAACTCGTCGGAAACATCACCAAGTGGGCTGCGGAGCTGGCAGAATTCACTAGAATTCTCGCCTCCACATACCATCAAGAGTGAGACACTAGTTGACTTCCTGGCAGAGTGGACTCCATCTCCATCAAGTCCGGATGGCCTTAATGAAGAGAAGCCGGAACCTAAGGTCCCCGTCTTCATAGAGCCGCATTAGACCCTCTACTTCGACAGCTTCATGCAGAAGCAAGGGGTCAAAGCTGGGATCTTGCTCCTCGCACCGATCGGGGAGCAAGTCAAATACATGTCTGTCTTGACTTCAAGTCAACCAATAACATGGCAGAATATGAAGCTCTCATCCTCAAACTGAAGACGACGCTATCATTCGGTGTCCAATAGCTGCTGGTAAAGGGGGATTCACAACTCATCATCAAACACGTCAACGGTGAATGCAGGTGCAATAACCCTTAGCTAGCAACATATCTTCTTGAAGTCCAGAAGTTGCAGAAAGATTTCCAGGTCTTGGACCCATGCCATGTGCAACGTCTCAACAACGCAGCTGACGACCTGTCAACGAAGGCTTCTGCCAGGGCTCGGACACTCGATGGAGTTTTTGTCAGGAGATTACTGGCACCAACCGCTCAGCCTGCCAAACTAAGTGATGGGGGCGAGACCAGCACCTCGACGCTAGCTGTCCCGATGACCCTGTTACCACGGCATCCACCAAAGATCGTAGGTGCTACAAGAATCTATAAGCAACCAGGCGTGCAAGATCCATAAGCTCAAGTTAGTCTAGATGCATGGATCTCAGAGGTATGGGACTACTTGAAGGACAACATCCTTCATGAAGACGGTGTATCTGCTGAACAAATTGTCCGGATGGCTAAAAGATAAACGTTGCTAGAAGGGGATCTCCACCGATGTGGCGCCAATGAAATCCTATTCCATTGCATTTCTCGAGAAGAAGGTTGCGAGCTTCAAGCAGAGATCATTGGAGGTGTGAGACCTATGTGTTCTGAATACATTGGCTATGATGATAAAAGTTTTGAATATTGCCAAATCACTCTTTTCAACAAGGTCCGACTCTAGGTCCAAGCTCCGGCAAGGTCCAACGTAAGGTATGACTTCTTTGTCTAGGTTCGACTTGCTTTGGCTAGGTCCGACTTCTTTGTCTACATCCGACTTATTTTGCTAGGTCCGACATGTTCTGGCGCTAGGTCCGACTAAGCTTTATTATGCTCTGGCGCTAGGTCCGACTAGCTTTGGTAAGCTCCGGTGCTAGGTCCTGCTAGCTTTGGTAAGCTCCGACTGAAGGTCCGATTAGTTTTTGCAAGGTTCGGAGCTAGATTGCAATTGTTATGCTTTTACCTTGCAAATGTTTCAAACTTGATTTACACTTATGGAAAGTTTGCTTAGTATTCTTTTACTAAGTTTTTGATATGTTTTAGCTGATAATGGTGGCTAATGTTTTGCTATGGTTTGCAAAATGCTTATGTGAGGTTCTCAAGTAAGGTGTTGTGGTTTTCAGAACTCACGAGAGTCAAGTCGAGGACTTGTGCTTGGAAGTATTGGTTGTTTATTCATGTGCAGGTGTTGCTTGAGTTCAAGACATGGCTGGTGACAGGATCCATTGAACTAGTCTTAGGGAGAATATGAGGTTCAACAACCAAGTTCGGGAGGAATTGTGGTTGAGTTGATCGGGAGGTTGTGTAACATGTTTGAATCAAAAACAATGCATATGAAGGTATCATGGACATCCTTGGAATATGTTTGAATGTGTGGAAGGAGTGCATGGATGTGGCTACATGGTTCCAAGGCGTTATGAAGAGATGTGGACGTAAATAATTGGTTGGAATGGTCCAACCGACTAGGTTATGGACACAAGCTGCGGCTGAGTCAGGTTTGACTAAAATATGGAAAGATTTGAGTTGGTTACGATTGGATTTTGTGTGGGTCACGAAGTTGAGTTGATTTAGGAATGCAGGATATATTCCTAAGGTGTTTGGAAGTCTTAAGATTGCTTCTATCTGCGTATAGAAGAGTCTTGAGCGGATATGGAAAGATTTGGTTGAATCTGAGTAGGATTTGAGTACTAGTTAGGATTGGGTTGGCCTAAGGGCTGGTTATATAAGCAAGGGAGGCCAGAGCTCGTGGTGCATGACTTTGAGGCTGTTCCTTTTGAGTTTTGATCAATAAAATTCGTAGTCTAAAGGTGCTTTTGTGCCTTGTTTGTCCAACTTGTTTCTCAAGTCTTTCTCGTCGAGTTTCTGCACAGCACTACCTTGCTTCAGTGGTTTTACATAACATGAGTTTTACATATCCAATCGATGTTATTCATTTTGGTTTGTCTTCACAACTTCATTATCTATCATCTATGAAAATTTTAAGGTCATTGGAATTGTGGGTTTGGATCTACAAGAGTTTCATTGCAGTGTTGCAGGATCTGGTTTTTCTCGGGTAGAACAGATTGATCTTTATTCAATCTTTCAATCGTAACTTGAGTTTTTTTCGACGGATTTCAGTGATTCTTGTTGTCATTTCTTCATGGCTTGATCCTCTAAAATATATACCACTTTTGTCACAGTTGAACATGTTTAGATTAGTCACAAACATGATTTCTTTAATAGATCAATTTTCTACAAAGGGGTTTTTGTTGCTTCTGCTGAGAAAGTTTTAATCTACCATTCACACCCCCCCTCTTGTTGCTTCTCACGTGCTCCTCGATCCTATAATTGGTATCAAAGCCACGGTGCTCTAATATTTTTGATTTGCATGTGTTTTTGACAAATCATCATGGAGAAATACTCCACAAAACCTTGTGTCTTTAGTGGTATTGATTTTCAGTTTTGGAAGGCACGTATGGCAGCTTTCATCCAGGCACAAGGCTTCGCAATATGGGAAAAGGTGTACAAGCCTTATGAGGTGCCGTCAAACAATTAAGTCACGGCTACAAATGTGTGATATGTCGACAACAATAACAAGACTCGCAACTTGATCATACAAGGATTAACTCAAAGCGATTTCGACTGTGTTGCTCACCTCCGATTTGCATACGATGTGTGAAAAGCACTCTGCGACTACCATGAAGGATCCAACACGATCAAGGAGGTAAGGCAAGACATGTTCAAAAAGGAGTACATGCGCTTTGAGATGCAACCAGGTGATTCCATCGATGATCTCTTTGCTCACTTTAATAAAATTCTCACCAACTTGCGTAGCGTCAATGTTAATTTTTCAGATGCTGAGAATGCTAGGCAATTACTAAGTGCATTAGACATGTCAATTTGGGAGATGAAAGTCACATCTATTCATGAATCTACTATAATGAGAAAACTTACTTTAGATGTTCTATATTCTAAATTGAAAACTCATGAAATTGACATAATCTCACGTAAGAACCCCAACAAGTCTCTTGCATTTGTTTCTCAACATGACACGCCTAGTTCCGGCCAATCTATGTCTTGTGGAATACTTGCTTTGTTGTCCTCTCTAACCCTTGAACAGTTTGAAGAGTTTCCAGAGGAAGAACTTGCACTCATCTCTACTCGGTTGTCAAAAGCATTGCAAAATGTGAGAACTAGTAGGAGAGGAAATGGCGGACCTCAACGATACTTTGAATGTTGTAAGACATGACAGTTTCGCATGGATTGCCCTAACCATTCAGGTGATACTTCCAGTGATGAAAAGCAAACAAGGACGAAGCACTCCTCTGCAAACAACAACAAGAAAACAAGGGTTTTATAGGATGCCAATTGGTGAATAGTTTTATCTCCGCACTTCAAGAACTTCGGTCGAGAGATGTGGACATCAGAAGTGACAAAGATGAAGATGATTTGGCAAACTTGTGTTTCATGGCGGGCAAGTCAAGATCAAGCATGGAGGAGGTAGAACACAACAGCAACAATGAAGAGGTATGTCCTACTTGCAAAGAAATGTGTGATGCTATTTCTCGTGCCACTATTATAGTTAAGAAAAAAGGACAAAAGTCTTAGGGACAATGTTGTTAAAACTGAGTCACTAGAATCTGAAATTAATCGTTTGAAATATTTGATTCCTAGTGATGATTCTTATTCCTCATGTGATTTAATATATGAACCATTGTCCTCTCTAAGAAGTGCACACACCTCCGCACTTTATTAACTTGAACTAGTAATTGAAAAGAACAAAAATCTTGCCGCACTTAATGATAAAAACTTGGAAGATGCTTGTTGTTCTACAATTGATTTGTATTATTCTACTTGTGATGATCTTGATAAGAAACTACAAGATGCTATGAATAAAATTCCTATATTGAACAATGATTTATGTTCTCATGATGTTAAATATTGTTCCAATTGCAAATTAAAAGGAAAAACTTAATGTGAAAATTGCCTTGATCTGTTAAATAAACATGATGACTTGCATAGGACTTTAGATCGGTTTTGTCATGCAAATAAGAACCTAAACTTGCTGCTGAATTCCTTTAAATCTTGCAACGATAAATCTGGTTTAGGTTTTGATTCTCATGCTCATGCTAAGGCACATCCACCTAAATTGTAAAGTCATTAGGAAGTGGTTTAATTCAAATAGTTCCTAAACAAAAAGAAGTGGTTTTCAAATCTGCAGGAGTTTTGTCTCATTTGATTTCAAATAAACATGTTGCTTGCTCATCTAGACATGAACACAAAGTTAAATTTCATTGTACATACCGTGGTAGAGATGGTCATGTCATAGATTTTTGTTATAGACTAGCTAAAAAATAGAAAAATGAAAGAATGATTGCTAGATCACATAACAACTGAGCAAAACTTGTTGCGCGTGCTGAACCGAATGTTAGGAACATGCAACCCGCTATAATGAGTCAAAAACATGCAAAGTGTGCTCCCAAACCTACTGTTTTTCATCCTACGCATGTAACACCTCGTAGGTAAGTAGTTGGGTACAAGAATTCACAAAATTTGGCTCATAAATCTGTTGTTTTGTCTCAGCTTTCTCGTGTTTTTCCTGCTACACGTCGTGTGACTCAGTACTCGATTCCTAAATGCCTTTTGACTAACCCCAGTATTGAGTCATCGACGTATTGTGCTTCTATGTAGGTTACACGCTTGATAAAGGAGAACATTTGGATTGTGGATTCAGGTTGCTCACGACACATGACCGGTAACAAAGATTGGTTCTCCTCCCTCTCTTTTGTGTCACGTGTAGAGAATGTTACTTTTGCAGATAATTCTTTAACTTCTATAATTGGTAAGGTTTCAATTAGAGTAAATGATCTCTACACTTTGAAGGATGTGGCACTTGTCAAAAATTTGAAATACGACTTGCTTCCTGTTTCGCAATTGCTCGATGAAAATCTAGAAATTATTTTCAATAAAATTGCTGCAAAGTTGTATGTTTAAATAGTGAGCATATTTTTTACATGTCTCAGTTTGAACGAGTTTTTAAAGCTGATTTTTATATGTTTTCTCTAAGCAAAGGTGTCTAGTTGCTAATGATTCGAAAGACTTATATTTTTGGCATCGTAGACTTGGTCACGTAGGCTTTGATCATCTCACGCGTGTTAGTGCTCTTGATCGCATACGTGGGATGCCTAAGCTTAAAGGGGACAAAGAACTTGTGTGCTCTTCTTGTAGACATGCTAAGATGGTTGCAGGTTCACATGCTCCTCTCACAATGACCAGAAAACTTAACCGGGTCAACTTTTGCATCTTGACACTGTAGGACCTTCACGTGTTCAATCTTTCGAAGGTAAATGGTACGTTCTTGTGATTGTTGATGACTATTCTAGATACTCTTGGGTTTATTTTATGGCATATATAAATGAAGCTTTTAGTCATTTTAGAACTTTATTTCTTAGATTATCAATTGATCACCCGACATCTTTAAAAGCAATTAGAAGTGATAATGGAACTGAATTTAAAAATCAATCGTTTGCTCACTTTTGTGTTGAAAATGAAATAGATAACTAATTTTCTTCACCATACGTACCTCAACAAAACGGTTTTGTAGAGAGAAAGAACAGAACCTTAGTTGAGATGGCTAGGACTATACTTGATGAATATCAAGTTCCTAGGAAATTTTGGGCTGATGCATTTCCAACTGCTTGTTATATCTCAAATCTTTTTTTTGCGTGCTAAGCTAGGAAAATCACCATATGAGCTTCGATTTGGACAAAGGACTAGTGTCACACATTTTCGGGTCTTTGGTTACAATTGCTTTGTTAAGAAACATAGTAACATTGATAAATTTGAAGCTAGATCTGTTGATGGCAAGTTTCTTGGTTATCCATCTCATACTAGTGGCTACCGTGTGCTTTTAATTGACACTAACAAAATTTGTCAAGACTTTTGAGGTTTCTTTTGATGAAGCTAGCCAGGTAGTAGCTCAAATATTGCAGGTCCGGATCCATATCCGCACGGGGGAGTATTTTCGTTGAAGATGCGTAAGAAGATGTGCTGCTGCCCAAAAATTCGACAGCTAATGACATTGTTCCTACTCTTGATTTTGATTCACAGCCAGCACCGACGACCACCATTGCTGGTCCAGATCGTCCTCAAGTCACAATCTCATCGAATTGTGATGAACATGAAGAAGAAGAAGCTTGTGAAGTGTCCACCCCCCCTTGGGTTCTCAAAAGTCATCATCCACAACAAATTATTGGAACCTTGCATGAACGAGTCACACGGTCCAGGTTTTGCGATCCAAACTCTCATGCTCATTCTGCTTTTGTTGCTTCTTTTGAACCCAAGGATATATCACATGCACTCACTAATGAATCCTAGATTATTGACATGCAAGAAGAGTTAGAAAATTTTGAAAGAAATAA